>OU744797.1:21515271-22715271 GCA_916614155.1 Mesoligia furuncula
CGCGCGCAGCGGGCGCGGCGGTGCGCGCAGCGGGCGCGGGCGCAGGGGTGCGCGCGGGTGTGGGCACGCGCGCGGGCGGCACCGTGGCGCGCGCTTGCGGCGCGCGGCCTTGTGTCGCGGCGGCAGGCCCCGGGGCCTGGATGGGTACCGGGCGGAAGGCCGTCGGGCGGACTGGCACGGCTTGCTGTCGGCTCGTCGACGGCGTCGGCGCAGCGCGCGCAGGCGCCGATGGCGCCGGTGGGCCGGCAGCCACAGCGGCGTCCGACTTCCCCCCCCCCTCCTCGTCCCTCTTCCTTCTTCTTCTTGGGCTTCTCTTCCCCTCCTTTCTTCCGGCTGGGTCCAGCCGGCGGTGCACCGGTCATCGCCGCGCCAATGTTTGGCAGCGACGTCGCCCGGTCCAGCGGCGGGTGGAGTTCCTGGGACCCGGCATCGCGGCCCAACGAGCCGCGCATGCCGGGTTTCGGCATCTCTGAGGTGGTGGTCTCCGCGACCGCTGCGGCGGGGGTCCGCCGGGCAGCGCGGGAGGCTCCCCTTGTGTTCGCACGAGCGACCTAGGTGACCCGTGCAAACACAAGACGAACGGTTAAAATATGCGGTCCGCGCGGGTAGGTTACACAAACGACACGTGGGTAGGATGCGTACAGAGTGACCACTTAGCCAATCCTCCTGCCATTTTGCCGCTGTGCGGCCCCTTTTATACGCTAGTCTTGCAGGGTGGGGTAACGACGCAGCGCGCCCCAACTCCGCTCCGCAGTGGGGAGGAGAGGCAATGACGCAGCGCGCTCCCGCGTGGCCCGATGCACGTGTTGTTTACAAGTTTTACAACATGACGCCGACACACACATAGCAGAGTTTTATAAACAGAGAGCTAGATCAACTTATTTCGTCTTATTTGAGTTTGAGTTTGAGTTGAGTTTGACGTAGCTCACACTGAATTGCGGCGTAGCTGACACGCTACGCATAATGCTACGATTTCATGTTCTACAAACTAAAACACATTTTGGAGGCGCCTACTATCATCCATCGCTTTCAACGCAACGTTTTTCACAAAACGTAACCATAGGTTATAATAAAGAAATTTTACCATATTATGATGTGATTGATGTCGCTGCACACAAAATTATAATTCTAATGTTCAAGATCTGATTAAATTAATCGAGAACCCTTTAAACATTAAACTATTGATTGTATCTTAATTGGTTAAAGTTGCAGTTTTAGTCTCGTGAGTATTGGAACTGTTGATCAATAAAGTACTAAAGTTAAGATCTTAGACCACGGTCTACCTACAGCATGAAAAGATTCACGAACAATGGATTATTATTCTAATTATTTCTAAAGTTTGTTTTCTAAGTTTGTTCGTTCTAGTTGTAGAACGAACAAACTTATACAGCGATAATACCTGTTAGGTACTGAGCGAGCCACCAGTCGATATGTATCGTGTCACATGACTAATAGGTTTTTGAAGAAAATTTTCTTTGTCAGTTTGTGGGAGGTACTATTAGGCACTTATATCAATATTATTTTATCAATGCCTTATCCACATAAAAATTACTAAAATCAAAAATATGAAAAGCCGTAGTTTTGTTCTGCGGTACCCATAGGGTCTATAATTGAATATTATCATAGTAATCCGCTTATTTTTCACATAAAAAATTGACTTTGTACCTACTTGTTTTTGTTTCAGGTATGTATTCCAATCTTAATGTAGTTCAATAAAATTTCAAGGGTAATCAGAATGGAGTTGAACAATGCTTCAAATCACATTATTATTCCGGGACTAATCATGTTAATTAAGAAGCAGGTTATTGTCTTTGGTATGTACTGTTCCTTTGAAAGTTTAGCAACTAGAAGTTTATCAACTGCGACCCAGAGCCATTTCTGTTAAATTGACTTTGTGTTTGAGTTTCTACTGAGAGGAACCTGATTAATGACAGATCATAATAGCTCACAAATCTCACGGCTTAGATAATTATTCACTGTGAAATGATTTTGATAAGAAGTTTTAGGTAAATATACTGGAAACATGAGAACTTAGTCTGTTGTTTACTTTGTTGCTCCTGATTCTGCGACTCGAATAGAAGAACTTTAACGTGGAACTAACATTGGACTGACAGTGAAGACCGGTAGAGAACCTGTAAATGCAAAATACGTAAAAAAAGAAACAATTGTGTCGCAGAATTGAATCAAATATTATTTGAAAAAATTGAGTTTTATTTTGAATACTTTTCGGTTTGTGTTAACGTTTTAATATACCACAATATCAAGTGACAACGGCACAAGAACAAGCTAGTAAAGTACTATCTTATAATGAAAATATTTATGTTTAGGTTAAGGTATATATGGGCCTGTGTCGCCTGAAATAAATAAATAATACTATTATGTACCTAGATTTTTTAGTATATGGCATCCGCGGCGTAACGATCTTTTTCATTATCTGTACAAAGTAAGTCCTTGGATAATCTACTAAATGTAATAAAAATTACGCTCATGCACATCACTACGAATCTGTCTAATTAATTGGATCTTGTTTCTTCGTCGTTCATTCATTTTCCTCAATTAGCTGGAACTCTGCTGACCAAACTGCACGTCCGTGTCTCAGTGACATCACGGAGTTAATCAAATTGTCGGAACCGGAGCGCGTAATCAGTGAGGCTATAAAGATAACTCGGAGTGCCACGCAAACATTACGTGGTATTCAGGACGTTTATTATATCACCGTGAGAGAGGGGCGAAATGGATGCCTCACCTAATATAGTGCGTCGCCGTATATAAATGGTAGCGGTAATTAATTCAGTTCTATAGATAAATAGCTGGCTAGCTTTCTGGAGACAGCAGTTTTACGGGATCTGATGACCATTCGTCACATTAGCTATTTCGTCGCTATCCCTATCAGGTCACATTCACCAATACGTCACCTTCTGCATCTGGTCAGTTTCTTAACTCGTTTCATACCGTATTTCGACTCATTCCCAACTCGTCAGATGGATATGTACAACGTGCAGTCAGCGTCAAAAATGTCGGAACGAACAGACTGTTCACTGTGCTCAATGATCTCAAAACCTAAAAATGTTTTTGTTCGGTTATCCGATACTGTGTTCATTATAAAACATTCCTTGTGTCATTGGGCTAAAGTTAAAACAAGATTGTACAAGTACTACCTAATTTGTAATAAAATTTTGCTTTACTGAAAATATTCATTTTGTGCTTAACATATCTATCGGACGAGTTGGGAATGAGTCGAAATACGGTATGAAACGAGTTAAGAAACTGACCAGATGCAGAAGGTGACGTATTAGTGAATGTGACCTGATAGGGATGGCGAGAAAATAGCTAATGTGACGAATGGTCATCAGATCCGTTTTACCACGTAGTTTCCACGAAATATAATAAATTCTAAGCCTATTTGAGTAGTAAATAAGAGCGTTAACTAAAGTTTTGCAAGTACTGATGAATGAATCAGTGGAATATGTTTAAATTACCAGTAGAATTCACATGGGGAAACGAATTGAAGCATAATAAAATCAGACTGAATCAAACCAAACCCTGGCATACTGTGGAATTTTGCTTCAATTGCGGTCTTTTGCGAATTTGCAATTTCCGATTGCGTATGTTGTTGGAGTCTGCCAATTTAAACACAGTTCTAGCAAAAGCTAGCATATCCAAGTACGTAATAGTTTCCTTCACTATACACAGTCATAGTTCTTACAAAATGGCTCTTTTCACTGAACAACGCGACTCCATGTCATGTAGATGACTCTATGTCACAACAGGCGCTACTTGACACTATGTGGATACTTTAACACGAAGACAATAATATATAATTAACGAAAATGCTCTTTGTAACCAAGCTTTTATGAAGAAACTAGCTGCACCCCGCGGTTTCACCCGTATAAGTTTCGATCCCGGGGGAATACCGGGATAAAAAGTAGGCTAGGCTACATATTAATCCAGGGTGTCAGCTACTTCCATACCAAATAATCAAAATCGGTCCAGCCGTTGGAGCGTGAAGAAGTAACAAACATATAAACACACAGACACTCACAAACTTTCGCCTTTATAATATAGTGTGATATATTAAGTCATTATAAAAATTCTGTTCTGTATTCAACCTGAAAACATTAACAAAGTCAATTTATAAGTTCATCAACGTGTTATTTCATTGAAGGCTAAAATAAATAATTTAAATTATAGTCTTTCTCCGTGAATTTCAGAATAGAATAGAATCGTCGGTGCTCCATGGACTAATTCAAATTTGACCAATTGGTCTATTGGGAAAATTACACGTTTCCATCGTCCAATTACCAACTGGACTTTAATAAATATAGAAACTGTACAAAGGATGACACAATGGGCGGTCTTTCAGCATCTTATTTCAATATTACGCGTTTAATAGCTCTATTTAGTAGTTTACAAACTAATTTAATCTCAAAGACTTCAATTTAAACTTTATTCATAAAATGTTTTGGAGTTCATTTTCTATTTTCGTTGTCTTAAATAATACATAAGCAAGTAGTAACAATATTAAAATATAAACCTATAAAAGCTTTACGATGTAGCTTATCAAAGCCCTGACACAAGTCATTTACTCTTACAAAACCTACCCATCCTGTTGTTTTTCCTATTCAAAGACTTCTTGTTAGATAGACAGATTCATTCATTTGCCTGAAATATGGTATTTTACAGATTTATAACACATACGCAATAGTTCTTCATATTCCGCCTACTAAATTTGTCATGCAAATTTTGTGACAATAATAACAATGTTTATCGTATCACATGAATCTTGGTAACATGACTTGAAGAAGATTTATTATAATTTTCATACCACTATGACTGGCAGCCGCCGCATGTTGCTTCACAAATAAGATTTATCGTTTCGAAATCGACATATTCGCTCCACGACGCGCGTGCTCTCTTACAACTTTATGTTTGTTATTCCAGCGTATGGCACTCGTGGGTTGCAGCTGAAAATCAGCGTCAGGTGGTACACCTTGTGTTGTCATCTGACATTATGCTGAGCTGAGGCCCTTTTGGCATTATAATCTTTGTTTTCTGTTTTTTTAGTTTTAAGGTGTATTTATTTTGCTGTGATGCCAATAAACGCATTTTTCTTTCTTTCTTTCTTTCTTTCAACTAATGTTGTCACCACTTACCGACCTTACCGTATTAGTTCTGATATTGCATTTCAAAAAAGAACACTGCATTTCAAAGAAGCATTTCATGCATTTCAAAGAAGAACTAATTTAATTTTATGAATTTTTTTTGAAAATATACTAATTTCATTTTGAAGATAATATTTACTTTTTAACCGACTTCAAAAAAGGAGGAGGTTTCTCAATTCGACCGTATATATATATATTTTTTTAATGTTTGTTCGCGGATAACTTCGTCGTTTATGAACCGATTTTGATTATTCTTTTTTTGTTGGAAAGGAGATATGCCAAGGGTGGTTCCATGATAAGGAAACCAGGATCTGATGATGGCATCCCAGTTAAATCGAGGGGAACATTCGAAAATCGTAAATCGTAGGAGCGACTAGTGCGTTTGTTAATTTTTTCATTAAGTATTTTAAAGCACTACAATTTAATGAAGGCCTGGAGTCAATCTGATGATGGAGCCGAAAGACTGTCAAGGGGACTCCTCAACGATTTACAGCAGTTACCTTGTGTTTGGGCTTGATTAATTTGTATTGATGTGAACTTTACACCTAGATGAGTTGTGACTGTCATTAGGGGTCTGACGATGAAAAATAAAAACATTTTTACAAAAAAAAAAACAACCGATTTCCAAAAAAAACACTACAAATTGAAAAATAACTTTAATTTCGGAAGTCGGTGTCAATAAACGAAAATGCGGAGTCACCGACTTCCGAAATTAAAGTTATTTTTCAATTTGTAGTGTTTTTTTTTGAAGTCGGTGTTTTTTTTTTGTATAAATGTTTTTCAATCTGATCAAAAGTCCTGTAAACTTAGCTGAAAGATTCATAATAAAAGTCAATGATAAAGGAATGTGGCTTTCAAAGCTTCATGAAACCTTTGTACGCTTCGGAATCTAGATTAGGTTTAGTGTTCGAAATTTTATGTATCTGACCTTTTCTTCGATCAGACATTGATCGAAATTGCAGCCTCTGCACACTGTCCGGACGATTGACTTTAATGTATCACGAATTAATATTAATAACTTAGTGTGACTTTCTTAGTGCGATTTTGTTCGTAACAACATAAATGAAACATTTCAAGTTTAAATAAAGATCAAACACATAAACCAATAACGGTTGAGTAAATTGTTTTAAGAAACAGTTTTGTTGCAAAAAAATATTAAATTCGAGAATAATATTGAAGTTGGCTGTAATACGGCTTTAAATTGTCTAGACGAATGCCTTTCTTTTGTTCTAAAATAAGACATGTTGAAATAAGAAATTGTCTGAAAAAACTTTTTATATTTTCGGGATAAAAAAATATTAAAGCGATTCATAAAATATTCATCGTCTGCTTGTGATCTTGTAAGCCAAGCTTAGCAGCGATCGATAATCCGGAATACGTATTTATCGTTATAAGCTAAGACATACTCCTGCAAGGTTTTTCTTATAATATGTTAAGAATATAAATGCAGTAAATCAATGTTCAATACTAGACTAATAAAAGAATGCATTTTTTGGTACGCAGTGCGGACTTTGTTGCCATACGTGCTGTCAGTATATTTCCATATTATATTTTAAGCACTTGTACAAGTTATACCTGCATCAGGAAAAGTAAATGTAATTTTCTGTACACAAATAGTGTAATAGAGCCATTAGCCATCTGTACAATTACATCTTTATTCTTGCTCAGTACAGTAAGGCCACTATTAACGACTCTACAGGAGCATTCGTCTTCACATTGGCTTCGCTTCACAGCCACGTGATATATCACCGTTCGTCGAATACATTGCTGCCCACAAATGTACAGTCGACATGCCAAACAGTATGGTACGATTTCGATGTAGCGAACTAATACAAAATACAAATACAAAATAGTGTATTTCTTTAACAGGCTTTGTGCTACATAGCTAGTGATAGAAGCGTCTTTTTAAGCAATTAAATGGCTGTATTAGGACACTCCACTCTTCCGCAACTTAAATTTACGTAACGTACATTCTTATATACAAAAAATTATGCCAGTATTTACTATTAATATAATTTTGAGAAAATGAATTGAGACAAAAGAGAATTACAGAAGACTAATTACTTTATATCAGCTTATACTAATGGGTGTGTTTTTTGTGTATATTATAATGTGAGTTGGGTATGTGTGATAAGTGTGTATGAGGTGTATATGTGTGAGTGATATGTATGTGTGTGTGTGTGGTGTGAACGTGTCGATGTACATGAACAGGAGATAGATAAATTATAAAAGGAAATAACCATATTATTCTAGTGCAAGTAGTCGCATGTGAAGTTATTTTATGGTGCTTTGAGGTACGGAGAGCAGTGGTGGCTCAGTGATTACGGCCTTGAATTACGAGAAGGTTACGGTGTAGGTCGTAGGTTCGAACCAGGCAGGCACTTTACTCGATGTAAATTATTTCATCACCACTGCTCTCAAAACGGCGAAGATAAACCGACATGTCCTAGGACTAAAAATTATGAATATATAAAGAAATCGAAGACATGTGACATCTACCAACTCGCACTGGATCCGCGTGGTGTATTATGGCCTACTCCCTCTCACAGAGAGGAGGCCTGTGACCTAGCGGTGGGATTATAGGCTGTTATGCTAAGTTAACGTTGTGAGAAACTCCTCAGTTCCAGTAGGTACTAGAATGGCTCTCAAACATCATTGCTAGGATCCCTGGATAAATGAATCCAACCTTTGGTTTGAAGAGGTATACCAATTATTTCCGAAGACCGCTCGTAAGTATGTACTGTGAATCGAGGCACAATACGGAAATACGCTGCGATATAATTATGTATCGTGCGTTCTCATTATCCTATGTTATATATCCGAAAGCTTTATAATAACGAGCTGTTAGGTCTGTGTTTCACCTAGCATTCGATATTAAGGTCTTCACAGTGTAATTAACACATCGTATCCGTGTGTGAGGTATGTTCGAGTATGACCATTTGTTACAGTAACCAGTAATCACGAGGCGCAGGCTTTACCCTTCTGTTATTTGTGTTTCTGTGTTTGTGCTATGGTAATAAAACTTTATTTGCCTTGTGATACTGACAGAGTACATCTGTGATAGTCATTATCATTAAAATATGCATTTGGAATAAAGTTTAGACTAACAAAGATCTTTCTCTATACAAAACTATATCGTCCAGTCATTCATTGCTCTCTACAAATATATGTTCTAAAAGCAGTACTATTTGTAAAGTAACTCTGTATGGTCTGTTACATTTTCACGTCTTATCGCCTGAACCGATTTCAATGAAATTTGTCACACAAGTACACATACTCATTACATACTCTTTTAGATTAACGTTCATACATAAAAATGTAACTTATGTCTTGACATATCATTGAAAACATCAATTGTAGTATCAATCTTGTCTCCAGACACTCGTGATAAAGTGAAATTGCTTCGAACCTTCGAACTATAGTCTTTTCAATTACAATACAGATTGGTGTAACTTTTAAACTACTTACTACAAGCCTCGAATAGTTATGATATTTTAATAAAACTTTTAGGTCTGCCCAATTGCGGCTCGTAATATGAACATAATTCACTTACGTTGCTCTTTCTAAGGAGAAAGTTGTGAGACAATGAAATTTTGTTCAATACGAATAAAATTAATTATTTTAGTTGCTGAATTTCGGTAGGTTTTCATGTAGGTACTCGTAAAGTAACATGACGTCTAGTTCATCCAGCGAATAATATTGTGTTCTAAAAGCTCGGTGTTCACTATTCCGTTAAATTTAAAACTCTTTTCCGGTAAATCTTCTAAATCCTGCAGCGTTCAACAGACCGGAACATTTAAGAAATAAGTACTGCTTTATACTTACTTGGGCTTCATAACTCAGCCCCTTTATGAGGTCTGAATAACAAATTACCTTATATACAATATCATACAATATGTCTGATATTAGCTAAGTTTCTCGCGCACGAGTCACGGTAGCTATGTGACACATATGTCACACTAGATGCTTATTTAATCTTCACGCGATTTATGGAATATTAATAAAGTACGGTCGTGATTGATATTATTATGTTAAAAGCTTTATTACCAAGGGCCCCTTGGTCAGAGTTAATTAAAAACATAACGTTAGCGAATGCTTTCACCCACAGTCATATACAACGTGCCGCTACAATGGCGACATTAATTTAACACACGGGTAGGGCTAGTGCCCATTAATCATATATATAAGTATAGGTTAAAATAATTCGTAAATTGAAAAAAAAAATTTTTCAAACAAACTAAATAATATAATAGTAACTAAAATTGGGATCACCCTTGCAAAAATTCATTCATGAAATTACTTACCTACGCTTCGCGCGATCGTACTCGTGATCATCGGTCCGATTCTTTGTCGGCATTTATCAAAGAATCCGAGCGGCGCGGCGCGGCGTAGGTACCTACAGCGGAGGTGCTTAGTCTAACGTCACCCTTTCTTGTTAAGTACTATTAGTTATAACTATCATCACATCACTCATCACAGTCATCACTAATCACTGCTTTTATTTTGTCTCAGTTTTGGGTTAGTCTTCGAAATATTGTAGCACATTTTGTCGTGTAGGCGGTCGGTCTGGGCGTAAAGACCTAGGATCCACTGGCCGGTTTTCGTGGAATGCGCTGAAGAGGTCCTACAATAGAGGATTAGTAGGGTTTTGTTTTGTCTCGCGATATGTCCTTATCGCAAGGGCGGCACTTTGATGACATTCTCCATAAATTAGGATCATGTCCGCGATTAGAAAACAAAGCAAAGCGTCTTTATCTAAGTACCATAATCTAATTACTATTCTAATTACACAAAAATAAATAAATAAAACAATAGGTAAGCGTCTTTTTCGCGGAAACATTCACTACAAATCAACAATATTCACGACGTAATTATGCGCACTAGTTTGACGAAGTGTGTCAAGGACACGGGTTCGGCTGAGACTAGATTACTAGAAAAGCAAAAAAAGAATTCGAGTGCAGTGCGGGGCCGCGGCGGGCGGGAGGGGGCGCGAGCCACCTGCGGCGGCGACTTTTGGCGGCGAGCGACAAAGGCCTAGAAGCGGCGAAAGGATAGAAATATCCCTTTACGGCGCGCCGACAAAGGGAATGTCTTTCCTTCAATTCGCCTACTCTTTGCATTTGTTTCATACTAATAGTATTGCTTATTCGTTTTATTTCATTGATGCGATGTTATGATCCGTGACCCCGGCAAATGACCGCTGCGCGACAGTTCTTTAAGTACAGGTTGCTCTAAAATACTATTTTCTAAAATTTTAAATAAATCCGTAAATAATAACGTTTAATGGAAATATAATTGCTTCATGAAATGAAAATGTGAAAACGTATATGTGTGTTAAATTAATGTCACCATTGAAGCGCCACGTTGTATAAAATGCCATAAAATATCCGTAGACATTTTAAAAGGCTCTATACTTTTCCACAAAAAGCAGTTTTTTTCTTTTCTGTGACGTATAAAAAATTTAACACAGTACCCCTATAGACAGATGCGCATTGTGGTACATCCCGTCGAGCGTCGTCATCCGCCACATTCACTAACTCGAGCTGTATTTTGTTCATGTAGATAACGCAATGCGAGAATGTTAAATAAGCAGATTATTTTTCTCTTAGAACTTTAAAAATGAAGAGGAGAAAAATGTTCCAGCAGAAACAGAAAAATAACAAGAATTATATGGCGCTATAAGTGTATTCCTAGGGGATAAGTCCAGGTGCACAAAGGCGACCATTGTGGACGGACGCTGCCTAACCGGAACCAATCGTCGCACGAGTAAACGATCATCGTGCTCTTTTATATGAGAATGAATATGAATATAATTCAGTCGAATTTGTAAATCAAAATTCAATCAAACGCCTAGCCACGTTAGGACGCGGGGTACACTGAATAAAATAATTTCTTAGTACAGCACATTAAAGCGATTTCATTAAGACTTACTGAACTTTATACAGTAAGAAGAAATATTTGTAAAACAGTAAAAGACAAAACAGTAACTTTTAACGATTGAACATACTATTTACTGAAAACAACAAAAAAGAAAGAAAACCACCCTTACTGTAATGTAAGTAAAGGAGAAACCCAAACTCCATAGAAACTTGGGCCTGGCGTTACAGTTCTGGAATTTGGTCATAAATTAGAGCATTTAGGAAGGTTTCACGAGCCCAATTTTCACGTCTCCCAGCAATGGCGAAATTGGTAAAATCAGACAACAATGTTCACTTTTTAGGTTATTTTTAGTACCTAGTTAAACAATGATATTTTTGAGACTTTCGTTTCCTACGTAAATCTGGAACACATATGTGCTGTGCTGCAGCACCTGCCGTCTATCACGATGAGGTTTTAGGTACTTATATAAAAAGAGCTTAGGGGATGACTTCCGATTTATCTGATTGATCTTGTAGCGGTACTGAAAACCTCAGCAGAAAACTATGTTTATTATACAAGGCCCACTTACATCACTACTGGACTTGCATTTGTTAATATTGTACCTAGGGATTTCATGCAATCTCAGATTACAGTAAGTAGGTAAGTAATCTGAGATTGCAATAATATATTAAAATAAAAAAAACACAGGTAATTGTGATGGTTTTATTAATTACTTTCTTCATTAGGATTATCATAATATAATAACACAGTAGGTATCCAGAAATTGTGCAGTAGGCAATTGACTACTTACCCTGGTGCCGTGCCTAACCAAGATACCATATTATGCTCATGGTGTGGGCACAGCATCCAAACGTTCTTTTGCTAACGATACAGGTTCGGTTATAGCATCCCTTCCACTTAGAGAGCTGTCGACTAATGTATAAACGAAATACATCCTATTACTAATATGCCTCGACTTTATTCTTCCTCTTAAGTTTGAGTCCGATGTTGACAGTTCTTGCTGTAGACAATGCCGGGGTGGTCTATTTGCTCGCACCCAACAAGAGTGACAGACAACACTTGAAGCACCCACCTGAAAATAATATATCTACATTAAAGGGTGCCTTTACACCAGAGATGTGTGGTGTGTTATTGCCCACTTTGAAAAAAAATTATCTAAAGAAATCCTGATGTAGGTTAGTAAGCCTGAGTTAGCTTAACCATTATCACACTGTTCTAATTCACTTAAATGTTTTAGCATACCAAATAAAACTTTTGAATGCCCTTGTTATCAAAACTAAACTAAAAAAAATGTTATTAAAAAAGCATAAAAAAAACTATTATATTAACCGTGCGTGGTAGGATCCATCCTCTCATAACTTCGTGTATTCTGTGTTCTTGCACTGTACCAGTAGTCGTAAGTTGATGGCAACGAACTCTTCTGAGAAGAGAACGTCCACACTATTAGGTCTAGCATTAGCATTTAGCAATAAAGATCCTAGTGGCACATTTGGGTAAACATAAGCGGCCTTATTACATTCCCACTGCAGGGACACAGGTCTCCTCTCTGAGAGGGAATATAATTAACCAATAACCATGCAGGTTCAGTCCAGATTGGTGACACAGTCATGTCTTCGAAAGAAGCATCACATCTGCACATTCTGGTATCATTATATAAAGTACAACTATCAACAAACAACTGAACAAATGCGATAACACTATTTAATTCGACTACATTAAATAATTACATACATATAGAAATATCGGATACTAACCGTTTGAGGCGCGCGCGACCCATTCCTGTACAATTGAAAGAATCGTTTTCATCTTCCAATCTTCGCCTTCCTATTGTATGGCAGTGGGCCGTTGCTATTCCGCAATTAATGCACAGGTTCATGATGTCGTGCCAGTCGTCAAAAAGAGCAATAATCAGATCCGGTTTTCCAGCAAAAGTCAGCACAGGTGGCAGAGGTTATGTAACGGTGTCCATTGTTCAAGCGAAGATCAGTCAGAATGTAATCAATTTCGGAGTCCAGTATTCGATTAGAGGTCTTATGAAAAAATGAATCCCCAGAAAAACAGAAAACAACACATTGACTTGCGCAAAAATCAGAAAACACATTAATGACATGACATTACAACTATAACAATTGACAGACGTTGACATTGACATTTGCCGTTTACTAGTGCAATCCATGGTGCAGTCGATTATTTATTCCTTTTAATGTTTTTTTAATGGCGATTACGTTAAATATCAATTAGTTTCCAGATTTCATTGTTTTGCATTGATTTTAATACCTAAAAAGTCATTTATACTAAAACAATGAAGTGTTATTTAATTATTTGTATCAGCATCGATTTCCACTAAATCGATCATATTCTTAGGTTACGCTCTATTGATAGAATACCAGCATTTGTGAAGTTAGTGACGTATACCAAATAATTGTTGTAACGGTTTACAAAGGTGGTTTAAAACAAAAAAATAGAAATCTAATTATTTTCTACACTTGGCCATTGTAAATGAGGCTAAGATTTAAATGGGTTAATTTAGCAAAATAGACGATTTTTTTGGTACATATCTTATTCATGTAACGGTTAGGCCCAGAAACGGGTTTCTCCTTTCAATGGTTTGAACAAAATCATCAAATTAATAAAACAGTTAATTTTGTGACCTTTTAGCTATTTAAAACGTTAACGACGGTAGCATTTTGCAATCTTTACCTGTTTTCGGTTCAGTAAAAATACTGTTTTGAACGTTAGGCTAATATGGATATGCTTTAAGCAGTTCAGATCAATGTTTTTTTCATTTGTATTTACTGCTCATTTCTTTCAGTGTAAGAATATGACGAAGGTAATCGCGTAATCAATCAAGTTGCGTTTGTACGTCATAATTCAAACTAACGATTGCGTCGATCGGAATCTCTCAGGTGACAGTCGCATTTGGTTAGGATACTGGAGACGTTAAATCACGCAAACGATTCGATTGATGTTCGTTTGAAATTCTTGACGGATTAAAAGAATAGAGAATAATTTATGGAGGCATTAAGTTAGGAAGCAGCAGCATAACCTGTCAATGTAACGGATGTTAGGTGTAGTGAATTACTGTTACAGAATGTTACTGTTACAAAGCATAATTATTATACGGATATTTAAGCTTTTGGATTATGCAAGTCGTGATAAATGCATACAGGAGATATAATTTCGAAGTGAAAGTCTTATAATACATTGTGCATTGCGATACAAGCCTTTGCTCAAAATTATGTAATAATATAAATACTTAGAAAATAAGTCTCTATTTGCATGTATGCAAAGGTATTGAAGTGTAAACATCTGAAAGAAAAGAAAGTTAAAGAAAAAAAAAAGCATACAAACATCCGAACATAGTACCTCCTCCTTTTTGTCATAGAAACACGTGCATACAAAAATATAATTAAATGTAATAATAAGGAAAAATAAAAACAAAATATATTTATAATCACGTTTTAAGCAGAAACAGTCGACAACTGCACGTCATGACTGTGACAGGAAGGCTTCCACACAAACATCATGATTTTATATCTCGTACAAAACCTCTAGAGATGCCATCAGCTGGAAGTAGAATGGATCACTTAACATCTCAAGGGATGCGCACAGAGAGAACAGTTGTTCGGGTTAACCGTAATTTTTATACAACAGAGCATTTAATAAATATTGTACCTATAAACAAAATATAAAAAACCGGGCAAGAGCGAGTCGGACTCGCGCACCGAGGGTTCCGTAACATCCGGGTTTATGCATAAGGTTTATGTTTATGAAATTAAATTTTATTTTTTATTTTTGAGTTGATTGAATGAATGGTAAATTGCGGTTTACGATTTATGACGTATTAAAAAAAAACTACTTACTAGATCTCGTTCAAACCAATTTTCGGTGGTAGTTTACATGGTAATGTACATCATATATTTTTTTTAGTTTTATCATTCTCTTATTTTAGAAGTTACAGGGGGGGGGACACACATTTTACCACTTTGGAAGTGTCTCTCGCGCAAACTATTCAGTTTAGAAAAAAATGATATTAGATACCTCAATATCATTTTTGAATACCTACACATAGATACCCCACACGTATGGGTTTGATGAAAAAAAAAATGTTGAGTTTCGGTTCGAAGAATGGGGAACCCTAAAATTTATTGTTTTTTTTTCTATTTTTGTGTGAAAATCTTAATGCGGTTCACAGAATACATCTACTTAACAAGTTTCAACAGTATAGTTCTTATAGTTTCGGAGAAAAGTGGCTGTGACATACGGACGGACAGACAGACAGACAGACAGACGGACAGACAGACAGACATGACGAATCTATAAGGGTTCCGTTTTTGCCATTTGGCTACGGAACCCTAAAAACTGGTTCTTTTTCGTTTATTTAATGATTGATGCTGTGCTTGTGATCGCTATGCAACTTAATTGGAAAAAACACAATTCGTTAAATCGAAAATAAATGCTCCAAAAACGGCGGCCGCAATAACTATATTTTATGCAAGACATCACTAAATAACTTGAGTGAAATGGTGTCCCCTTACCGAACACCTCTTTCAATGGGAGAGTTAAAGAATGGAGCTGCGTCTGCATTTTCTGTTGTGGCTTTAGCTGACTTTTATATGCTTTGAGCAAATAAGAATTATAGATGGGGAACTATTTCTTTCGCATCGATTTATATACATTTAAGTTAAAAAACATGAATATTTTGTGATTATTGATTTCCTACATCAAAACTCTGAACTCTGAAAATACTTTTTCCTTTTTCTTTTATTCAGAGAATAGTTAGTGAAGTAGCTACTTTCAGCCACTGTTTTTCTTGGTAAATATCTGATAAGTTTCATAAACTTCTGTTTCCGTCGATGTTCGAGTATAATTATAGCTCTTCGTTTCATTATAACAGCAATAATTTACTTGAATAAACTTGTTATGTTAGGTACTAGTTTATTGTTCTTGATGAAAAATGAAGTTGTTAGTTATTTCTTCGGGAAAAAAGAGCAAAAATATTTTTGGTTTTCTTTTCCTTGTTAGAGATAAGTTAACCGGTTGAATGCTGTAATTAGAGAAACAATTAAAAAGTAATTGTGTCTCGCGTGGATCCACGTTCCGGACATACGAAAGGTTAAATAATTTACCTTAATGTCGCGAAAAATGAAGTAGATAAATAATGTTACCTTATAGGTAAGTGATAAACCAATGCAACAATGAAAATCCGACGATGTTGCCACTAATCCAATACACTTGTAATGTGCGGTTTCAATAATACAGCACGAAAGTTAATTTATTCACCTACACGACGCTATTTACATTTTGTACCTATGGTGGCCCGTGTAAATACCATATTAATGTTATCGTATCCCAGGAATTAAAGATTTCATTATAATGGTAATCTATTAGGTTTGTGGCTAAGTAGTAATAGCCGCACGGTTCGATCGGTTAGGTTAAGCTACGCTTGCCGCGGTTGGTCCGTGGATGGGTGACCATCTTAACTTGCTTTCCGAGGCAAAGACCCCTCCGTGCCTCGGAGCAAGTTAAGCCGTTGGTCCCGGCTGACATTCGTGGATCTTTGACAGTCGTTACGGGTGGTCAGAAGCCCGAAACTCTAATAACCAGTCACTGGGTTTTGAAGGTCAGAAAGACCGTCGCTCAATGTAAAATACTGGTATTCAGCTACATCTGGTTAGACTGGAAGCTGACCCCAACATAGTAGGGAAAAGGCTAGGCAGATGATGGTAACTAATTAGGATAAAACCATCAAGTATTTATGTCTTATTGCGGGCACCTATACCTACAGTATAATGCTCTTAACAGCCTACATTATAAATTCAATTCAAACTAAACAAATTAGCCAGTCACATACACATTAGGTAACACAAACTGCGGGATGACGTCATATTTAAGTGGCGCACCCTCCACATTTACCTATTCACTTACATTTCTACAGAAGATGATATGAACAAGGACACGTGAAAGCGAAAAGGCAACGTGTGAGAGCTTTGCAGATCGTCGTGATGTTACATTTCCCTCTGCAAGGAAAATAACGATTGGAGTTCACTTTGAAGTCTTGTAACATTGACTTACAAAGGTACTATGTTCATTTTCGAAGCATTGAAGCTTATAATTATGGGTGTCTGTATCGGAATATGTCAGTTAAAATATATATATATATGTGTATTATCCTAATACGGACTCGTCTGTGTGGTGCCGGACTTAAAGAATACCACCACCCCTTACTTCCCGTGGGTGTCGTAAAAGGCGACTAAGGATCGTACCGGAGAATGGGCAGCAGCGTTCTCTATGTATTCCACCATCGTACCATACTGCGATCGCCAACCCACCTCCCAAGCGTGGCGATTATGGCAAACCCTCCCAAAATTAGGGGAGGCCTATGTCCAGCAGTGGACGTCTATCGGCTGAAACGACGAACGACAGCGCTTTTGTAATTTCTAACGTTAAGATATTATTATCGTGGTCGTCCTCGGCCATAGGCATCACAGGCAATTATAATATTATTAACTCAGGCTTCGTTAATCTATCGAGTTTTAAAAGGAAGCAGGCGTCTATCGAGTTATAAAATTAAGCGTCTACATATATTGAACATTTTTGAATTATTATTTACCTCGTCCTCGTGCCAAAAAATCAAGAAGCGCGTAAATAACTTATTCCAGCGGAAAAAATCCCTAATATCGACTTGCCAGAATTGATTTTCGGGAGCACAGAATAAAATCTGAATTATTTTTAAGGAAATGAATGAACTTTTTACTCAATGATGTCTGATGAAATGTGTTTCGATTATATTCATCTAATATCATCAAACTTCGCTGACTAAGAAGGTCCTTAAATTATTCTGTACTTTTCCATTTAAAAAACCCTCAACTGATATTATCCTGACCGTACTTCTAACACAACGGAAAGTTCTGTTTATTTCCCGACGTCGTCGACACAAAATTGATTCATCGGATTGAAAACTTTCACCAACAGAGAGTTGGCTTGTGCCTAGATCCAGACAAGAGATCCAATAGAATTTAACTAATTAATTTAATATTAAAAATGCATCAAACAGTTGTGAACAGATACCATGACTAACAATGTTCTTGAAAATTAATAAGTTTTAATGATAGCTTATCATTAGCTTAAAGAAAGAGAGAAGAAGAAGATAAGAGAAGAGGAGAGAAGAAGAAGAGTCTATATAGATATAATATCAAATCTCGTCACACACGATGTCAAACTCGATTTCAAGTACCTGTTTCCTCACAGATTGTAGTCCTGTTCACCGCGTATGTTATATTTACTCGTTGGTTGTATGTAGGGGTGCATACATAAAGACGCAGGTTCCCGGTAAAGACAACCAGCGGTCATCGCGATCAGCGGGTAGCGGTGCGGGTAAAATATTCCCGTATTAACTTTTATGCTCACGCATAAATATACAGGGTTCATTGTGACAGTTTCTTAACGTAGATCAACCTGCAATGATATGTACCGGAAAACTTGCTGCTTTATGTAAGCACCCTTCCTTAGTCATGTGATCTGTAGCCTATTGCAAATAATGTACCATATCTGCAGACATCGTCCTCATGTTTATGATTATGAACGCGCGTGTTCGTGACGTGCGCGAGATGAGACGACATGAAGTAAAGCGGTGCTGGTGTGAACCTGACTTTATAAAATGCTGCCTGAACTGGTGCCTTTATGTCGTTTATGTGCATGGTTTTACCATGACAGATGCAGATAAAAAGACCTTACATTACCTGAACCTCAAAACATTATTATATTTTAGTATTCATGACCGAATGCTCTTTATTCATTATCATTCATTCTCCTAAAGTTTTGCTCTCCCACCACCGTCACAGCTATTTCACACATTCCGCGTGCAACTTTTATGAAGACACCTTATTTATTGCCACCCAGAACGACTTTCTGCTGTAAACTTTTATCTTCAAAGCTCGGGTACAATTCAGATTCAAGGCTGAGTCAGAGCAATGCCACTTCAAGAATTGTAATTCGTTGCTAAAGATAATGACCGAAATCTAAATATATAAAACTCAAAGGTGACTGACTGACTGACTGACATAGTGATCTATCAACGCACAGCCCAAACCACTGGAGGGATCGGGCTGAAATTTGGCATGCAGGTAGATGTTACGACGTAGGCATCCGCTAAGAAAGGATTTTGATAAATTCTACCCAACCAATAGGATAAAATAGGGGATGAAAATTTGTATGAAACTTTGTCAATTTTAAACCGATCGGGCTGAGACTTCGCATATATATAGCTACTATGACGTAGGCATCCCCTAAGAAAGTATTTTGATAAATTCAATCCCCATGGGGATAAAATAAGGGATGATGGAGGATGTAAATGTATTAGTTTTTTTTTAATAATACTTAACGCGAGTGAAGCCGCGGGCAAAAGCTAGTACGTAATAAGATTGTTTCTTCCAAAACAAAGGTTTATAGGTGTAGATTTTTGCTTACAAAAGCTGATTTTTGCTTTGATACTTGTGTATCAAAGTAATAACATGCTCAAAGCAGTATAATGAACAAACTCGAAAGTTTTATTATAAATACCTAACTACCTACTTCCAGAACAAAGCTTCAATAAAAACAAAACTTCTTTAACTGCGGATGCTTCCACTAAAAATACGTTCTATCCTCTAAACAGATTTTCAGTTCCAGTCCTTGAACAGTCCGAGTTTATTCGGGACACGTCGCTGAGAAAAAATTTTAGCTCCCTTCAAAATGGTTGAGCTAAATGGTGCTGATCTAATGAACGGGCGCCGTCAGTTGGGGCTGGTCATCACTTAGCTGCCTCGGCTTGTTTTTAATTATTTTATTTTTAGATTGTTGGCTTGTTAAGTACTATTTGTTGTACTCTGGACGCTTTTAACGCGTAACTCTTTTTTATTTTTACATCGTTCTCACATGATATAATTATAAATTCAAAAGTTACAATGTAACTAATATTTTTGTAAAATATAATTTAAAAAGAGTATCCATGGAGTTTCTCGCCCGTTCTTCTCCATAGGTACCTACGCTTTAGAATGGGCAACTAGCTTCATATTTTCTGACTGACCGACTTCTTGACAATTCAAAAGTGCCTGTTAATGATTTAATTGAAATAAATGCTTTGAGTTTGAGTTTGAGAAATGTGTGCTTAAGTTTCAGCATCAAACTGCCAACGAATGCGTCTATACATGTCAGGGCCTGTTTCTGAATGTTAAAACATGGAACCCTAATAACGAATTGGTCTGCCTTATAAACCTGTCCTTTGAGAAAATAGGTTTACTTTTGTTTCGATTTCCTAAAAATTTTGGTAATTTTCTTGGTGTTATCACTCTCCTTCGGGTACCTTCTCTCTTCTTCAGCTTTGACTTGACTTTTGTAGGATATTTTATGTAGAACACTGTTGATCCTGTTTACTTGCTTGGTTTATTTTATGCCTACGGGAAGAAATAATAAAGCGAAGCTGTGCCAGTTTTTCACGACGAAAGCAGTACCTTGCCTACATAACAAGCTCTTGATCATGCGACGGATACGATCGAAATTCATGTAACGCAACATCGTAACATGGCTTCGTAAATTCTTGGAACTGAAATCGAATTCTCAATCTGTCATGCTAGTTGAAAATATTTCACGTTCACCGCAGCGCCGCAGTCAACACAAAGCTGCAATATATCACGGACGTGTCTTAGAGACTGTGCACGATAAATATACATAATATTACATTTCATAATAAGTATATTTTAGTATTTTTGGTAGAAAAGTCGAGAGATTTTTAACATGTTTAGCCGATTTAAGGTTTTCAAAAAACATGGCTGTACCAAACTAGAGAGCTGGAAAAAAGAACGGCATTTTGCCATTTTGATACAATTGGGTAACTTCCGGAACCCTTATTATAACAACATAAAAGACGATCGCTCAAAAAAGGGAACCACTATAGTACAAACTGTCCAAGATATAATAAATCTATGAAGGTAAGGAGGAACTCTCACAAAACTGGTACAGAGTTGCGTTTTCAACCAATCTAATATTGCTCCACGAGTCTCTGTTATTAGTTAAAAGTTTTTATGTATTGTTGCCTGTCGATACATAAATTATTAAATTAGTGTGTTTGCAAAAATACAAAAAGCTGTTATATAGCTATATATATAAAATTCAAAGTGCTGACTGACTGATATATCAACGCACAGTCTAAACCGCTGGTCCTAGAGACATGAAATTTGGAGGGTTTGTTCTTTGTGAAGTATCCACTAAGAAAGGGTTTTTCGATATTCCACCCCTAAGAGAAATTTCACTCTCCCCCCATTCGGGGGGAGAGTGAAATTTCACGCGGACGAAGTCGCGGGCAGAAGATAGTGTTATATATTATGGTTTGCTGGGGTAATTAATGAAACTGTGTGTACATTGAGGCTTACTTATAGTTTATATTATAGTAAGACGAACCAAAATCTTCATAGAGTGATGAGTGTACAGGTGAAATTTTTTACCGGTTCCAAATTTCTACAGGCTGTTCAACTTTCACTATGGGACCAACTCTGAAATCACGAAAAAAAATCTGCCGTTTCATACATTTTGGTAAAGTAGGTACTTATTGAACTTTTGTATGAAACAGCTGATTTTTTTTTTATGATTTTGAGTTGGTCCCATCGTGATAGTTGTTCATATTCATCGGTAGAACACCCTGTAAAAATTTGGAACCGGTAAAAATGACTAGGGTCAATGAATTGTGTTAAAGAATTTTAAAATTACAAAAGAGGCGGACATTTTTAAGAAGATGTGGACAGTTAAAGTAACGCAAGTGATATATTAATAAATGACTTCATTTTAGTCTCTGTCCTATATTTTAGTACTTAACTGTTCAGAAAACGTAACTAGCATATTAATTTGCTTATCTTGTTCTAGGCTCGTGATGCAGCGCCTGCTCAGCATCACTCTCCTCAGCATCGCCGCAGAGCAAGCGCACGCGCAGCAGCGCGACAGGGAGCACCAGGGACCCCAAACCTGCGGCGGACACTTGAAGGCTCCCGTGGGCACGATAACGACACCAAACTTCCCCAACCCTTTCCCCGTCCCGATAAAGTGTAAATGGATAATAGAACATGACATAGTGAATGGGACTATATCGGTATACTTTACTCAGCAATACACTACCAGTGGGTTGACGTTCACTGAGTACATGTACTATGACGAGTCTTACAAGTTGGGCGAGAGGAGAGCGCTCACCGTCACCGACGAGAATATCACCAGGATCAAGTGGCTGCAGGTATGATTAATTTTAACAAAATATATGTACCTATCATATTTAAACGTCATCAACGCCAAGCGTCGAGTTAATATGACCTCGTTGTAGGTCATTATTTCAGCCGAAAGACGTCCACTGCTGGACACAGGCCTCCCCCAAGCACCTCCACTTCGACCGGTTTTGTGCTTTTCGCATACAACGAGTTCCAGCGGCCTTCACAAGGTCGTCGGTCCACCTTGTGGGAGGCCTTCCAACGCTACGTCTCCCGGTACGCGGTCGCCACTCCAGAACCTGTCGGCCCCATCGGCCTTCTGATCTGTGACCAATGTGCCCTGTCTGTTAGGTACCTACTACTATTTCTATGAAATATTTCAATACTGTTCGCCAAATATCTCAGAATGTCAAAGTACTAGCTTTTATAAGATACCAATGTATTTATAGTGGCTATAAATCTTTTAATGGATATTATATTAATGTCTTATTTGGTAATGGTAAAAGCCATGTAAACTACCGCAGACAGTTTTGCAGCCAGTGTTAGGGTGCTCACATAAAGGAGCGGGTGTTCGGTCCCGACTCCCAGTACAGATCTCTGCAGGTTGATCTTCGGCAGGAAACGGTTACATGTTTTACCTGTTTCTATATCTGTGAGCGCATAAGTTAATTTGGGACTATTTCTCCCGCCCGATCGGTACAGTAACTGACTTGTCTTTACCGGGATACCGCTTCTTTATGCAAGCACCCTTAGTCAGTATAATCGGAATGGGAATGCACATTTATATTCTCAAAAAAAAAAAGATTTATTTTGGACCATACACTTTTGCACATATCATAAACCTGCCAAACTGCGTGAATGTTCATGCGAAGAGTTAATACAGGTACTTGAGACAAATAGCCCTAAACTTTTAATATTACGGAGAAAATTGTACTTGTTCTGACTTGATCTAAACTGTGGGAAGAAGACACATTACCTACTGTAATAAATAAAAAAACTTTATTGCCTTTATCTTCTTATCTCTAATCCATGCTGTTCAATTTTTGTGTGAGACACTTCTATCTACCTAAGGAGCTGATGAGGACAGTAGTGGTGCCTGTTACCAAGAATAGGACTGGGGATGCGTCGGATAAGGACAACTATAGGCCTATCTCCTTGGCCACCATAGTGGCTAAAGTTTTTGACGGTGTGCTTGAGCGTAGAATGGCTGGACAGCTCATTTCAGATGCTTCGCAGTTTGGTTTTAGAGCTGGGTTGTCCACGGAAACTGCTGTTCTGGCGCTCAAGCATACTGTTAGGTACTATACTGACAGAAGGACTCCGGTGTATGCCGCTTTTCTGGACCTCTCCAAGGCGTTTGACCTGGTTAACTACAAGATCCTGTGGTCAAAATTGCGGGAGAAAGCCGTACCTCATGAGATAGTTAACCTCCTTGCGTATTGGTGCAACCACCAGGTTAACCAGGTCAGATGGTCGGGTGCAGTATCTGGTGAGTATGGACTGGAGTGTGGTGTGAGGCAGGGAGGTTTGACTTCCCCTGCGCTCTTCAGTTTATACATCAATCAGCTGGTGGAGGAGCTTGGTGGCACTGGTGTCGGATGCTCTATTGAGGGTAAGACTATCAATAGTATAAGCTATGTGGATGACATGGTGCTGCTGAGTCCCTCAATTGATGTGCTCAGACGGTTACTTGGAGTATGTGAACAGTACGCCGCGGCTCATGGTCTCCTGTATAATGTCAGGTGAAAAGTGAAGTTATGGTGTTTCGTGTGGGTTCCGGAAAACTGACGACAGTTCCTCCGGTTTACTTATATGGGGTGGCGCTTAAGAGAGTGTCTCGTTTTAGATACCTTGGGCACATTTTAACGGAAAACCTTTTTGATAACGAGGATATAGAGAGAGAGCGAAGGGCGTTGTCGGTTCGTTGTAATATGCTGGCCCGCAGGTTTGCTAGGTGTACTAAAGACGTGATAATTACGTTGTTTAAGGCGTACTGTCACACGTTTTACACCTGCAGCCTGTGGGTCAGGTGCTGACGAACGATTTTTAAATTAATAGTTTTAATATAATATTAATATTTTAGGTACTGGACATGTAAAGTTCATTTCAAATAAACTTGCGATAAAGTTTGTTCACCTCCGTCTACTAATGTATCCCAATATTTCCAAACCATACGAAAAAAATGAATGGGCAGTGTCGGTAACACGATCAAAACATTGACTTACTCCGTGTTTGGTATTATGAAACTCAACCGATGCAATGTTAGCGACAGTTTTGTATGACGAACGATATCTATCGTAAGTTATTTGGACTTTTTGGTACAGGGTGGTTGAATGACATTTATCGCAAGTTTATTTGAAAAACACTTTAATAGTTTATTTGTTATTTCATTTTAATATAATTTGATTTTATTTTAATTGTAATTTGAATTATTGATTTAATTAATTTGTTTTTTTATTTTTATTATTATTGTACCTACTTAATTTTTAGTGTAATTTTGATTTTAATTTTGATTTGTAATTTTGATTTTAATATTTATTTTAACTTTGATTTTAATAACAAGATACCTAATTTTAATTTAATTCTAATTTAATTTTTCGTTTTAATTTTGATATAATAATATTACGTGTACTAACATAGTTTTAAAATATTGTAACTACTAACAAAATATGGGTTATTATCCGAAATAAACGTTTTGATTTGATTTGATTTATTCAGCGTAACGAGGTTGTCGTCGACTGTACTACGGCATGGGGAAATAATTAACTTTTATTTATTGAACTCCTTAGAATACGAAAGAAATTTTCTTTTGTGCTTCAGTAAAACAAAATTCGCAAAAATAGTAAACAAAAGCGGTTACATATGTTTGTAATTTAGTGTAACTTAGTAAGAGATTCAGTAAGATTAACCTTACACCGCCACGATATGATTTCCTTCTCCTAAAGTAAAGAAAAAGCATTTGTTTATACAGGAACCACAAAGGTATCAGTGAAATCCAACCGCTTGACTAATTGCCTCCGTACGGAACTCTTCTGTTATAAACTTCACCCGATCGTTGCCTTGTTTGTAACAAACGAGCCTGTGTGAGCACAACGCAATGTGAGAGAAGTTAGTAACTGTGTGGACCGGTCTGTCGGTTTGCTGTTAGAGGCTGAGGAAATGAGTTTGAAAACTAACTCAAACACCTAACATTGCTCCGAAATCTTCGTGTGCTGAAGTGCGGAGTCTAACAGATACACACCAAACATACACCATTTGGAACAAAGGTTTGAACAAAAAGCATGATTTACAGCATTAGCTATTAAATAACTGGTACCATAGATGTACGTAAAACCCGAACGTAAACGTGAAAACGGGTCATTTGGTTTAATACAAAGGCATATCTTGGAATAATAAACGTCGATCTTATTGTACCGTGTCGCTGAAGAACCGTTAAATGGATTGCTATTCAATTAGCCAGCTAAATGAAACAAACTGAATTGAGATAGCGTGTGAAGTGAAAGCACTCACTCCTATGGTACTGATCAACACTTCCGATTTCAGGGAAAAAGCTTCAGGTTAAATTACGGTGGTTCCAATGTTCACATACTAGTTACTACACGAATGACGTCAGCACGTAGGGTAAATGATAATGATAAATGATTTTATTTTCTGTAAGTAGGTTTTTACAAACACTTTTACACGTCATCATATTTTTTAAACTAGATGTGGTCGGCGTTTCCTATCTGACTACTCTGAGAAGAAAGGCCGAAACAAACTCAGAGGTCACAGTCTCTTTTAAAGTCCAGACAAAATCTTGGTCAGATCGTGTGAAGACCATGTAGATTGATGTCTGAAATGGTCTTTTGAGGAAAGAACCACACAGATTGAGCGGACCTGTCCAATCAGTGCACGCATTTGTCAAAAATCGTGCAGCTCGACTCAGAAATGAGGAGCTCAACGATTCGACGAACAATACCAAAGAAAGGACATTTGGGTAGGCCGCGTAAATTACTCAAACTGCCAGATCATGATTAAAACTAAGAAGGAAAACAGAAAAAAAAAATGACCCACATAGTCCTCACATTCACAATAATTAAATGAAAAGAAAAATAAAATAAAAAATACTTTACAAAGTAAATATTCATGTCATTGTCTAAATAAAATTCATCAATGTCAATGTGTATATAAAAATCCGGACATAATCTTTGAGGACCATGTAGATTAGTGTCTGAAAAGATCTTTTGAGGAAAGAACCACACAGATTGAGTGGACCTGTCCAGTCAGTGCACGCAGGTAGGCAGGTCACGACTGGGCACTCACAACTTTCGCTACGTAACTCTATAAACAAGAAAAGTTTCAATTGGTGTCATTAGCCGTATTTGTGGAGAGCTAAATAAACATAACAAACTAATTTACTTTTTCTAAGTATCCATTCAATGGCTTGAGCAAGTCTTTATAGAATGTTAATCTCCCGTATCGTCTGGTAACAGCAAAACAACAGTTACAGTTATGTATGCGATGCATTTCCCCAGCTTATAGCTACTGACCAAAATCCTGAAATAATTTTAAAAGATTTATTTTTTTACTAAAAGATCGGTAACTACACAGGTGAGTAATTGCTATCACATTCACACCTGAATCCTATTTTTGTAGTTATTGAACTCTAATACCAAAGATTTAAAAAACTCTAAAAATACATGCAGATTTGTTTGCCTTACACAGACCAAGAGTGTTTGGAAAAAATCAATAGAGTCCAGTACAACACCAACGCGAGACGCAATTGTCCAGGTTTAGCTGCTTTTTGTTAGTTCACGGCGTTGAATAAATATCGGCTTTTGTTTGCTCCCACATGATCTTACCACTGTTGTTTATTCAGGTAGGTACCAGCTCAATATCAGGTTTTGCAGGATCGTCAGGTCGGAATGTCATATTTCAGCCGTAATAAATATGCACAACAATTGGAATCCTACAATATACGCTCATAGTAAACATTTTATTACGTTATTCTTCACATTAGAGTCATAAAATAAAAATCATATTCTGCGAAATAACACACAAAATATAGCCAAATTCCCTCAACCTAATTTTCTATACTTTCTCCGAAGCCCTTTGTTTTTGTCTTAAATAAAGACCCTTTTAAACCGACTTTTACACAATCTCTTACAAATGAAATTTGTTATGTTCGTGACAATGAAACACCGAGATTCAATGCAGACTGATTTATTGTATAAGTATTTCGACATACCCTCACAAGTGCACATATTATGAGATACAATAATACCGTACATAACACTGTCCCCCTTTAATCTATAATCATAATTATATTATGTAACTAAGTTATTATTCTAAAACATTTTAAGTCCTTCCTCCTTAATATAGGTACTATAAATAACGTAAAATCTAAACAAGTTTGTTAATTAAAGGGTACACATACATACATAATTATATGTTATAGGCGGGCGAAGCCACTCGAAAATGCTAGTTACTAATGAAAAGAAAACATACTTAAAACTAACTTATGTAATAGGTACTACTACAATTTAAAACTTATAAGTACCTACGACCACCCACCAATAGATACTAATGAAGGTCTTCTTATATTTAAAAAGATTATAAAATTGCTATTTTTTGTTATTTTGTAGTCTTTAACTTCTTGGCACAATCAATGGCAGCTCTCCGGCGTAAACGACTATCAATGATCGGCGATGACGTAGATGGTGGCGAACTTTTAGCTGCCGTGTCTACTTGCTCAGTAGACTCGTCCCTCAGGCATTTCCCTATAATCTCATGGGACGTATTAGGCGAGGACTGCGGGGAGTCTACCGATGAAGTGTTTTGTGTTTGTTCAATGGATGCATTAGGTTCAAGTTCGACTGACTTCATGTTGGCACTAGGACTTGGACCCGTGATAGAACGTCTAGACTTCGTAACGCCTTTTGTCAACAAGTGATCAATATGACGTTTATGAAGATGTCCGTCGTTAGTTTTAATCGCGTACGTAACTGGCCCTGACCGTCGTACCACTACACCCTCTGCCCATTTTTGCCTATGTTTCGAATAATCACGCATGATTACGGCGTCCCCGATGTCTGCTTGCCGCAGCGGCGGACGCGCCGCGGCCGCGCGCTGCTCGTGCGCCAGCTGCGCGCCGCGTACCAGTTCGCCCGTGTCCGGCCGCAGTAGGTCTAGTCTGCCGCGCAGTCGGCGCCCGAACATCGCCACCGCCGGCTCGCGCCCCGTGGTGCTATGCTCCGTATTACGATACATAAACAGGAACTTACTTAAAGCAGTGTTGTCATTAACATTTTCTAGTGCTGCCTTCTTTAAAACCCGCTTTATAGTGCGTACTGCGTTCTCGGCGGCTCCGTTACTAGAGGGATGATATGGTGCAACGGGCAAATGTTTTATGCCGTTACGCTTAAAATACATACTCAATTCCGCTGATGAAAATGGCGGTCCATTATCGCTTATAACTTTTTTAGGAATGCCAAAACGAGCAAAAAGCCTTCTGAAACTATCAATGACGACCGTTGCTGAAGTGGTGCTCACTCGCTCCACTTCAATCCACTTAGAGTGAGCATCGACTATTATTAAATAATATCGATTATGTAGAGGGCCTAAAAAATCTACGTTTAATCGTGACCACGGCTCCTCCGGCCAGGGCCATGAGTGCAATGGCGCTGGCGCAGGTTGGGCGCGCTGCGACACGCACGCCGCGCACTCACTACACATGCGCTCAATATCACTATCTAACGTGTCCCACCACACATAGTTGCGAGCTATCTGTTTCATTTTAACTATACCCGGATGACCCTCGTGAATTTCTTGCAATATTGATTGTTGTAATACTTTAGGTATAACAATCCTGTAACCCCACACTAAACAACCGCGATCTAAGTGCAATGAGTCTTTTCTATTAAAATTAGGTTTTTCTTGATCGATGCAAACCTGTAACGGCCACCCAAACATTGTATAACCAACAATTTTATTAAGAAGGGAATCCTTATCCGTCTCTGTTTAATTGCTTAAAACTGAGTGGAAAGTTTTCTTCAACAAAGTTTAGATAGCTACATTCGTCGTCATCTCGTACTCGTTCTCTAGTCGAGCTAAGAGGGAGGCGTGACAGGGCATCGGCAAAACAATTCCTCTCCGATCTTACAAATTCAATTTTAAAATCATATGCTGCTAATTTAACGGCATATCGTTGAATTCTGCTTGCAGCAGTTACAGGTATGCCTTTATTGTCTCCTAGTATATAACTTAAAGCACGGTGATCACTCCTAAGAATAAAATGTCGACCGTATAAATACTGGTGATGTTTAGTCACGCCGAATACAATGGCTAAAGCCTCCTTATCCAACTGTGAATAGTTGGACTCTGCAGGATTTAAGGTACGCGAGGCACAACAAAGCGGCCGCTCGCTGCCGTCATCGTAACGTTGTAACAACACTGCACCCAAACCGTATGGGCTGCTGTCTACTGCCAGTATAAGTTGTAAATTTGGATCATAATGTGCGAGCACCGGAGAGCTACTTAAGACGTTTTTAATTCTAGTGAAAGCATTTTCACATTTATCGTCCCAGTTCCATTTAACACTTTTTTTTAACAAATCATATAAAGGTTTTAAAACGTCACTCATGTTTACGCAAAACTTTGAATAAAAGTTTACAAGTCCTAAAAAACTCCTTAACTGCGTAATGTTACAAGGTGATGGAGCAGCTACAATCGCTTTAATTTTTTTATCATCAGTGTGTAGGCCTTGTTTATCAATTCTATAACCTAAATATGTCACTGATTCTTTAAAAAATTGGCATTTACCATAATTAATCCGAAGGCCATTTTCCTTCAATCTCTGTAATACAGCCTTTAAATTTGACATATGTGATGACCTACATTTACCGCTAATACAAATATCGTCCGCAAACACAGCCGTAAACGGCAAACCACTCAAAGTCTCTTCCATTATTTTCTGAAAATTTTCAGGAATGCACTTAATACCAAACGGCACACGATTATAAACAAAAGTACCTACGTGAGTGGTGATTGCCGTCATCAGCCTTGAACCTTTATCGAGTAAACATTGTTGAAAAGCATTTGACAAATCCAACTTAGTGAACAATTCACCTCCACCCAATGTTGCGAACAGGTCCTCGATCCGTGGAAGCGGGTAATGAAAGTCTTTCAATCGCGGATTGATTGTCACTTTGTAGTCTCCGCAAATACGGATATCCCCGTTTGATTTGACTACAGGCACTATCGGCGTACCATAATCTGATCTATCCACTTTGTATTTAACTCCTTCCCCCTGTAACCGATCGAGTTCCCGTTCGACACGCGCGCGCAGTGCCAGAGGCAACGGCCGCGCCTTCACAAACACTGGAGTCGTGTCATTTAGGTATAGTCGTATTTGCGACTTGAATGTACCCAGTCCCTCTGCGAAAACATCTGGGTATTCATCCTTGAGTGTTTTCTCCAACGAATTCGCATCGGATACATAATGGTGGCTATTAAGTGCACCGAAACTTGATAATTTTAACTGTTTTATCCATGTGCGTCCCATTAACGGAGGTCCGCCATTCGTAATAACGTATAGTTTTAATGAAAGTTGTTTATTGTTGTATGTAATTGTCACCAGTATATATCCGAGTGTTTGAATAACGTCTCCAGTATAAGATTTAAAAGTTAATATTTTACTAATTATCGGTAGCTTATAAAATGTCTTATCGTAAAACTTTTTTGATATAGCTGATATTTTACTTCCCGTATCTACTTCAAACTTTAAAAACATACCTTCAACATTCAACTTAATGTAATAGGGGCCGTCATCCTCACACACATCTATACTACTACTATGATTGGTGTGACCCATGTTATAGAAATTACAATCGTTATCAGTATCGGAGTCGGTAACAGAATTGTCAAGATAGAACTGACCTTTGTTTGTCTTCTTAGTGGAATTACTGAACTGAAAAAAACTGAATACCTACAGCAGCATGAACCTAATCTCAGTAGTCACAAAAAATAGTTACGAAAGAAAGAAAATACATTTATTTAGCACAGACTAAAAGACACACAATACACCAGATAAATACATCAGATAAAAACAAAACGTCAAATTGCATTCGTAAAAACCTTTTCAAAGCCCGAAAACACAGATGTGTTTACCCATTACAGTCGTTTAACATCCTATTAGAGTAAGCTGTTCTGCCAATCTATTCGATTGAGAGTCTATCCACGAATAGGTATCGTAATACGTTATTCATTCATGTAACCACACTACCACGAAACCATAACGTGAACGTTCAACTATTCCATATAAAAATAAGGTCTTTATTTATTCAATATAATAATGTTAAAATTAAACAAGTCGCAGTTTGTTTCCATAAATATTTTTATGCTGCTGTCGGTCGGTGGAACTGACAATTGAATGCCCAATGAAACGTGTGGCAGCTTCACAGCTACGCTTCAGCTGCACTGAGTACGCTAGCTAGTAACAATAAAATGAAAATAATATCAGCTATTAAATTAATTTTAGTTCAATAACTTTGATGAATTTGCGATAATTGAAGTCCTTGTCTTTCTTTGATTCAGATTTTATTTCATAAATCAAAGAGGTATCTAGGTTAGTACCTACTTCACAAAATAATTTTCATGCATTACGCTCAATAGCCCTTCAACCGCACTCATTATTAGCTCGGTTCATTATAATGTACATACATTATCAGTGCCTAGCCTTTTCCCAACTATGTTGGGGTCGGCTTCCACTCTAACCGGATGCAGCTGAATACCAATATTTTACATGGAGCGACTGCCTATCTGACCTCCACGACCCAGTTACTGGGTAATACGATACCCCTTGGTAAGGCTGGTTGTCAGACTTACGGGCTACTGACGACCCATAATGTAATAATGTAATGTACATACATACGTTCATCAATTTCAATAAACCACTAATAATAATTAAAATTGAATATAAATGAGTTGTTCGTATGAACGTAGTTCTCATGTTCATATGAACAATGCGCAACAGCAAAACGATAGTTAGTAAATCAAAATATAGTCAAAAATACTAGTATCTAGGTATCAGGTCTAGGTAGAAGGTTGCAGTTCGACGCGAGACTAAGCGGACGTGTTTTTTTGTGTTGATTCTAACGATATTGATTTATGTAATTACGAATAATGTTATTGCAATAATTTGCAGAGTCAGTTTATTGTGTAAGTGACGAATGTGACTAACATCTTTTTTGATCGTGAAAGATGTACTAAATAGTTTTTTATAGACAATCAGCGTTTTCGGTGTTAGTAGTATGTCTAACCCAGGAGATAGCCCCTTCGGCCGCAGCAAATTGGTAGGACGAAGTCCTCCACCGACGCCATCGCCTGCTGAACAAAACCAGACAAGAGAACCGGCGCCGCCAGTAGCCACGGAGAACGAATTACCGACTGAAGTCGTCTCTACGTCGGAGATTCAGAGATGGCTTGGGTCCATCGACACAATTTTGACCGAAGTTTGCTCGATTGTGGCGGAAGGAAAAATGAATTCAGACCAAAAACTCCGTGTCACCAATCTCTGTCGCAAAGTAATCCATGGGACGTCTCAGATGGTCGTGCTGTACCAATCCCTGAAGCAGAAGTCCATCCAGGCGCACACAACCATCCAGCACCTTCAGGTGCAGCGGAATGTTGCGGAATCCCTTTGCCAGTTTAAGGAAGTCGTGGAAACGAAGATGAGCCGAACCGAACCAGAAAGTACTTCCTACGCTAACATGGTAAAGAAAGGCTCTGATAAATTTATTCGCCCAGCAAATCTCAGTTCGGTCGCTATATATCCCAGCGATAAAACCAAAACCAGTGACGACACTAAGTCCTTGTTACAAAAAATTATCTCGCCTGAGGAATTAAAACTCCATGTCCGCGGCCTAAGAAAAATTAGAAACGGAGGCGTCATCATTAGGACGGATAACAAAGACGACATTGATAAATTAAAAACATCCCAGAAGCTAGTTTCCTCAGGCCTTACAGTTGAAGAACCATCTAAATGCCGTCCTAGGATTGCTATAATTGGAGTCCCCGTAGCCCTGACTGAAAAAGAGGTATTTGATTGCATTTACGTCCAAAACTTGACAGATAAATTGCCGAACATTACTCTTGAGTCCTTCTTAGAAAGTATAAAATTGAGCCATAAGTCAGGGAAGAAAGATCGTCCTACCTGCAATTATATATTGGAAGTTCCTGCTAATATCAGGAAAATTATGATGGACCAAGGCCGAATTTTCATAAACTGGACATCATGTCCAGTGAGAGATTTCACTATTGTGACCAGGTGTTTAAACTGTCAGCAGTTCGGACACGCAGCCAAATTTTGCAGAGAAACGAGCCCTACTTGCAACCTCTGTGGCGAAACAGGACATTCTTTCAAGGAATGTAATAATAAAGGTTCTCCGCCCCAATGTGCGACCTGCCGACGATTCAAGAGAAAAAACGATCATCCAACTGGTGATGTAATTTGCCCAGCACGTAAATATGCAGAAGACAATTACATTAATTCCATTGACTATGAAGGCGCCTAGGAGCGCCGCCGACTAACTTGTCAATTAAGCACATAGATAGTAGTTTAACTTCTACATATAATTTTTATTATGGCTAATCAGCTAATATGTGATCTAGATGGGTTTTCCGTGTCTGAAGCTAAAATCTGTAATATTGAGGAGTGCAAAAACATAGTCTATACTGGGGATAAAACATTGACTTTACTTACACAAAACATACGCAGTATAACTCGAAATTTTAACGGTTTCCAAGTTTTGTTACAAAATCTTGATATAAGCTGCGACATTATCGTTCTAACAGAATGTTGGTTATCCAAACAAACAGCAAATATACCATCTATCGATGGATTTAATCTTCACAAAAGCGATAGAACATTCAACCAGAATGATGGCATAGTGGTTTATATTAAAAATAATTTAAAAGCTTTAGTAGATGAACCCCATTTTCTAGACTGCAACTGCTTAGTAATTAAAATTATTCCCGAAACAGTAATTATAGCTATTTATAGGCCTCCATCCCAAAGTATTCATGGGTTTTTGAATTCGCTTAACAGTAATTTAGAAAAATTATCTTCGTTTAAAAATATCGTACCGGTAGGTGATATCAACATAAACATTGCTGCCGGAAAAATCGATACTCATTCACATAATTACCTGAATATTTGCTCATTTCATGGACTATTACCAGCTCATTATCACCTAACCCACCAGAGCGGCTCTTGTCTGGACCATATCCTTATAAAAACGAAAAGTCCATCCAAAACATTGGTTACTAATACGTCACTTACCGATCATCAAGCTGTTTTACTAACATTACTAATTTCTTCACCCAGAAATAACTGCATGCGCAGCTATACTAAACTCAATATGACGAGTCTTGAGATTGACTTACGCGGCATTAATTTTGACCCCGTTTACTATTCACACGATCCAAATGTTTCTCTAAAATATTTTGTCGATTTATTACGATCTACGATAATCAAAAATACATTTACTAAAGTAATACCTAGAAAGTATAGTAATATTAAACCTTGGATTACACCCGGACTTGTTCGCTGTATCAGACATAGAGATAAACTACACCAAAAATCTAAAAAAGCACCGGATAATGAACTATTATCGAGTATTTACAAACGTTATAGGAATTTCTGTAATAATCTGTTGAAAAAGCTAAAAAACCAATATGATCATAGTCAATTACAGAAAGCAGGTAAAAACAGTAAACTTATATGGAAATTCATAAAAACCAACACTATTAGGTCCCGAACCAAAAATCCCGAACCGGCGCTAGATCTTTTATCTTCGGAGCAAAGCCCTACCGAAGCAGCAAATAAAGCTAACAACTTCTTCATTAATGTAGGAAAAAGCTTAGCAGAAAAAACCTTAATATCTAATAAAGCTTTTTCCATTCAAAGCCAAACTAAGTCATATGCAGCACGAAACTCTTTTGTCTTATTAGATACAGATGTTAATGAGGTAATAAGTATAAAAGAAACAAGGACAAGGGGAGGAAGGAGGGGAAGGAGGGGTGTATAAGGATTAAAGGAAACTTGTGCGGTAGGATGTGACGACATACCTAATAGCATACTCAAAAGATTTAAATATATCATTGCCCCTCCCCTTTTTTTTTTTTTTTTGCGGATGGGAAATCATCAAATGACTCCTCCCGCTCTGGGTGGAGCGGAAGGGAGTGTCAGACTCTTACTGACTAAAACCCACCCGTGCTCCTTCCTTAGCCCTTTATGTTCCGGGCCAGCGGTACAATCGCGCTGACCCGGCAGGCTTCGGCCCTAAGGGGCCCCTCCTCGATGCTGACATCTCTTTGAGGCGCGCGTGGAACACGTACGCGCCGTCCGGCACGGGCCTGGTCCTGATCGGACGGTGAGCTACCCATTACTCTCCGCCCGCAGGCCCGCGCCTACGGTGGCCGGGAGTCGTCACGCGGCTCCCGACGCCCGGAGCGTCTCCCGCGGCGGCTGGGACGGGAGGCTCTCTCCCTGAGCCGTCCCGCCACCTCCTTCGCTAGCATGACTGCTTCGCAGAAGGAGGTGACTGCCTCCCACTCCCTCTCGCCCCGGACCATGGCTTGCACCAGGGCCGGACGCGAGAGGTCGATTGCCCCTCCCCTGACTCACATTTTTCAGTTATGTTTAACAAAAGGAATATTTCCTAAATTGCTTAAAAAAGCCATAGTCACCCCTGTTTAAGGCTGGAGACAAAAATTGTGTTAATAACTACAGGCCAATTTCAGTTTTAACAGGCATCTCAAAGATTTTGGAAAAAATTATAAACAGTAGATTAGTAAAATATCTTGAAAGTAATAAATCACTCTCTGATCAGCAATTTGGTTTTAGGCCAAAAAGATCAACAAGTCAAGCTGTTCACCAACTGACAAATTTTATAAGCACAAACCTGGATAACGGCATGTACACCATAGGGATATTTTTAGACCTTGCCAAGGCTTTTCACACAATTTCTTGTACTTTGCTTTTGAACAAGCTGGAAATGCTGGGAATACGGGGGGTACAATTGCAACTATTATCTGATTACCTTACCGACCGCCATCAGTGTGTAAAAATATGTAAAAACGTGCATGAGTTCCGAACTTAAGAATAGCTGTTACGGAATCCCACAAGGCAGTATTTTGGGACCTACATTGTTAAATGACCTATGCAATTTGACACTCCAAAAAGGTGTAATTATCTGATATGCGGATGACACAGCTCTACTGTTCGCAGCTAAATCAAAGGCTGAAGTCTATGAGGTAGCACAGAATGGTTTTAATACTGTGTCTAATTGGCTTCATAAAAATCTCTTAACATTAAATACAGATAAAACCAAGTACCTTTTATTTACAATGAGAAACACTAATCCAACGCTTACTAACCTAATCATCCAAGCTCATAACAATTGAAATTTACATTATGCTGACATTGCGTTCACTTGCCCCACTTTAGCTAAAATCGACCATATTAAATATCTAGGCGTCACGATTGACACAAATCTGAACTTCCGCAAACACATCGATTTATTATGCACCAGAGTGCGCAAACTAATATACATTTTTAAAAACTTACGTAACATTGCCGACTTTAAATTAATTAGACAGGTTTATTTGGCTTTGTGTCAATCTATTATTACCTACTGTATAACGTCCTGGGGTGGTGCCGCTAAATCAATTTTACTGCACCTAGAACGGGCCCAAAGAGCAGTTTTAAAGGTTGCTACTTTTCGTCCATTTCGATTTCCTACACACCAGCTTTATATGGCATGTAAGGTGCTAACAGTACGTCAATTATTTATTTTGAATGTAGTTTTATTGCAACACACTGAAATTTATTTTAACCCAGTACCTTCAGATAAGAGAAGAAAAGATTTGGTTTGTGCTAACTCGCATACTAAACATGCTTTTGCTAACCGATTTTGTTTATTTTTAGGACCCTACTTGTATAATCAGTTTAACAGAGTGCTAAAGATTTAATAGTTTAAGTTATAATAGGTGTAATTTATTAGCACAGGAATATTTGGCAAAACTCAATTATGCAGACACGGAAAAACTACTAGAAATTTTAAAATAAAATCTATCTACCTAATCTAATAAAATAAGTCTCTTCATTTACCTAATTAATAATAGTCTCCACTTTATCTGCTTTAATATTATTCGTTAATTTATTTAAACATAAAAATATCTTGTATAATCTAGTTATATAATAATATACTCTATAAGACATTGAAAATAATATACCTTCTTTTCAATTTAGCGTGTAATACATTTATTGTTGTCTTCTTTTTAAATATTTGGTGTAAATTGATGACCTGAAACACAGGTTTTTCATAAACCTAGATCAGGCAGGTCTATATTACAGTTAGAATTTAATTTTCCTCGATTGTAATTAATGTAAATCCTATTTTTAGTTTACTTTATACTTGAATAAAATTTTTATTTATTTATTTATCAACCTGAATGTTAGTAATTTATCATCCAACACACTAATTTAAGCCCCATTTGCTTCAAAATTTATATTTAGAGCCACCATATTTCAACATAAAAGGGTTCTGCTCATTAAGTTATCATTTTCTGTTATCTGGAAAACAATTTAAATGACGTCATCGCGCACAAAGTCCTCGCCGGTACTTATATAACGAAACAGCTGGACTTTCTCATCACTCCTGTGTGGAAGACGCCTAGGTAATGCTAATAAAATTACCATGATTGAATAAAGGTGAGGTAGCAATCTTTAAATTGAGTTACGTATATTATTTCCACTCACCTAATCTAAACTCTACCTCCACAAAATTATTATCATCCAAATACCCTTCTCACCGGTAGGTGAGATAGGGATTTTTTAAAGAGGGAAGGGAAGGGATGATGGCGCTTTTATACTCGTACCTACATACTCTTGTACAAAGCGACCTGTCTTTTATTAATGTCAGTGTTAATTATACAAAACGTGTGCCTAATGTAGGAATGATGTTTCGCAATTTACGGACCTCTGTAATAATAATACGGAGATCCCTTGAAATTAAATGTCCATTCTTGTTGATGTAGCATTCTCGGTATTTGTTAAGGGAAATCTCAGCGCCTCGAGAAGCATAATGAAGGGTCATCATCATCATCATCATTTCAGCCGAAAGACGTCCACTGCTGGACATAGGCCTCCCCCAAAAGGGGCCGGTTTGCCATAATCGCCACGCTTGGCAGGCGGTTTGGCGATCGCAGTATGGTATGGTGGTGGAATGCATAGAGAACGCTGCTGCCCATTCTCCGGTACGCCCCTTAGTCGCCTTTTACGACACCCACGGGAAGTATGGGGTGGTGCTATTCTTTAAGTCCGGCACCACACAGACTAATGAAGGGTGTATGAGTTTATTTCGTCATACTTTCACGTATACAGTGAGAAAATTACGATCATATAAAATAAATGGACGGGAAACAAAATTGATTAAATAAAGACTAAAACCAAACCGGGTAAGTATAAAGAAACAAAAATTCTCCTTCATAATTCTTATTTTCGGCCACCAGCGGTTCCCTCCAACTAATAAGATAAAGAAGTTAAACAATTATGCAAACATGCTATCTACACATGGTGTCCCCAGCAAGAGAGGAAATTCAGAATTTTTATTGAACATTCTTCCAAAATAAAAAAATGAAAATTAATTAATTAATTAATTAAATGAAATGTCGGCGCGGGGTACAGTCACGAGCAATAATAACAATAACACTTGGCAACTTTAAATTGCGATTTTTTAACGAATGCAACGTTGAAATACGACACTTTACATTTACCTATGGGTTCGAAAATACTATGTTCGTAATAACATAAAATTTCATTCAAAACTAAAGGAGAAGATCGTCTTTGAATAAAGCCAGGTAAATACATACTTTTGCTCGTGACTGTACTCGGACGACCTCTGTTTGTAACTCTTGCTGCCGATGTTACTCGACTATGAGCCTCTGTTATATTTGCTTTTTATTTAAGAGTTACCCATAAACATATTTGTGTGGTTAGCAGATTAACTTTATACATTTTGAATCCTTTTGTACGAAAAATATGTGTGGTAGAGTACTAAAATTTCGGGACCATTCTGTAGTACCTAAGTAGGCAAATACCTATATCAAAATATCCTATGCTAAAAATACAAAGCTTTTCGCTTCTGACTTTGGAATCTGATTTATATCGGAGGAATGGAGGTGTTTGTATTTTTTAAGAAATATCCTAACAAAATTCGAGATACATCATAATCGCAGTAACCAGTTCTCCGACTATGATTTGAAACACTAGGGTCATGGGGCCCGAGTACCCACTTGGTTTGTCGAGTCATCGCCAAGCAGTTGGTTGACTCTTCACGTGACCAGAAGGCCGGCTTATTTTTGGCCAAAGAATCAGTATCGCCATACAACGTGGCAATGCTTCCAGCCATTTGGGAACTTTTCCAGCTGACAGCGATACGGACCAATTTTTTGATGCGCTATGATTCTTTACCCTTGTTTTGTTTTATATAGGTACATGTACATATTATTTTAAGTGTGATAGCTTATATACCTATTATGCAAATATCATCTTGTTTGAAAATAAAAATATAGAAGAGTTCTACGAGAAAGTAATACAACTTGAGGTCCTATAAACATTATCGAGCCAAAGTGTATATAAGTTAGTAACTCGACAAAGAAGAAGTACATTCAACACATTACATGTGAAACGTACGCTGACTGAAACTCATTCACAAATGTCGTTTGTTCTTTTATTCAGACCCTCATCATCTCAGACCAAATAAAAAACCTAGACAGAGGGCTGTCAACAGTAAAGTGAAGCCGGTTTCGTAAACATGTGTGCACATAGTGAGGTGTAATTTGATTGTAAATGGTTGTAACTGTGTGTGTTTATGCACAAAGCAGAGGTGTAGTTTTTGCATGCTTCACTGTATTGTTCGCAACGCTATGTCTTGACTTTTTATTTGGTCTGCGATCATCATATGCAAAACCTAGAACTTCTGGATATAATGTGAAAACTTGGGTGCTAAAGTACACTCTAAGGCGGATGGCTAATCCACTGAACTTTTCAATGAACCACTTGCTAACTCTTATGAAATTAATTCTAAACAATACATATGTTTCCTCATTATGTATGTATGTATCTGTACTTTGACGGTATCAATAGAAATTAAATATCTTGGGTCACTCTCTAATCTATTTGATCTAAAACAAAGGACGATAGACAATGATGTGTTAAGGTCACAGCTCATTAGAGCCACCCGTCATCCACTCCGCACCGCCTCGCCTCCTGCGGCTAGTATTCTTTATATGGACTTGTATGGGTATGCGCTCACTACATCAACTCCGTAGCGTCACCGGATCGCCTCTGTCGTAAGCCCTCCACGCGGGGACGGCAGGTGGACAACTCGGTGACAACTCGCTGTTTCGCATGCGTGCCTTGAGTTGACTGCGCATTGCCAACGCGTGGGTCCCGAGTGGATCGCGCTGCCCGCGAATGATTCACGCGAGGACGACACGTTAGCGATGCGCCGCTCCCCACCCTCCCTTCGTCGTCCACTGGTTGACAACGCGAGGCCCACTAGTTGACCGCACGACGTTTATTGGTGATAACGCGGCGTCCACCCGTGGACCACCTGTCGACAACGAGTGGACGCCGTGCGACGAGGCGGTGCGGGGTGGGTGCCGGGTGGCTTTAATGTGCTGTGACCTTAATTAGAAATGAGAGATGCATCGAAAAGCTCAGGCAAACAATATTTATAACAAAGGAATTCTTCTTGTGTCTGAAATAGCATAAGTCTATGAGTACCATACTTATTACATCCGCAATCGTAATACCTATTAATACAAATATCGCCAATATTATTATATTTTTTCATTCTTCCAACGTTCTATACTTCCAACAAAACAAATTTAAATATAGCATGGAAACAGCAGTGGTTTGCTCATTTTATGTGAAATCCAATTCATATTGCATTTGCGTTTTGATATAAATTCATGTATTACCTCACCTACGAAACCAATATAGGATTCCTCACACCGTCGCTCCTGGCTGAACTGTAATATCATACGAGTGTGCGTTGCGTTCGAACTGGTATCAGTTTTATCTTGCATCTTGCGTAATGAAAAACTAAAGCTTTCCAATTTTTTTTTTCTATTGAAACGGTAGTATAATTCTCAAAAGATAATTTATTTTTATTTTTGCCTCGAAAATACGAAATGTTTATTGTTGGATTTTCATTTTATTATTTAACATTTCCAAAGAATTGTATGTGTGTGAATTTAGAGCTGGTAGACATGGCTCTATCCTAGCTTTGTTTTGTAACCTACAGCAGAGAATGTTTGTGTACATCAAGTGCTGAGTGTGTCTTTCTCTTAGTTTGTACCAAAAAGATGAATTCGAATATTTCTACTAAACTGAAGGTTTACTAAATGGAGTAGAAATACTGTTCCTCATCCATGACCTTATTTGTTTATGTTTCAACTGAGCCCCATCACTGTTTCAACCGCCCCTGGTATGGAGACGGTGGAAGCAGTGGCACATTATTTTATTAAACTCTTCCTATCTAGTAAATATGGCAGTTGAGCCTCTAATTCTGAGATTTATTTGAAGACAAAAGTCTATTCTCTCATTTTAAGTGTTTTGTTGTTTGTTATTTTTCAAAATGGCTGTGCTACGGGCGTTCAAAGCAAAATTGTTTAACCGTACCCAGTCTCCTCTACTGTTTATTATAATAATGAATTGTGGAAATCATATTTTCGTCTAACGGAAAGGATTAGACGAAGCTGATATAGTTAATAGGATTGTTGTGGCTAAATGATTCTCAAGTTTGTTGATATAAATACTGTAGAGCAAAAACTTGTTAAGGTTTCACTCTGAATCCACTTATCTGTGTTTGCAATCTCCACAACTCTGATATTGGAAAGTCGAACAGGCAAGGAAGATTAGATATACTACATTTATAGCCTCTGACGAACATGGGTATTGTTCGCTTTCAAACCGTAACAGTCCTGAATGCTTTATGCACATCGATCGGTCTAATGTAGAATATGTTTGAACCCAATACAACGTTGATATAGACGTCCTGATTGAGCAGGAGATCAATCAGGACTTCTTTATTAATTGCTTTAAGGATTGCTGACTAACTTTATCTCTAAAAGGCTCTTCTGAGATCTTCGGAGAGGGTAGGTTATTTATATTAGGTCACAAAGTTTTATCGGGGATATGCCGCCAAAACAAATATATTTTTAGCTACTGATCTTGTACCCATACTCGGACATCACTACAGTATCCTACATATTTGTGATGATGGTATTCTGGAGTAAATTAATCTGTCCTGATCATATTACAGCCCTTACATGGAACGGAATCACGATACAATTGCACCTTTGATCATCAAACCGGTAGTAATTTGATCAATTAGCTAGATGCAAGGATGTTATGAGGTACAAGAAATATGTAAGTAGAATAGAATAGAGTAGAATGGAACGGTTTGATTATTGTTTGCAGTGCAACTTGTTTGAATCAGGTACCTACATATAAAGCAAAATAGTAATAGAGAGCTGATAATGTCAGCAATTTCTCAGATGCTGGTAATTGGTTTATGCATAGAAATGTCATTGTAATTGATTTGTGTGCAGTCGGATACGACGTGCTACGAGCCACCACGTCGCGCGCTGCCGGCGACGGTACGCTTTTCCTATAACTTGAACACATCTGTCACATGTCAACGCAGTGTCAGAACGCAATGTTACAAAAATACCATGGATAATATTGGTAGCAAAACAAAATGGGGCTTAGATAACCAATATTATACCCCGAAATATACAAACCTTCATAGCAAGTACTGACTCCCATAAAACATCGAATGAGAACTAACAAAATATAAAAACAAATAACTAACTAAAAAAGAACCTTATTTTTTGAAGTCGGTTTACAAACAGATGTTTCTCTATAAAAAACGGCGATACACACAAAGTACAAATACGCGGGCTGAATAAGAATGTTTGTTTTACCAGCTGCCGGCGAGGAATGGAAACAAATGGAGAACGTTGAGAGGCACTATATTATGGTCAGCCTCTTTTGTAAAATGTATGAAAATAAAAGTTATCTTTATCCTTCGTAAACATCCTGAGCTTAGTACTTGTCAGTGCATCACATATGCGCGTAATTGACCGAGAGGAACGTGCCGGGCGTCTTGGTACCGCACCCGTACGCGACGGCCGCTGCGCGCCCACCGCTCCACTCAGCTCACAGACGCGCTCCACTACGGGCATGTCATTATTTTCTCTTATACATCTTGATTAATGTAAATTATGGTATTACACCTATTTTCCAATCTAATCTCAACGGAGACTAGCCTTTGGAGCGGGAGATATCATAGTGCACAAGTGTGCACGTAGACACAGGTGCACTCCCTCTTCCCTCACTCTCATAGTCCGATGGGACGGCAATCCGACACGACCGGAGAGAGATCAGGCGCAGGACCAACGGCTTAACGTGCTTTCCGAGGCACGAAGGTATCACACCGCCAACTTCCTAACTCCGGGCTGATACTAAGATATTCCTAATAATTAATAAAGGCTCCCGCAGACAAGTACGACGCGATGGTGTGACGCGAATCTGTTAGAACAATTTCCATGAAGTTTTCGTAGAAATTGTTATAAGTACTAGAGTCGCGTCGCGACTGTCTGCGGGAGCCTTAACTACACCCGAGCTTTCTCGCAATTTTTCTAATTATGCATTTTTATTGTTTCAGGTACATGATGTCACATTATCTTACGCAACCGACACAATAACTGTTATAACTACTGTATAAAAAGAAAATTAGGTACAGTAAAAAAAAACACATCGCCTTGTGTATTACTTAGCTTGTACAGTCACAGCAATAAATTGTTAAGCAAATGGATATCCCACGTCAATTTGTCGTGTTATAGCCATTTCATACAACTGTCAAAGAGAATGACAGTTATGAATTGTATATACGGACAGTTTAAGTTGGTAGTCAATTAATTTCCCTAACCTTACAACGTCACATTATGTGACGCTCTATAAATTGTAAACTGTTTCATTAGCTCTGCTCACGTTATGTATGTTGTCTATATTCTGCGGTCTATGAGTGTAATCATAAAAGCTCAGACGTAATATGGCGTCGTGATTTATAGCTTATTTTGATACTGATAAACACAGCAAGAATCTTCGGTCCGAGAATAATCGCTTCTTCGTTGTCCTTCTCATCGCTCTGGTTTTAAAATCAAATCAAATCATTTTATTTCAAAATTTAACCGGATTACAAATGACAATCAAAAATTAATAATCATATGAAAAATAGAAATTATAAATTATATCAAAAATTACATATTTAATTATTACAAAACAACAACACAACAACAAAGAAATAGCTAGGTGTTATTGCCGCTGGAATATTAATTGCCATATACGAAGAAATAGTTTACCTTATATATAGTCCTCAATATTCCATTGTTAGTTTTATACGGTTCTTAAAGGAGGCCTGTGACTTTCTCATGACTGCGTAAAAGCCATCCACCCTGCTTTCGGCAAACATGCCGGACGCACTACACCGCCAAGGCAGACCCAGTATGCATCTGAATGCGTACACACATATTGAACACGCAACGTGTTAAAAGCACGCTGCGTGTAATTGTACCATAGGGCACAGGTGTAAAGATTCCGACAGTATGCGTTAAACAGAGTGATTTTCACTTGACTTAAATATTTCTCAAATCGACGCGCCAGCATATTACTCTTGGCCGCGAGCGAACGTTTTTATCTTTCAATGTCTTCATCATCTTTAAGTCTCTCAGTCAGTATATGACCTAAATATGTTAAACATTTGACAGATTCCAGCTTAGCGTTGCATAGAAATATGTCCAGAATATGCATTTTGCTGTTGTCGAAGCGAAAACACATTGTTTGGCTCTTTTTAACATTATATTTAAGACCATGCTTATCCGCATAAACCTCACATATTCCTATCAACTTTTGCTTTGCCGTGACGGACGGGCTGAGCAGAACCATATCGACGGCGTAACTAAGATTATTTACTGGTACGTTGTTAATTGAACAGCCGACTCGGGCCCCGCTCAGCTCATCTGTCAGTTCATACTTTAGAATGGGTACCTAAATCATATAGGTAGAACTACCAATATAATCTTAACGTTTACCATTAATATTGTCTATTTACCGTAGCATAAAAAAACATACTAAAGGTATACAGAGTGATTTTTTTAAATGGGGCAGTAAGGACCTGACTGCCGCACTTCAAAAATCCACTCTGTAAGTCCACTCTGTCTTATAAGTTATAACCGAGAGAGTACTCACTTTTCAATTTAGAAAAGTAGTGTTCAATTAGGACGTTTGTTCCCCAAAACTCTTTCAAAGTACAATTTTACAAGTTTACCATTTTGTCCCTCTATTACCCAATTACGGGTGGAGAGACATGACATGTACCCTCGTCATCGAAGCCACAATCACGCTTTATTTAAAGTACAATTGACCGGAAAGCTCGGAAAAAAACCGAGGAGGTTCTCTCACGTAATAAATGAGATTAGGTTACTGGATAGTATGGCAACGAAATCAGTGTACTGTGCAGTGCTGCTGGTTAATGAACGTGGTTCCTTGAATGTCTAAAACGGAAGATTTTTTGGTTAATTAAGGTTCTTACGTTACTAAAACCATATCTTTTCTATTTTTGTTTAACTTATTCACTTTTTTTGTTCTATTAGGAAAGTTAATTAAGAAAAAGGAAGGTACTTTTCTTTCATGGACCTAATTAGATTTTGCTACTCAGTGGACTAATATACAGCGGCAAGCGGAATCCAGATCTCAGAATCAACGCTGAATACTACTCCCGTCTCGGCAAACAGCCGTATTTTTTATTCCTCTAATTAGGTGATGTTATTTCAGCGACACTAAGGCACAAAGGTCCACATTTTCTAAGCTCTATCGCTATAATAATTACAGAAAAATGTGGTTGTCTACTGATATTAATTTTGCAATTGGGTAATAAGTAAAGTCTGCGAGGTTATTTATACGTTAGACTTAAGATACATACCAACATAGAAACCAAACCCAATGAATGAACGAATTTAAAGACTCAACTTCACTCATGTTTCTCTCTTAGTTATTGTTGAAAGATTCATTTGAAAGTAAGTTAATTGGGACTTCTGAAACTTTATCATGCGTCGCAATAAGCTGATTTTCCAATCGTCAAATATGAAGGTTGGACATCTATCTAAATAAAAATCATTTGCCGCATGTATGAAAGATCATCCCTTGAGAATGGCTCGATCGATGTTCGTAATTGTAACAGCAAGGTTTTTATGGACGAATTAGGTTTTTTTTTTGTTTGTAGGTTGAAAGATATTTTGTATTAAAATCACAATAAAAAAATGTGACGTTTAGTTCACCCGGATGACGACGTCTGGCAACAGCTAGTTTTTATAAAAAAGCTGTCAAACCGTCACAATTATTCCTCAGATAGGTAACAATTATCTATTTTGACATCTGAAAATTAATTACCTACTCATTGTCTTAGAACGAACATAGTTGGAAGCTTATAACTTCCAATCATGACTAAACTATAAAATTAAATATTAAACAATGTTATCTCGATGATAGTCTGTTCAGCCAGCATATTTCTCTAATTCACAGCTGCTTTGCTGCTTGTTGCTGCTTTGCTGTGTTTCACAGCTTCTTTATGGCCACTGTACAAAATGTTAGGCGGGTTTTATAACATTAAAACTGCGTTTAATACCCTGAGACTCTTTATTAACATACAAAAGTTTTATGTAAAAGTAGGTTTCCCAAATTTTACAAAATGTTTGACAGCAGTTCAAGCCATCGAGGGGAATTTATCCGTTTGTATAAAAATCACTGAGCTAAACAAAAAAAAGGGTTAAAGGCGCTCACTGATAAATGAACCGCACCAGTTTCTTCCAAGTCAACTAGGCAAAGAGTGTAAAAAGACAATAGCGCTATATTTTGAAGAAGTCTCTCAGAAAAGTGAGTTAGCTAAAAGACCAGAGAGCAGGCGCTTTATCTTGAATTTATAAAACCTTTTTGGTTCAAAATTCTAGAAAAATATTTTCTTATTTTTCTAACAATGTAGGTCAAACTCCGAACTTGTTCAGATTTTATATTATGATGTTCCACTGTTGAGCAGCATCTCATTATGAATGCCGTGTCTAGTGTAGTTTTTAGCCTGTTCATATTTACAGAGTTAGAACAAGGAGCCGGAACTAATGTACTTGGGTCGCTGCTCTGTATGGTGCACTTAACTAACTAACTAGTTACCTTAGTTAGACATTACCTACGCTACTGTAATGGAGTCTCTTATTTGTGTGAAAATTAAATGTTATTCTACACTAAAAATGGAGGCTTTCCCTCGGGTTATCTTAATTCTGCAAACAAATAAAAGGTATATTTTAAATTCAAGTTTAAAACATCTCTTGTTCTAATCCTTGATCTCCTAAACGAGGTAGAATTAAGGTCAAAGCACACGTATCAACTCTGAAAGGGAAGGGTATTCTTTGTGTGAAACTCCCTACTGCAACGCACACTAATCGGAATCGTAAAGTAATCGCCTCGCCTCGGGACAAGCTCACGAACCGCGGTGCGGTGCGTGGTCAAGTTGCTGTTCCCGTGCTTACGGCTCGTTGTCCCCGCGCTTACGTCTCTCCGTACCCGAGCTTACCTCTCTTCGTATACCCTTGCCCCTCTCACCCCTCCCGCGGCCTGCCTGCAGCAACCGTCGCCTAGCCGTAGCCGAGTCGACATATCGGAACTTCTGATCCGCTTTGGTTACGTGCTGACGTTAGGTTGACACCTGTTTGACGCCGAGGCGAAAGGCGATACAGTGTCGATGCCTTTCCGAGTGATATGTGCTATTGTCTATATTAAAACATAATGTGTCTGCATAATTTGGTGTCACAACAATTCATTCCAACGTTTCACTTTCGTTGCCCTGAAGTGTGATCGAGGACGCGTCCAGAATAAATGTGAAACTTATTCAAGAGGAGCCACTGCTGCAACTAAGTTTAGTAAGTTATTGCTGAAACACGTGAATGGTCCCGATATTTGTGTACTTATTATATAACATATACTAGCTTCGTTTGCGATTCCGTCTGGACAGAACCGCAATTTCGCAATTTTATTCATCGTTTTTATCTTCTGTGTTCGGAAAATGAAAATCATTAATAATATTGCTGCTCATGTGTTGTATCGTTCAAAAGAACTTACGGCGACTATCGCGTCATGACACTACTGATTATCTGGATTTTGTATTATTTTAAGATTGATTATAAGACTACTCTTATAATCAATCTTAAAATAATACAAGATCTAGATAAAAGTACGGAAAACATTTTATTAGAAATCAAATGATCACTGTTTCATTTATTATCATCTGAGATCTGACATCCATTTAGTAAAAAGTACGATGTTCTGAGGCAACCGCCGTAATCACGCTTCATCTGACACACTCTTTATTGAATCCAAATAAAAGTAAGGTATTTCAAGTGCGGTTACCATGGAAGGGCAATGTAATGAGAATAATAATCGTTTTGTCACATCTAGCAAGAAGTCTGTTCAATTATGCAATTAACCACATGACCACGCTAAACAATTCTAAATCCTAAAGATAATTTCTTTCGTATCAAATCAACATCCTCCACACTAATCCAACTTGTAATGAGCGAAACCACACCAAACCGCACACCCAACAAATAAACAAATTGTTAAAGTTTTACCGCTCCCCCCTTAACCCCTTAAATAATTCCCTATTTACTCTGCATCCGTTCTTCTGTAAGTGTTATAAAACGAAAAGCAAAATGTGAATACTTTGACATAGCATTGTGTTATTGAATATCTCGGGAGTCTGCGACAGAAATGTTGATTATAAAGTTCGACAGAATTCGAAAGCTTTTAAGCACGAATGAGTGGACTTTAGTCAATAGAGGATGCAATCACAAACAGACGATGTTATGAAAACTTGTGGAATTTGTTCGTTTTAATCAACCTTAGTACCTACTAAAACAAACTTGGTTTCTCTTAAACAATTTCGTTTTGAAACTCAGATATTAAATTAAAATGTAATAATATTATAGGTTCTGTAACCACGTGTGTAATTTGCCGGTCGTTTTACATAATTACTGGCTAATCACCGGCAGTTATTCCGGGTCATCTTCGACCGGCTGCTACTTGATGGGCAGCTCCCGAAATGTATTATATTTTACCCAAGTAACACAGGCATGCTGAATAAAGTTTGAGTAATAGCAATTCGCAAATGTTTACAGCTATAAGTTACAAAACGTGGGAGTAAGTGGATAATGAAAGAGCCAAATTCTGAATAATATTCTCTTTTGGCCTTTATAACTCTTTTAGCTTAGTAAAAGTTGTTTTAAGTTGACTATTTTTCTAAAAGCTTAGTAATAACTTCTATACCGCATATAACACGGATGTTTTTAAGCCTAAAGCATTACAGATGACTTTAATTTGAAAAAAGAGTGCCTGGGACAGAATTTATCTGTATAATAGTATAAGTAGCTGAATAAACGTAGTTATCTAATACTAATCTACAAACTTTACTCAGCTTATTGCTTATGAAACCACTAGATGCTGTAAAATAGTGAGTCTCCTCAATAATGGTGTAGTTAATTTCTATTAAACAGCTTGATTTTGAATAACCGCTTTTATTTTGTCATGAAGTCACATGAGGTTCCATATTTTATCAATTATTCAGCTACTGTATAAAAATGTTTTCTGGGTTCTTTATACAGCTTATTTCGGTATATTAGAAATTAAGTCATGGTTTATAGCTAAATAATACAAATGGAAGTTGAATGATGTATTCTTATTCCGCAATGACTTCTATAAGTACCATTTTTAAACAAGTTATACAGAGTTTTTCTGGGTAGTAATTGAATTAGGACGTTTAAAACATTGTTTGTCGTTGTGTATTGTTGTACCGCGGGTTTGATGTGAACAGATTGATAACAAAACCGGGCAAGAGCGAGTCGGGCTCGCGCACCGAGGGTACCGTAACATCCGGGTTTATGCATAAGGTCTATGTTTATGAAATTGAATGTTTTTTTTTTAAATTTTATAATTGAGTTGATTGAATAAATGGTAAATTGCGGTTTACGATTTATGACGTATTAAAAAAAACTACTTACTAGATCTCGTTCAAAGCAATTTTTGGTGGAAAACAAAATATAAAAAAAATATATTAGAAACCTCAATATCATTAACACGTATAGGTTTAATAAAAAAAAAATTTGAGTTTCAGTTCTAAGTATGGGGACCCCCAAAATTTATTGCTTTTTATTCTATTTTTGTGTGAAAATCTTAATGCGGTTCACAGAATACATCTACTTACCAAGTTTCAACAGTATAGTTCTTATAGTTTTGGAAAAAAGTGGCTGTGACATACGGACGGACAGACAGACAGACAGACAGACAGTCAGACAGACAGACAGTCAGACAGACAGACAGACAGACAGACATGACGAATCTATAAGGGTTCCGTTTTTTGCCATTTGGCAACGGAACCCTAAAAATGGAAAGAAAATCATGGAAATCTAGGAGAAGAATTGTAGGAATTCGGCGTAAATGTTTGAAAAAAGTTTTACAAAACAAGCTGGCCACCGTTCATAGCTAAAAAAATGTTAATAATAAATCTTTAAGACTAAAAAGTAAAAATTTAAATGAAAATAAAAAATGTTTTTTAAAACAAGCTTTTATTTAAATAAAAACGTAACCTAAAAAAAAAGAATAACGCGAACTAAAAAGAAAAAAATAAATTTAAGTGACACTGTCATTTTAAAAAATATATAAATTTTAAACGCTTGAGGCACTGTTATTGTGTAGTAGGTAGGTACACCTGTCTAACGGATAACGTACATCAGTGCCTCAAGCTTTTATAATTTATATTTATTTTAAAAGCTAACTAAAGGTGTATGCAAAATTTCAGCTCAATCGGGTACTAACAAATGTCGAAAAATGGTTTGCAAATATTTACGGACAACTTACATACATACATACTTACATACGAACAGTGCAAGCTAAATAAAAAAGCTTGAAAAAAGTGACTTGTAGAATAGTAGTTAGTCAATTATTATAAATAAAAGCGTTAAAATAATCTCAATTTCTTTTATTTCTTAAACTTTCAGAAAGACAACAGTATAAAGTGAATGTCCATGACATCTGTGTTTAAAAAATCTGGACCAGGTTGAGCATTTTCGTCTTTACAAAGTGAATTGGAATTATATTTGGGCCATCGAAGTTTTCCTTTGTTTTTCCAGTGGAAAGGTACAGTAGATAATTCTGCTCTGCCCCTTCGACGTGTGGACACTATCTTAAACGGCATTTTCCTGCAAGACATTTCGCTTTATGTTAGGAACACAGTGCAATATGAAAATCGTACGACTTATTAGTAAAAAAAACCTCAACCATTTGAGCAAATGGGTCAGCTGATTGCTAACTAAGAAGTTTGTCTATTAATCACAATGTACTTCATTAAGCTAGCATTCTTAGTTTCCGAGAATTTCAGATATTTTTATAAACCCTAATTCATTGCTCTCGAGTGTAGGTAAGTATATAAATTTTCCTGAAAAATTGGGTCTATCGCAATTTATTTTGAACCCTAATTAGCAGTATAATTAATCATATTTAGTAACTTATTCAAGTGTTATTCAGATATTTGTACTACCAGATGACTATTTCTCAAATAAAAGCTTAATAATCAGAAAGGCGTGACTTTTTATTCAGAGTTATGTAACACAGCTGCAGTGCGTGGAGAGCTTTTATTCAGCTTATAATGAATCGCCATTAAAACTTATTTTTAAGTAAACTATTGAATCATTATGTATATCAAATGCCTCATTTTAGTAATTAATTACAGTTAAAAATACAGGTTATAATTTATTTAATGACTTTTGAAAGATAAGCATTAGCTGTGTTATCCTAAGTATTTTTGTCAACACAAAAGTCTTTATTTATGTCTTATTTACTATCACTAAACTTGATTACCTAAGCGGCGCGTGAAAAATGTTGAGATAATTCATATGCTATTCATGATAAAACTACTTGCGCAGTAATATTTAACGTGTATCATGGTTATAATACAATACATAATAACATTAACTTACCAATTCCTGTTTCGCTATGCACGTCATTATTGATTTTATTCAATGCCGCACTTCAAGATAAAACACCACTCTTTTTCTACTTTACAACATAACTCTTAATTTTGTTTGAAAAGTATTACGCCAATGAACTTAATCTTGAATAATTTCTGAATATCAATATCCATATGCATTTGTCTGAATAAATATGAAATAACAGTTCTATAAAAGAGATGTCAGCTTTTTTTCAGATGTTACCATTCTAAGTGGGCCATTACTAAGCTATTACCCAGACTTTAAATCGCTGTTATACAGACTCAAGCATTTAAAACTGTGCCCAAATTGCTTGATTAACATCTGAATAGACGTTTAGTCAGACATTATCCAGACAATAGTTTCAGCTTATAGTTTCGCGGATCGCTATTACTCAAACTTTATTCAGAATAACTGTGTTACTTGGGTAGTTAACACTACACACACACACTCGTGTAGCACTCAGGATCGATAGAATAGAATGTGATTGACCATAATATAAACTCTAATAAGTGTGTCTGAAAACCTAATATGCTTAAAAAGGTTTTAATTAAAGCCATTTTTATTTTGTTTCCTGTTGAATGTAATGTTTGTGCATTTCTGGAGATTTATTATTATTAATTGTTTTCCCTAAGAATATCCTAAGGTACTGCTTAGGAATAACATGATAAGACAATATTATGTTAGTATTAACTATAAGTAAACATGTCAATAAATGTATAATAATAGAGCTATGGCACACATAAAGTATCGACACAATCTTAGAAAGAGGAAAGTAAACATAAAGGGAAGGGTGGAAGAGAAGAGCCCCATTGACTTCTTGAATCCCATACATTTTGCTGGAAAATTACGTTTCTATGCGTAAGCTTGATGAAGCGTTTATGGGCGAGAGTAGAAAGCTTTGGGGAAGCACTTTCCCCCCCAGGTCCCCCCTTCCTTAGGTCAAAAGCTGGGTACACCCATACAACCAATGAGTACCTACGTTTTACAAGATTTTCTTGTTTTTCGTTCCACATCCGTGATCTTGTTTTATTATGGCAGTAAATCTATTATAATGACAATACTTTAAGGGGAGTAAGCAATAAACATATTGGTGGTAGGTTTGTGTAAATATTATATGCCTACCTGGGGGGTGACTAAACGTCAAGTTACACATTGATCTACCACAAACTTATTAACGTCAACCAAGGTAAACAATTCATTAGCTAAACAGCCAATCAAATCTTAATTTCCAGCAGCACCTGACTCAGTTCATGTAATAACAGCCTTCAGGCTGACGGTGAACGCGCTTTATTAACCTGTGCGACACACGGAATAATAGTTTGTGGATAGAAAATAATTATCCTGGAAATGTCTTGTAGGCTTTTGGAGATCAGTGATTACATTGGCGCGTGGCTAAATAATAACAGCCGCACAGGTCGATAAGATCGACAGGTCGGAAAGCACGTTAAGCTGTTGGTCCCGGCTGTCATTCGTGGATCTTTGACAGTCGTTACGGGTAGTCGGAAGACCGAAAGTCTGACAACCAATATTACCCAGTAGCTGGGTTGTGAAGGTAAAATACTGGTATTCAGCTGCATCCGGTTAGACTGGAAGCTGACCCCAACATAGTTGGGAAAAGGCTAGGCAGATGATGATGATTACATTTTGCCTCAGAGTTATGGGTTTTTGCAAATCTTAATTATTTGCTTTCAAGAAAACTATTCAATACAACACGTGTCTAAGTTTGTACGTTATTCGTATCAAAGACCATGATACGATGTAAAGCTTAAGTTCCTAAGTTACCAAATTTTGTATATGAAACTAATAAACAGCGGCTCCCCAGCAAACTGTTAATTAAAATCAATGTTAGGATTATAGTCAGTTTATCGGCGGCAAGTGTACTAACTTGTATTTAAGCAATTATTAGTTCTAACACGGTGGTGGCCAGCTGAGCTAACACACCGGAAACTTAGATGTTTCGTTTACAGTATTTGATGTGTGGCCGGCTTTAGGTTTCATCTCAAGGGGTCCTTTGGACGCAAATATTGTCGCAATGAGTTTTGCGGTAGACATCAGAAAGAATTTCAGATTTGTCTAGTGAGAACCCTTCGATGTTAATCGAGAATACGCACAGATTACGATTAAAATACTAGATTCTGCCCGCGACCTCGTCCACGTGTGATTGCTTGTTCCCTCGACCTACCCTGTCGTCGTCAGCATCGTCTGCCCGCGGTACCACTTCGTTTTCGCTTAGAGTTCTTTATTACCTTCGTTCTTTTTGCTTGGGTCCTAAGGGCTCCAGCGTGATGTTAAATAGCCTAAAACCTTCCTCAAGAATTAGGATAAATCAAATGCAAAAATATTTTTTCAAATGGGTACCTACAACTGGTAGTTCCAGAGATTAGCGCTTTCAAACAAAGAAACAAACTCTTGAGCTTTATTATTTGTATAGTATATATATACTCGTAGCTACTAGCTAGGGGCTTGTGACTAAGTAATAACAGCTGCACAGGTCGATCGATCAGGTTAAGTTGCGCTTGCCGCGGTTGGTCCGTGGATGGGTGACCATTTTTACATACCAAGACCAAGGAAAGCACGTTAAGCCGTTGGTCTGCTGCTCTCAAATTACGATGTTTATTTTATTTTTATTTTTTTACATAATTTTTTGACATACTTAATCTCTTTATTATTTGACATTAGGTATAAATATACAGACAATTCAAATATTTTTCACCTCTTTATTAGTGGTTGTAATGGGAATCTGATATGATTCCCATTACAACACTTGGTTTTAGTAGGTTGTCAGTCGCTTTATGTAAAATACTGGTACAGGCTGCATCCGGTTAGACTGGAAGCCGACCGCAACATAGTTGGGAAAAGGCTAGGCAGATGATTATACATAGCTACTAGGTTGGATTATATATTTAAGTATTTAATTTTTAGAAAATCAAGAAACACTTTCTGTACTGTCAAATTTAAAAAAATGGAATGAGAATTCTAGGTACGCGGTCCGTCTGTACATCAACATCCTGCAGTTTTCGCCTGCAGCAATCACCGCGTGTCGTTCTTTACAAAAACAAAAGAACCGAGCTGTTATGTCAATGTGACACTGACACACGCTGTGTACGTTACGACTACTGTATTTTCCAAAAGAATAGCCAATGGTTTAAAATGAAAAACTTTTGTGGTTGAAAAAATATTGTCATTACATAGGTATCTGTTTGTGTCAGTACCTCTTTGATAACAAAGGATTTTGTAAATGATTTTTATTTAAACAAGCTTTGTACCTTCTGTTTCGTATTTATTTACTTACATCGTCATGACTTCGGTTGGCACTAAAACAACAATTGTTGCATTCATTGAAAACATTTTTTTTTTTATATTTATGTTTCACTCCGAGCATTACAGAACAATTTTCCTGGACAGTGGAATCCAAATTCATTTATTTACTACTAGCACCGCCACTCGGTATCAACCGCGTAAGTTTCGATTCCGTGGGAATATCAGGATAAAAAGTATCATATGTGTTAATCCAGGAAGTGGTCTATGTGCAAATTTTCATCCAAATCTGTTTAACGGTCTACGCATGATTGAGTAACAAACATCCAAACATCTTCACAAACTTTTACATTAATATAAATGTAGGATTCTCATTTGAGTTTACAACCAGGAGAGAGGGCGCTACTGTGCGCAAGTAAACAGGCAGCTCCGTGTTTAAAATTCATTAAAAGTAGTGAAAGTGAATATTTATTACCGAATTAGTGTTAATATGAACACGTAAAAGACATATAGTGAGTGATATTGAAGGTTTTATAAAATATTTAATAAATCGAAAGAAAACTATATAAAAGTGCCAGAAAAATAACGACCACTTAAATTCAAAAACTACTAAGCAAAGTGATGAAGTTACCTCTTCCGAACATACACCCTCCATAACGACTAAGGAAAACGATATAATTCACAAGGTACGAATTGAATAACAATTATTATAAACAAATCAACTTTTTTGTTTAAACGAAACGAATCAAAAAGTGAAAGTCATTACGACTTCGTAACTAACACCATCTGTCATCAATAACTAGTACTACACAAACGAATTGCAAGCCGAAACGGATACAGCTTCCGCTACTGCAGGGCAGAGGTCGCTATTAGTAGTTAACCAAAGAGAATCAATACGATACTAGTTTATTCTCCGAGATGGCGCCCGCACCCTTATGCGCTGGATGCCAACAAAAAGTGCCTATACGAGAAAACCTTACTTGTGCGCTGTGCAAGTGCAGGTATGACCTAGAGTGCGCTGGTGTCTCAAAGGAGTATTATTCTAAAACTATGACCCTAGAACATAAAAAAATGTGGAAATGTCAGACTTGCATATGTCAAATACCGAAAACAGGAAACACAGACACCCCTATACGAAACCCGAGAGACCCGGATTATAACCAAACCCTAACCACACCAACAGACGGAAATAATGTCACGATGAGAAAGAAAACAATGAACTGCAATGACGACACTATTTGCTCTGAAGACTTAAGTTTATTGGGAGACACTATTCGTACACAGGAAAATGTTGAAGAATTTAACGAAACTCAAGCCCAACTAACCCTGCAGAATTTGAGCGAATTAATAATATCACGTTTAAAAGAAAATAATAAATCTATCATACAAGAACTACAGAATACAATACAAACAGAAATTAAGAAAGCCATTACTGAATTAAGAGAAGATTTTCATACCAAAACCAGTGCCTTAACAATAGAAAATAATCGAAGAATACAAGACATAGAAAGTATTAACATTGAAATAGAAAATCTACGAACTGAAAATGAGAACTTGAAGAAAGAAATAAAAGAACTATCATTACATACATCTCTACCACCAAGCATCACTGAAGTTAATCGTAGAAAAATTGTACTTTACGGTCTCGGAGAATACTATAATGAACCTGAATGTGAGCTCCATAACAGACTTATAGAATTGTTTCGCGATATTATGAACGTAGACCTTTCAGGCTATATCGAAGACATGTACAGAGTCGGAAGAAAAGGCGTAAAGAGCCGGCCATTAGTTATTGAGCTACTCAGCAAAAGAATGACTAAGTACATAATAAATAACAACCAGTATTTTCAAGGTACGGGACTATTCATATCAGAATTCTTAGATGTAAATGCGCGAAAGGAGAGAGCACAAATGCGAGAAGAACTGTTTAAGGCCAGAAAAAATGGCCTACACGCAATAATAAAGAATAATAAACTATACATAGAAGGAAAACCGATCAATATGAAAGACTACACTATTAAACAACAACACTTAAATTTAACGATAATACAGGAAAATGATATTATAGAGACGAACAACACTGACCAACCCTGTCACACAATCACGATAGAAGAAACTAAAAACAATACATTTCGTAAACAGCGACCTAACGTTTAAGATATTATTTCAGAATATACAAAGTCTTAACAATAAACAGGACATACTTGAAGCTTTCATTGCTCAAAATCCACTATACAAAGCTATAGGTATCTCGGAGACATGGCTTTCACAAGAAAAGCTAGATATGATTCATTTCAGTGGATATAAATTCGCAGCATCCTACTGTCGCAACAGTCGAACAGGTGGAGGAGTCTGCATATTAGTTCAAGAGCACATTGACTGTATACAAAGAAATGACATTACAGACATGTCTATGGAGTATGTATTAGAAATATGCGCAACTGAATTGCCTAACGAAAACTTACTAATCATAACTATGTATTGGAATAGGAGAGAGGAGGAAATTTTCTATAAACAATTAGAGCAAATTCTAAAATATGTAAACACAAAGTACCCAAAATTAAATATTATCATAGGGGGCGATTTTAATATTGATGTTTTATCTGATAACTTAAAAACAAACCAGCTTTTAAATTTAATGCAGGAATATAAATTAACACAACACATTAAAATCCCAACACGCATCACACCAACAACAAAAACATGTCTAGATCTAATATTTACAAACTTCGAATCTAATGATATGTACACAACAGTAGAGGAACTAGGCTTTTCGGATCATAATGGTACAATTTTACATTTAAATATATCTCAACAAACAAAACAAACCAACTGGTACACAAAAAAAAGACGTTTCAACGATAAAAATATACTATTGTTCAAATCGAAATTACAAGAAATAAATTGGAACGAAATTATAACGACTGAAAATAACATTAAAGAAAATTATAAAGCTTTTAATGACACACTAATCAATATTCTGAATCAATACATACCATCACAAAACATTAAATTACAATCGAACCATAAAAAATACTGGCTTTCCAAAGGAATAAAAAACTCATGTAATAATAAAAGATTACTAAAAATATTAGTAACTAAAACTAAAAATCCTATCTTAACTAAATATTACAAAAAATACGAAAAAATATTAAAGAAGACTGTAGCGATTGCAAAAAAACAACACTTCAAGAATAAAATAAGAAAATCGAGTAATAAAATAAAAACAATGTGGGGAATTATTAATGAACGAACAAATAAAAAAATTAATCGTGAAAAAAATAATATAACTCTACAAATAAACAACGGCGTAACTTCAGAGCCCAAGGAGATAGCCAATATCTTTAATAAATTCTTCGCTTCTATTGGGGAAGCTAGTGCAAGCCCAACTAACAGCAAACAAAAATTAACCCCTGCTGTAATCTCTTCTACAGAGAACACTATCTTCTTAAGCCCAGTAGATCCATATGAAGTAAACGCTTTAATAAAAAACTTAAAAAATAAATCTAGCTATGGTATAGATGAGCTTCCACCAACCTTACTCAAACAATGTGCAGATGAACTTACTCTACCATTTTACTTTGAATTGGATGACGGACCATAATCTGGAAATAAACTTTAATAAAACCAAAATAATGACGTTCTACCCCCGCCAAAAAACACCGTTAGACATAAATTTTAGTTTTAAAGACTCGAAACTAGACGCTGTAAGTAAGTTTACTTTATTAGGCCTAGACATAGACTCACACGTTGACTGGAAGTCTCATATCCAAAAATTAAGGGCGAAGTTATCTAAATTCTCATATGCACTCCGCGAAATCAAAAAAACTACAGACCTTAAAACTGCACTGGTCACGTATTACGCGTACGCTCATTCATGGCTCAAATATGGTGTCATCTTATGGGGTAATAGTACTGACGCGCCCACATTATTTACCATACAGAAAAAGCTTTTGAGAACTCTAGTTAACATAGATGAAACTGACAGTTGTAAGCCTCACTTTAGGGAACTGAAGATTTTGACCTTGCCTTGCCTTTATATATTTGAAATTTGTAATTTTGTACGCAAAAATCCCGATCTATACACAAAGAGAGAAGACATACAGAATAGATTCACTCTAAGACACAAAAACAGACTAAACATTCCTACATCACGACTTAAAATGCATTCATCAAGTACATATGTAATGTCAATAAAAATATATAATAAATTACCGGAACATCTTAAGAATATACATAATTATAATATGTTTAGTAATAAATTAAAACTATTTCTAATAAACAAAAGCTACTATAATATAACTGAATATATGAATGATAAACTATGACTGGAATTGCAATAATTAATTTTAAATATTTAATTGAGATTACATATTACATTATTATTATTACATTCACGCGTATAAAATATACAATAAATATTGTATAATTGTTATAATTTATTTTTCATGTTATAAATGCTAATTTAATTTAATCTAATTTCTAATTTTAATGTTTAATTTTAATTGAATAGTTTATCCCTGTTACTTATGTTGCTGTGCCCTTACAGGGTCCATAACTGTATCTTAGCTTTAAGCCTACTTGTAACATCTTAATTCACATTATGGCATGCAAATAAATGAAATGAAATGAACCTTATCCTATACCTATCTACTTTTATAGTATTTTTAGGGCTCCCCACCTCAAAAGGAAAAACGGAACCCTTATAAGACCACTTCGTTGGCAGTCTGTCCGTTGTCAAGACCCTTTTTCTTTTTTTTTTACATTAATATCAAATTCTTAAGGTTGCAACCACTTGAAGCAGTGAAAAAATCAAACTTCTAAGTTAATGCAATCAAAAGATACGGGCGTTTATGTTCTGTTGACCTAGTATCATGAAATTTGGCAAGCAGCAATGTCATGCAGCACAAGTGAAGGAAAAATCCAAAAAACGTAAATTTTTAGTTTTTCGTATTTATATCTGCAAATTTGTACGGAACCGCGCGCGAGTCCGACTCGCACTTGACCAGTTTTTATCTAACCCACCTCATACAAATCATAATATCTACTTGAATACTCTATCAATTCGAATGCTGCGACAACTCCGATCAGTTAAAACAGTAGTTATACAATCAATGTAGCTCAGAACCGGATTAAACAGTTAACTTTAGCACGAATTTGATCGACTAACCGCAGCAAACTGCTCGCAAATTAAGCGAAATGTTCGTCTAGAGTTGTCAAAGAGAAAGATTTATGGGAAACTGTAGTCTATAAATTATATGGGAATGGTACTAGGTACTCATTTATATTCTACTATTTCCGTACTATAATAAATACAGGGTTATTGGTAAAACATTAACAACCTCTTAAGAGGTCATTGTACTCATCATTATGAACAACTTTTACTATGCAACCAAACTTGAAATCGCGAAAAAAAAAAATCATATGTTCCCTACATTTATGTTCGTATAACTCGTCATGAGATACAAGACCAAACCGATTTTTTTTTTTAAATTAATTCGAGTTTAAAAAATGTGTAGGTAGCTCAAAGAGATGTTGTAGGTCTTTTATTCTCGCATGCATTCCTTTTCGCAGCAGAAAAAGCTTGTGTAGTCGGACATCGGCCAAAAAATCCATTGACAAAAGCTCATCAACGATATCCTTCCGTCGTTATGGACATGTTCCCTGAATCCCCATTGCCCGGAATGGGCAATTAACATAAACCATCCTAAATGTTACAGTTAAGAGAGCAGTGGAGCGTTCATGAGACACAAGTGATTTAGTTTGCGCAAAATGTTCAAGTTTAATGGCGGTCTGCGGAGGCATAACATGATAGTAACATACACACATATACAAAATTATTCCAATAAATACCTAGGTAAGTGTAGATGAACTAGCCCACTAGAACATACTTTTATTCGTATTAAAATGAAACTGTAGATATTAGTAATAAACTCGTATTTATCTAAAAGTGACGAACAACACTCAGAAATGATGCACTTTGATTAAGAGCTCAACAAAACTCAAGTGCTACTGGTTTGACCAAAACCACTACACAGACGACTACAGCTACTAAACTATGCCACTGACCCCCAAGTCTCCAGGGGGCCTGAAAAGGCCACTTTGGCAGAATCATAAAAGGATAACATTATGAATCATAATAGACAGTTAACTGTTAAGTTAATCGTATCAAATCCCATTGGTGAAGGATTTTCAGTTATTTTTTACTGTCTGTGCTAAAATACAAATCCAATCCCAACTTCTTTGATTATACCCACGTAGCGCAGCGAAAAAAATAAAAACACGGACTGTCTTCGCCATATTATAGATTCATAATATTATGCTTTTATGATTCTGCCGAAGTGGCCTTTTTATTACAGGGGGTAATAAATACGATATTAGTAAAGTTATACCATAATCGTTAATGTGAATGAAATAATCCACATCAGAAATCTATTAAAACAGTTCAAACAGTAAAACTTTACTGGGAATTAGTCCGGAATGTCTCAGATATACTCATCGCAGCACAAACTTTACGTCCGCGTCGTCGTGACAGATATTGAAGTAGTCAACGACGCTGATAAAGAGGTTTAGCGTCGACATTTCTGTGTCCAAGTGACAATGTAAGGAATCGTCCTATTAGAACGCGAATGCGGGATCATCGCGCGAGTAAGCGACGCGACCATCGCGTGTCCGCGCAATAGCAAAAACTGGGTGTCCTGATAGAACGTAAATACGTGATCATCGCGCGAATTTACGACGCAAGCGATCTTGGAGTACCTAGTTTGGCATTGGCACGGTCGGTATCAACAACCAAGGACGTCAGAGACGCTCAATTTTTGCTGTTTTCCGCCGCGCTCCCCAACGGGCGAACATGGTGCGACGCGATTATCGCCCGATTGTCAGTTAGGACTCCTATTCGAGGTCAGTATGTTTGATCGCGCGTTCGTACGAGTAAAATTCGCGCGAAGCTACGACGATCGCGCTATCGCGCTCTTTTAGGACGATGCCTAAGTAAGAAGTTCGAGTTTCAGAGACAAGATTTATCGGCAAGTTTTTTTGACAACCGATTCTATTTCAACGACCCATTCTATTTCAATGATTGATTGCATTCATTTTGGTTTAGTCTACGCTGCCGATCAGTTTAATCAAGAACTTGATTATACTCCATTTTGTTTTAGGGAAAAGGTCTTGTTAGTATTTTAATGAAGGGTATTCAATAGTTGATTTATTTAAATTAGATGCCATTCAATTGTTTCGATCTAAATAGGATCACTAAAATCGAATCGGTCGGCAGAAAATGTTGTATGTCCCATAGAACTGCCATTACATTCTCATAGAATTAAAATATAATATATTAAGACTTAGTAGCTGAGTTAAGTGAACAAAATGGGAGGAGACACATGTCATACCTATTTACTTAAACAATCTTAAACTACAAACTACAATAACAACGATCTTATCTGACACAATACTGTGCAATAATTAATATCAATAACTTTATTAACGGTTGTTCGATAACATAGTAGTAGTGCGGCCTCCCCTTTTATTCAGCTGACCTAACAGACTTTACTTGCATTTCCCATTATTATGAAATGAGATTTATTTTTTCGCACTTAGAACACACATTTCAATGAATCAAGCAACAATATTGGCTACTGGCTCTCTATCAAACGGTAATATCCAGCACAGTGACATCTTCATTTAACAAAGCTAGGTACTGCAGTGTTTACCGTAACAAAACTCGCATTTTCGCTCCTGAGCAATCCTGGGTCTTCACGGTTTATTTTGTTTACACACCACACAGACTTTTGTTCTTAAATAGCTTTGAGTAGCTCCGAGCAGTTTTCATAACAGTTTTCAATACAAGCCATAAAAAGAAAACTTTTCCTTCTAACAACTTAGCTGATTCGCCACCGGCCGACAACCCCCTCATACATGACACACATGCACACAGACTAACAAGCTTCAGACTGTCTGGTGCGAGACATTGTGACGGAATACACCAACTGAGTATACTAACCAACGTTGCTTAGACACATTTATAATTTCCGCATTACAAGCATTTGCCTAAATCACTAGTGCAATGCTAATTAGATAGTTTTGCAAAAATTATGCTTGTCGCACTTAGGAGCGGCGCCGAAATTATACAAGCGCAGCTGCTCGTATTTGATGCTAAACTTAATCAGCTTTACCAAAAGCGAAAGCGTAGAATAATGTCGTGGAAACATATTATGGCGGAATCCAGATATCATTATATCAATCAAATATATATTCAGCTATAGATGTTGATGATGCTTATACCTACGTGACTTCACATATTTAAATCATCTGACGGTGTAACAGTGCGATGACCCGCGTAACGTATTCCGGAATCCCACGTTTCCTTACATTTGACGGGTTATGATGTATAGTGCCCCCACGCGGCGCTCGTTGAGTGCTTACCGACACTACTAACAGTTGATTCCGCTAAACTGACGAGTTCGAGAAATTGCGCCTCGTGATATGTTTTCTGATATTGTCGGACATTTGACCATAACTTATGTTATTACTTCATCAACCCTTTTCGGATTGCTTTAGCCTCTTTGGGGAAATAGTCTATTTGAAGTACCGGAGACGTATTGACTCTGTTCCTACAATTTTTTCCTTACGGTATGTTTTATTGTATAGAACATTGTCAATACCTATTAGAGTCTTAATTTAGTTGACGTCAGTAATCAGCCGAGTATTAACGAAAGGTAAAAAGTCAAACACCTATCAATGTTCTTGAATTTTTTTTCGTATTATTGATGAATCAAAACGAAATCTTTTTCGTGCGTTATATTGCGCACTACCATAAACAGTGAATATTCACACCAAAAAAAAAACCCAGCAATAATTTTTGCACAAAGTTTAGTTTGATGTACAGAATGCGTAGATGACGGCTTCGTGATGGGTCATTTTACTCACTGTATTTTCATATCAACCGGTTCGAATTTATTCCGGTTTTTTGACAACTCACAAACCAGTAAAACTTGAAGCTACAACGCGAAGCCAACAAATCAGTTGACTAATAATAACAGGGGGCCTAAAACGGCCACTTTGGCAGAATCATAAAAAGATAACTAACTAAAGGATAATTATTATTCATACTGTTATCCATTTATGATTCTGCCAAAGTGGCCTTTTCAGGCCCCCTGATTAGATACTTAAATACATGAAATTCAGAATTATTCAAACTTCCTGGAACCAAAACCAGGGGTAAAGTTTTACATACCCAATGGGAAAATTTATTTAATTCATTTACATAATTATGGAAATGGCATCCACGCATGTTCGTATAATCAGCATTCGACGTCTAGAGGTAGCAATATTTTGAATTTCATAAAAAACTTTCAAGGAGTTTTGTGGATTATCGGTTGATTTTGTAATGAGATAAATGAGTTTATAACTTGTAATTAACATCACCAAATGCTCATTCTTATTCCAAGTTAGCGTGTCTTTAGACCGTTAAGTGATCCGATTTAAACCCTTTTAATCCTCTTAACGCTTTTCATTAGCAATTTTAATTCCTCCATGGTTTACTTACCATCCCGGGAATACATCTAAATAAAAATGTCGTCTTTAAAGAAAATGTCGCAAATTAAACTAGCTGGAAACTGAAAACGTATTTTCTTGTGATATGATTTAAGGGGACTGTGGCTAAATAATAACAGCCGCACAGGTCGATCGATCAGGTTAAGCTACGCTTGCCGCGGTTGGTCTGTGGATGGGTGACCATCTTTACATACCGAGACCCCACCGTGCCTCGGAAAGCACGTTAAGCCGTTGGTCCCGGCTGTCATTCAAAGATCTTTGACAGTCGCAACGGGTAGTCAGAAGCCCGAAAGTCTGACAACCAGTCTTACTAAGGGGTATCGTATTACCCAGTACCTGGGTTGTGGAGGTCAGATAGGCAGTCGCTCCATGTAAAATACTGGTATTCAGCTGCATCCGGTTAGACTGGAAGCCAACCCCAACATAGTTGGGAAAAGGCTAGGCAGATGATGATGATTTAAGGGGACTACGGGACCTAAAAGCAAAAAACGCAAGTTTTATAATGTTTAAAAGTATACGATCGACTACAGTAAACAAAATCCGCAAAATATATTATATTCTTCAGGATATATGCTACGAGTAGTTAGATAGCGTGTTGAAAACATAACACAACTAATTTGAAACGACAGAAAAAAAATTATGAAGATACCTCTAAAAACTTTATTTTTATAATAAAAACTAATACATACAATCATTCTTATTTTTTGTTAGATTATTCTACAAGCAACATACTAAAGCACTGTTGTAATTTTTTACTTCAAACTTTCAATTGTTTCATATTTTGCAATAAATTACCGGCGTTGTATCATCGCGCTTCTCTTTCTTTTCTACTACATAGAGATACAGCAAGTCATGTAGTCCTCTTAAGTTACATTGAAATTGAGTTCAGACCGACGTCGTTTTCAATGCCTGCAGCGCGTTTTAAATTAAAATAGTTCAACCGATTAGTGCCTAGTTACAGTGTAACTTAATTCTTATGAATGTTTAAAGTTGGAGCCATTAAATACATTTATTTTACTATGGAGTATAGAATAACATTTCTACTTTGTTAGCATGATACTTTGATTTCGTAACACTTTTACTAAGCCCACAAAATCCAAAACCAACGCAAAAATGTAAAGAATAAAGATTATCCCACCAAAAACATTTTCATGTAAAATATGAGTTATTTCGATTGCCAAGGCTCGCACTGTCAAAAAGTTATCAGATCTCATGTAGAGTCAAGCTTCTAACTCTACACGCCCTACTCTACAAACTCTACACCTTAGTCAAAATATGAAGCTTGGGCATTTCATTACTACAAGAATAATCGTGTAACAGAAAAGTAATGAACAACTACAACAAACTAGGCTAGGCAGATGTTGAGGCTAAAGGTTATCAATATTTGTGGTTCGATACAAGTTGGCAGGGACAACGACGCGCAACCTATCTCCATGGATTCAGTGCATGATTCTGAACCTCCCTGCATTAATTTTTATTATATTTATACGTCTTATCAGTATGTTTTCAGTATCTTGTCTATTTATCCTATACTATTATGTGAACGCTGCGCTCAAAAAAAAGTATGTTTAATTAAGTAAAGAGGGCTAAAAAGGCCACTTTGGCAGAATCATAAAAGGATAAAATTCTGAATCGTAGTGGACAATTAAATGTTAAGTTAATCGTATCAAATCCCATTGGTGAAGGATTTTTCAGTTATTTTTTTTGTCTGTGCTAATATATCAATCAATCCAATCCAAATCCAATTTCAATCTCTTTTATTATACCTACGAGCTACGGTAGTGCAGCAAAAATAACAACATCGACTGTCTTCGCCATGTTATGATTCATAATGTTATCCTTTTATGGTACTGCCATAGTGGCCTATTTAGCCTCCCTGTTCGTTATATTTTATGTTTTTATTATTTGTCACCTTGACATCTACCCTCGTTACTTTGACTATAATATTTTATTAGGTTATTCATGTCTTCACTCGTCTTTTCCTTATCCGAGTTATGACATGTCAACCTTCAAGTTTATTCTTGCTTTAAAACGGTTTGTTTTTTGTGTGACGTCGACAGACTACATTACTACGACTAAATAAATTATGTAAATAAGAAAATGTTCTACACTTAAAAACATTACGGAATGAAAAAAGAAACACGTTTCCATAGCTGAAGTACGTTGGAAAGGCACGTTCATATCATCGCTAGCTACAGTCCCTTCATATCCCTCTAGAATACAGACATTTAATTATAAACGTAAAACTTAAATACGTAATGTTGAACTGAAAAAAAAAGGAATGGATCTATTCAACGTTTAGTTCACCTACATTGTGGTGCACGTGCAAGGAGATTTATACTCAGTGCATCTTATGTTATGTAATGCAGCTTTCTTTTGAAATACATTCTTACGGTTTATTTAAAAATAATGATATCATGTTTACCCAACTACAGAGAGAGAACCCTGATAAAGGGTAATCGTGTTGATAAAAAAATCGTTTACAAATGCAATCGTTCCGCTCGATGAAATTTTCCGTAGCAAACAAAGTTTAAAAAAGGTTTTAACAAAAACCTTTTTAATACGGAACATTTTATCAAAAATCAAAGACGAAATTCTTTTACTGTTGTAAAAGAATTTCATCTTTGTTGTTCATCAGTGGGTTGCTTAATGAATTTAAATTTAACAAAATGACAATTATTATTTATTTTTTAACTTTTTAAACAAATGGTTTTACAGACTATACCTTACCCCTTCTTCGATCTAATATGAAACACAAATTTCAAATTACGTGATTGTTTTCAACATTCATAAAATATTATTAGTTCCTCATCTACATATCAAGAAGCCCTAGGTAAAATAGAATAGTACCTACAGAAAAAAAAAACACTTTATTCCCTGGAAAGTAATAATAAAAGCGAATATAGTAGATTGTTATACAAGGGTCGGAAGGAATCAATTCCCATACGAGGCATTTAGACGCCCGAGCGCAGCGAGGGCGGCTATAGTCCGAGTGGGAATTGATGACTTTCACCCGCGTTAAACACTCTACTTTTCATTTCGAATTTAAGGAAAGTAAAAACTAGTAGTTTTTCTAAAATATTTATTGATAATAATTACATGAATAATAGGTACCTATTTATTAGTCTTTTTTAAATTTGAAGTATGGAACACACCACGTCACGGCCACATGAGTAGATTCTGTGTCACCACCGCGAGCCGACCCGCTTACCCCGGGGCCCGTATTATTATCATTCTAACTGCATTCTCACTTTTACCATTTTTCATAAATTACTTAGGAAACACGATAGTCTTGATAAAAATTACTACAAATTGTGTTGCGACGTGACACTTTTTAGTGCTGACCGTCCACCCAACTTTCTTATTTCGATTCAAAACTTGCATACAGCCTAATCGATACTCGCATTAAAAAAATGAAAAAAAAATTGTAGAAACTGAATAAAAACTCTCTAAACTAACAACATGTATTGAAATGTAAAGTATTTGCAGAATATCCAATCCATAGAATTAATTAATTATCATCATTCTCAAAAAAAAATTCTGGAAAGCCTACCTAAAAAATGTTTATTGGGAATTCTGTAGTAAACTATTAGAAAGTATCAAAAATAAAATCCACAATAAATAATTGTCCAATAAATTAAAATAATTTTAAACAGCGAGCGCATTCCGAATATAAATTCAATTATAGAAGCATTTCGGCGCGAAATTCACTAAATGAAGTACCTATGTCCGCCTGTCTGTTATTGACATGATATTAGAAGAGATTGAAATTATATTAGAAAAGCATAAATCATTATTATACACAATGCTTGTTGTATTTATTGCTTAAAATAATTTAATTAAATTTTCAAATATCGATTACATTCGTCATATTAATTACTCGAGTCAATCGAAATTTAAAAAAAAATTGTTTGGAATAATCGCTTTCACACATCATTGCAATAAAAAAAAAACAATAATGGTCGGCGTCTCGGCGATTCTGAACACAAATTGAGTAGTGGTAATGATTAATACGTATTATTGAACCTGTATTTGAATATAACGTTAAAACCTGGGCATTTTCGTGTTGTTTATAATATTATCAATAACATTTGTCACATTTTAAATCTTATCTACATCTGTGTGTGTGAAATTTGTGAAAAGTAAAAATGTAAACACACACGATTGGCGCGAAACTTCGACATTAGATATCAAAAAAACTTCATTACTACTACTTATTTATCTTAAACTATGGATAAATTCGTCAAATAATTAAATGATGTATATTCACAGCCCCATATGGTTAAGTCAGGATGTTCGAAATCCCCAACTTTTATGTTTTTTAGCCTCGACCACAACTGACATCAAAATGGTGATTATCGTTTGAATTTATTCAAGGTAAATTATTAACTTGTGCGCTAAATATGAAAGATTTAATGGCGTTAACATAATGAGCTTTTTATCCAACTCTCCTAGTTAACGCACATTCATAAGATTTGATGGGTAGCATAATAAATATTTACATAATAAGGGTGTCGTATGGTGTGACTGAGCTGACTACCTAAGTAAATATAGTTCTATTTTCAAATTTCTTTCCCGCCCTAGGGAGGGAAGCAATTACTATGAGTATTTCCCGCCCAAGGGTGGGAAGCAGCGTTTTCCACCCGCTATTCGGATCAAACAAACACTACTTTCCGAGTATGAGAGATAAAAAAGAGTTTTGCTTAAATAAACTTTCTGTTGTATAATGCATGTCTTGAGACTTGAGAGTTTTATTCGGATTTTCAAACAATCTGAAGGCCAATTCTCGTAAAAAAAAACGTTCACATTCAAGTCGCAGTGCCTCAAAAGTTCCAAAATGTCACAAAAGGTATTCTACTAAACCAAAAAAGTATGTCAAACGTAACGTTTACTGCAATGATATTGCGACTAGACCGAAAACAAAAAATATACCAAAACGGTATTCTGCTAAAGTTTCGACATGACATTTAAAATATTATTGGTATTCCACTAAAAATAAAAATGTCAAAACTGACGTAAGCATGAGATTATTTGTACACCGGACTGTGACAAATAATTTAAGCTTCTGCATAGTTAAAAGCGTATAAAATTTACATTTCCCGCCTTTTTGTATCGATTTCAGTAAGATTCGATATAAACTCCACAGAATACGAATTGCTATAATGTCAAATAACGGAATTACAAGAAGTTAGTCAAAAGCAACATTTCACAAATCGGATTGGAGGCTTTGTGAAGAAATATTGTTATAATGGCAGATTTAGCCATTTATGAAAAATTTCTGGAGCACGCGCGGGTTACGACGACCCTTTTATATCGCCGACAAAATGCAGCTCTTCGGAAAATGGACATAGCGTTCGAAATGCCGGATCTCGAATTTATTGGTATAGACAGGCTAAATAAAAGTGTGTGTCGCGACCTCATCCACGAGCCGTACATTAATTTGTACCCGCCGCGATGGCATAAGTACTAAACCCAAGGCAAGTAAAAGGATTGTTTAACACTGCCCTTCAAGATACAGGATTCTCCTAGTTTGAAGGGCAGGGGTCTTCTCAAATGTAATAGCCATTCCCAACCCCTATTGAATTAACACTGATGTTACCTAGGCTGTCTTTTGGTAAATAAATAATTACTTACTTACTTTCTTGTAAAAGTAGTGTTGTAACACTTTTAACTTATTGGTTCTAGATAGACACTGTCATCTATTACTATAGAGGTTTTGGGTACTCTATACCCCTGCCCTCGGTGAAATACATACAATCTTCTATTCACATTTTAGGTTTTCAATAGGTACACCTCTGCCTAACCCTTCAGGGATTTAAAGGTGTGATATTTACTTCAATTGTATTAAGTAGTACTTACCTATATAATAAAATATAAGAGGACCCTAGAAGAGGATACCTTAGTATACATTTTACTAAAATAAAACAATAGTGGTATGAAAAATACTTTAATAAATTAACAATTCTCATCTTAAATTATTAAAACACGAATATAAACATAATAGTTAATTAGGCTTTTTTTCATTCATTCATTTAGGTTTGCGACTAATTAGTGTTGATGGTAGCCTCGGAGGGGCAAACCATGTCTCCTGTTTTATAGAATCACCATCCACTTAAGACCCACTTGGAACAACTCCACCAGGCTGAAAAGGAAAATTTGTGGTTTTTAGTAAGTCAAATCATCATCATCATCTGTCTAGCCTTTTCCCAAATATGTACTATGTTGGGGTTCGCTTCCAGTCTAACCGGATGCAGCTGAATACCAGTATTTTACATGGAGCTACTGCCTATCTGACCTCCACAACCCAGTTAGTTACTGGGTAATAAACCCCTTGGTAAGACTGGTTGTCAGACTTTCAGGCTTCTGACTACCCCGTCATTGTTTAATTTGAGTACTATTATAATAATAAAATAATTGTTTCAGGTAGCGCAGGCTATCCCTTAAAAAATCAACATTGAAGATACCACAAGTGGACACAGATCCCGATACCTTTTTCCCTTTATGCAAAGTTTTTGTGTTATTTAAATGTTATAATATAATATGTTTTCCTTTGTATTTCTTTATAATTATATTATATGAATGACTTGATTTTTTTATTGCATGTACAAAAAATTCATACTTTAACTCTATGGGACACCAATAGTCTTTCGACAGCATCAGCAAGCCTCCCAAGGTTCTGCACTATTAATTTGCTGTATTAGCTGTGACATGTTGCATCTCCACCTGAGGTAAAACTCTCCGAGCCTCGTCTAGTACAGCCAGAGGGCGACCTAAAAAACGTAATAAAAATACCATACATAATCGTTATCAATAGTCATCATAAGTCTTAACCGCAATATGAATAGCTGTAGGGTTAGAAAAATCCACTCACTGCGGTATCTCGCTTGCAGAGTTCGAGCACTGTTGTAGCATCGGCAGGGCTAGGGTTTGGTGCTGACGCACGAGTCTGGACAGAACATGGGGCTGCAGTGATGTCGAAAATCGATCGGCTCAGTGATCGCTCAACACCGACAGCGCTTCCACTTTGACTGTAGAAAGTTGAGCAGTTTGTTCCATTGTATCTCAGGCACTAGCTGCACGTCTTTCCATTCCTACAAAATATTACGTACATTTGAATACATTTGCACAGCATGATAATTAAATAATGATTTAAGTCTAACAATTATACACTTACTTTGTATTAAAACGATCTTTCTCGCACGAAATACTTGTTATAAACTACACACGATATTGTTTTGTTAAGTTATTGTTTGATTCAGTTTGATTGATGCTGACAATGTGGTGCGTTCCGAGTTGGGATGTAATCGATTTGAGTGTGCTTAAAAACTAAAGACTAACTAGTCGCTATAAATCGTAGGGATGCGATTACACTCACCTAAATCGTAAACAATTTAGGTATTAGTGCGGTCGGGACCTTCCAATCGCACTAAACCGGAATCTAACTGCTCTAACTTCAATTACATCTTTCGATTTTCTACAAATTGAATAGTGTATAAAGCGCTTAATTCGGAATGCGGCCTGGCGATTACGAATACGTTCCATGTTAGCTTTCTAGCCGATTTTTTATTTTAATGATTTTGTATTTTCAAAGATATTTAATAACAAACGGGAAATGAAAATACTATGAGCATACACATAATCAAGCAAACTAATAAAGACATTAAACAAATCAGAAAATAAGGTTGATAAAAATTAAAGTATCACAATATAGTCTGCGTACATTGAACCAACATTAAAATATGTTTAATTTCGTAAACGAGAACAAAGTTGACCACTATGAGACTATACTGCGATGATATTGCGACTTGAATGTGAACAAACCGAATTTTAAGATTAGTAGAATACCGTTTTTTGGTCTATTCACAATATCATCGCATTCCGGTGTCATGTTTTTCACATTGCACGTTAATTAGTAGAATTGACCTTCTGAGCTCTGGGAATTATCGCACTCGACCAGGCGACAATAGAATGCAAAAATGTTCGAAGTTTTACAAATCTAGTTGTTTTAAGACGTTATTTTAACTATTTTTAAGAACGATTTGGATATTAGATTTTATAAAACAGTTGAGAAGTGCAATGTTAAACTTTTGTGGAAATATTGAGTCATTCTTGGCTGCGACACGTTTGTGCTACGACAACGTAGCTCCCGTAGCGTCGCGTAGGCGTAATACGCCTGCAACGGTACATAATATAATCTATACATATAATAAAATCGTAGGAAAGTCAAAACTGTACATTGAATATTTTTTTAAAAGAATACTTGGGGCGTGATCTACAATCGATACCGAAGCCAAAAATATAGTTTTTAGAATTTTTGTCTGTTTGTCTGTTTGTCTGTATGTATGTCCGGGATAAACTCAAAAAGTACTGCATGGATTTACTTCAAATTTTGCATGAATATTACTAAGAGGTCGGGTCAACATATAGGCTACATATTATCACGCTATCACGTACGGGGGAGGAGCTGTGAATCTTTATTTTTCTTACGCATTCTGTGACAGCGTGTAATCTAACGACGCATATTTAAATGTTGTTTTTGAGTAAGCCATGCTATTATCTAGCTTTACACTATAAAAACTACGCCATTTAAGTAACTTGGACAGAGAAACATAATTAAATGAATGTTATTAGTAGTATAAAGACAATTTTGTAGCAGCGCCATCTATGAGATTTCATAAAAATCAAATCAAGTTACATGTTTAACACTTTTTGCAAATTAATAATTTAAATTTGATCATGTTGGCGAGGTTAGTAGTTAGTTATTCTTAAAATTCATAGATGGCAATGTGCATTTTCTTCATAAAAGTTGTATCGTATAGTTCGTTTTGTCAAATTCAAGTTCCAACAAAACAATCTTGAGCAGAGTTGAGGAAGACAATTTAAAAAAAATACTGTGTTAAGTATTACAAAAAAAATTATGTTCATTGATGATGATCATTTCTTCATCAATTTCATGTTGTTAGTACAAAATAAACATTGACTGTTAATACTTTTGTTCGGTATTTATCTGTTTCATTATTGCTTGGTAATTAATATATTTTCATGTCGTATACCTAACTAGCTGCTGCCCGCGACGTCGTCCGCGTGAAGTCTCTACAGCACCAAAAATACCTAAGATGCCAGTGCCGCTTTAGCATTATAAGTAAGTAACTTTTAAAATAGCATTATAGCACGTCACTTTCTCGATGGTGACCAAAATTGGGATGACACCCTCGCGGAGGCGAGCGTCAGTGATAGTCCCAGCCGCATGCGTCATCTGTTTGCCGTCATCTTGGTGTATTGTGGAGCCGCGAACCCGATAGCTTTGTGGGAGAAGTATCGCCATCATCTGTCTGAAGATTTTCTACGAGCTTTGAGGCGTGCTTCTGGAGACGAAGTCGAAGTAACTGATGATCGCGTGCTGAACACCTGTCTCAGTTCGCTTCAAGATGTGGTCATTTCTATCGGCGGCAATCCACTGATCGAATATGGGTTACCAGCTCCCCAATCATCGCCGCATCAAGACCCTGGAAATCGGGAGTATAACGCTGAGACAAATTACGATCCGGGTGAAATGACCACCGTACGAAATGACCATGTCGCTTTGTTCTCTTCAGAGCAAAAACAAATTTTTGACACCATCCTTGAAAGCGTTGGGCAAAACCAGGGTAAAATGTTTTTCTTGGATGTTCCTGGTGGAACAGGAAAAACATTTGTTACCTTTGGCATACTTGCAGAGGTCAGGAGGCAAGACAAAATTGGTATTGCTGTAGCGTCGTCGGGAAACGCTGCCACACTGCTTCCGGGTGGCAAGACAGCACATGCCATGTATAAAATTCCCATCGATTTAGAGAGCGCCGAAACGCCTGTTTGTGGTGTGTCACGTAACAGCGATAAGGGACACGTGCTCAAGGATTGCTCTCTGATCGTATTGGATGAGTGTACGATGGCCAATAGGAAGGCAGTTGAGGCCGTGGACAGTACCCTGCAGGACATTCACAGGAACGACATTTGATGGATGGTGTCACAGTTCTGTTCAGTGGCGATTTCCGGCAAACGCTTCCCGTGGTGACGCAGGGATCGAGGGCTGACGAGGTGAATGCTTCGTTGAAACGATCTTCGTTGTTGTCACGAGTTTGTACGCTACGCTTGACCATTAATATGAGAGCTCGGCTTGGCGGCAATGCACGTGCTCAAGAATTCTCCGATGTCCTTCTCAATCTTGGTGAAGGCACTCGAAGGCACTCTACCAGAAGAGAGAGGTGGACAGATGGTGCTTCCAGAGCCTCTCGGTAGAGAGGTATCCAACTTAGAAGAACTCATTCGCCGTGTATACGGGGACATCAGTCGTATACCGCACCAGCAGAATTCTTGGGTGTGTGAGCGGTCTATTTTGACGCCCAAAAATGATCAGGATGCAGCAATCAACGAATGCATTCTCTCGGAAATTGATGGGAATGAAGGTCTACACCTCGATAAACACTGTTGTCAAGCAAGATGACGCCACACATTATCCCGTGGAATTTCTGAACTCCCTGTCAGCAAGTGGACTTCCAGCGCATACCATCAAGCTGTAGGTCGGTGTGTCGATGATTCTCTTCTTCGGAACCTATCTCCTCCGAAGTTGTGTGATGGGACCCGCCTTAAAGTCATCTCGCTCCACAGACACACCACTCATATCTCATAACTTCCCGTTCCAGCTCAAGCGCGTACAGTACCCCGTGAGTGTTTGCTTCGCGATGACCATTAATAAGTTGCAGGGACAGACACTGAGGGCAGCGGGTGTCGACCTCAGGACGAGTTGCTTCTCACACGGGCAACTGTACGTCGCTTGCTCCCGCGCCACCAGTCCTGACTCTCTTTACATTTTGGCTCCTGGCAGCATAACTACCAACGTAGTTCATAGGGAAGTGTTGTAAGGTATGATACCTTTGTACGTATTTTTACTCTTTTGTGTCCTGGAATGTATTCCTGCATTATTTTCTCTATTTCCTTCAGTCACATCTTATGACTGAACTCAGCAGGATTCCCATATAACTCTCTTCACTTGCTTCGCTTGCAAAAAAAAAGATTTTTTTTTTTTAATGCTATTTTAAAAGTTGTTTACATAGAATGCTATAGCGACACTGGCATCTTAGGTATTTTTGGTGCTGTAGAGCCTTCACGCAGACGACGTCGCGGGCAGCAGCTAGTCTAAATATATAAAACTCAAAGGTGACTGACTGACATATTGATCTATCAACGCACAGCCCAAACCACTGGAGGGATCGGGCTGAAATTTGGCATGCAGGTAGATGTTATGACGTAGGCATCCGCTAAGAAAGGATTTTGATAAATTCTACCCCCAAGGGGATAAAATAGGGGATGACAGTTTGTATGAAACTTTGTCAATTTTAAACCGATCGGGCTGAGACTTCGCATGCATATAGCTACTATGACGTAGGCATGCCCTAAGAAAGGATTTTGATAAATTCAACCCCCATGGGGATAAAATAAGGGATGATGGAAAATGTAAATGTATTAGTTTTTTTTAAATAATACTTTACGCGAGCGAAGCCGCGGGCAAAAGCTAGTAATATATAAGTGTTACAATAACTCGTGTAAACTATAATAATTTACAATATAAACATACAGCAGCAGCTCGTGAGCCTTAAACTCGTCAGTCAAATGTTTCAAATGTGTTTTTTTTATTCTGTACTTAGTACCTGATTGGCCCCGAGAGGGTGACCCCTGTTGGAAAATATGTTTCACTGTTTTAGAAGTGTTTTTGATTAATTACTTAAGATATTAAGAGCAGTGGCCGCTCTGAGCCTTACCTACCTTGTTTGACGAAGACTATACATAGGCCGAATCACGAGACAAACCCGCTATTAATCGTCCTCTTGGACTGATCTCAAGTTCTTATAAACTAGCATTTATGTTTACCATACTTATGTAGCTTAAAGTTAAAAATATGTAGTTATAAAAGCTATTGCTAAGCGTGGAGAGTGTCGTCTCTTTGATCTCCGGCCGCTTCGAGCAACTCTGAAGCGCTCACACTCGCGTCACTGAGACGCGGCACTAACGATACCAGGTGAGACACACCGCAGTGTAAGCTAAAAATAACTAAAATACTTGTAGCTTTAGCTAAAAGTAGTATGATTTAACTACATTGCTCCGTTAAAAAAAAACTTTGAAATCATGCTACAAGCCCCTTGAAAAACATTATAATACACTGAAACATTACAAATTTCTAACATTGAGCCGCGTCTCGTTGTGCTAACTAACTTAGAATAATAATTCGCATAATCAGCCATCTTATAAAAATAATTATCTTAGGATAAGCACTGAGAAAAGTAGAATAAAGTTCATCCCATCCATGTTACATTTCTAGGATACAGAGTCAAAAAAAAATCTGATTGTAAGTTGCTCAGGGGGGCACCATCCAGTCGCACAACTTTCTTGGAAGTAAGTTTTTCCCGCAATTTCCTGTCGCTTCGATGTCGTTGCTTAAAATAAAATAAATTCTTCTGCAGTTAACTTGAACTGCCTGGTTCGATCCTCGATATAATTCAAAACGGCGGGCGCGCGTCCAACTGCTGATATATACATATAACTTGCATGCTGTCGCTGGCTGTTCTTCTCGCTCACATAAATAACTAGGACAGTAACAGTAATATTTTTCAAGTACAGTCCCCAGTTTCAAGACAGTAACAGTAATATTTTACAAGTAGTACCTACATCAAAAAATATGTACACAGTGTTGTAGTTATTTGAGCTCCAGAAAGTGCCAGTATCAAATGGTCTGTGCCATCTTGAAGCAGTAATAATGTGAGTAGTAGTACTAATATTTAATTTCTAAAAGTGAAGTGAATTGAAAGTGAGTGAATTGAATTTCTCTGGTATGTGATGATAAAACACAAGCGCGGATCCACCGATGTGGGCACGATGTGCATGCCCACAACCCTAAAACTTGTGACGTCATATTTTCACGGTCTATTGAAATCGATAGGCTGATGATAATTAAATCCTATGTTATGAGTTTCAGCTCTCCAATTGTAAAGCAGTTTGTGCGGAGGGTGATTGGTACTAAAACTAGATAAGAAGTTGTTTTCATATTATGATACTTACACTTTATGGATTGTTTGGTCCGAAATAAAAATCATTATTATTATTAGTATGCCTTAATAAAACAAAAACTTTTTTACAAAAAAAAAAAAACAACCGACTTCCCAAAAACATTATAAAGTGAAAAATAACTTTAATTAAACCTTGTACAGGCACTTTTGAATTGTCAAAGTTAAATAGTCTGTCAGTTAGTCAGAAAGTTGAAGCTAGTTGCCCATTCCAAAACGTAGATCTCTATGGAGAAGAATCGAATCACAACCCGTGAAATATTTGTCCTTGAGTAGTTCTGATGGCCATCTGTGGTCTTTATCATCAGCTCCACTTTACCAAATGATGATTTCCGAGAGCAAATGCTCAAGTTACTTTAAAAAAAGAATTTTCCAAATCGGTTCGTAAATGACGGAGTTATACGCGACCAAAAAACGCAATGCAGAGTAAACGAAAAGATCGTTTATGTAGACAATGTAGATAAATTTTTAGATTTTTGTTGATGTTTCAAATACCGCTTGTCCGATTTCGATGAAATTTTGATGGGACCATTTGGAAAGTATACCCCTTTCCAACAAAAAAATAATTTGTCAAATCGGTTACCAAGTTGCGGAGTTATGCGCGTACAAATATAAAAAAAATATTAAAAAAAATAAATTAATAAATCCCCGACACAAAAAAATGATAAAATTAAACAGATAAATTCATATAGCAGTCGGGGGACCTCTTAGCATAGAAGGTGTTCCACAGAACGGTCCCCCGACTTCCATATGAATTTATCTGTTTTAGTCTCGTTACCTAGATTATTTAAGTTGGGGGTTTTTACCCGACTGCGTCAGAAGGAGGGTTATGTTTTTCGAGTGTATGTATGTATGTATATTTCTTTGGCACGCTCTGTAGCCTAAACGGCTTGGTCGATTTCAGCTTGAGAGGTGCCGTTAGATTCGTCTTAATTGTGAGAGTGACACTGGGTATATCAAAATTGAAAAAAAAATCAAAATGGCCGATTTTTGGAGCAATAACTCTTCAAAAAAAATTTTTTTTTCTCTAAACCTATCGAGTGGGGTATCAAAATAAAGGGTTTTAAAAGGTGATTACAAAAATATATATATTAACTTATATGGTTAAAAGTAATTCGAAGTGACAAATCGTAAAAAACACGTACCAAGAACTAAATCGTTTGCGAAATCTTTCACATTTGTAAACTAATAAGCTGGAAATAAAAAAGTAATTTAAAAAATAAAAAAACCGACTGCGAAACAAAAGCTACAAACAAGCCCATTTTAAATAAAATAAAAGTTGGAAGCAGGCGGGACCCATACCATTTTTATTATATTTTCAAATTCAAATGGGTCCCGCCTGCTTCCAACTTTTATTTTATTTAAAATGGGCTTGTTTGTAGCTTTTATTTCGCAGTCGGGTTTTTTTATTTTTTAAATTACTTTTTTTTAATTATTTGATCCTTTTTCAATTACTTACATTTAATTTTATAATTTTTTTGTGTCGGGGGTTTTTTAAATTTTTTATTTAATTTTTTATATCATGCTTTTTGTAGGGACTTCTTAATTTTTGTATTTCATTTCTTTTATTTTCTTGCTTTTTAAGATTCAGGTAATTTGGTTTTTAATCAGGTTTATTATCCGTCAAAAAATTATTATTAATTTATAGTTGAAGAATATTTTTTAAGACTAAACAGATTTTTTTTGTTTTATTACTTATATCCTTTTACTAGTTCTTCCTTTAGTTATTCAACTTTCGTACAAGTATTTCATAGCTATTAGATATCTAATAGCTATGAAATACTTGTACGAAAGTTGGCAGTCCCATTTTATAAACTAGATCTGAAATACCTAAGATATCTTAGGTATTTCAGATCTAGTTTATAAAATGGGACTGCGACACTATCTGATGTAGAAATACCTACGCTTTTTAAGTAAGATAATTCCATTCGTAATAAAAATAGTCAAACTCAGTGGTCGTAGGTACCAGTTATCACTCCACTTTCCTCATCATTCTAGAGCATTGATTAGAAAAAATATTTTCAAGTTTTTAGTTTTCATTTCGTTAGTTAATATTCCTCATTCCCTTTTAATATAGTGTACATTATTCTACTTGTCAAGCCCTTGCATTTAATACCTATATTGAAAGAGTTGTAAAAAAAAACTATAATTCGCCATTTTTTGGTGGCGGCCATCTTGGATTTGAAATTTGTAATAGCGTATAGTATTCTACTAGTCAAGCCCTTTCATTTGATACCCATATTGAGGCACTTGTGAAAAAAAATGTAATTCGCCACTTTGTGGTGGCGGCCATCTTGGATTTGAAATTTATCGTAGTGTATAGTATTCTACTATTCAAGCCCTTTCATTTGATACTCATATTAGGGGGTTGTGAAAAATATGTAATACGCCATTTTGTGGCGGCGGCCAACTTGGACCGATTTTCATCAAACATAGCTAAGAATACTCCCGACTAATTACCCTTCAAACAAAAAAAAAACAAAATCAAAATCGGTTTATCCGTTCGGGAGCTACGATGCCACAGACAGACAGACACACACACACAGACACACACACACAGACACGTCAAACTTATAGGTAACACCCCGTCGTTTTTGCGTCAGGGGTTAAAAAAAATACAACCATCCGAATTGAGAACCTCCTCCTTTTTAGAAGATACAATGAATCGTGCGTAAAATCTTAGTTAAGGCGTCATTATTATTTTGTAAACATTTCCTTTGTAGGAATGCACTATATCGGTCATGTGCGAGTTCATACTCCGACTCGCACTTGGCCGGTTTTCGGGTGGCTGTGACCACAACTTTTTTTGGGGGCCGGATCCGCGTCTGATAAAACAGCAGTCACATATTTAAAATGTACGCCTTCTTCAATTAAATTATACCCTTCAATCAAATTATATATATGTGCTTATTGCCATGATCGGATAAGTATTGGTAAATTAAAACTCATTGATCATCCTCCATTATACGCGGGCTCCGTTAATCAACAGATAGCGAGTAAATAGAAATTCCCTTCGCGAGCAACCTCTGAATTAATTCAATAAGATTTGTGTCACAACTTAATTAAATACCTGCCCTTAAAACACGTCCTCTCTGCAAATACTCTTTGCAAGGCGATTTTATTAAAGACAATGACAGCGTGTTGTGTTTTGTTTACTTCTTACGGAAATGGACAAAAAAAATACTGCAAAAGAAAAAATATCTAATGAAAAGTAGGAGGTACCTACTTCGTAGGAGTACACTCGGTGAACTTAAAAGTAGAATGAGCTTTGTTTGATACTAGAATGGCGCAGTGACGTATTAACATCCACCTTCACCCTAATTTCGTAACACACTATCAATCTCAATCTGAATCATTTTGAAGGATATTGCTAATCTATTGCTTAATATCACACTAATATTATAAAGGCGAAAGTTTGTGAGTGTGTGTGTGTTTATATGTTTGTTACTTCTTCACGCTCAAACGGCTGGACCAATTTTGATAAAATTTGGTATGGAGGTAGCTGACACCGTGGATTAACATATAGGCTACTTTTTATCCCGATATTCCCACGGGATCGACATTTACGCGGGTGCAACCGCGGGGCGCAGCTAGTGTTCGAATATTTTGTCTACTCAACAACTTAAATAACGCAATGAATGCTCTTGAACTGTCACAATTAAACCCGGGAACCCTAAAAACCTTCACAAACTAGAATATAATACCTTCTCAGTGAAACTCGAAGTTATGACATATCAAATCATAAAATAAATTAGCGTTTAACCCGTAGATACGTGGTTTAACCTATCCTTTGTTTAGCTTACTACAAGAAGAAATCAGGGGGCCTAAAAAGGCCAATTTGGCAGAATCATAAATGGATAACATTATGAATCATAATGGACAGTTAACTGTCAAGTTAATCGTATGAAATCCCATTGGTGAATGAATTTTCAGTTTTTTTTTTTGTCTGAGCTAAAATACCAATCCAATTCCAATCTCTTAGATTATACCTACGTAGTGCAGCGAAAAAAAGAAAAACACTGACTGTCTTCGCCATATATTATGATTCATAATGTTATCCTTTTATGATTCTGCCAAAGTGGCATTTTTAGGTCCCCTGATTATTGTTGGAAAAGAGGACGATCACTGTAATATCCTATCGCTTTTGGGGTTGTAACTGTTCGTCTCCTGAATACTAATTCTGGAAACGTGTAGTCGTCAGCATTATTTAGTGCTGACAATATTCACATTTATTTTCTTTATGGAAGAAATAGCTTCTGTTTATCGATAGTTATTTTGTGTACAAGCTTTGAATAATCTGTAGCAGTTTAAAGAGCTACACGAGTTCGTCGACATATTCCAGCCTTTTCCTGGTAAAAAGTGGTTTGCGGCTGTGGTGAGGTCCCTTTTGAAAATGAGCCGCTCCAGAGAGTCTGTTTAAACCACAGGAAAGGGTGCATTAAATATTTCAGCCACTGGTTGCCATGTTAGTTCCTCATACCCTGACTTAATTTCCACCATTTTATTTTAATTCAACACAAATTGTAACGGCGATCATAAAGAAAAAATTAAATTAAATCATCAATTCTAATCAATTGAAACTATCACCAATTTGATAGAATAATTATCCTTGCGAATGGGACGAACGACAGTTACGACAAAATACTTCGGGCAGCTTTGGAAAAATACTTGTAATAAACTTGTTACTTTTATTGAAGCCTTTTTCCTTAATATGTACGATGTAAACCAATACGGGTTTATAAACTCGACCGGCAACTACTTACTTAGAAATGTAATTGAATAAATAAGCTCTTACTCCAAAGCACTGAACAACAAAGCTCAAACACAGAATGATATCCTCAAAATAACGCTCTCACACGAGAAGTTTCATGAAACAGTTGATAAAAAGCAATTTTCAGGTTGTTTAGCACAGATGTATCTAAGGTAACACACCACTCACTCATAAATATAAAACAAATGGTAACCGCCACGCTAACTCAAGTGTTTGAAGGTGAAGAAAAGAAAATCAAGGAAAAGATAAATAAACTGTCATCACATCTGTCAATAGAACCAAAGCTCGAGTGAGCTATTCCCTTGCTAACTCTTGTAACGTTTGAAGATTTTTTGATTACAGGTGTAATCAAAAAATCGAAACGAAAGGTACTAAGTAGGTACTTAGTACCTTCAAGGATTCTTTAGCAACCCTCACATCTTTATTACTACGGCCATTTTAAGGGTCTGAGTATCTGCATCATCACTGTACCCTTGTCAAAAGACGGTGCATTATTTACCTTATTATAGACTGTGATGGTGACGCATAAAATAAAAACCTAAGTAGATAAATAAACTATACTCGATCATACTTCATCACTTTCAGGATTAGTAGATTAGTCCCTATGTAAGCTGGCCTCAAGGGTTTTACCTAATAGAGAGCGCTTCGCGAAATTCAAATTTTCTTACGATTTTTGCAATTTGAAGGTTGTACGTTGATTAAAATATGATTCGCGACCGTACCAAATATGTATGTACAGAATTCCGCTTCAACTGCATCAAAGTCGCGGTAAAATAGGTTCACTGGATTGATCAGATATATAGCGTATTCGGCCAATATTGTGTGTTTAAAAATCAAGTAAGTAGTACTGTTTTCTGACACGGCACGCATAGTGAGGAGGTTCCTCTCTACAGAGCCCTGACCTGCTGACGAGTTATACGAATATAAATGTATGGTTTATGTTTGTATAACTCGTCAAAATATAGGGAACAGATGATTTTTTTTTCGCGATTTCAGGTTTTGTCTCATAGTAAAAGGTGTTCATAATGGTGAGTACAATGACCTCTTAAGAGGTTGTTAATGTTTTACCTATAACCCTGTATAGTTTGCCTCTGGGTTCATAACCATGTCGTGTTAACACTTGTGTCTATGTATTATGTCTTAGTATTAGGTCTTATGGTGTTCTGTTGTGGGGATCGGCAGCTGACGTAGATTCAATTTTCATTTTACAGAAGAGGTTAATCCGCGCAATCTATAAAATGGGTCCTCGCGAGTCTCTTAGAAACAAATTCCAAGAAATTGACATACTACCTCTGCCTTCTCTTTATATTTTAGAAAGTATTTTGTATGTTCCCAAAAACTTAGGACTCTTCAAAATAAGAAGCGATTACCATAATATAAATAAACGTAGTAAAAATGAAATTGTGTTACCCAAATTTAGATTAACTAAAACTAGTAGGTAAGCCATTTCTCCCTCTCACCGAGAGGAGGCCTGTCTCCCAGCAGTGGGAACATTATAGGCTGATTATGAAGTCATTTCTTGTAAACAGTATCCGTTTTTATAACAAGTTGCCAAAGCTGGTTACAGAACTTAGCGATGGAAAGTTCAAGACCCTCACCAAACGTGTCCTTATCAAAAAAGCATATTATAAGATTAAAGACTACGTTGAAGACAAGGTAGTCTGGCAATAATTCCTTCTGCACATGTGGCTTCCCTGGCTCTTCATTAACGGCATAACTATGTAAATGTCTATTAACTGATCTCAAATTACGATGTTTAATTTTTATTTTATTTTTTTTACATACTTTTTGACATAATTTCTTTATTATTTGACATTATATACTTTTTGACATAATTTCTTTATTATTTGACATTATATACTTTTTGACATAATTTATTTATTATTTGACACTATATACTTTTGACATAATTTCTTTATTATTTAACATTATATACAGACAATTCAAATTTTTCACCTCTTTATTAGTAGTTTTAATAACACTTTTTAGTAGGTTTTAGTAGGTTTTTATTTATTTTTTATTTATCCTTTTGATAGATTCTTATTTTGTAAATGTGAGGACTTTGTAGGCCTTAGACTTTAGATCTGTAGACCATTTTCTATTTTATTAAGTACTTGGTACTTGTTGACAGGCGTGCGCTGTCCTCCCATACCTACTGTAATCTGGAAACATTGTAAAAGCCAATTATTTTTAAAAAGAGTAACTGTGGAGTTTCTTGCCGGTTCTTCTCCATAGGAAACTACCAATTGGAACCGTGCACCTAGCTTCTGACGTTTATAAGTGCCCATGTAGTTTTATGTGAAATAAAACATTTTGATTTTGATTTTACTACATTACATTACTTACGCTTATTAACAATTTCGGCTTCCAGTTTGCAAGAGGGATGTAAATAAGAAATTCCTTCATCTGGAGATTTGCAAAATCCACCATCGTGTCTAGTTCGAAATTCTCGTTCTTTGTGTAGAGTCCAGGGTGGGCGAGGCTAACAAATTTCTTCATGTATAAGTAATTCGACAGGGCGTTTCTTTGACGTGTCTTCTGTTTTGTTGAATTGAGAATGAGGCTGCAAAACGAGCGGTAATTGTTATGGTGACTTAGCAACTTTAGGTACTGCGATAACATGTTGCAGAGAAAAAGAGAGGTTTTTATAAAGTTACTAGGATTGTATCACGGATACATAAAAGAGACACATAAGAGAGCGCAAAGCAAATTTCAGCTGGGAAATATTTTTGACCGTCAAAACTCTAGAATTTTTGGCATAGGTTACAAAATATATTTCCGAGTCTAGGTAGGTATAGGTAGGCAACCTAAACCTAGTCTGGGAAATATATTTACGGCCTCAGAAATAATCCATACTTAATATTATAAATTCGAAAGTAACTCTGTCAGTCTGTCTGTCTGTATGTTACCTTTTCACGCCTAAACCACTGAATGGATTTCAATAAAATTTGGCAGAGAGATAGATTGCATCCAGGGAAGGACATAGGATAGTTTTTATCCCGATATTCCTACGGGATCGACACCTATGCGGGTGAAACCGCGGGACGCTGCTAGTATTCTATATTTACAAAAGTATATCTGCAGGTTCAATGTTCAATTTTAGCAGGTTGTAAAGCTGGGAGTTTATTTTCAGGTTCACAGCCCCGTGCTGGTGGTGGAGCTAAACCTGAACAGACTAGAGGGCACACAGCTCAGGGCACTGGGTCTGCTGTCCGTGTACGGGTTCAACGTGACGTATGAGGTGCGAGGAGCAGCGCAGTCGCCGGGACCCACTTCATGCAGCGCCATCGAGTGCAGACTGCTGGGGCACTGCTACGCCAGGCGGGATTATCAGTGAGTAACAATGATTAAAATAACTACACAATCTACTGGAATTAATATAATAATAATAATATAATAATATCGTTTATTTATAAAAATGGTGCAGAATTACAATAATTTATCTTAAAAATTATAAAGAACACAGTTGCTCATTTGCCTGAACTAGGTAGGACCTGTGTTTCAGGCTAGAAAAGGTGCTTAGAAATTTAAAATATATAAATAACAAATGAGAAAACTAATTAAAAACTAATATTAACTTAAAAGATGTTCTATTTACAGACAACGAGTAAATCTTCTGTCTCACTGTATGATATGCTAAGTAAAAATTGCAGAATAACCTTTTTGCAGTCGTAATTATTTAATTTATAGATACTTAATTTCCTATTTAATTTATTGTATAGAAATGGGCCTAAAAATGTATAAAATCTGTTTACAAAGACATATTTAGAGGATGCATTTGACTCACATACAATATCATTCCGTCTCTTATTAGTACTTTCAGTGTTAAAGGAGAGCATGGTGTGCTGTTTTAATACCAAGTGCGTTATGAAAAGCTGGCGAACAGTCAGCACGTTACAGGATTTGTATAGCAGATCTGTAGGATAGAGAAAGGGATGGAAGTTAGCTACTTTTAAAATTGCTCTCTGTGCTCTTTCAAGAGGCAGTAAGTAAGTTTAAGTAAATTAGTTTAAGTAGTTATTTCAATTTCCAAGATGCCTAATATTTACAGAATTTAAAAAGCTAAGAGTCTTAAAATAATAATAACAATATGTACAAGTACGTATATAAAAAACTGGCCAAGTGCGAGTCGGATTCGCACACGAAGTGTTCCGTACCACAAGGCAAAAACGCCGAAAAAAACACGTTTGTTGTATGGGAGCCCCCCTTAAACATTTATCTTATTCTGTTTTTAGTATTTGTTGTTATAGCGGCAATAGAAATACATCATCTTTGAACAATTCAACTGCCTAGCTATCACGGTTCATGAGATACAGTCTGGTGACCGACGGACAGACGGACAGTGGAGTCTCAGTAATAGGGTCCCGATTTTACCCTTTGGGTACGGAACCCTAAAAAGGAGGAGAAATAATCATAGGGCAGTTACACAAACTAAATTAAGGATTCGAGTAGATTTCTAAACTAAGAGTCGATAATAAGCTGTAGCACAAGCAAGTAAAAACTGGCCAAGTGCGAGTCGGACTCGCACACGAAGGGTTCCGTACCACAAGGCAAAAACGCCGAAAAAAACATGTTTGTTGTATGGGAGCCCCCCTTAAATATTTATTTTATTTTAATTTTATTATTTATTATTAAATTAAAAATATAACTGAGTATTTTGTGAATATTTCAAGTGCCTACCTGTTGCTATTTTTGATATCGAGCAAAAAAGGGGAAAAAAATCCCGTTTGTTGTATGGGAGCCCCCCTTAAATATTTATTTTATTTTGTTTTCAGTATTTGTTGTTATAGCGGCAACAGAAATACATACTTTGTGAAAATTTCAACAGTCTAGCTATCGCGGTTCTTGAGATACAGCCTGGTGACAGACAGACGGACAGACGGACAGACGGACAGACAGCGAAGTCTTAGTAATAGGGTTCCGTTTTTACCCTTTGGGTACGGAACCCTAAAAAAGCATAACGTAAAAAAGTTCACGACAAAATATAGTCACCGTCATACACTGGTAACAAAATTATAATGTACCTACACGACACAACCTGGTTGCGGATATTTCCACGCCATTATTTACAAAATGTATTACTGACTCCAGAATATTTTCCGCATCGCAGGGAGTTTTACTGTTCGTGTTTCGAGGGTTACTCCGGAGCGGACTGCGGAGAGGGTCCGCTGTGCCCGAGGACCTCCAACATGTGTAAGAACGGCGGCACCTGCAGGTAAGTGAACCCAATGACCTTCTGTTTGCCATCGTTTCGTTAAAATTTTCTCATAATTTACGAATAAAGTTGTTACCCGTTTCCTCGAATTCCAGCAATAATAAATGCTTAAGTTTTTATAACAGGAAAATGTGTAGAAAACACATTTCTTTTAGACTACGGCTTTCTGTTTTTTTATTTCCGGAGACCGAGCCACATCTGTACGTAAGGGCCTCAATTTAGCTTTTCAAACAATTCCCGTTTCTGCGTCATGTATCCTCAACGTCGTCGGTTTTCTTTATTTTGGAATAAAAAGAGGTTACAATTAAAATACCACAAACTTAGGTCACGTTGTTTTTTAGATTTCTGGCACATTTATCAATGTGGATCTGTCCACATTGATAAATGTGCCAGAAATCTTTTATAAACGTGAAAGTTTTATAAACGTGTATTTTCTGCTAAAGGCACTCACACATAATACATCAAATAGATGCTTTTCATCCAACCATAGTTCATAATTTGTAAGCTGTATGTATCGACAGACAGATGGGCCCGGCCGCCGTCAGCTGTATCTGTGCGCCGGGCTACACGGGCGACCTGTGCGAGGCGCAGTTAGCGCCACCCGGTGAGAAATATTTTATAATTTCTACCTTTTCTTTTTCTAAAAACAGCACTGTCTCAGTCAAAATCGGTTCTTTCTTATGCCACTATTTTTATTTTCACTTGAAATTAAATTAAAGATGTACTACCTAGAGTTACAACTTGTACTATTAATGTCTTGCTCGTTATCATTATTTGTGCGAATTTTGTTTCAGAGTGCGGTATTGAAGAATGTTCTGAAGTTTGTAAGGAAGGAACAGCTTGTGACTGTAACCCAAAGGATTCAGACTTCTGTGAGTGTTCACATTAAAGGTATCAAATCGGAAACGGATCGGCACCGTATCGCCTTTCGCCTCGCCGTCAAACAGGCATCAACCTAACGTAAGCACGTAACCAAAGCGGATCAGAAGCTCCGATACGTCGACTCGGCTACAGCTAGGCGACGCTGCGCTTAAGGCTCGCCGACCGCTGGTTGATGGTGCAGCAGGCAGGCTGGAGGGGTGAGAGGGGCAAGGGTGGACGAAAAGACGTAAGCTCGGGTACGGAGAGACGTAAGCGCGTGGACGATGAGCCGTAACGCACCGCACCGCGGTTCATGAGCTTATCCCGAGGCGAGGCGATTACGTTACGACTCCAATTAGTGTGCGTTTCAGTAGGGAGTTTCATACAAAGCATACTGAACGACTCGATTTGATACGGTGCCGATCCCTTTCCGGTTTGATACGTGTGCTATGACCTTTCATGTAACAAACTGTCAAGCGTAAACTGCTGCGATTGGCTGTTGATGAATCTCAATATAATAATCACCAGCTTACGCGCGCTGGCCATTTTGTCACATTCACTTTGCGATAATCTTCGTTCGAGAAACTAGGGCTTAGTAACTTAACGTTTGTATTTTATGTTGTTCATAGCATCAGCACGATTTGAAACAAGACTGGAAGTAGTGGATCAAGCAGGTGTAAATATATCTCAAGAAGTCATAAAGCAGGTATTTATTGATATTAAAACCACAGAGAATAATAATATAACTTTTCCAGAGAGAACATTTATTTAAGTATAACAACTTTCTTAACTCTTTCAGTTAACAAGTTATTTAAAGGCGTCTAACATTACATTAGAAGATGACATAGAAATTCTAAACATAAGGTAAGTTTGTGTTCACCAGATGCTATTTGTACGTATACAGGCTGTTGATTTGCATCCTAGTCAAATTCAAGGACGTCATTATGCTAATGATTCTCGACCCAAATCAACAATAAAATGGGTAGGTATTTTTTTATTATTTTTTCTTATTTACGGAAATCCGTAAGTGTGAACCAGCCGTATTTAAACGCGGCCCGTCTGTTACTAGCCCTATAACCGAGCTTTCATGCACAATTGCACACACACATTCAAATGCGGATGAGAATCTATCATTCGATAAATTCGTAGGTAATCAATCCCATCCTCCAATCACAGTGAGGCGATCCGGGTACCTAGTCTCCCGCGCACCCTAAGCCACGCCCCCGCTGCCCCGGAACTAACAGTGTAATTGAAATCGCCGCAGCGTTCGTGCGCTTTGCGAATTCCGCTTCTCGGTACATCGTTGAGACGTAGGTTCAAAGTGTTCAATTCAAATGTCGAGCTGGTGGAGATGGTCCGCGGTGGAGATGTCCGTCGGGAAATGTTTCCCGATCGGGAACCCCCTTCACAGCGTCATGCTGGCTGCTATGCACCACACCAGTGTTGCGCATACTGAAGCGTGAACTGCAACACCCGTTCCACTACCCCAAGGCACAAGACATTCACCCAGGTGATAATGCCGTGCGGATTACATTTTGTCGTTTTCGACACTTTAAAAACGAATGTGTTAGTGTTGTTAAGCTGAAGGAAAACCAGTACGTACTACCTAAGTACGTGGCAACTTTACCTCCGGTAACATAGGTAGGTAATTTATTTATTTGTACATTTTGTAAATACGTTGTTAGCTTAATCAATTTCATTAGTGTAAATAAGTTATTTCAAATTTTTAACTACCTACGCCAATAATACCTAAGAGTCGAAAGTATACCACGTCCTTACACTTAACTAGAACGTCTTTCCATTTCCATCAAACGTAGAAAACATTTTTAGACTTAGTAGATCGATCACCAACAAAGGTAGGATTATTGCCGGTCCTAAGCCCGTTAAGTAGGAAGGAAAGTTTCAAATCAACCAATTTAATCCACAAATAAAAACAAAAACACTACGAAAACTTTAGCTTGAAGGATATTATTAATCATCTGGTAACAGGTCAGTGAACTTTTCTTTGGCGCACTAGTATTACTGTCATTAGTAAGATTTCCGTATTCCAATGATGCTCAAAAATGAGTTAATTATCAAGTGAAATTTATGACAATAATGTAGGTGATTTTCGAAATAAAATTAGGTAAAATTATTGCTACCGGTCATCGCTCGGCGGCCCGACGGCCGCCGGCCGGCCGGGGAATTACATGGCAGCTGCATGCATTGTCGCTGTGTGCATAGTCGGGTGATTCTGTTTTATTTGTATCGAATTAAGGGTTTAATTCTGAAATACTGTTAAATTTCTACAACAAAAAAAAAGCAGCGCTTACTAGTTATTGCCCCCTACCGTACTTCAAATGATTATTTATGTCTTTTATGACAACCTCCTGAAATTTGACGAGGATGCAAATCAACAGCATGTATATGTCGTGGTGGTGTATGTAAGGTCTGTGTATGTGTCAGTGCGGTGACTGCGAGCGGCACGCGCGGGTTGTGGGTGCGCGTGTGGGGCGTACAGCGAGAGGCGGGCGCACTGCGCGCGGCTCTGGCGCGCATGCGCACACACCACGTGCGTCTGCGCACAGACACGCTGCACTTCAACATGCAGCCTGCATTTAGCTTGCAGGTGGGTACCTACTTACATTCCATTAATCTGTTATCATAAAACAATTACTTCCTTCTGTATCCTACAGAAGGAAGTGATTGTTGTGACTTGAAAGTGACGAAACACCATTACATCCATCCTCACTTAATTCACTTCCAAGACTCACGACCATAACGACACCATCAATCTTGTACGCAGCGAATTCAACTTAGGAGCAATCATGAGTGCTTCAGGGAATAGGGGAAATCTTAACTTGATTATTTCTAGTATCCATCCGCAGTTGATGAAAACAATGGCTCGAATTCGATTCCCGAAACTGAATGAAGTTTTGGGAAATTTGCCTCGTAAAAGAAAAATTAAACGATTTGTATAGAACGTTCCAACAAAATAAATTGGGCTTAGAGAAAATTGCTCGGTTTGAGTACCTAATCTGGAGTCGGCACTCCGAAAATTTGGGGAAACCGTACACGGGATACATTTGATCACAGACGACCAACCATGGTGTACCTATGTTGTTTCGCTAACGGTACCTACATAATTAATTAAACACATTTGTAATTATGTGATCGGAATGTGAGGAGCAATATTATACTCATCAAAACTGTAAATAATCTAAGCCTTGTGTTCACCAACAATTAAATTAATTGATAAATATTTAATCAGTTCTATATTTATAATTTCCTTAGGAAAGACATAAACCAAATGTTTAAATACCTAACCGGTTGTTTGAATGTTGGTAAACTCAGGCATTAGTGTTTTCTTACTAACCCGAGAGAAAGAAAAGCCCACGCGTTAAGGTAGCTCCAATTTACGAGTACCTACATACTTTACGATTCTTGTATGTAAAATTAAGCTAATATTTTAAAACAACGGCCATGTGTCGTGGAGTCAAAGTTGGCGAAGTAATCACTTCGTTAAGCGCCATCTTATACCATAGAAGGGTGATGAAAAACTTGATTCCATAATTTTTTTTACTGATTTATCCAATATCGATTATCTTGTGAAAGTGATTTTTATAGGATCAAAAATAATCATGTGATAGGTAACCGCAGCGCCCTTGACTTGGAATACAAAACCAAAATTATTATAGTTCAGTGAGCCTATGTGATGTCGTACTTAGCTAAGTAAAGACCCCGTATGATGGTTTTTGAAGTCAGCCTATATTTGGTCTATTCTTAGAAAGGGCACATTCAGACTTCTTTATCCCTCTTGCGTGTACAACATAACAGTATTAGTTGGAATTTTATTATTATAAAGACTGGTATGTGGTAACATGCCAAGCCACGGCGGAGTTCAGTACCTACCTACAAGGTATTAACATTCTTAGCGCGGTAAGCTTAATTGAAAAAGTTTGTGGAGATGCCTTCATTTTAGTCTCCTGCGCAACTTTAATGCCCGTGTATGTACGCCGTGACAGCCGACTGCTACGCCACTGAATCACAGATTACTAAATAGTTACTGCGTAACAGATACATCACTCAGTAGAAAATTTCCAATACCTACTGCTACAATAGCCTACTCCGTCGCGTCAGCAGCCGCTGCAAGCTAATACGTGCCTAAATGCTCAAGAGTACAGTGATGAATGCTTCGCACCGCGCGATCCCACAGCAATCGCAGGGCTGCCTCTTCGATAAAATTAAATTAACATAACTATTTTATTGAGAACCATGAATATGTTCTGACTATAGGTGGTGGTTTAAAATTGTATCGTTTATAAAATATATTTTTTATAAATTGATGCTGACTGTGCTATACATCTAAACATGACATGGCATCTTCATTGACAGGAAAATGGAAAAATGTTAGGTGTTTATCCCTTCTTTTACTTGATTTGCACCCATCTACTGCACATAAATAAAGCACCAGACGGCATCGTAGGTACGCGTACAAACGAATGGAACTTTGAGTATTAAACCAACCGGAGACTCCACGAGTACTGATATCTATGCAAATAAGTCTGTCACTTTCATCGCGGGGGACGAGGGAACGCAATAATACACTAATGCAATTCGATCGCGTTGTTACGCACGCACACAAAACAAAAAACAAACACGCATAAACTATACGCACACTTGTATATAACCGCTATGACCGGCGGTCTCGTACCTTTGGCAGCGGGGATCGCCTGACAATGGCGCCTCCAGTTGGTTTAATACTCAAAGGAATGGAACGATTAAAATTAAATAACGTGCGTGCGCTTCGCTTGCGAAAACCGCACTGAATTTGGTCCGCAAACGGCCCGAGACCGCTCGGCCGGGCGGTAGGTAATTATAGCGCGCAAGTAAGTACATGGAGTGACGGAGGCCTGACTGAATATAATATTTATGCTTTTTGCGTCATCATCATCATCATTTCAGCCGAAAGACGTCCACTGCTGGACATAGGCCTCCCCCAAAAGGGGGTGGTTTGCCATAATCGCTACGCTTGGCAGGCGGGTTGGCGATCGCAGTATGGTATGGTGGTGGAATGCATAGAGAACGCTGCTGCCCATTCTCCGGTACGCCCCTTAGTCGCCTTGTACGACACCCACGGGAAGTATGGGGTGGTGTTATTCTTTAAGTCCGGCACCACACAGACAACGGCTTTTCGCGTCATTGTAGGTAATAGGGTTCCAGTGTAGGTAATAGGGTTACATTGTAAGTAATAGAGTTACAGTGGTTTTCCATGGCCTTAACATAGATTTTTTTTTTTTTTTTTAAACTACAAAAAAGGAGACATAGGAATCGCTTTACTGGAAACAGAGGGAACGCTGTGATGGACCCTGAAGTAAAGTTCAAAGCGGCGGATATTCAAATTCCGATGTATATTTATAATGTGGCGAAGGAAGTGACCGTATGTGACATAGCAAATTACATAAGAAATAAATGTAATGTTAACGTTAAGTTGGAAAGAATGGATATGAAGATGGCGAAAGGTTATGATGCCTATAAAGTTTATGTCCCGAAACATAAGCTGGAAATGTTTATGGAATGCAATTTCCGGCCTGAAGGGATAGCTTTTCGGCGTTTTATAAACTTCGATCGGCATAATAAAGACAGAGTAGATATTCTGACAAATGAAACTGTTAAACCAAATCATGATTAATACAAATAACTGTGAAAGTGTATCCCGTTCTGTTGAAGGCATAAGGCAGGACCAATCGTGTAAGTTTATCTCCTTTAATTGTAAATCGTTGAAGCGTTCAATGGATGGTGTGAGAAGTCTGTGTGAAATGGGTGATATAGTAGCACTACAAGAGACGTGGTTGTTACCGCATGATTTACCATTACTGAATGCGATACATGATGACTTTGGAGGAATAGGGACGTCGGCGGTGGACACTTCTTCGGGTTTGTTGCGGGGTAGGCCCTACGGGGGGGTTGCCATATTATGGGGGAAAAGTGTGTGTCAGTCTGTAAAAGTGGTACAGTGTGATGACGTGCGTATAGCCGCAGTGAAAGTTCGGGTATGTAACAAAACTATATTAATATTTTGCGTCTACATGCCGACTGACTGTGTAGCAAACTTACCTGAATTTACGCATTGTTTAAGTAACATTAATTCAATAGCTGAAGACAATAGTGATACAGAGGCTATTTACATTTTAGGTGATCATAATGCGCATCCAAAGGAACTGTTTTGGAACGAATTGTTTGATTTTTGTAATGATCGGGAATGGACATGTGTGGATATGAATATTTTATGTGATAACTCTGATACATTTACTTTTGTCAGTGAGGCGCATGGGTGTGCGAGGTGGTTGGACCACTGTGTTGTAACAAAGGCCGCTTTACCCTCTATTAACCGTGTTTGGGTAGATTACAATGTGCAGTGGTCTGACCATTTCCCACTTTTTGTTGAATGTAATTTGGGTAGGGTAATTTGTAAAAAGGAGGCTGTCCTTACTTTGACCAATAAGATCATATGGGGGTAAAGAACGGCAGATCAAGTTGGGGTATATCATCGTCAGTGTCACGCTCAGCTTCGGGAAATCGATTTTCCAGAAGAATTTTCACAATGTTGCGACGGTTACTGTTGTAATGATGCCCAGTATATATTATTATAGTATCTATCCTGTCAGATGCCGCCATTGCTTCTTATGAGCGCAGGGGACTGCAGAGGAGAGGTGGATATATAGCGGGGTGGAATAAACACGTCGCTGGTTACCACAGGGAAGCCAGACTGAAATTTTTGCTATGGGTTCAAGCTGGTAAGCCGAATAGGGGTCAAGTGTATTGTGATATGTGCGAGAGCAGAACAGCATTTAAAAAACAACTAAAGTGGTGCCAGGATATGCAGGAGCAGATAAAAATGGACATTTTGGCCTCACGTCATACTGACAAAGATTTTAAGTTGTTTTGGAAGCAAACTGGGAGAATGAACGTTAGGCCTGGCTTTCCTGTGAGCGTGGATGGGGTCAGTGATCACGACGTGATCGCTGATCTCTTTAAAGACCATTTTAAAATAACACCACATTGTGATTCTATGGAACAGAGGCGTCCCTCAACTCTTGGGTGTAATGGTGCTGAGACTGTTACTCAGCAGCGAGTTGTGAGATTTACAGCAAAACATGTGAAAAAAGTTATTTACAGTATGCAACGAGGTAAGTCTCCTGGCTGTGACAGTCTCAGCATTGAGCATCTAAGAAATGCAGGAGTTCACCTGCCGCGCGTACTCTCCATGTTTTACAATCTCTGTTTGTGTCATGGTTATTTGCCGGATGAACTTACCAGAACTATCGTTGTTCCGGTTGTAAAGAACAAGACCGGGGATCTATCAGATAGGAGCAACTATCGGCCTATATCGCTGGCTACGGTATTGGCCAAAGTGTTTGACAGCTTGCTTAATGACTCCCTTAAAACTTACGTGGATTTACACGATGCCCAATTTGGCTTTAGAGGTGGACTTTCTACGGAAAGTGCTATCTTGTGTGTTAAACAGGCTGTCGGGTACTACACTGAGAGGAGTACGCCGGTATACGCGTGCTTTCTAGATTTATCGAGAGCCTTCGATACTGTTTTGTACGATAGACTGTGGATGAAGCTGAAGAGCGCTGGTGTGCAGGCAGAGGTTGTCTCAGTGTTAAGGCATTGGTATCGGTGCCAGCGAAACCAGGTACGATGGGAGGGGGCTCTCTCCCAGGAATATGGCATGGAGTGTGGTGTGAGGCAGGGGGGCATTACTTCTCCTCTGTTGTTCAATCTGTACGTTAATGACCTCATCTGTGAGCTCAGCAGTACTCATGTGGGTTGTTTCGTGGATGGTGTTAGCGTCAATAACATCAGTTAAGCAGACGACATGGTACTGCTGGGCCCATCGGTGGGCGCAGTTCGTAAACTTGTGGCAATCTGTGAGGTGTACGCGGTGGAGCATGGGCTGAAATATAACTGTAAAAAGAGTGAGGTTCTCGTTTTTAAGAGTGGAAAACGGGGTCCGCTTCATGTTCCGCCTATTATGCTTAATGGTGCGGCTCTGGCAGTGGTGAGCAGTTTCAGGTATCTGGGGCACATTGTGACAGACGATTTGCAGGATGACGCTGACATTGAGAGGGAGCGCAGAGCATTGGCAGTCAGGGGGAACATGGTTGCGCGCAGGTTTGCTCGCTGCTCGAGGGAAGTAAAGATAACTCTTTTTAAGGCATATTGCCAGTCCTTTTACTCGAGCAGTTTGTAGATATACTACACTCATCGGGCTGCTAATGCTCTGCGTGTCCAATATAACAACATTTTCAGGATGCTGATGCGGTTGCCTCGCTATTGTAGTGCGTCCGGTATGTTTGCGGAGGCGCGAACGAACGGCTTTCATGCGATTGTGCGCAAAAGAGTAGCTTCATTGTCACAGCGTGTGCAAGGCAGTAGCAATGGCATCCTGCAGATGATTGTATCGCGTGCGGGTTGCCCTATCCAAAACAAATAGATGCGCATTGTTTTGGGCGCTCACTGACATTAATTCTTATTTTATTATTTTGATTTTGTTTTTTATTCTTATTTTATTATTTTGATTTTGTTTTTATTGTAAATTATTTAATGTAATGTAATGTGTTGTTGTTTGTGAATTGATTTTATTTAATTTTGTGTAATGTCATTGTATTTATGTGTCAATTGATTTTAATTTAATGTGTTATATGGATTGTAGTTATCTGAAATAAATGAATTAATAATAATTAACTTATTAGATCGTCCTGACTCAATGTAACTTTGTTGTAAAGATTAAAAAGTAAATTGACAACTTGAAACTAAAAATTCCAAAAATAAAGTCTATGGCGACATTTGGCGTCGGTCCAGCATCCATGTTACCAGATAGTACTCGTTAACCTGCCTCAGCCCTTTATGATACTCATTGTTAGGAACACCCAAACAGCGTTTCACTCATCTCATAAACCACGATTTACTCATTTGACTCCCACAAAATCGAGCGGATTTTTCAACGAAAACTAGAGTTACATCACATAAAAGAGATGATCGGTTCCTTTAAAGGGATATTTATTGAGATTGGATTTCATCCTGAGCACTTGAGAAATGGAAATTACACGAACGAAGTAATTTCAACATTTAGACGCATCTTATTTTCAAATTCTCTATTCATCGTAATAATAAATCTTGAAAGTAAATTGAATTGCAATAACGAATCCAACGTTATTATACCTAATTCATTTTACTTTCAGGATTACTTTTGCTAGGACATTTTCATTTGACGTCCTTTTGCAGACTCTGGTTGTGAACCATCGTCCTGAAATATGGGAGGGATCGGAGTTCATACTGACATGTATGGCGTATGGATCGCCGAACATCGCCTTCACGTGGTACAAAGATGGTGTCAAGATAAACTTCAATGGTACTACGAGGTAATGAGTGAGACTTTAAATGTGTGTGAGACTACATTTTCTAGTTCAACAAATGAGTCCTTTAAAAACTATCCCGGCTGTGGATTCACCTGGACATACCTAATAGCCTGGCGTCCAGACCGACGAGTGAGCGAGACTGTGCAGTCCTGGCCCTTAACGAGCGCCCATCCAATTACCGGCGACTGTTATTTAACCGCACCGACTAATCGGCCAAACAAAACTTCCAACAAACTCGCTTCCTGGTGGGTTAATTTCGTTTTAAGACTATGTACACGAAAACAACTATATTCAGCAAAAATGAGTTGGGGTTTCAAACTTGATTTTAAGCAAACTGTATTTTTTCATTACATTTAGAAAAACGAGAAGTCCGCAGCTGGCAGAAAGTAAGCATTATCATTAAAAGGACATTCTATTTTCAGAGACATTTGGACGCGCACGGTGTCAGAAGACGCGCTCGGTCGTCGCATGTCAGTGTTAAGCATATCAGAAGCGAAGAGACCCGACAGCGGCAAGTGGTCCTGTGCAGCAGACAATGCTGGCAGAAGACGATGTAGAGCGCTGAGGCTGACGGTGCTGAGACCGCCCGATATACGACTTGTGCCTTCTACAATCACTGTCAATAAAGTGAGTCACTCTAGACCGGCGATAAAATCAATTCTTAAGTTGTGACATAACAGTTGATATAAATCTGTGTCAGGGCGACAACGTGAGTATAACATGTCTGGCGGGAGCGGGGCGGGTGCAGGGTGCGCTCGGGTTTAGTTGGGCGAGGGAGAGGACTCTGCTGCCGATGGCGCCGGGCAGAGTGGTCTGGGAGGATCTGTATCCCGCGGGGAGCGTGCTCAAGCTTTATAATGTACAGGTATGTTATGCACCCTATTGCGTTGAATACGTTTAGAATACAGAAATATAAGCAAGTTTTCCAATTTTGTACTATTCGAGATACTTTTTGGGTTTTTGAATAGAAATCCAGCGAGTTCCGATGTCAAGTATCATCGGTAGCAGGCACCAACGCCAAGGGCGTGACAATGTGGGCTGTAGGAGCCAACGACGTAGCGTGTGAGAGCGACGCGTCCCATGGCGTGCGCTGGCCGAAGACTGCTCCGGGAGCGCACGCGACAGCCGCCTGTCCACCCGGTCACAGCGGAGAGACTACCAGGTAAGTGGAAAATAATGACTAAACTAAAAGAATAGTCGAACAAAAGATAATAATTAATATCGTTTCACTATCGTGTGGTAAAAGTTTTATGTAGATAACTTATTTTTAGGTTTTGTGAGCCGAAAATCGGACATCGTGGCGTCAAGTGGATGCTACCAGATTTCTCTGGTTGTGTTGCAGACTCACTCAGGGATATTTATGAGCAGGTTAATAAAAACAAAACGATATTATTGTGACGATTTAGTTTAAACCCAACAATCAGTTAAAGCTTATGTTGTTGTCAGTTCACTCTGATATCGCTGGGCTACTCTTGGCGCGCTGTGTCGCACGTGTTGCGGCAGTACGGCCCAGTGCTGCGCTCCCTGCCGACACACCCGGGCGAGGGAGAGCCTCCCCTTACTCATGCAGCACACATGCTGCACTACCTCATGTCTGCTGCAGCTCAGCCAGCTGACAGATACCACAGCTCGGAGCATCTGCTGCACATCTATGACTACCTGCTCACACATCCTGATGCTTTTCTGGATGAGGAGGCAAGTAGTTGCTAAAGATAGGATGAAGTTAAAGCAAAGTTAATTTCAGTAGTATAAAATGTTACATTGATTGGCCATACTACTTCTATTAGAAAATCTTTGATCTTCAAAATGCGGTGATGGACACAGCGGGCATGAGGAGTGACTTCGACAAGCGCTACCACGAGTTCACAGTCACAACGAAACCGATACAAGAGGACAACGCGGCGCACTTCGGGATTCAACCGGCTCTAGTAGGGAGCGAGGAGTGGCTCGTGACGTCAGCAGGAGTGGAGTTGGCGGATAGAACTAGTAATGCTTCCGTGGTCACCGTGCTGTATCATGATCTGGGAGCAAGGTTGCCGTCGTTGAGAAGATACGTCGAGTATAAGTAAGAACCCTCTCTCTCAATTATGAGTTTGATGCAAAATATTTTAAGGCTATTAACATATATTCTGGGTTCCGTTTTGGTATGAGATTTTTTTTAAATTCCCGTTGGTTGTTTCATTTAACTTTTAAAGTATTTCTTTCGTATTTATTTATTTATCTTTCTTTCCTACACGTTAGTTGTAGCGGCAATTCTTCCAGGTCCGGCCGCGCGACAGAGTACACGGTAGCATCACAACAGGTGCAGGTGTCTGTCAGCGGCGCGGGATTTGATCCCACGCTCCCGCACACTGTCACTCTGCTGTTCGCGCACTCCAAGAATTATAGCGCTGTTGGTGAGTAAGATACCGAAGCAACACTCGATAACTATGTCATCTAAAATGTACGCTCGCTCATGTAGTTGTTCTGTGTCAGCACCTCAGCTCGCGTGTGGAGGTCGGTCGCGCTCGGCGCCGCGCGTGTGGAGCACGCAGGCGTGTGAGCTGCGCATACCGGAGCGCACACACGTCGCGTGCCGCTGTCGGGGACTGGCGACCATCGCACTCTTCACTGTGGACAGGGAGACATTCGTGAGTACAATTATATAAAAGGGACATATGAAACTACTTTATTCGATAAGCACTCAAAAATGTTTTTTTCAGACAGGTACAGAGAATGACTTACGAGGCATCGTGAAGATTTCAGTGAGCCTGGGGGGTGCGATGTGTCTTGTTGCGGCATTGCTCCAGCTCCTCGGTCTGGTAGCTGGCAGTAAGACCAGGCTGCCAGTGCTGCTCAAAGCTGCCACTGCGGGCTTTCACTCTGCAGCTATGTTGGCTCTACTTGAATGTGACACGAGACAGGTGCGTTTAAACAACCTGGGTCCTGTGTAAATGCTTCAATAATAAGTGAGTGAGGTGTGTTGCTGTCGGACAGGACGTAGCATGTCCGGGTGGCGTGGGCTGGGTGGTGGCACTGTGCTGGATGGCGGGCTGCGCCGCGCTTTGTGCTGCGCCGCTGCTGCTACACGCCGAGCTTGCTGCCACAGCCACCCGTGCGCCCTCTGTCGGACTACTGTGCGGTACGTGTGTGTGCAGATAGGGTGGTGTGCAGGGCCGGGCGTGTAGCTATACTAACTTGAACTGGTTGCAGGCGTGTGCACACTATGCTGGCTGACAGCTCGACTGTGGGGTGGTACGCCGTTGCAGCTGGGCGCGGCCGCCAACACCGTGTGTGCTGCAGGCCAAGCGCTACTAGCCGTACTCGCACTCGCACTCGCGCTCGCGCTCAGAGGGCGAGCACGAGATCACAAGACGGGGAGACAAGAGCACATGCGCGAGCGAGCACGAGTAGTGCGGCACACGCTAGTGCTGCTGGTCACTACGTGCGCTACGCAAGCGGCCGGAGTGGCGTACGTGCAGCCCGCAGAGACCAGCATGCCGCACGTTGTAGTACTGGCCGCCGCCGCGCTAGCTAATGTGAGTCAAGTCAACTCAGTAGCATAAATTCTTACTGTCATAGAAGAATTGACTCTAAAATTGGCCCATTGCTTGTCCAGGGTCTAGCGATACTGGTGTGCTACGTGATCATGGACGAGGAGTGTCTGCAGGCAGCGCGGCGCCTGCTCACGCTCTCACACAGCGAGTGGCAGGGCGCACCCGAGGGAGACGCCTCACACAGTCGTGAGAGAGATTCTTCTTTTTGACACATACTTTGCCACGATTTCGATGTACAGACAGCGTCGCTATTTGGGAACCTCTCAAGTGTTAAAATTACAACTGCAATAACACTGAATTTATTACGACTATTCTAAAGAATACTTTAAAAAGAGCATGGAATTGTAGTCAACTTTTTTTTGACTTTAATAAGTGGTTGACTTCATTTAATTTAATACCAGCATTAAGTTTGTAAATTTTGCAAGTTTTTTATTTCGATCGTCAAATTATTATAAGACAGTCGACCTTGTTGTCTGAACCCCTAATTAAAGTTATCTTCTCTTTTGGTTTCCTCCTTGTGAATGTTAAGCAGTGTCTACTTACTTCTAACATGTTGTCATCGCATTGTTGTAGTGTACATAAAGCAAGCTCGCGAGGTGGAGTGCTCCTCGTCTCATGTGTCGCCCGCTAACACCTACTGGCAAGCGCCGACGTTAGAGGGCCCGGACACCATGTACAGGTGAGGACTGAGGTGCAACTTCACTATCCATCAGACGTGATTGTGACTTTATTTTCTGACCTGAAAGTACCAGCTAGATCAGACCTGACTTCTTCCCTTATTGCTGCAGGCGTCAGTCGAGCGGCGCGTGTGTGGCCGACATAGTGCGGTGCGTGGAGTACAAGCACAAGCTGCAGTCACCGCACACACACACGCGCGCTCTGTGCGACCTGATACCCACAGGTAGCGCTATGTGAATACTTCTTGTAGTAGACTAGGTACTAAGGACAGGATTGGTAGTTTGAGGAAGATCAAAAGAATTTTGTGTCATATTGTTGACCGCTTCTACCTGTAATTTGACTTCCCGACCCTTTTTAGGGTTCCGTAGCCAAATGGCAAAAACGGAACCCTTATAGATTCGTCATGTCTGTCTGTCTGTCTGTCTGTCTGTCCGTCCGTATGTCACAGCCATTTTTCTCCGAAACTATAAGAACTATACTGTTGAAACTTGGTAAGTAGATGTATTCTGTGAACCGCATTAAGATTTTCACACAAAAATAGAAAAAAAACAATAAATTTTAGGGTTCCCCATACTTAGAACCGAAACGCAAAATTTTTTTTTTAATCAAACCTATACGTGTGGGGTATTTATGGGTAGGTCTTCAAAAATGATATTGAGGTTTCTAATATAATTTTTTTCTAAACTGAATAGTTTGCGCGAGAGACACTTCCAAAGTGGTAAAATGTGTGTCCCCCCCTGTAACTTCTAAAATAAGAGAATGATAAAACATTAAAAAATAAATGATGTACATTACCATGTAAACTACCGCCGAAAATTGGTTCGAACGAGATCTAGTAAGTAGTTTTTTTTTAATATGTCATAAATCGTAAACCACAATTTACCATTCATTCAATCAACTCAAAAATAATAAAAAAACATTTAATTTCATAAACATAAACCTTATGCATAAACCCGGATGTTACGGAACCCTCGGTGCGCGAGTCCGACTCGCTCTTGCCCGGTTTTTTGTTACTTGCATTGTACATACCAAACAGAAGAAACGTTAGCCGTTAAACGATACGCTGGGTATCATACAACATAGTTACACTGTGACTCCCGCAGACGGAGACGGTGTGCACGCGCGTTCACTGCCACACGTGTCGCGCGTGTGTGTGGAGCTGCGCGTGCTGCCCGCGACGCAAGTGCCGCCACACGATACAGACACGCGCACCTACAGGGACAGTACCGACACGCCCAAGGTAAATCAAGTTTAAAAGACTTTAATTAACTTAAAATGTCAACTCTAAGTCTGATCCAATCATAATTTCCCAGGAAAGCTGTACGATTTGCAGTCAGTCGACTCCCGACATGTCGGCTCGTCCGATCAAGAGCTGTCTCAAGAAGCGCGCGCCGCAGTTGTCGAGCAGCAGCTCGCTGCCGTCCATTCACCGCGAGTGCAGCGACGAGCACAACCACTCACACATACAGCTAGTCAACACACATACACAAACAGACAAAGTGCTGCACAAGATATCACATGACCTGGACTTCCTACTCAACAGGACGCCGAGCCGAGTCGCTGACCACTGCTCACAGCACATAGAAGAAGCGCCCACTTAGTAGTGCGGGATGAGTGATAGTAGGTGTAAGTAAACTAGTGACATGGAAACAGGGATGTGATATGTGCCAAGCTCAAAGATAATAATGTACATAATTATTGTAATAAAGATTGTATAGATACTTAACTTAGGATAGATTTTTTATAATTTTGTAATGTATGTTCGTAAAAACAATGAACAATTTATGCTTAGATAAAATAAAAAAAGAGTTTCGTTACATTAATCTCTTGTTCTTCACATGAACATTGTTGATTTTAGCCTAAAGATGTCCGCTGCTGGACATAAGCCTATCATAATTATGATTATTACGTCGTAGAGTAGTAAGGGGACGTCATATAAAAAAATTGATTCCTCATGCGTGTTTGCATGATGTAGATTTATCTTTGTTGGAAAAAATTGTACGGTTAAAATAGCTGGGAGCTTGATTAATACGTTTCATTGTAAAAAATCTCATGTGGGGAATGAAGGATGAAATTGAAAGACGTTTGGGGTCACAATGATGATGTTCTAATGGATTCTTTGGTACATTAGTACAAAACTTTTCTGGGCACTATTTTGTAAGGCCTAACACGCACTAGCGGCTGGCCGGAATGCGGCGTGCCACTGCGGCAGGCCGCACTTCAATTTTTATATGAAACCGTGTGTACCAAAGACAATTTTGTTATCAACGCACTGACTTACAGCCAGCCGTCAACCGCTCCGGTTGTCTTGGAGCTGCGGCGGGCCGCACCGGTTGAATGTAGCGGCGCGCCACAACCCCTCTTCGCACTTGACGCGTTTAGCCGCAAGCGCTTCCCGCCCTTAAACTCTCTGCTGTCATGTTGTGTCTCCAGTAGAGGGTGTATCGAAAACCGATGTTTATTTTTACGACGACGTTTTCCACGATAATATAAATAAATAACTGCAGCAACTTCTTCGACGTCCATCAGTCCAATATTTCTAAAAGCACTGACGACGAAATGCGGCGGACCGCAACAGGGGGTCTACTCCCTAAGCACGAAGTCCGTCGCTTCGGCCTTCGTTACGGGCGTTTCCTACTCCCTATGACCAACGGACGGATGATTCGCTCGGGGTCCGAGCGAAGAATGAATTTCAACGCGATTTGACAATTGTCCCTACTCCGGATGTGTTTTTGCCCGTCCGAACAGTTGAACTTGACATTGGTTTCGACGGATAGTTATGTCAGTTGATACGACATCAAAATAGTTCTCGTGTTGTCGACGAAAGTTAAGAATTCGAACTATGGCTGCTTTTTAATTATTAAAGAAGCTTTACAGGAAGAGCGGAGGCAACGTCGATATAATTTACGCCAAAACTTTAGGTTGGCGAGTATTCCCGACGCGACGTTGAGTTCATAGGGAACTATAGGCTCACTCGGGAATAATTCGAGGACTTATGTGCGGATTTAATTCCTCTTTTGAAGACATACATACATAAGTACATAAATATAGACTGATAAACATATTACCCTCCTTTGTGCCGCGCAGTCGGGTAAAAAGAGACAATGTTTCGGGAGTTTACCATTAGAGTTTAGTACATGCTAAGTTTTGCCAATATTGGATTTTTTTTGGAATAAAACAATCAATTAACTTTAATCGTTTATTTAATTTATTTTCATTATGCACCATCAAGAGTTGGTACATCTTAGGTTTTCCTCAGTGGATGTAGAGAGTTGCTCCTGGGAGAGTGGGTCGGCACGTGTAGGAGCATGAATGGGTGAGGTAGCTACTGGCTCTGGATCTCTTACAGGTGGAAGCTGTACAACAAAAACTGAATATCATTGACGGATACATCAAAACATATATAATTGTGTAGTTATCTGTAATTTATTATTATTTAATAAAAAAAAGTCACGGGAGTGACTCATAATTATAAATACAATACTTATTGCTTTTAGTTTTTTACCATTGAACAAACTTACTATCATAAATTATAAATGTAATTCTTACCAATGGAAAAGCTGGCACTCTTGCTCCGGTTTCCGGCTCTCTAAAACCCTCTCCCATTATCGATAGTATCTTTAATTCCACTTGGGAGAGGGTTGTGCTACCGATGGGCCTCCACCTCTAGCACTTGCTGATTTCTGGCAGCTCCAGCAGCCTTTTTGGCAAGGCGTTTTTTGTCAGACCACACCTAAAATTTGAATTTTTGGTTAATTTTATGAAGCTATATAAAACCACTATAGGTAGTCGTAAGTACTCCTACAAATAAGTATTTGGAGGATGACTGATTATTATCATTGTATTCACTTTACTGATGACAATACCTTAAAATCATATTAATATTGACGAGTAATGTATAAAACTCACCCTTTGCCACTGCTCGGCGGACTTAGTGCAACTTCCCATTGAGTTATGGGAGTTGCACAGGTTTTCCCACAGCCGTTTTGAGCGAACTCTCCCGTCGGCACCCCTCAATAACCCGCGAGCCAATTCATGGTTCTCACCCATAAAATCGAGAAGGGCCTCAATTTGCACGTGTGTTGCTGTAGCGGTTGGGGCCATATAAACAAAATTAACTAGTAAGCTTAATAAAATGTTGGAAATTTTAAAACTTCCCGGCCGACAATTTGACATTTCATTTGAAAGTGTCAAAAGTAGTCTGTGGAAAATGTCCTTCAAAAAGTAAACAGGCAAAGGTATCAACAGGATGATGCCGGTTTCCGGACAAAAATGGCAAAAATAATTCAATTCTATATTTAAAGACATAATAAAAAGGATATTTTTTAAACGTGGTAATTTTCTAACGACAAAAGTATTAATTTTTGTTTAATAAGCTAGAAAACTACAAAATAAGTAAACCGGTAATCGACCGGTAAAATAGGGCAACTCTATCGCCATGCGTCGTTCGTTCACGAATATTGTCTATGATTCCGTTTGAAACTGATGAATCCGAAATCGTTAGGGGGTAGGGTTAATTCCGACGTATCGGACTACTGTCGGACGGGCTTGTTACTTCGTTAACGGACTTAGGGAGTAGACCCCCAGAACCGAGACGATACGGTTAGCCGGAATACGGCGGGCCGTTGCGGCAGACCGTATATACTGCGGCCTGCCGCTAGTGCGTTTTAGCTCTAAGACTTAAGTTACCATAAAGTCAGCACTCCAAGCCGAAACTTCGCTTCCTCTTACTGTCAGGTTCGCTTTTTGTACTAGTGTCTCTAGAAAGCAGTGCACTAGGCAGGATGAGTGCCAAGTAAATATTTTAATTAGAGCGCTGGAGCGTGTCAGTTTTAAGCCAAAAAGCTTGAGCAAGTTCTTAATGTTTACTCTGTACGTACCGTTTAAGAGACTTTGTAAAAGGATAAAAAGTACTTATGATGTCTGTATCTTGAGCTTTCTTGAATCTTAACAGGCATCCTGATATATTTTCAAAACCTTACCTACTCACTTGTTGTGCAACTTTGATGCAATTATTTCTAAACCAAGAAATTATTGATGATTTATTAATGTACTACCAAGACAAGCTTGATAGCTTGTCTTGGTTTGGTTCAATTACCTGTGACCCATGTCAGCACGGCACTCATCAAGTAGGCTACACCTGAGTATACTTGAAGACTACTACTACTACTACTAGACTTGATACTTGAAGAGAGGGTCTCTTAAAGGGGGGGGCCCTTTAAGAGACCCTCTCTTCAAGTATCAAGTTTGATGTCCCAATTGGTAATAAGTATCTAGTGTGACTGTCGTGTGTATGTGGGGCGCGTGTGAAGTGTGTGCACGTTATAAATTATAGATCTCGAGAGAGTAGGTAATAATGTTGGACATTGGTTCACGTGCGTGTCCCCGAGAATAGACGTGATCGGTTTGCGTGACAACGCTCACTTTCAGATAGTAGCACCATAACGAGCGATGGCTGGTGATTTGACACAATATTCCTACTATTGTGTTATATTAAAGTAGGTGGGAACTCCATAACAAATATAAATGTGACCATATCTGACTATCCGCTATATACGCTTATCCAGTGTTTAGTTTTCTCTGAATATTTCTGTTACCGTCAACTGTGGCAACATTACCATAATTTTTGACTTTTATACAATCTACTCCAACATGGAGTTAGTTGATTAAGTTTTTATTGATTTATTTTGTCAAAAAGGTACGCCTAAGGTATGCCTCTTTTGATTGAACCATTTAATTCTACTAAATCTCACATAGAATCACTGTAAGAGCCAAGAGTATGAGCTGGGTAAAAATGACACATTTTTGGCAACTTTACCTAGCTTACAGTTTGCATTGAATGTCCCCCCCAGAGTGCACGCGACGTCAAGTTACCAATGGTCCTGGCGTTAAAAAAGCGATCTATTCATTTTTGATGCTACCATCTTGCTATTCATCTTGCATGATGCTAGCTTGAAAAACTTTTTGGGATACCACAATTTATTATAAAATCTACCAATATGTCTAAAATTGCGTCAATTGCCACAGACAAAAAAATATTTAATAGGAACTAGTATAGGGTATGCTTAGGTAAAGATGCCAACGGAGAGTAAAGATGCCACAGATGACCGGTAATTGAATAGATCTGCCGGTCGATTCCGTAAAAATCTCACCGTGAAAACTTAGGAGAAGTGACTTTGTTTTTGCTAGGAATTGACACCATTGATAGCTCACTCCACGCTCACTTCACCTAAGTTTTCACGGTGAGATGGTTACAGAATCGCACTGCTGTAATAACAATAAATTATATTCTGTTCTGATCTTATGAAGATCTCTGTATCGATGTTAACAGCAGTCTGTAAACTGGCACTGATGTTGTATTGTATTTCGGACGGCAGGTTTGTAGGGGAATCCAATGGACTATAATGTTGATCGAACAACAATGCACATACCTATGTTGTTAACGTGTAGCATACATCTCAAGAGGCCTAACTAACTGAAGGACATTGTCCCTCAGATTGTGGCAAACAGGCCTTGAATAGACAAAGCCTTATTTCACCTGTGGTATAGATACTGGTGGATTAGGATATAACTATACTCGACAGAAGTAAACAGCTACAGTTTAGTGCAACTATGAAAGGTGTTATATCTTCACTATAATAATATAAAATTAGGTATTGGGTATTCAGTGCTACTACTCGCGAGCGAACTAATTAGGCGCAACCATTTTTTTATTTTATTTATTGCTGATTGGCACGCTCTTGACCTCGATCACGTCTGATGGAAAGCGATGGATGAGGTCCATGATGGAACGAGCGTGCCCAGAATATGCCTAAGGCACTGGAAATCCCATGCATCGACGAAACACAGCAGGCTGCTTGAAGCCGGACTCCGGTGGGAGGGTGTCGCAAACCAGGCGGGCGTTAGCACTACCGCCGCCGCAAGGGAAGAATTGACCAGTCAAATAAGGTGTTGGGTGTGATTGTCCAGGCTGCGCCGAGCGCTTGGTTCAGTTGAGTAACTGGTGGAACAAACTGCGCTACACGAGGAGGCTTCTTCATGCATACCATACCATCTACATAATACAAGGATAAGTGATGATTGTCGTGTATTACCAGACTACTGAAAACAAATACACGAACTGCGATCATGAAAATGATGCAATACTTTGCATTTCATCGTAATGTTGACATAAAATATTTTTATTAATTTTATGATAATCTGAATCTATCTGTCTACTTTTCTGTAACGTTGTTTATACAAACGTTTCAAGCGATCAGCTTAACAGAAAATATATCTATTTTTAAATCATCATCATCATCATCATCATTTCAGCCGAAAGACGTCCACTGCTGGACATAGGCCTCCCCCAAGCACCTCCACTTCGACCGGTCCTGTGCTTCCCGCATCCAACGGGTTCCTGCGGCCTTCACAAGGTCATCGGTCCACCTTGTGGGAGGCCTTCCAACGCTACGTCTTCCGGTACGCGGTCGCCACTCCAGAACCTTTCGGCCCCATCGGCCATCTGTTCTGCGAGCAATGTGCCCTGCCCACTGCCACTTAAGTTTGGCAATTCTTCGGGCTATGTCGGTTACCTTGGTTCTCCTGCGGATCTCCTCATTCCTGATTCGATCACGCAGGGAAACTCCAAGCATAGCCCTCTCCATTGCCCTTTGGGTGACTTTTAGCCTTCTTATAAGGCCCATTGTGAGCGACCACGTTTCCGTTCCATAAGTCATCACTGGCAACACACACTGGTCAAAGACTTTCGTCTTGAGACACTGCGGTATGTGGGACGAGAAGATATTGCGTAGCTTCCCGAACGCTGCCCAGCCGAGTCGGATTCGTCGATTTACCTCTTTCTCGAAGTTAGACCTACCTAACTGGACGGTTTGTCCTAGGTAAACGTACTCGTCCACGACTTCGAGTGTAGCGTCTCCGATTTTTATGAGAGTGGGTGTTACATGGGCATTTGACATGACCTTCGTTTTGTCCATGTTCATTTTAAGACCCACTCTTTCGGAGGCTCTACTGAGGTCATCGAGCATTGTACTGAGGTCCTCCATAGTCTCAGCCATGACTACGATGTCGTCGGAAAACCGAAGGTGAGTTATGTACTCGCCATTGATGTTGATGCCAGCCCCTTTCCAGTCCAGAACCTTGAAGACATCCTCCAGTGCAGCGGTGAACAGTTTCGGAGAGATAACGTCTCCCTGTCTCACACCTCGCTGCAGAAGGATAGGTTTCGAGGCCTGATCCTGGAGTCTGACTGACATAGTGGCGTTTTCGTACAGACACTTCAGCACTTCGATGTACCGACAGTCGATCTGGCACCGTTGAAGAGACTGCAGCACAGCCCATGTCTCGATCGAATCAAAGGCTTTCTCGTAGTCCACAAACGCTAAGCAGAGAGGCAGGTTATACTCTTCGGTCTTCTGTATAACCTGTCGCAGCGTATATATGTGGTCTACGGTGCTAAAGCCTTTACGGAATCCGGCTTGTTCGGGAGGATGGAAGTCGTCAAACCTGCGTGCGAGACGGTTCGTGATGACTTTCGAAAACAGCTTGTAGACATGAGATGGGCCTATAATTCTTAAGGAGGGCATTATCGCCCTTCTTAAAGAAAAGTATCACCACACCCCTGTTCCATGCCTGTGGTGTTTTGCCCTCGAGTATGACGGAACCAAACAGCTTCTGAAGGGCCTTCAGGACGGGTTTTCCGCCAGCCTTCAGCAACTCGGCCGTAATTCCGTCATCACCCGGTGCCTTGTTGTTTTTGAGCTGCTTCAGAGCCATCCTAATCTCGTACAGGCTGACGTCCGGGATGTCTTCGGTATAGTGCCGGGCCAATCTGGCTCTTGGGTCGTTTGCCAGATTCATAGCGGGGTTATTTGTTGACGTGTATAACTGTCCATAGAACCTCTCGATCTCTCTCAACAGCTCAGGTTTGTCGGATACGATCCTGCCATCATCGGTCTTCAGTCTCGTAAGCTGACTCTGCCCAATAGACAGATCTCTAGCAAAGACCTTGGAGCCTTTATTTCGCTCTATCGCGTCCTTAATACGATCTGTATTAAAACGGCGAAGATCGCTTTTCAAGGCCTTAGAGATCCGTCTATTGAGTTGCCGGTAATTTAGCGCATCATCCGTAGACTGCAGGATCATATCGCGCCTCTCCTTCATGAGCCGCAAAGTAGGATCAGAGAGCTTCTTTTTTGAATTCGTACGGCGGGTCTTGAAGATCTTAGACCCGACCGTATGGACAGTTTCCACGAACCCATCGTTATAATCGTCCACGGAGCTCCCTAGGCTTTCGAAACGATTCTGGAGTTCGAGCTGAAAGCTCTCGGGGTTTTGGATCTGGATCGGTGCTGGACGGAGCGTAGACTTCATCAGTCGAGATCTTTCCAGCTTGATATTTAAGTTCAATGTGCCTCTTACCATACGGTGATCACTTCCGGTTTTCACCGCGTTGATCACAGAGACATCATTGAATACTTGCTTCTTCGTCGACATAATGAAGTCAATCTCATTTTTAGTTGCACCATCCGGGCTCTGCCAGGTCCACTTTCTATGCTCACGTTTTCTGAAGAAGGAATTCATCATAAAGAGGCCTTCCTTCTCCATAAAACTGGCCAGTAGGTGGCCCCGGTGGTTCCGGCATCCAACTCCAAATTGCCCCACTCGCAGCTCATCATCGTTACGTTTACCCAGTTTCGCGTTGAAGTCCCCCATGACAACGGTAAAGTGAGTTTTAGAGCCATGCATGGCTCTGGAAATATCCTCATACATGGTCTCCACCTCATCGTCGGGGTGTGACGAGGTCGGGGCGTAAACCTGTACGACCTTCAGCGAATACCTTTCGGATATTCTGAGTATAAGGTACGCCACCCTGGTCGATACACTCTCGATCTTCACCACGTTGCTCACAAGGAACTTATGGACGATAAACCCGACACCACCTTGGGACTGCTGGTTGCCCTCCCGGAAATAGAGCAAGTTTCCGGATTTAAGGATTATCGAGTCCTCCCCCTCTCTTCGGACTTCAGATAACCCCACTATACTCCATCGTATCTTGCTCAATTCTTCCTCGAGTTCGGTGATCTTCTCGTCGGTCCGGAGTGTACGCGTGTTGTATGTTGCCAGGTCCAGTTTTCGGTGATTGTGGTAGCCGGATCTCTTCCGGGGATTCTTAGCACGCCTTGCCTCACCGTGGCCTTGGCCGCTACCGTAACCAAGGGTAGGCGGGCCGCCGGGTACTAGGGGCCTAATGATTTTTGTGCTTGTCATTCTTGGGGGGGTTTTGCCATAATCGCCACGCTTGGCAGGCGGGTTGGCGATCGCAGTATAGTATGGTGGTGGAATGCATAGAGAACGCTGCTGCCCATTCTCCGGTACGACCCTTAGTCGCCTTTTACGACACCCACGGGAAGTATGGGGTGGTGCAATTCTTTAAGTCCGACACCACACGGACAAAATTTAATATTCTTAAATAATTTCTTTTTATTCTTTCAAGTTGAAATAAACCTCTTGTTCTTAATTGGAATCAAAGTGTAAGCAGAAACAAGATATTTTAAATTTTGAAGGGTTTGTGAACTTAGAAGGATAATGTTCCATTATGTAATACCGTTCAGTTTCGTTTTAGGCCCTCAGGTACCTAGATCAGTTTTAAAATATTTTACATTTAATGATCTAAAACGGTTTCATTGATTTGGGTCGAATCGTCAACTATTAGTACATGACGTTCATGACGTTAACACAGCTCCTCATACTTCATGACGTGACCCTCTGGTTTATGACGACGGTTGACGGCTCGAGCACCCTGCAGTCATCTTACAAGGTAAGAGGCTTCACATTAACCCAAAAATACTGTTTTCCTTCGTGATGCAAACAAAGGTAAACCGGAAAATACCGTGTGACCGTTTGTGAAGCTTGTTGTATAGGCAGAGAAGTTCAAGAGAAGAAAACATCACCTAAACCAAAAGGTTTCAGTAGAACCAATTGAGTTTTCCTGTCTCGATTTAGTTCTTACTACATTGTATAGGTGAACAAAGTTGGTTGTCGGAATGCCAGTCAGCGTGTTTTCCCAATATTAAATCGCTTTTTATTGCAGCGCATGATTTTCCTGTTGCAAATATATAGGAAAACCTGATCTATTTTAGATGTCTGATGTCACCAAACTGTTCAGACTTCCATAGGATGAAGCTCTGCAACCTGACACTATTACAATGTCTCCTCAGCGTTGTCTTAATGAACGATAAACTTCAACAGCGGCTGAATTGTACTCGTTCACTTCAACTATTACAAAGGACTCGTTTCTCTATTATGTGCCGTCAGAACAACACTGCTAAACGTTGTTACTGGAGCCTGTTTGTACACTCACTATTAAGCAGCGCGGCACTAGGTACTGTAAGAAATAGTAACATCATTTTCGAGAATAATAACAGCTTTTTCGCCTATTTTTTATTTCCCTTCGAGAATTTTGTGCAAAACTACAGCGAGGTGGCAGCCATTTCAAAATGCACCACAAAGTTGGCTCGACGAAGGTTTTTGTATAGTGAAACTTTTAATTATTGATATTCGAAAATGTTTTGTGCCAGTCACGCTAACTCACTGGTGCAAGCCATGGTCCGGGGCGAGAGGGAGTGGGAGGCAGTCACCTCCTTCTGCGAAGCAGTCATGCTAGCGAAGGAGGTGGCGGGACGGCTCAGGGAGAGAGCCTCCCGTCCCAGCCGCCGCGGGAGACGCTCCGGGCGTCGGGAGCCGCGTGACGACTCCCGGCCACCGTAGGCGCGGGCCTGCGGGCGGAGAGTAATGGGTAGCTCACCGCCCAATCAGGACCAGGCCCGTGCCGGACGGCGCGTACGTGTTCCACGCGCGCCTCAAAGAGATGTCAGCATCGGGGAGGGGCCCCTTAGGGCCGAAGCCTGCCGGGTCAGCGGGATTGTCCGAAAGGGTTACCGCTGGCCTGGAACATAAAGGGCTAAGGAAGGAACACGGGTGGGTTTTAGTCAGTAAGAGTCTGACACTCCCTTCCGCTCCACCCAGAGCGGGAGGAGTCATTTGATGATTTCCGATCCGCAAAAAAAAAAAAAAGTCACGCTAACTGGGCTTTCAGAACACGTAAAATAGTGAGATTGTGTTCAACAGTTGAAGTTGGCCTTATAGTGTAAATTATGCTCTAAATTTTATGGCAGTTATAGGAAAGTTTACCGTATTGAGGCTTTCGTTTCAAATCGAACGCCGTAAGCCGAGTCATGAACAAAGGGAAGTATTTCAATACGTCATCACAGGCGAACTCACATTTCTCTAAACTACTTTCCCCGCATAATGCAGACCGGTCGACATCACGGCGGTGTATCTCATCGTGACACAAACACGGTGACGTCACATCCCAGATTGGACGGATGCCAAGTGGGCAATAATTATTGCGATAATACAAAGGCATGTGGTTTTAATCGCGTTGAATTCACAATTATAAACACATAATAAAAGATGTAATGTAAATTAGATCACGCTTGTTACATTAGGTCTGTATTTTGATTTCCAATCCTATCCTACTGTGTTTTAAACAGTAGGTAATGTAAACTTTGATAATACGCAGCCCTTACCTCATTTAACATGAACCATAGAAATTACACCGAACGGCATCGCTTTTTAAAATGACACGCGCAACGGTTCTGCAACGTTTCCACACAACGATAGCTATCTATGGTGACAGACGACAAACAGCCACATTACACGGTATCAAAAAAATTCGAATGAGCGGGTTTTGTAACGATATGCAAATTGCAGCTTGTTCGCGTGACCATTACGCCGGTCACCGAGAGCAGGGTAAGGAAAATGTGTGTGTGTAATTATGGCCATAATAGGGACGCGCCGTGTGACAACTTTGTTTTGTTTTTTTCGTCCTCGTTTTGCCTGTGCCCGTGTCTTTGCTCGATGAAATGTTACGCAAATTCGCTCGTATGTTTGCAATATCAAGTCGTAACAAAGCATCGAGCATCGTGCTTATTGTTCGGTCCCTGAAAGGGATTAGAGCAGCTTGATGTTTTGTTACAAGTAAATGCTCTAGTCTATACTCACCTTTATGTGCTGAAATATGAACTGAATGTAAGTGAATCTAAGTTCATTTTTAGGTGTGAAACTGAGTCAGGCCATAACATCGCTCTGGAAGCTTTGAAATTGCTGAAATAAAGAGGTCGCTTAATTAATTCCAGCAAATTACGGAACTGCCGAAATTACCTTGAAAAGACGTGCTATAAAGCGGGAACATGACGGTACTCAACCGCGTGGCTATTTACTCCAAGTTTTAAATCCTGTTTATAGCAGATCTGACGATGGAAAGTCAAGTTTTACCTACACTCGATTAAAGGAGATAAGATTTAAAGGCTTTAAATAAAGAATTGTTTCTTCGAACAAGGCGTAGGTTTTTAAATATAGACTAGTAATATGTGTCTAGACAGTATCAAAAGGTGATAAAATAATAACTTCTGTTATCTGGAGAGTTTTCTTTGTATTCGCAAAATTTCCATGAAAAGTTCATATCTCTGTGTACCTCGTAACTTATTAAGATTGAGTCTCCACGAGCACAAATCAAACGAAGCGTTAAATCAATTCAAGATTTATCAATCTGAATTCACAAAAAAAGTTCCAAGAACAATGAGAGACGTTATTGGTAAATTAATTCAGTGACATTTATGAAATGCGGCGGATTTTCTTCAGACTTTGAATGCCGGAGATGATCGTTATGTAGCTATACAGACAGAAATTTAAACTCAATCATAGGTAAGGTATTTAAAGGATTTATTTGTTCATCGATAGTAAGTTCCAGTCCATGTTAGACAAAAGCCTAAAAGAAATTTTATATAAGATTTTTCTACGGTCGAAAACACGCCTAACTATTACAAATAAAAGAACGTTTATACCAGCTGTAGAAGCACGTTAACGGACATTGTAGAACATTAGTACTGAACACACATTCGTTAACTGTGAACTATCTACAAGTTTACTGACGAGAGCTTTAGCTGTAGTCGAGATGCAGTGTAGTGATGGGAAAACAGCTGCAAGTGTGGCTTAAAAACTTTAGCTGAGCTTCGGGAACGCTATTTTGCACAAAAGGTAGAATATCTAAAGTAGCAAAAGTACTTTTATCTACACCCATGCTATAAATACTCTAAAAGTTTCTGAAATAGTTAGCTTATTGGCAAAATTAAAACAACCAGTGTCATAATATCAACCAAACGAGTGTTATATTGTTGTACTAAATTTCATTATGCAATTCCTTTTCAAAAAAAGAACATTGTCGTGCACACAGCCCCGTACACTTGTACTATTTATTCTGTGCCCGTACTTAATTTAAAAAAATTTGAGCCTTAGTAGCATTATGCACAGTTGGTACCGGTTGTCAGTCTCAAAGCCGAACCAAATATAGTTGGCAAAAGGCTAGGCAGATCGAATAGAAAGAAGCAAGTAGCGAAATTTTATTAGAGTAAAGTTCTATACGGTCCTTTTACTATGTAGGCCTTTTTATGCCAAGACTCTAAATACATTCAAGAGCTTAACTTTCAATAGCAGTTGGAACAACACGTGAATGCTGTACATATTTCAATGTGGCCGTCAAACTCAAATTCAAAGCATTTATTGCAATTAAACCATTTAAAGGCACTTTTGTATTGTCAAGAAGTCGGTCAGTCAGAAAATATGAAGCTAGTTGCCCATTCCAAAGCGTAGGTACCTATGAGAAGAACTGGCAAGAAACTTCATGGACACTCTTTTAAATTATATTTTTACTTTTAAAATATTTGTAACATCATTAATGTTGAATTTATATGTGTGTGTTTTTGTTGTTTATATGTGAGAATGATGTAAAAAAAAACCATGTGAAAACAACAATCCAAAAATAAAATAATTAAAAATAAGCCAAGGCAGCTAAGTGATGACCAGCCCCAACTGACGGCGCCCGTTCACGATTTATATTCGATCAATACAATTTTATAGTAATGTTCATGCTAGAGTTAATTTTAGGTTCCTAACAATAAGCTAGAAGTTCTATCAAATTCTATTCGACGATTCGTGACTGCCACGTTAAAACTGTGGTATTAAAATATTGCTAAGTTCGTGGAATGGAATTTCACCTTTTCGCTTCACTATTTAAGTTAACCTCATTTTGTAAGTGTGAACAGTTCCCACTAGATTACTCAAGGTGTGTTCAGGGTTTATTTGTTCCGTTCAACTCGACTACAGCATTCAGTTTGGTGTACCTCCAGATAAGTTAAGCTCGCTCACTTTTTACAGTTAGTAAATTGTTGGTTGAAATTTATTTTTTATTGACTAACTAACTTACTATACAAATAAATACAAAAACAAAGGACACTTAGGCGTCGAAGTACTCGTCCGCATCGCTGTCATCCGGAAACGTGCCCAGAAGACTGGCAGCATTGCCACGTTGAATGGCAATGCTAATTCTTTGGCCAAAGAACGACCCAGCCCTCTGGTCACGTGAAGTGTCGACCAACCGGCAAGAAATTTCCTTAAAAAGGAAACGCGCACTCGGGCCCCATGACCCGAGCGTTTCGACCCCAAACGGCTCAAAGCTGTAGTTGCCCATAAGGTTACATACCTATGGTACAAGGTACAGTATTTGCGCCGCTTGAGGGTCTCAGCAGCCGCAGCAGCGGCGCCAGCACAGCCCGCCGTGCTAGGAACGTGAGATGGCGCAAGGGTATCGACACATATAGCGTCCCATACCAGAGGCCTACCCACCTTCCAAGGCAACAACGTCATGCCGTCTGGTCTCTTCCCATCGTCACGTACCAAACCGTTTGGTTCTAACACCGCTGGAACGCCGGCGGTGACAAGGTCTCGACGAATAATATCGTTGATGCTGGCGTGCCGTGCTATGCGACCTGCGCTCCTGCAGCAGGACAGGCCATGGTGTCCGAGACTGTCGACAGCTTCACCGCAGTGATATCGATGCGGAGCAACACAAGTTGCGCCCAAGCGGAGACACTTAGCGAGCCGAAACGATGAATCATCCATCATTGTGCCTATAGTGGATGACGGGAGCGCCTGAAGCCACAACCTGACTCCCATTCTCCCACAGCCAGCAGACGGGCACGCTCAACTGTATTACGTGACGTGTTTATAAGGGTATTCCGTATAATACTGTAGAGCGGCACGTCCCACCGTCTCTGGGAAGACGGGTTATCGGGCAAAACCGTATTGGGACAAGTCATTTTCCAAGCGTTCAACGCATCGGTCAAACACGGTACTTCAAAATAATAATAATAATAATACAGTTTATTTCTCTCATAAAGGTACATTGTTACAGCAGTGTGTATATACAATTTTGCCTTAGGTATGCTAGGACCTTTGTGAGAGCTGGAGTCTGAACTAGGTTCGGGACCTGTATGACAGATCTCCAGGCTCACACCCCTTTAAACATTTATCATAACGGCATCTTGATTTAGTTTAAAATTATCACTATTAGAAAACTGTTTCAATAAAAAGGTAAATCTATAATAAAGGTGGTATAATGTCAGTGAAGTGTAAGGTGATGTTATTGTAGGATTGCGTGTGTAGTGTAGTGTGTGAATGTGTGAGGGTGTTATGTGTATGTGCATGTAAGTCCTGTATGAGAGTTTGTGATTATTAGTAAATATGAGTGGGTAAAACGTTCAAAATTATTTAATGGTTTGGATGATACTTTCTGTACTTTCATAGTCCATATCCAGCAGCCAGTTCCTTACAGTAGTTTTGCATTTATATTTAACCATTGAGTACATGTGTAAGATTGTATTAACTTTGTTGTATACATAAGGACCAAGGAAGTAAAAGAATCGTTGAGCTAGCTTTGAATGAACAGGAATTGACGAACACACTGTATGCTTTCGTCTCAAGGCTTCGAACTTTTCGGGGTTATAGGAATTTCGGGAATGGACTGTTAGAATTAAATTTAGAATGAACAATTTCCGAATAGAGAGGACCTTACAAGTTTTATAAAGTTCGGTAGTAGGAAATTGATAAGGAAGGGACCATCCTACTTTAAGGATCGCTCTTTGGGCACGTTCCAGTTTTAACAAATGTGTTTTTGCTGCCCCACCCCAGGCAACTATACAGTACTGTGCAATTGACTGGCAGAGAGCTAGATATACTTGTCTTCGCACCTGTGCGTCGGCCACATGGTGGAGATTCTTAAAAATAAATATCAATTTGCGCAGTCGGGAGGTAAGTACGTCTATATGGTTATGAAATGATAATGAGTCATCTATTTGAACACCCAAATACCTTACACTATCTATGCGGCCTAGAAGAGGACAGCGACATGGTGTTCGAGGTGATGCATTACAAGAATGCGCAATCAATGAAAAATGGGATGTTGATGGTTTACTAACTTTTGACAGTGAAAAGGTAAGATATTTAGATTTATCTACATTTAGAGTGAGCAGGTTGCGTGACAACCAGTCAGTAACAGTGTCGAGTCCTAGTTGAGCGTATTTAAATGTCGACTCCCAGGAAAACCCGTGGAATATTAAGGCAATATCATCGGCGTAGGTAAAGATGGATCCATTGGCAAGTTCGAGACGACAGAGGTCATTAATATAGATAAGAAATAAGGTCGGTCCAATGATACTACCCTGGGGCACACCGTAGGTTATAGGGAGTTCGTCGCTCATCCAGTCACCTATTTTGACACATTGGCGTCTTCCAGTAAGATAACTCGCGAAGAGTGAGAGCTGATCGCCTCTGATACCAATATTCTCAAGCTTAGCAATGAGAGCGGGAATTGAGATCGTATCAAAGGCTTTTGCCAGATCTAGGAAGACGCCAATAACATACTGTTTATTATCTAGATGAGACACAATGTTATTCGTGAGGTCTAAAACCGCACTACTGGCTGACACTCCCGAACGAAAACCATATTGGCTAGAAGACAAAAGATGATTTTGCTCAAGGTATTTGACGAGCCTATTATTCATGAGCCTTTCTAACAGTTTAGACAGTGTTGGTAATTGATATGGGTCTGTAATTATGAGGTTTATCTTTGTCACCGTTTTTGTGCACAGGGTGTACGATTGCCAGCTTGAATGCCTCAGGAAAGACTCCTGTACTGAATGCCAGGTTGAATAAATATGTGAGGTGTGGAATAAGTAAGTGCTTAAATTTTTTAAGAAATGTACCCGACACGTTATCGGAGCCTACCGCACAATCAGTCCTAAGCCCGTTAATTAAAAGTTCCAACTCAGAATTGTCAATAGGTAAGAGGACAAAGGTTTTGTGATACTGGATATCATCCTGTTGTAGGGGTGTAGCTGGTACGAGTATGTTTTCAGCAAGTGAGCGTGCAATATTCGCGAAATAAGTGTTGACTTCATTAACAGAACATTTGGGATCAGATGATGACAAAAGATCGGTTGTGTGTGTTTTATGTTTAGTTGTGTTGGTAATTGTTTTTATAGCTTCCCATAATTTCTTAATATTGTTTTGTGCGTTATTAATAAGCTTTTTATCGTAGTTACGTTTAGCAGTTTTGAGCAACGTGGAACAGTAATTCCTGTACCTTTTAAATGTAATTTGTAAAACCTCGTTTTCCGGAGATTTCTTTAATTTAAGATGAAGATTATCACGGTTTCGGAGACATCTTAAGAGCCCTGGAGTCATCCATGGCTGCCTAAGCCGTTTCCGATATGGCACAACTTTAAGGATCATGTTTTGTAGTATGATTACATTTAGCGTATTGATAAAATAGTTAGTAGCTTCATTAACATTATGGAAACTGTATAGAGGACTGAAATCGAATTGGTCAAGCATTTGTTCAATTTTGACGTAGTCGAGCACTTTTGATGTTTTACTTTTTAATGGAAAGGCATTGGAAGGTTTAGAAAGTTGTACGAACAACAGAACTGTATCATGGTCAGTGACTGAGGTGTTGGCGACATACGAGAAAGCTGGGAGTTTTGATTTTAGCATTACATGATCAAGGCACGAGCTATTGTAGCGAGTGGGAAGCGTATGTGCCGGCAACATACCGTGATATGCAAACATAGTGAGATACTCAGTAGCACGAGAATCGTTACTACTGTCGGAAATGTCAATATTGATGTCACCCGTTACAATAATATTACTATAGGAGGAAACAGACATAATAAGTTCGTTTAGAGATTGAATGAACGGTGAGACATTGCGGCATGCAGGAGGGCGATATATAGCTATGATTACAGTGTCTTTATTAAGTTTCACTACGAGACAGTTTGCATCCTGAAGTATGTGTTCAGTGACGGAAACCGGGTGGTGATTCCTATAGTAAACCACCACGCCCTCATTTTGTGTGCTATGTTTGCTAGTAGCCGCGGAAGTATAGTCGTCAAGTATAGGCAGTGTAGGGGAATTATATAACCAGCACTCAGTGAGTACTATTATATCCAAGAATATTCCGCTTCTTTCAAGTAAGGCAGTAAGTTCAGTAAAGTTTTTATTTACACTTCTTATATTTTGACATAGAAGCTTTAGTGCATTTCTGTGTGACCTAGCAATTTTGTTGCACTCTTCTATGTTACATGTTGCAGAGTCGGCTACTGAGACGTTATCCAAGTCATCTTGAATACTAGTTAGATTGTCGAATATTTACGGTAAGTATAACAGTGGGTCGAATTTAGGTAGTGCTCAGAGAGGAAGGAACTATGTGGTATATTTGATCTAGGATTACAGTGTGAAATTTTAATAAAAATGAAACGCAAAACAGATAACACGGACAAGAAAGTAGCATGGCTTAAACAAGTATGAAGGCAGTTTGGGTGCAATAAAGGGTGTAATTTACAGGTGGCTGAAGAGTGTGTGTTTGTACATGTTTGTGTTAGGTGCTTAGTGATTTTAGATGAGTGTAACTGTGTAATCATTGTCACATAGATAGTTAAACTGGGTAACAAAGTGAAAACATAAAAATGCATAATGGTACAACAAACAAAATAAAAAAATAAGAAGTTCATAACATTTGTGTGAGTACACATTACAAAGCAAGTGTCTACACAGCGTACTAAGGAAGACTTAAACCGATTACCTAGTCATTTTTCAATGATCTTAGATAAATCCCCTTCCGAGTTAATGCAATACCGTTGCGCTCCGTCCTCTTTGCGGATGTAAACTTTGCCATGAGCTGACCAACAGTGTTTGAATTGATGAAGAGCAGCAAATTCTCTGGCCAGGAAGAATAATTTCTTAGTTTTGGTAGGCAGATTATCGGAGATGTATACCGGGAGTTTTGGACCATCAATCTGCAGGATGGAGGCGTTTAGTTTATTATTAGTTTATTATATTTAAAATCCACCAGTGAGGAAGATAAAATGTTCCTGGTTAATTTATCAGTACTGTGGACCGAGGAGAGGAAGGTCGGTAAACTTAAACTTGAAATTTTGGGGACGCCGAGACCGCCCAAGCGAATGGGTAGGGTGGCTTGCTGCCACGCACGGTCGTCCAGGGCCACATTTAGGATGGAAGTAAATGTGTTTCTAATAATTTGGTCTACTTTTTCTAAAAGTTGTGGATGCTTCCATAGATGAGAGGAGCGAAGGCTATAAGTAAATTTTGGTCCAAAACAACAGTACCGAATGAGTGTAAAGGCCGAATGAATATTAATTTTGAAAAGTCTTTCCGAGACATCATTAAAATTTTTAATCTTCTTCTCAATGAATGTTGGAAAGGATTCGTCAAAAATTGGGGACCCTATAGTAGGTGAAGAGAGTTTCTTTCTCTAATTTTGATATTTGGAGCTATTGTATTAAATTTTGCTATGGTAGTCTGTCAGTCGTTTGGGGAAGATAAATTTCGCATTTTGAAAGGTTAAGGTCTAGGCCAATGGAATTGAAACTTTCTTTTAAAAACGTTAAATCTTTTAAGACCGTGTCTACATCACCTCCTAGGGTTCCGTCATCCAAATACCATACGTTGAATTTAGAATTTAGCTGTCAAATAATTGGATTTATTGCCAAACTAAAAATGACTGGCCCAAGAGGGTCACCTTGTTGACAACCAACGGCTGATTTCAAGAGGTTGTCTTTATAAAGTAATTTAGAGGGTTGCCTGTAACATTGATAGAGAAAACTGTACATTTTGGGTATTTCTTTTTGAACTTCTGTCAACAAGGTGTCCCTGTTTACGGAATTGAAAGCATTCTTAATGTCAACCTTAAGGATGACCTCACCTTTATTGCTATTGAGGTAAGTGGATAATGCATGTACCGCAGCCTCACAGCCCCCTTTGGACCCAAAACCTAGCTGAAGGGGCTGAAACTTGCTGGCTAATGTTTCGCTGTAAAAAGCACAGCAAATTAATTAATTAATTATTTATTTTAGTCAGGGCTGATTTTTCCATCGCCAGATAACTTTTATTCGAGGAATAAAATTGACATTTGACAGTTTTTGTATGAAACAACTGTCAAAATTTCAAAATTATTCCTCGAATAAAGTTATCAGATGATTGAAAAATCAGCCCTCAGTCATTTAATTTAGTATTAAGTATAGTTTTAAGTAAATATATTTTTTTTTATTTACATTAGAAGTTAACAAAATACATTTTTTTTTAAGCCTTTTTCTGTTCCCTTTGTGATAAATGGTTCTTGAATATGTCGTGAATGAAGCCATTTGATTTCAAATCGTACCGAGGAAAATGTCAATTAAGTAGATTAATCAACTGGACGTATTCGGAAAATCCATTCGCCTTTTAAATCTGCGTTTGAAAGTAACTCTCATCTCAGTTTCACTAGATTAGAGACTATCCTTTCAAAACGCTTCGTGTTTTAGAGACTAGAGAGTTCACAATGAATGAATAAACGAAGAAAGAAAAGTTAAGTAGTGGCCTGGGTGTAAAAGGGTCTTATCATGAAAATGCAAAAATTAAAACACAAACTCTTACCTTTAATTAGTTTATTTCGTACCACGGACCAAAACTTCCATAATGAAGACCTTATGCGGTCTTAACGTCGAGGTATCTAATTTTCTCGAAACAAAATTAAGGCTGTAATACCTACAGGCATCTCGCCGCGATAGACGTCGTCAAGCCACTCTGTGTTGAAACGTCTGGAGAATCCTCTCCTACTAATAAACAAAATTAAATTAACCTTGTCATGCCCCTGTCTTACTATTTATCGTGGATTCACTAATTAATGTATTTTCGTGACAAATTGTTTAACTAATTGCTTCGGTACTTCAGAGGTGACACTGTATGATTAATGTAAGTATTTTGTTAAATCTCGCTGGTTTTATGATTCCTCAATCGAAATATGTGACTAAGAGTGGCAAGTGATCTTCTTGCAAGCCAATTAAAATGCAATAGTGTTTCTCAATTGTGAATAAATACCACTTAAAGAATGGCGTAGAATAAAATGTAAAGTACAATACCGTGTCTGTAACGAGACGATATTGCACCCCCGAGGCATTCAGTAAAGTAGCGAAGTTTAACTCACTGCCGCCATTTGTTAATTAAAATTGCACACTTTTTTACAGAACTATTCCAGAAGCCTGCAATTGTATGCTTTTTAGCAAAGTTAGATTTAAAAAAAAAGGATCTTAGCAGTCCCTTCACAAAACGAATGATGTAAAATCAATCCAGCGGTTTATCGAAACAAGAATTTACATTGAAGTCTATTACGTTCATAGTTAACAAATCACTTTGAGTCCTTTTATCCATTGATACCACAGAGGATCTGTATACAATTGTCAACTTTTTATATGCGAGGCTTTTGACTATATTTTATGCACGAGGCTTTTGACAATGTTGTATGTGTATATTTTATGTCTTTTTTTTGTAATGTGTGTTTTGTCTAGCTTCGAGAACTTTCAAATGCCATATGATTAGACATCACGTAGTATTTTCAGTTTAATCGAGAACTATTTTTTTTATTGTTAATGCGGATGTTCTGCAGCGGTTGTATTACACCTAAAGAACTAGGCCGAACACAGTGGTAAATTAGAAATAAAGAAGAAAAAAAGAAGAAATCTTTATTCTGTATAGTGGATGCCAATTCTCTCCTAAGTTGTGATATACGAAAACCAAACTAATAGAATACCTCGCAGTTTCTACCAAAAATGGACAACTAGCATTAAAAATGTAGGTATACAAATATCAATTTAAAACAAAATATTTTTTAGGAGCCAGATTTATGGCAGGTTACATCACTACGATTATATTGATACTCAAGGGCAAGAAAAGGCAAATTCAGATTAGATTATCCACATAAGGCCCTTCCGACCTAAATCTTTTCGCCAATCCTACAGAATTTCCCAGTCTTTATTTTCGTTTAATCGGCTCAATGTGAAGGCCTGGTTTTAGGTCAAGAACAAAAACCTACAACAACTTTTCTATTTCACTGCTAGTACTGCTACACGGGTATTTTGGCACCCGAATGACGTTGACAGCGGTTGTAAACATTTGTGCAAACCAAATAGCGTCGTGAATTCCGATGTTGGCCACACGCTATAATAATATGATCTTTGTTCAATTAACACAAAAACTGAAGACAGGCCTACACAGACCGGGACGGCATGGCAAAGGATTTTGCCGTCAGTCAGCGCACACTAGCCGCTTAGATACCGCGGCATTCCAGCGGCTTTCCCGCTTCTCTACCCCCGCCGCCTTACCCCACGGTATGTCACAACGAGCACCGGAGTCCTTGGCATGCCGTTGCCTACCGCAGGACGCCACAGCATCCCGCCGCGAGAGCCCGTGGCGTGTCTTTCAATGCCATGTAATGAAATCCCTTTCGATGCCACGGCATAATTTTAAAGCATAGCAATTTATGTCGTATTTCTATATCGATACGTTTGATATCCATTAGTAAAAATTTAAATCCCTTGTCATGCCGTCCCGGTCTGCGTAACACAGTTTGAAACACAATTCGAGAATGTTGATGGATATTGCTAATCCATTGCTTCATAAGTTAAAGTTAAGGGTGAGCTGTCAGAATAAAAATCCATCCATCGCGATCAATTGTCTTTTTATGTATCTTACGCAATTAGGGGGCCCGCCGTATTCAGCAACGAATTTCATATTTTGGTTTGTCACAAACGGGTGAATTTGTTGAACTGTCGATCTAAGATGCGTTATTTGTACTTAATTTGCTTTTATTTATTTTTCGTGTTCTAGGCATTTTCGTATTTTAGTTCTCATGCACTACAACACTTACCTACATCTGCATCTGATAGCTAACTTATAGAGCCATATATTAATATTTCTTCATCATCTATTTTCGGGAACCCAGTGAAACATTGTAAAACCGGTAAAAACTCCGAAGCAAAAAAGAGTGGCTTGTAATTGTAACCATAGATCACGGGGACTTTGAAAAAGGACTCATGTAACATCGGATAGAGTAGCTACCTACTTCGGAAACTAGGAACAAATTCATGGGAAATTTATAGATGGCCTGTGTGACCCTGTCTGAGAATATTGGCAAAACAAAAAGTTCCTCCTCCCTGTGCCTTCGAGGTACCACTAATGAAAAACTGTTGCAATTAAATATTTCGAAGTAAGCAGCATAGTAACGAAATGTTAAAGCTCTCTTTACATTTATATCATTTTCACACTTTTTTGTAGCCCACTCACATCGCTATGCCTAACTTGTTCTTTTTATTTTATTTATTTTTATGTATTTATTAAACTTACACACACTATCTTTACAGGATGACCCCAATACAATAGTGGTTTGCAAACACATCCCTACCAAATAAAATGAAAAATCAAAACTAGTAATCAAGGCTATTACTTAAAAATCTAAACTTTAAAAATACAAAGCACTTTACACAATACATAAAAATCTAAAGTTTAAAAATACAAAACTTTTTTTTTTAATGCTATAAAATCTTAATGTTATAAAATCAGACTTAATACAAAATATTAATATGTAAATATAACTAACAACATTCAACAACACTCTTGCAAATTCACTCAAATTGCACGAAAATATGTCAATTCTCTCATGGACTTCATTTAGTACACGTATTGTGCGAATAAAAAGAGTGTCCATGGAGTTTCTTGCCCGTTCTTCTCCATAGGTACCTACGTTTTGGAGTGGGCAACTAGCTTCATATTTTCTGACTGACCGACTTCTTGACAATTCAAAAGTGCCTGTTAATGGTTTAATTGAAATAAATGATTTGAGTTTGAGTTTGAGTAGAATGAGGGGTGTTTTTGACAGCAGGTTGGTTTTGGCAACAGGCACGGCCAGCAGTGGCGGTCGCCGCCGCCTCCACACGTACCGATCTGACACGCACAGCTTCAGGTGACAGCTTTAGTTTTACTGAATCCGGGATTTTTTATTTTAAGTAAAAAATTCTTTAGGCACGTTGGGCATTTTTTGAGATGGGCAAAAATCATTGAACTCGCGACACTGTTACCGTAACCGATACCTCTGTTTTAAGTTTTGGCCGTTATAAAGACATCAACGCGCGGTACATTTTCTTTGGGAAGAATGACCTTCAAACATATTTATAAAATTACTATGCTTTTTCAAGTTTTCACTTGTGTCGGCACTCCTGGAGTGCCACTGTTTTTTTATTTATTGCAATGGAAACACAAACAGTAATAATAAACAGAAATAACTAAAAAAAAAATTTAACACCTCATCATCTGCCGAGCCTTTTCCAAACTATTTTGGGTTGGCTTCCAGTCTAACCGGATGCAGCTGAATACCAGTATTTTACATGGAGCGACTGGCTATCTGACTTCCACAACTGGGTTGGTAGGTAGGTACCTATCCCTATAGTATTGTAGGTAGGTATATTGGGAATGGCTATTACCATGTCCACTCAAGAGCCATCAATCAATTTGATGGAACACGTAAGAGTAGGTAGGACTTTCTGTCACAATAAATACTTTTTCTTTCTTAGGTCAATATATCTGTGTCTCAGCGACCCTGTATAAACGAAAGCTTCTTATATTTGTAGAAAAATGTAGTATTATAAAACAACTTTTGTTACATACTTAGTTGGGCTTTGAGTAATCTCAAAAAAGTAGTCCTTTCGCTAATATTTCCCAAGGGTACGAGCTAACCAGTATCAAAGGCTTTTGGAAAGTTTTTAAAGCAAGCGAAAGTATGCATGCAGTAGAAAGACTTTAGATTTCTCAAAGATTCACGGAGTCGCTTAGAGCAGTTTTTAACTAACTCAAGTGCAGCTTGACTGAATAATCTAGAAGTTCATGAAGTCGTGGTCATAAAAAAAAACAAGAAACTAGGTTTATGATGTTATAATTAAGTCAAATTCGATAGCGAATAGATCATAGTCATATCTGTCTATTAAGTTATGTATTAAACTTATTAAGTTATGGTTAGAGCGGAGTCTCCTAACACAGTCTTATATGCTTAAAAGGAGGCTCCAATCACTAGTTTTTAAAGTTTACTTGTTAAAATAATAAACCGTTTTTCATTTTTTAGGGTTCCGTAGCCAAATGGCAAAAACGGAACCCTTATAGATTCGTCATGTCTGTCTGTCTGTCTGTCCGTCCGTATGTCACAGCCACTTTTCTCCGAAACTATAAGAATTATACTGTTGAAACTTGGTAAGTAGATGTATTCTGTGAACCGCATTAAGATTTTCACACAAAAATAGAAAAAAAACAATAAATTTTGGTTCCCCATACTTAGCACTGAAACTAAAAAAAATTTTTTCGTCGAACCCATACGTGTGGGGTATCTATGGATAGGTCTTCAAAAATGATATTGAGGTTTCGAATATCATTTTTTTCTAAACTGAATAGTTTGCGCGAGAGACACTTCCAAAGTGGTAAAATGTGTGTCCCCCCCCTGTAACTTCTAAAATAAGAGAATGATAAAACTAAAAAAAATATATGATGTACAATACCATGTAAACTTCCATCGAAAATTGGTTTGAACGAGATCTAGTAAGTAGTTTTTTTTTAATACGTCATAAATCGTAAACCGCAATTTACCATTCATCCAATCAACTCAAAAATAAAAATAAAACATTTAATTTCATAAACATAAACCTTATGCATAAACCCAGATGTTACGGAACCCTCGGTGCGCGAGTCCGACTCGCTCTTGTTTCACTTTTCAATCATCATCATCCACTTAAATGTTCTTACAAACTCCCACTATCACAATAGGTGAAGCCACATCAATCATTTATGTAAAACTAGGTCAGGTTCTAGATTATCTAGGCACCTACTTGAACATTTGCTCACCAATAAAGCTAAGTGGGTCACACAAGTCAAAAATAGGCAAACTAGGCTTTCGCCTACTCAGCGGATACTGACAATCGACTGTTTTCACGTACTGAAAAGTGAACCAAGTGGGTGATGAACTGTTTTGATGATTACTAAATGAAAAGAAATGTTTTACACATAAACCATCACGCCTATAATTCCCAAAGGGTAAGGCAGAGGTGTACTTATTCAACGTTATTTTTAGTATATGCGAAACCTGAATATAGTTTGTTCAGAATAAGTAACTGAATCGATTCCAATTATTTTTACCCCATGTTATATTTTGTCCCAAAAATATTTAAAAAAAGATTTAAGAGTTGGACACCGAGCGACTCTAAGTAGATTAGCCTGCGCCAAACGGTTAGGTACCTAGGTACTATCAATGAGCGCAAGACGGCGCGGGGCGAGCAGCGCGGGTGAGCATGTTTTTGTAAGGACAAACAGGTAACGTAACAAGCTTATAACTTTGTGATTTATCTGATTTATCATGATACAGTTTTGAAATTTTGTACATAGATTCTTTACATAAAAATACTAGACACGTGTTTCGGGTTTCGTATATACCACAGACTAAGAAGAGAAGTGGCATATACTAAAAATAATGTTGTATGCATATATGTGTATATATCCACATTTCGCCAGGTATGTTTAAGTCCCATGTAATATGGAGCAAAAACGAGCCTATTGTCATCAACTGGGCATTTTTTTTTGGTACAGATTCCTACTCCGCTGCTACTGCGAAATTTCTGATTGAAAAACCTAATAACACTTGGCCCAAACTAGGAATCGAACACAGGACCACACACTCAGCGGTAGCGCTTGCGACCTCTACACCTACGATGGATGAAGGAATGTTTTTTTTTATGTTTGTAAATTACTGCATTGCAGTATAATATATATTTTTTTTATTTATTTCTCATCACAAATGTTGTTGTGGACAGGGAGTGCTTAATCTTAAAAATAGGTTTAACATTTGTGAGAGATCGGTGCCCGAAAATACATAAAATACCTGTGTTACCAATGTAGTTAATATGGCACGGGGTCGCACGGGAATACCGAAATATATTAAAAGTAAAACAATTGTTTTTGTTTTCCATTTACAAAAACTAAAAATAATAAAATTTGCACGCGAAAACCCAATTAACAAAACCATCTTGTCAGGTAAGTATTGTGTGATGTTACTGAGCTCTGAAATGATAATTGTGTACTCATGTAAAAATTTCAATGTGCCACGTAGTTAAAATAATTGGCAGCTTTTCGTATGGCACCTAATTAATTTTACCAATGTAAGTATATTGTATATTTATTTTATATTTTTTTTAGTATAATTTACCAATGCAGCCAGCCTTTTGGGCACTGTTCCTGTTGACAGCGATGCGGACGAATTTTTTGATGCCCTATGATTATTTTGCTTATTTTTTCATATAATTTTACATATTATTATTATTTTAAATGTTAGCACAGTAAATATTATCCTATTTGAAATAAAGTATATTGTTGTTTCGCTGACAGGTTATAAAACTGTGTTAAAAAATATGCAATTTTCTACTTTGAATCCCATATCTTGACAACGATTATTTTCTTCACCATTACAGCATAACAACAACGATCAAATGAGATGTAAAGTTTATTATAATTCCATGTTAGTCTTATTTAACTGTCATCGAAATATATTTAGGCAACCGAGCCCAAAAAACACTTTGATTCCGTTTAACTCTGACAATTTGTGCACAACTAAAACGCGTCACTTTTGGTGTGACAGCGAGGGTAACACGCCGAAACGGGCAAAAAGTCGACGGCTGCCAACGACGGAAACAAATCGTCATTCGTTTTTAGCGAAGCTGTCCTTAAAAGGGGCATTTACAATGTTCTACTTATTATCCATAACAATACAGGACGCCTCAGCTCCATTAATAACAAACAAGAGACAGGCTGTCGACTGCTCGACGGTCGACAGAGAACACTTCATTATTTTCAATGGAGACGTGAATTTCAGTGTTGTCATTTCTTCAAAAGAATCAAGCAATTGTAACGGTTTGTGAACGGGGATTGTCTATTATCGTTTTAGGTACTTATGGTAAAATTTATTTTAATATCGTCGACCGTTGGTTCAATTGGTGTAAGGGACAAAATACCCAAAATGAGTTGAGTATACAGTTTTGTTCAGAATTTTTCGCTCTTTCGAATGGTGTATATGAAAAAATTCTAGCTTAAAAAAATGTCCCTTACCCCACTGATTTTTTGGATCCAAATTTCGAATCAGCCCCATAATAACAATGTATCTGAAAAACTATGCAATATAGCAATTTGAAATGGTGTAATTACCGCTGCCAATCCACTTCAAATAAGGTAAGGGTCTTCCCAATCAACGAATTACCATTACATGGTTTATTTTTGAAGAAATCATAATAAAACTGGCCTTACACTAATGTCTTTGTTATCTCAAAAAATAAATATCACCCATACTTTAAATGGATTGCACGTGTTTTGACATAGTTGTCCCTTACCCCAATTTGCATTGTCATATTTGAAGCAGTGTCAACGTTACACCTATTTGAATCGAATTATATTTAGGTTCAGTGTCCGTTACAACAATTTGCTCGTGAGAAGTAATGAATATTTATCCCTGTTACCTTTATTTACACACTTCATAACACAAGATAGCTCGTGCTTCCACTATTACCATCCTTTTCTATCTCTCAAAGTCTTTCTGTGTGTGAAAGAGAGGATGATACCAATGCGAAAGCAGCGCGCGGGCATAAAAAAAAAGTCGCTTTCATATCTTTACTGTGCTATCAGTGCAAGTTCACCTGTCGTTTGGTCGGGATTGTGCACGGTTTTTCACAAAAAGAATGTGGTAAAAATGGAAAAACAAAACCATTTAAAACAGTTGCTTCGACGAAGACAGAAGAATCATAATAATATAAAACTATTCAATGTTACCTAATTGTTCTCTAATCATCATTTCAGCCGACAGACGTCCACTGCTGGACATAGGCCTCCCCCAAGCACCTCCGCTTTGACCGGTTCTGTGCTTCTCGCATCCAACGGGTTCCTGCGGCCTTCACAAGGTCGTCTTTCCACCTTACCTACGCGGTCACCACTCCAGAACCTTTCGGCTCCATCGACCATCTGTTCTGCGAACAATGTGCCCTGCCCACTGCCACTTAAGTTTGGCAATTCTTCGGGCTATGTCGGTTACCTTGGTTCTCCTGCGGATCTCCTCATTGATTCGATCACGCAGGAAAACTCCAAGCATAGCCCTCTCCATTGCAATTTGGGTGACTTTTAGCCTTCTAATAAGGCCCATTGCAAGCGACCACGTTCATCACTTGCAACATGCACTGGTCAAAGACTTTCGTCTTGAGACACTGCGGTAGTGGGACGAGAAGATATTGTGTAGCTTTCAGAACTCTGCCCAGCCGAGTCGGATTCGACGATTGACCTCTTTCTCGAAGTTGGACCTACCTAAATGGACAGTTTGTCCTAGGTAAACATACTCGAGCACGACTTCGAGTGTAGCGTCTCCGATCTTTATGAGAGTGGGTGATACATGGGCATTTGACATGACCTTCGTTTTGTCCATGTTCATTTTAAGACTCACTCTTTTGGAGGCTCTATCGAGATCATCGAGCATTGTACTGAGGTCCTCCATAGTCTCAGCCATGACTACAATATCGTCGACAAACCGAAGGTGAGTTATGTACTCGCCATTGATGTTAATGCCAGCCCCTTTCCAGTCCAGAACCTCGAAGACATACTTTAGTGCAGCGGTGAACAGTTTTGGAGAGATAACGTCTCTCTGCCTCACACCTCACTGCAGAAGGATAGGTTTCGAGGTCTGATTCTGGAGTTGGACTGACATAGTTGCGTTTTCGTACAGACACTTCAGCACCTTGATGTACGGATAGTCGATCTGGCACCGTTGAAGAAACTGCAGCACAGCCCATGTCTTGACCGAATCAAAGGCTTTCTCGTAGTCCAGAAAAGTTAAGCAGGGAGACAGGTTAAACTCTTCGGTCTTCTGTATAACCTGTCGCAGCATATGTATGTGGTCTACGGTGCTAAAGCCTTATTGTGGTACAGTAATTTTATTTTAGGTGCATCGTCTTCACATATATATTATATAATTAATGTACATGCAAAATATTGTAAAACATATTAAAAGAGTAACGGTGGAGTTTCTTGCCCATTCTTCTCCATACGAAAACTACCTTTTGGAATGGGCGACTAGAATAAATTCTATTTTAGTAATTTTTGACGTCCAAAAGTGCCTGTTAAGTGCCTATTTGAAATAAATGCTTTGACTTTGACTTTTACGGAATCCGGCTTGTTCGGGAGGCTGGAAGTCGTCAAACCCGCGCGCGAGACGGTTCGTGATGACTCTCGAAAACAGCTTGATGGGCCTATAATTCTTAAGAAGGGTATTGTCGCCCTTCTTAAAGAAAAGTATCACCACACCTCTGTTCCATGCCTGTGGTGTTTTGCCCTCGAGTCTGACGGAACCAAACAGCTTCTCAAGGGCCTTAAGAACGGGTTTTGCGCCGGCCTTCAGGAGCTTGGCCATAATTCCGTCATCACCCGGCGCCAGGTTATTTTTGACCTGCTTCAGAGCCATCCTAATCTCGTACAGGCGTCCGGGATGTCTTCGGTATAGTTTCGGGTCAATCTAGCTCTTGGGTCGTTTGCCAGATTCGCGACCGCGTACCGGAAGACGTAGCGTTAGAAGGCCTAAGGTGGTCCGACGACCTTGTGAAGGCCGCAGGAACCCGTTGGATGCGAGAAGCACAAAAACGGTCGAAGTGGAGGTGCTTTGGGGAGGCCTATGTCCAGCAGTGGACGACTTTCGGCTGAAATGATGATAACTCTTGTATTTGAATAAGAATTCAAAGTACCTTTATGTAAAATTGTTACCGTTTTTTTTACTATTTTGATTATAATAAACATATTAAATGAAATAAAAATGTATTACAGCTAATAGAAATTGGCTATTACAATGTACAAATATTGCATGTAAGTGACACACAAAAAAACGCACGCACGGTTCTAATACATTTTCATGTCTCTTATTTGATTTTTTATAACGTTTTCCAAATTTAAGACATCCGTACGCCAAAAGTGTGTGCTTCATTTTCTATCAAAAATCTCTTTACACTGTATTATTTTTCATTCATTTTTCCAACAAGACCTTTACACTATTTTATTATTATAGGTTGGATCCAACGTAGAGATCAATTTAATGTAAGGGACGGGACTACAAGATACTTCTCCAGTAAGGGACATTACTAACAAAATACATTGGTGTAAGGGACATCTATTTTCTAAAATACCTAATTTATTTAAATAAATGTTACACAGGTAGATAGAGCACCAAAATACAAGATGATGTGTGAAATCAGATCCGAAAAAGGTTAATAACAAAAAAAGTTATGGGCGATTTAGTCCGAAAAAAAACTTTGTCGGCCTCTCCTGAAAAATCGTATTTTGTCCCTTACACCAATTGAACCTACGGTCGACGGCCAGTAAACTTCCTATCTTATAAATATTTTAGGTACCTCTGTCCTACTGTCGATATCGCAGACTCCATAATATCTTTTTACAAGACCCTATTTTTTATACTGAGTTATGTCATGATCCAGAGATCGGGAATCTCGATCTACTTTTCTTCCTCGAAGGTTTGTTTGAAAATTTATGATATAGTTGAATAAAATAGACCAAACAAGAAATGAAAACTTACAAGTTCTTCATGTAACATGTGCTTGGATAAATAAATACTATTTCATGACATCCCATTGCTTGGATGGAAGATAATGCCCTCTATGGCAATTGAACAGAATCGCTTCTACGATTTGAAAAATTGAATTGTGAAGGACTACGCGGTTGCTACGACGTAGCACACGTGATGTCGTCGCTCCGCTTGCTGCGCTGTTTGAACTTGGATGAGCAAACATCTATCTTGCCGGTAGCAAAATCATTTAATAAATTATGTCAGAATGGTAGTCTCTATACCAATTTATACCTAAATAAACGTTCCTCAATTTAAACATTATGGTTTTTCGTAAATAATAAATAATCTTTCCGTAATTTAAACATCATGGTAAATTTTCGTAAATAAGAAATAAGCCTTCCGTAATTTAAATACCAAGAAATATTATCGTTGCTCACGGTAGCTACAAATCCATACAAAATTAATCTTTAATTCGATCGAGGTATCACTACAACCAATTTATGTTCCTACAATGAGTTGTACGTGAGTGTAACTTATGTATGGTTTAGGATTCATTTGATATTTCGTATTCCTTTTACATTATCGTTTTCATGAGCTCTTTAGAAGGATATGAAACACGAAATACAATCTAATATTTGTATCGAAGAGACTTTTATTGACTTGGTAAAATGCTGGCATATAATTATATGATCAAACAAGGCACGAGGGTATTGTCACCGCCAACTTCCAACAGCGAGAAATTTTCCCCGCTGTTACTAAGAAACGCTTAATGGAAAAACGCAATAGCATTTTGCCCGACTTGGAAACCGATCCCCGGATCCCACGTTGAGCAGTCGCGTTAGTGACCATGAGACCAACGGGGCTGTCGTTGGTCCTGCGCTTTTTTTTACTGACTAAAACCCGTCCGCGTTCCTTCCTTAGCCCTTTATGTTCCGGGTCAGCGGTAACCCTTTCGGACAATCCCGCTGGCCCGGCAGGCTTCGGCCCTATGGGGCCCCTGTATCTTGGGGACCAGAGTTGTGATACATAATGCTATTTACTACTGCAGTTTATGTAAGAGTAGGTAAGTAATTACAAACGATTACATAAAACTAAATTAAATTAAAAGTAAACTAAATATTGAGATCTCCGTTGAGATTGGCTGCCATGGCTAAAATACGGTCCGGATTTTTTTTTTTATTATATCAAAACGAGTAAGGCAAATATAAACCCAATAAGACTATACTCATTATTGTATCGAAATGTTATCACGTTTAGTTTTTAAAAGCACTTATAATAAAAGTGAAGTGCTCTTTAAACGTGTTGTTATTTGACCTGTTTATTGCCATTCTATGTGTTGACCTCCGAGAGTGGGTGTAATAGGACCTCCCACTTACATGATAGAGAAAGACAGAACACTTTTGGAGAAACATTTAGGTAATTTAGAGAAATCAATTTTTTTTCTTTTTTCTTTTTTCCATACAACGTGGCAATGCTGCCAGTCTTTTGGGCACGTTTCCTGTTGACAGCGATGCGGATGAATTTTTTGATGCCCTTTGATTATTTTCCCTCCTTTTTATATACTTGTACATATTATTATTTTTTCTTTATAAAGCAGATAATAATGTTGGTCGTATTTAGGTTGTTACTTAGTAGAATAATCGAGCTTTATTAGTGTTACAAAAGTTATTTATCATTTTGTGCTTTTTTTGTTTCATTTATGAGACAATACATAACATACACGATACAACTAAGGATAGACTACAATTAAAATAGCCGAAACCAAAGATAGTCCCGTTCAAATATCACTTTTTGTTCGGCAAAGCGAAAAGCGTGGTCGCGCCGACAGAGGGCGCCTTCCTCTTTTCCGAAAAAGGTAAAATATGAATACGACGATCACATATTCGCGCGACCGCTCATTTGGGTTAGAAGGAGGGTCAATCAAACAAAGGAATTACCATTCATATGATAATTAATAAAAAAAGGTTGGGGCACTCACAATGAGCGCTAATAAAGAAGCGTTTTGGTCTTCATTTTCAACCATTGTTACATAAAACTGCTTTCCGTGTCATTAGCACTTAAAGCCTCAATTCACTTAGTACTCTGCTCTCCACAAGTGTGAAACAGCGTACACATAACAATTATGCTGAACTATATATTACTCTCGCACTCGAACAGTTTTTGCATCGCCCCGGCAGTTTTATGAAGAGCGGAACATACCTCAGGAATCGTAAACTTTATGTGTTCTGCGAGGGGTCCATCTGACGCACATAAACAGCAACGAATAATATAGATTTGATATTTTTACACAATTTCTAAAATAATTTCTTCGGGTTTTTGAGAAGGTTCGGGTTCATTATATTGATGTAGCTTCCTGAGACCCTTATTATTAGATCGGTGCAAAGGTTTTCTTGGTTCAAACATGATTTTCTTTTTCTTCTATATAGCAAGAAAAGTGTTATATTTTCGTATACCAAAAGTATTATGAATTCTAAACGCATAATTCGTTTAACTTGTCAGGCTGCTGACAACAAACTGTAAAATTTTTAGAGTCCCTTACGGAATCCGGAAAACATTTGCCAAAACCTTGGAAAATGTTTGTGTTTGGCCAGACTGGCACCGCGGGCGCGGGGCGGGCGCGGCGCGGCGAACTCTAACATATGAACTTCCTTTGAGTGTCCATAGTGGGCATGCGGGCGCGGTGAGCGGTGCGGGCTGTTCGACGTAGGGAGCGCGCGGGCAATTCACGCCATAGTTCGTTCATACAAGTGGCCGCAGTGGGAGCGCGAGCGGCCCGCGCGGTCCGGAGTTCGAGCTTTTTTCTAGTAAAAATAAGTCTTCTTCATGGGGGGGGTCTGTATTTATGCTTTTGCGGTTGCACAACGACACGCTTTGCTTTGCTTGCTCGGTAGTATAGATGCAGACCTACCTTGCCGCCTCCTTCAGAGGCAGTAGGGTGGCGGGGTCTTGAGGGAGAGCGCCACGGTCGTGTAGATCCTCAAGGCAAGTCTGGCGGATGCACCTTCCCGAGGTTGCCACCCCGTTCTTGGTCTGATTCTGCTCTGGGGTAAGAGTAATAACCACACACCATGCTGCTTGAGGGACTCCATAAGGATTTCCCCATTACGAAAGCCATAAACGATCGGGTTCCTAAACAATTTATGTTTGATAAAGAATACAAGATCCAGCTTCACGAGGATCGCCTATGCGAGGGGTTGTGCCCTACAGAGCTGCGAATCTTTACGGATGGATCCAAAACAGGTAGTGGCACAGGAGCTGGAATCTTCTCGGAGGAATTCAACATACATATAGCCACACCATTGGGGGTCCACAACACAATGTTCCAGGCAGAATGCATGGGCATCTCTCTAGCCGCTTCAGCCATTATGGCCAGGGAAGTTAAGGAACACTCAATCCGCATACTCTCAGACAGCATGGCTGTTCTGCAAGCGCTGAACAGTTACACAGCTGACTCTGGGCTAATATACGAGTGTCACCAGCGCCTCAACCAGGTGGGTAACCTCAATAATATTACCATTCAATGGATCAAAGGACACAGCGGTTCGCTAGGCAACGATGCAGCCGACGAACTTGCCAGAAGAGGATCGAGTATGGCACCCGTGGGACCCGAGTCCATCGTGCCACTCCCCTTCGGGTACATACGCACTCTGGTAAGGAAACGCACAAGAGAGCAACACAATAAACTATGGACGGACCAAAGTGAATGCAGGCAGGCGAGGGAAGCACTTCCCACATTGGATGGCCGCCTCACGAAACAGGTTCTCCGTCTAACAAAACAAAAGCTGCGTATAGTTACCGCAGCTTTAACTGGCCACGGGTCATTCAATAAACACCTCTTTGTCATAGGAGTAACGGACAGTCCGTTGTGCAGGGCCTGCATGGAGGACGACGAGACAGCGGCACATGTGCTTCTAAACTGCCCGGTGATCGCCACGTACAGGGCAAAGTACTTCGGTAACCCAGGTACCCTACGTGAGATGGTCAGTAACATCAAGGCGTTGCTGGCCTTCTTTGAGGAGCTGGGGTGGATCGAATAGTCGATTTTCCCACCCATACGCAAAATACGCGCATTGACGTGGAGTTGCGGACACCAGCCCGTAGTACCTATTACCTATTACCTAAGTCTTCTTCATCCATATTATATTTTGACAAACACTGGACACGACAATACGCAGAACGCAGCCGCACTCCAGTGTGAACAGCCCGCGCGCGTTCCCGAACCCGCGCCCGCCCCGCGACCGCGCCCCTTGCTGGCCAAACACTTTATCTTCCCTCGTAATATTGTGATGTGATGTCCTAAAACATCCATTTTAGGAACCTTGGAACATTGTATGCACGTTGCATAAAAAAATTACATTTTTTTTGTGAAATTATAATATTTTCATAAAAATTGACGCAAAATATACATCAAAAATAATAACATGACCCGCTGAATAATTCAACAGATTATTTGATTTAAACAATGCAATTGGTCGAGTCTGGAATTTAAATAACGATAATGTTTTATCTAAAATAAATGGTCATAGACAATACAATATAATATCATTATTTGAATAAAAAAGTATTTTGTAGAGTCGCGTCGAGTCATGAAAATAATGCGAAATTGTGGAACCTATTTTATTATTCCGACATTTGAATGATTGCATTGTGGACAAGCTGATTTAGATGAAAAAGAAATTAAAATGAACTGTCCATACAAATTTATTTGCTGCTAGTCGCACGCCCTATGGGATTACCCATCGGCAAAATGACGAGCTTCCAACTTTCAACCCCCATAGCAGGATCAATATTCGCACAAGAGTTGCTTATGAAACGAAAGTGAGCACAATTTTGTTACATCAGGATCTCTTGTGCAAAATTTAATGCCTCTAGATCCGACGGCTGTGGGTTGTCTGTCACTGAATTAATGAATGATTTTAGAAAATGAGGAAGTGGCAATTCTTTATTTTAAGTTTAGTATCGAAGTGTCAGGTTTTATTAGATATTATCGGTTCAAATAAATCACAACTCCGGATTTCGTAGCAATCCACCTCATTTTTATAACTTGAAATTGAATACGTCACTGTAGCTACGGCAATTAAACGTGTCGTAAGAAATGGCTGATGTTTATAACAGTCGGTCTTCATTAAATCGTTGAGCTCCTGAAGTTCTGAGTTGAGCTGAACGATTTTTGGTGCTGGTGCTATTGTTGTAAAATGTATATTTCCGTTTTATTTTTATAGTTAAAGCGTGTTTAATTAAATTCAGTATTCTTTCTTCTTAATAGGCATTTATAATTAATCGGAACTATTAAAAGCACCATTGGGCAATAATCCTCAATTATTTTACCTTACTTTTTTTCCGTCAGTGTTCTATGTTAGGAGTAACAAAATACTGATGCTTGACCTCCTTGTTAAATCCAATTAATCATTTTAATGGTATAAGAAAACGATAACTTGGAAAATGGATATTCAATGAAATATAAAATGATTGTGTTTGAACAGAATTACTAAATTTAATTGAAGAAATGACTTTGCGCCCCCATTTATTTTCGCTCTTAGGGGTGGAATTTCGAAAAACCCTTTCTTAGTGGATACCTACTCTTCACAAAGAACACACCCTCCAAATTTCATGTCTCTAGAACCAGCGGTCTAGGCTGTGCGTTGATATATCAGTCAGTCAGGACTTTGAATTTTTGTATAAACTTGATAAGTCATCGTACGTACGAAATGATCAATATACATTATATACATTTTCAGACCATATAGGTAAAACACGTCTTAAGTAAGTATCGTCTATTCAAACTTGTTTCAAATTAATATTACTTCAAGTTAAACCAATATCAGCTTTATTGTAATGGTAATTAAGTAGATTTCAGAGTGACTAGCACTATTGAAACAATTACAAAAATGTTTGAAGTTGTAGCGTAAATTTAACTTTATTATGTAGAATTTAAAGTTTTTTTCCATTAACTCATATTTGTTCACATTTTTGGCAAATAAATCACGAATGCTGATTAGGTTCACATAACATCGCGCCTGTAATCACCGAAGGGTGAGGCAGAGGTGCACCTCTAGTACTACCCACATTTCGTTAGTTATGTTTAAGTCACACGTGATAGGGGGCGAGCCTATCGCCATCAACTGGGCACAAATCCAGACTCCAGGCTGCTAATGAGAAGAAAAATAGAACGGAAAAACCCAATAACACTTTGCCTGGCATTGGAATCGATCCCAGGACTTGACATGAGGACAGGATTGAGCTCAGCCTTAGCGCTTGCGACCACTACAATAAAATATGAATTAAATATTTTTTTTCCAGTTAGTTACTAACATAGCTTATAAGTAGTGTGTATTACTAACATTATAATTATGGATCAAGCTCTGAAATAAAGTTTTTTTTTTTAATAATAGATACCTACACTTCCGCCGAACCCTTGGGGAATTAGAGGCGTGATGTTATATTATGAGTAGAATAAAAACCGGTCAAGTGCGAGTCGGACTCGCGTACCTACTTTGTAGGTATGTAAATAGTTTATCACGGGTTTTTTTAAATGTACCTATAAATTTACAGTTTTCGGATTTTTTTCCTTTACTTGTTGTGCTACATGATCTTGCTTCTTGCCAAATTTCATGATTCTAGGTCAACGGGACCCTATAAATTTTTATTACCCTGAGAGTCTCGAAATATACGTTTTTTGCGGCATGTACGGCCATATCTTTTTTTTACGTTAATCGATGATGACGATTAGATGTTTGATTTTTTTTCACAGCTTCAAGGGACTATAGAGCTGAGTATATGGTTTTAATTTCAACTCGATACCTCCACGCGTTCCCGAGATAAAGGGTCTTGACAGAAAGACGGACGGACCGGCGACAACATCCTAACGGTCCATTTTTTCCGTTTGAGGTACGGAACCCAAAAAAGTAACGCCTAAATGATTCCAATTCATTCGGACGCCAACAAAAGGCGTATTATTTTCACGATGAAAAGATTTTATCAACTTATTAGCTTGTCAAAAACCTTGAGTGTTTTCACAGCAATTCATTTTATGGTATCTATTATGAAAATGGGTCATCAAACCCGTTTTTTGCGAAGACCTTCCCTGGGTTAGTCAACACGGATAATTGCTCAATTATGTTAATTCTATGTTTTTAGCTGAACTGTGAACTTTATTGTTTTTCTTGGTCCCAAATGATAACGTAAATCTAAAAGCTGCCCTCATAAATTCTTAGAACCTTTTTTTTTGACGTGAAGGAAGACAATTATATTATTATTATTATATTATTATACAATTATACTATTGTTGGGATTAGTTAAGTTTATAGTAAGACACAGTTTACAATGTAATAATATAGGTACAAAAAAACAACCGACTTCCGAAAAACACTATAAAGTGAAAAATAACTTTAATTTCGGAAGTCGGTGTCTTTGGATTTGTATTTTAGTTTTTTGCCACCGACTTCCGAAATTAAAGTTATTTTTCACTTTATAGTGTTTTTCGGAAGTCGGTTGTTTTTTTTTTGTAAAAAAGTTTTTATTTTTTACTTTTTAGTGAGTCAGTTTGTAATTTATCTAAGTTACAATAGCCTAATGTCAACTGCTTATCACCTTTTACAAAATATTGCTTTACCCGATGCAGGGACGTTAATTGTTGAGGAGTTCCCATAAGCCAGGAGAACTGGAGCTGTTTGAGAAGTCACCATCAGCGCCATTTCACCATTGCATATGGTGGAATGGAGCTTGTAAAGAGCATAAATTGCTTAGCAACCATATTAAAGTAATCGAATCGCAACCCGTGAAATATTTGTCATTGAGTAGTTCCGATAGCCATCTGTGGTCTTTATCATCAGCTCCACTTTACCAAATGATGATTTTCGAGAGCAAATGCTCAAAAAAGTATTTTCCAAATCGGTTCGTAAATGACGGAGTTATGAAATATGAAAAGATCGTTAATGTAGATAAATTTTTAGGTTTTTGTTGATTTTTCAAAAACCGCTTGTCCGATTTCGATAAAATTTTCATGGGATCATTTGGAAAGCATACCCTTTCCAACAAAAAAAGGATTTTTCAAATCGGTTGGCAAGCGACGGAGTTATGTGCGAACAAACATAAAAAAAAAAAAATACAAACATCCGAATTGAGAACCTCCTCCTTTTTTAGAAGTCGGTTAAAAATGAAAAAAAAACCGGCCAAGTGCGAGTCGGACTCGCACACGAAGGGTTCCGTACCACAAGGCATAAAAACGTTTCTTTTATACCCCTTTAAATTTTAACTTTATTTTTTTATTATTTGTTGTTATAGCGGCAACAGAAATACATCGTCTGTGAAAATTTCAACTGTCTAGCTATCACGGTTCATGAGATAGAGCCTGGTGACAGACAGACAAGCAGACGGACAGTGGAGTCTTAGTAATAGGGTCCCGTTTTTACTCTTTGGGTACGGAACCCTAAAAACTAAAAAGATAAGGCACTTTTCAGTTTTTAGTCTTTAGAGAAAACGAAATAATTTTTTTTGTAGTGGTTGCTTTGTTATGAAGACTGCTGATGCATTTCATAATAGTTTATAGCCGCAATACTATCACATGTGACACATAATACGAGACGTGGGTACATAATACGCACATTCACTAGCCTGCGCTAGATAAGGCAATCTCTGTTAACCTATATAAACGAGATTGCTCTCACCGAGGCGCTGTACAGGAAGCGAGTCACATCTGCATAGATATTCTCTATTTGTAGCCTTTCCGTCGGTTTATGAGAAATACGTGCAAAAGCTGCTATGCGCGTGATATATTGAACTTTTTTATGCTGAATGAGTTTCGCATGCCACCATTTGTTAAAGTAATGCCGTGTTTTATTGTTGTAAAGACATCACCAGCCAGTGAGGCGTCGTTTATGTGATTGATTGCTTAAGTTGACTGATATAACATCTGTATCCAAGTAAGATATAAACTTTATGCTTTAGAGGTATGAGGAACAGGGTTTAAAGTTCACTCATACTTTATAGAAAAGGGAGGATCCTCCGACCAGACGGGTGTTGTGTCTGACGGGCAACTGCCCGATGATTCATGTCGGGTCGTTGTATCTATGCTAATTGCGCGGTAAACTCTACGCGTGATGCAGGATCTTGCTTGACGTCAGTATGACGCGTTGTTCGCATGTGGCATTTTAGATACCGCTACAATGCCTTACCATTATATCACAACTCCAACATAATAAGCATGATTGTAGGTTGATCAGTAAGGTGAGTCGTACCTAAAAGATTTTTAACAAGTTGAGAAAATGACGTAACAACTAGATAAAGTAAGCCCATGTATACACGGGAGCTATTTTAACTCTACGTTTTCTTACCGTGCCCTGGATTTTCAACTCTCGGCGTCGAACCGAGCGTCGAGAGTCCAACAGAGCGTATCCCTAGCGCGATGGAAAAGCACACTGTTGGATTGTCAGGTATTGACGCTAAGCCGAGCACTCTAATACCTACAGTACGTGGAAAAATGAAGTTGGCTTTTAAAAAGCACACGTGCGAACGGCTTATTTTTTTTTTAATATTGTTTTATTTCAAATAAACAGATTGTAGATTTACAACTTTTTTACATAAATAGTAATAGGTAACACAGAATTGTACTCTACAATAGTGAATGCAGCTCTGTCCTCCTAGTTAGGCTACAGAATAGCCTGTGTTTAGGAGACACAGTTTCTATTCCTAGGTTAGTAATTGGCTCTGGTACGTGTTACATGTGCAAATTGGCAAAGTGATAATCAGCAGACGGCTAAGCAAGGAGTAAATAATAAAAACTGGCCAAGTGCGAGTCGGACTCGCACACGAAGGGTTTCGTACCACAAGGCAAAAAAATCACGTTTGTTGTATGGGAACGCCCCCCTTAAATATTGATTTTATTCTGTTTTTAGTATTTGTTCTAATAGCGGCAACAGAAATACGTCATCTGTCTAGCTATCACGGTTCATGAGATACAGCCTGGTGACAGGCAGACAGACAGACGGACAGTGAAGTCTTAGTAATAGGGTGCCGTTTTTACCCTTTGGGTACGGAACCCTAAAAAATTAATAATAATAAAAAAAAACTGGCCAAGTGCGAGTCGGACTCGCACACGAAGGGTTCCGTCCCACAAGGCAAAAACACCAAAAAAAAAACATGTTTGTTGTATGGGAGCCCCCTTAAATATTTATTTTATTTTAATTTTATTATTTATTATTAAAGATAAAATACAACTGAGTATTTTGTGAATATTTCAAATGCCTACCTGGTGCCATTTTTGATATCGAGCAAAAAAGGCCAAAAAAATGGCGTTTGTTGTATGGAAGCCCTTCTTAAATATTTAATTTATTTTGTTTTTAGTATTTGTTGTTATAGCGGCAACAGAAATACATAATTTGTGAAAATTTCAACTGTCTAGCTATCGCGGTTCTTGAGATACAGCCTGGTGACAGACAGACGTACAGACGGACAGACGGACAGACGGACAGACAGCGAAGTCTTAGTAATAGGGTTCCGTTTTAACCCTTTGGGTACGGAACCCTAAAAACAACTGTAGCACGCAATTAAGTGCGTGGCTGTGTTTCAAGTCTGTGTGTGAGGGTGCGTGTTTGGTGTGTGTAAGAGTGTGTGCATTCATGCGCGTGTGTGAGTGTTCATGCGTGTGTGTAGATCTGTGGAAGTAATTAGTGAATGTTGTCATTTGTTACACAATTTTCAGTTTCGTCATTATGTTACTTACGTTTTGTGAAGTGACAAACAAACCATTACTGTGAAGGATAAATAAATATCAGGAAACAGTACAACAATTTCTTACCCTCGTTGATTAACGAGACACAATAAATCCAAACCCCTGAATCCAAATTCGTAGGTTCCTCAGAAGATGTTCAGCTCACTAGAAAAAGGGGTCTTCGTGAATAATGAATCGGAATAAAGTGTAGGTAACAGGCATTGCCAGTGATACATCTACGAGTACTTGTGTAGGTAGGGTGTAGTTCAGGGATACAAATACCACTATCAATCGGGAGATAGCACGTCTATTTGTCTCAGCAAAAAAGGCTTTTATAGATTCGCTTTCTAACATAACATAACATAAAATCACGCTTGTTTTTTCCCGAAGGATAAGGCAGAGATATACCTATATTACCTATACTACACCCACATTTGACCAGTTCCGCTGCCATCAACTGGGCGCAATTCTAAGCTCCGGGCTGCTACTGCGAAATTCCAGATGGAAAAACACAATGACACTTTGCCCGACACGGGAATCGAGCCCAGCCGGTCTATTCTGTTAAGGGGCTTTTTTTTTCTTTTTTTTTTCTTTTTTTTTTGCGGATGGGAAATCATCAAATGACTCCTTCCGCTCTGCGGAAGGGAGTGTCAGACTCTTACTGACTAAAACCCACCCGTTTTCCTTCCTTAGCCCTTTATGTTCCGGGCCAGCGGTAACCTTTTCGGACAATCCCGCAAAGCACAATCCAATCAATCAATTATAATCATCAACACAACTCTCTAAGACCAAGTTATCCTCAAGAATCATATCGAATTATATATATAATTATAATTCTGTAAATACATATTTGTTACGACCGCGAATCATATTTTAATCAACGTACAACTTAATACTGACCATCAAATTGCAAAAAAACGTAAGAAAATTTGAATTTCGCGGGCTACCTTAGCGCTTCCCCCTTAAGATTGAATCCTACCTTAAAGAGAACGGTTCGTAATATCCTGCTATCTTCGCTCTTCACTTGAGTAAATATTTCTCCAACAAAGCTGTAAAAACTATGTTATCTTCCTACTCATTATGAATTTCAATGGCTATCATAATTCTACCAAGTAGTTGCTTGTCTCCCTTTAATAATCTCTTTTGATTTTGTTTACCAGCAGCTAACGAGATCTCACTAATGGGAGGGCGCTCGCAATACTCGTAAATAACTGAATAACACTTAGAGTAGGGAATTTGTGAATACTTTAGGACTCGAGGACAATCCTGCGGCCTGTGCAAGCTATTATTTCTGTTTTAAACTTAGGGGTCAGCTAGGAATTTGCTTTATGGTGGTCAGCTATTGAAACTTTGATACGTTGTGAATTCAATCATTTTGTGGGATAGTCGCGCGCTTTAGGATTGTTCGTATTTTTGTTGGCAACTCTGAAGTAAAGTTACATACTTGCACTATTTTTGCTTTTGGCTTTAGCATTTTTTTGCTGAACAAGATTGTCTACGACTGGATCTAAATCATTCTAAACACAGAACAAAGAATAAAGGGATCATCATCTGCCTAGCCTTTTGCCTAGCCTAGCTTCCAGTCTAACCGACTGTAGCTGAATACCTGTATTTTACATGGAGCGACTGCCTATCTGACATCCACAACCTAGTTACTGGGTAATACGATATCCCTTGGTAAGACTGGTTGTCAGACTTTCGGGCTTCTGACTACCCGTAACGACTGTCAAAGATCCACAAATGTCAGCCGGGACCAACGGCTTAACGTGCTGTCCGAGGCACGGAGAGGTCACGGTGTGTAAAGATGGTCACCCATCCACAGACCAAGCTCGGCAAGCGTAGCTTAACTTGATCGATCGACCTGTGCGGCTGTTATTATTTAGCCACGAGCACCTCAACAAATAATGAAGGGATATTGATCTTAATTACACTACGGTTTCGGCTCATTCTCCTTAATTTCTTCCGGGACAAAGGTTCTTTGTCTGTTCACAATATTTGATGTTAGATACTTACCGTAACTTGAACGATGCTTTTAAAACTGACCCTTTTCCTGTTAATGTTAGGTAATAAGATCAACTCAATAGAAAACCGTCTGAAAATATTGCTGGATTACCATTTTAATTACTTTATAAAAAGGTTCCTATTAACCCTGGTTTAATTTCGGACCCTTTGGATATTCTTTGGTCGAGTTTGAGGTACAAAAATATCAGATATACATTTCCCCTTTTTCTCGTATTGGAAATTAAACCAGGGATAAAAGGAACCTGTTTATGCAAGGCGAAGGGGCTTCCCTCCTCGGAGCGCCGGAGACGTAAAGGAAGTTCTTTTAAAGCAATTTGTTGTAAGTTTTTGAGAAACTGCAAATTAATATGTCTCAGGTGGGTAAGTAAATAACTCTCCCCCACCCCTAAATTCGGGCAACCATGTTCTGTATTACCGCTAAGCTTACAAACATGTATGGCCTTACTTCAATTTTTAAACTTCAATTTGTAGTGAAACTGAAAAAGTGCCTTCTGGTGACAATTATTGGAACTACAATTATTCCATACAAATTGACTAGAGAGATTGTTAAGGTTAACGCGATCGAGTAGGTAGGTAAGTTTAAAAAATCGCACTGGGCCCTCAGGTCGTAAGCTTAACTGGCGAGGATGAGTCTGTCAATGCACATCAAGCTACTCATCATCTGCCTAGCCTTTTCCCAACTATGTTGGGGTCGGCTTCCAGTCTAACCGGATGCAGCTGAATACCAGTATTTTACATGGAGCGACTGCCTATCTGACCTCCACAACCCAGTTACTGGGTAATACGATATCCCTTGGTAAGACACATCAAGCTACTACAATCTGTCAAATTTCTTTAATAGATTTTCAACTTTACCGCTAGAGCTTATGGTTCAAAGTTGATTGGGAAAATTTGACAGTTTCGGGTAGCTGGATGTGCTGGCGTCTGTACCTAAGCATTATTTTTGCTGAGGGATAAAACTGGGACTTTCCCTAGTTACTCTGTAGGATTAATTCGTGTTTCGTACAAACCATAAATTTTAATAAACTTTAAAGGGTCGCCTCACACTCCATATTTTGTTGAAAATTGTTTATGAAATGACCTCGATAAAAAATTTGCATAACAGCGAAGTGAAAAGTTGTGAGCTTATCACATTGACCCGTTTACGTCGCTACACGTGACTACTACAATATTGACTTCACTTGAATACCGCAACTTGTGCAAAGCAATGAGTAGTTCTTTCTGTTGTTAGATGTACGTAAAATATCTTTGGCAATATATTTTATAAATAGGTAGATTCTGTTTACCAAAAACCGGGCAAGAGCGAGTCGGACTCGCTCACCGAGGGTTCCGTAACATCTGGGTTTATGCATAGGTAAGGTTTATGTTTTTGAAATTATTATTATTATTTTTTTTTTTATATTTGAGTTGGTTGAATATAAGGTAAATTGCGATTTACGATTTATAACGTATTAAAAAAAAACTACTTACTAGATCTCGTTCAAACCAATTTTCGGTGGAAGTTTACATGGTATTGTACAGTCGGTGACCAACATTGTCTGACCCACCCAACATTGACTGATCCACCGGCATATCTTGTTAAGCCATTTTAATCATTATCTTCTTGTCGTTAAAGTTGAAAAGCTTTTAAATAACACGGCCATACCTACTTACTACCTAATCTTTAATTTCGCGTATTCTCAACCAGTCATTGTGGCTTCGCGGTTCGATGCTGGATCCGCGACGAACAACATGTGGGTTCGAAAACACAATCCACCTTTTATCAATTTCTTTATAATTTCTTTTTCTTTATTTGTTTTATTTATCATTTCTACAATATTTCTTGCATTATTATAGAACAACCAATATGATTTTTGCCTAATAACTTTTCTGGAAAACAAGTGGGTAAATAAAAAAAACTATAAGTCCTCACATAAGTAGGACGAAGTAAAAGTTTACGTCGTGGGGTAGATGGATACTAAATTGATTTAAGTGACAAAAGTCAGTCTACCTACGCCTAAACAGTGACTGCGGCGCACAAACATTTCTAAAACGTTTTACGTAAATCGTGAAAAGTATTTTTAATGAATTTGGTGTAATCAAAGCGTCATGTCGCAACTTAATGACTATACAAAACATTGCTGGCTGGATGGTGACGTCCTGCTGCCGACTGTGCGAATTGCCTATCCAAATACAGATATTTACTTCGTGCAAGATAACTGCTCCATCCACCGTGCAGGCATTGTGAAGAATTGGTTAGCTGCTCAAGAAGGTGTAACTGTTATTTACTGGCCATCATCATCTAAAACTCCCGATTTGAACCCTATAGAAAACCTATGGGGTCAAATGGTTTTAAATTGGGACACATCCGAAATGCGAAATAAAAACAATTTGGCTGAGATCGTGTCATCGACATGGGAGCACATGAGAGGAAAAGATTTGTGTTGGAACATGGTGTGCGGTATGCGTAGCCGCTTACAGCAAGTTATAGAAGGAGACGGTGCGCCACTTCGCTACTAACTAATCTACTTATAAGTATTTTGAAACACACTATGTAAGTAAATGCTCAATTGAATGAATGCTAAACCATTAAAATGTAAGATTCTGTGGTGATGTTATTGTTATAAATGGAAGTGCATTTTTCTATTTAAATAACATGTTGATTCACTACATATACTTAGCTATAAATCTGTAAAACATTTCACAAATTCAACAAACTTCCAAGCAATTACCATTAGCATGACTTTTTTTCACTATTTAAATGATTATAAATGGTTAGGTTTGAATATGATATTATAAAATGTATTAATTTTGAACTAAAGAGCATTTACTTACTTTATCTTACTGATGTATATTTTAACGAATTAATAAACATTTTTATTACTTACAATGATTTTGTTTCATTTCTATACAAACTGCCCATTTAAAAAGATATTTCCCGACTTCGTTCGTAAAAAAAAGTAAAAAAATAGATAATAATTAAAAACAAAACATTGCTAACAAAAAACTGTTAGGTTTTCCTGGTTTCGAACGCAGACAACGATGATCATCGAGCTGCCTTAGTGACCACGAGACCAACTTAACTCTTGTAATATGTTTTGAAATTCGATCTTAGTTGTGATGACAGACGCAATATTCTAAAGAATTTGAACCATATCGTATATTTTCATAAAGTTCATTATCGCACAATCACAACCAGCTATATCACGGAATTTAGATATTAACCGTAGACACCTTTAAAATGTTACTGATGCGCGATATTTTTTTTTATTCATCCACCCTCGCCTTGGTTTTTTTTTAGTAGTCTTGAAACTCATTAGCCTTTCAACCTTAACAACAACAATATAATGATTAAAATCGCCTAACAACATGATTTATCGAAATGCTTGCACGGAGTATTCCAAATGTTCACGATAAGGTTCAAATTCGCTATCATTCAAGTGGGTCAGATAATGTTGGCCACCGACTGTACAGACGCCAGCACATCAAGCTACCCGAAACTGTCACATTTTCCCAATCAACTTTGAACCTTATGCTTTAGCGATGAAGTTGAAAATCTATTGAAGAAATTTGACAGATTGTAGTAGGTTGATGAGCTGGCGTCTGTACATCATATATTTTTTTAGTTTTATCATTCTCTTATTTTAGAAGTTACAGGGGGGGACACACATTTTACCACTTTGGAAGTGTCTCTCGCGCAAACTATTCAGTTTAGAAAAAAAAAATATAAGAAACCTTTTGAAGACCTATCCATAGATACCTCACACGTATGGGTTTGACGAAAAAAAATTTTTTTGTTTCAGTTCTAAGTATGGGGGACCCCAAAATTTATTGTTTTTTTTTTCTATTTTTGTGTGAAAATCTTAATGCGGTTTACAGAATACATCTACTTACCAAGTTTCAACAGTATAGTCCTTATAGTTTCGGAGAAAAGTGGCTGTGACATACGGACGGACAGACAGACATGACGAATCTATAAGGGTTCCGTTTTTTGCCATTTGGCAACGGAACCCTAAAAAACGCATACCTATAGGCCGTCGGAAATAGACAGAAAAAGAGGCTAAATTCGCAAAGCGTGATGTAGTTCTGCATTTTTGGTATGTTGTATAGGTCTGTTAGGGAAGCGTGAATTCAAATTTGCAACTTCGAAAAACTTTAAAACATTCCTGTCTAATTTCCAATAACTTTAGTCTTTTGTCTATATAAGCCATTTTACCTTCTTTTCGTATTTTTTGAGATTGTGAGTGAACTGCTAATCTCACAGACTTCGTTTTGGGCTATAATAAAAGCTAAATAAATGTACTACAAAATATTTTCTGTAACCTTTCTTCGTAGGGCAAGTGGTTTTGCCAATACTCGTATTTCGCGAAATAAGTGAGTATAACCTGAAAATTTCAATTTTCGAAAAAATTGGTAATTTTCGAAGTGCCATAGATTAGTTTCTATCAAGGCAATAGAACTGTAATTGGACTCAAATTGTAGGTAATTTAATACAGTTTATATGTGTAGAATACATTGTTCGCAAAAAATGCATAGTTTTGGCCCTGGAGAGTAAATAGTGAAAAAAGTCCCAAAATTTCGATTTTCTCAGTTTCCACAGGTTTTTCGAAGTTGAAAATTTGAATTCATACTACCCCAATAGACCCATACAACATGCCAAAAATGCAGAACTACATCACGCTTTGCGAATTTAATGTCTTTATCCTACGGCCTAACATGCGCGTGTTAGATTTAACATTTGATATAATTATAATATTAGAATATTGTTTGTTGGATAATGGTATCTATCACATTTACGAAGCTTGAGACCGACATAGAAGTACATAATTTGACTAGATACTGTGTTTACAAAGAAACAATAGTCTTAACTTGTCAAAATCACTTAAATGTTATTACTATAAATGATTATGTAATATTTGATTATACTTGTAGTATATCTTAGATTTTATATTGCTAATTTAATATAATAGGCTGTTTCAAACGATTGGCACAATACTGTCAGTTGATGTTGATATTCTTTTTAATGATGTCTAAGAAATACGAATTAACTCTTATTAAATTGCTTAATTACCTTATAATGTTTTAAAACGGTTTCACTAAATAAGATTCATTTATTATTACCTGTGTTAAAAGATATTAAGCCAAAATATATGATGATCTGTGATTGGTTCAAAATGGCGGTAGATGTTTGACCTAAAAGACGTTAGTTTATAGGATATAAAAAGGATTGTAATGACTACCAAGTCAGTTGTTGTTCGATAGATGTTCAGTTGATAAGTACTAGTGCCGTTATTATGTGGAATATGTCTACCAGGTGTCATGTAAGTTAATTGATATTATTATCTTGATTATTATTGCTGATAACCATGTTGTTCTGTATTTGTTAAAATATGGCGAATATGGCTAATGTTTTAAAGTATATGTATAATGGAATATTCCTAGCTATTGTTATTATGTTGCTATTATTCTGAGTTCCTTGGACCATTGTGCAGGAGATAGAATTAATTGTTTTTAAAATAACGATAATTTATGAGAATGTAATAAGTTTGTTGATAGAATACTTTAATACTGATTCCAAGGAGTTTCTTGTTCTTCTTCTCCTTGATGACCTAGATTTGGAACGGACGACTAGCTTTCTGATTAATTACTGACAAGCGTAAATTGAATTAAATGTGTAGCCTTGTCTTTCTGTGCTTTATTTCATAAAATCCTTTCCCTACATACACACCATATTCATGGGTACCTTTACACACATTAAATAACTAGTAACCATTCTGATATTCAAAGCTTTATTTTTGGGTAATATACATACACACTTATAGATAGTTTATATGGTTAATTCCTAACATCAGAAGTGGGATCGTAAACCGCTTACTAATACATTTTATTTTTCTATTTTCATGATCGATGTTGGAGCTTTGCCGATCTTCTGGAAGCCGTTGGTCGAAGGGTCGCTGAATCCACTCACACCATAATGATGACATCGTGCTGCAAACTTCGAGAGCGGAACTACGAAGCTGCAAGTTGCTGTACGAAACCCATTCCAAGGATTAAATGGAACAGCAGTACCTACCTACGAATTAGCATAAGTCGGTAAGGCCCTGGGAGGCTCTTTTAGATCAAAGCGAAATAATGGTGTAGCGTATCATTTAATTTTGACATAAATTACATTATGAAGTAGGTACTTAAAACATTATGTTTACATTAACTATACATAGAAAATTCAATCGGTTTTTCGTTCAGTTATTTATTTTTAAATAATACAAGTATAAAAAGAAACGGTCACTTTAGGTCCGTGATACTTAGCTAGTAACGTCGTCACAGATATACGATAGGTACAGTTTCATTTACCGCGGAATTAGAAAAGTATATGAAGAAACCTATGATTAAGTTACAAAATCAGTTAAAAATTTCGGAAATTTGAGAAACATAACAGTTATCAAAGAAAAATTTCGCCTTTGGCCTGGTAATTGGGTTGAACCAAACACTAGTGCGGAAGATAATCTTGTCGTGTGTATAGTTTTAATTAACCGACTACAAAAAAGGAAGAGGTTCTCAGTTCAATTGTTTTTTTTTGTGTTTGTTACGCGATATCTCCGGCAATTGTAAATCGATTTAAAAAAAAATTAATGGTTAGAGTCTGCCACAGGGTTGGTCCCATATAAATTTTAATAACTTTGCTTAAGTAGTTTTTGAGTTGGCTTCAATGTGTATTTTTGCTACTCAGTTTATATCGATGATGTTGTAGCTTCGATATGTTAGTGGTGTTGTGCTAGTTTGTGTGGGGTAGGTACGACTCAGGGGCGAAAAATAAAAACTTTTTTACAAAAAAAAATAAAAACAACAGACTTCCGAATAACGAAAATGCGAATTTATTATTTAGATTACAATTTAAGGATAACAAACAATAGAGAAATAATCTTAAAAGCACATAAAAGTTGTAGACTGGTTGGATTGCAGGTCATAGATACATGTAAATCATTGTTTATTAAGGGGCTTACAGGACCTAAACGCAAAAAACGTAAGTTTTAGAAACAGTAAAAGTTTATGATCGACTACAGTAAACAAAATCAGAAAAATATGCTTTAGGATATATGCTAGGTAGACAGTGAGTTGAAAACATAATACAACTAATTTGATACGATAGAAAAAAAAAATCATGAAGATACCTCTAAAAACTTTCTCTTTACAATAAAAACCATACTAATATACATACAATAATTATGATTTTTGTCAGATTATTCTACAAGCAACATACAAAAAAAACTAGTGTGTAGACCAAACAATCTTTTCGTAAAGAGATAATTGCTTTATATTTTGCAATGAATTGCCAGGGTTGTGTCATAGCGCTTCTTTCTTTTTTATGCAGTCCGACAAAGACCACGCTTTAGGTCATGTAGTCGCCCTTAAAATATTGACTCTTCTATCCTTATAATTATATTTCGAGGTTGTTTAAAAAAAGGTGTCGTACCGCATAGAATGTCAGACATTAGTAACCGAAGTCGACGGGATAACAATAGCTTCTGCGTAAGAAGGCCCCACACAACAATTAATGTACAAAAGTGTATTTTGCATGGCGCCAGTCATATTTAACTGTTTACCGTCTTCAATCAAAAAATTGATCGTGAGCTTATTAAGAAACTGCTAAAATCTTTACATAAGAACAAAGCATATTACAGTATTTTGGAATTCATAACAGACAAAAAGTTAATGACAGAATGTTGACATGCAAATAAATGACTTATGATGAATAACTGGCTGTGCCTGTGGCTGTGCCTGTGGCTGTGCCTGTGGCTGTGCCTGTGGCTGTGCCTGTGGCTGGGCTGTGCCTGTGGCTGGGCTGTGCCTGTGGCTGTGCCTGTGGCTGTGCCTGTGGCTGTGCCTGTGGCTGTGCCTGTGGCTATACCTGTGCCTATTCCTATGACTGTGCCTGTGGCCGTGCCTGTGGCTATACCTGTGCCAGTTATATTACTGTGCCTGTGCCAGTTAAATTACTGTTCCTGTAACTGTGCCAGTTACATTACTGTGCCTGTGGCTGTGCCAGTTACATTGCTGTGCCTGTGCCTGTGGCTGTGCTAGTAGCTGTACCTATGGCTGTGCCAATAATACAAATAAAAACCAAAGTAATTGATTGTCAGAAATGTAGGTACTTCAAGGACAAAGTACAGTTCAGAATAGCCGTGATAGATTATTTTCAAATTTATTACTATTTTGATGATCATTTCGGTAAAATTCAGTCTAACAGAACGTTCAAACGATACATTGACGTAGATTCGATATATTTTTGGATAATAATTGTTACTTAAGAATAACTAATTGTGAATTTTAAATGTAATAACATCCACCAGTTGTGATTGGCTTACGGTCTAATGTCGTCAGTTCTCAAATGGTTTCCTTTATCAAATCAAGATACATCAGATGGTAAGGAACCAAGATTAAAAAAAAAAAAACAATTTTCTTCGAAGTTTTTGACTCGTTTGCTTTTATTATTGGTTATCTGTTAAGTACCTATTGCTTAAATTTTTACTTCCAAAATGAAATAATGTTTAGTGAAGGTTCAGTGGCCATGTTAAGAGTTTGTTAAAATGTTAACAGAAAATGTGTTTGTTGAATAATATTGTCAGATTGACCGAGCGATGAGTTATTTGGATTATTTTCATGATCGCTGGTTATTGCTTCGGTTCGGAAGCTGTTGAATATGAATGACTTACCAAATTGGTGCTATTCCAATTTTATATTAGTAAGTGTAAATTATACCGATAAGCAATTTATTATTTGCTAAATTGTATAGGTAGGTACTTACTTAACGTTTTTCAATTACATTATTAGCAGAAGTTGCTAAAATATTTAGACATAATGGTAAAATGATTATTATTGGCTCTGAGCACCTAAAAACTTTCTGTTGAGTTGATCAATATCAAACGTTGTCGTTTTGTGAGACTGTAGATTCATAAGTACTTCGAGAACGAAGTACATGTCAGTATGGCCGTGTTAGATTTAACATTTGATATAATTATAATATTAGAATATTGTTTGTTGGATAATGGTATCTATCACATTTACGAAGCTTGAGACCGACATAGAAGTACATAATTTGACTAGATACTGTGTTTACAAAGAAACAATAGTCTTAACTTGTCAAAATCACTTAAATGTTATTACTATAAATGATTATGTAATATTTGATTATACTTGTAGTATATCTTAGATTTTATATTGCTAATTTAATATAATAGGCTGTTTCAAACGATTGGCACAATACTGTCAGTTGATGTTGATATTCTTTTTAATGATGTCTAAGAAATACGAATTAACTCTTATTAAATTGCTTAATTACCTTATAATGTTTTAAAACGGTTTCACTAAATAAGATTCATTTATTATTACCTGTGTTAAAAGATATTAAGCCAAAATATATGATGATCTGTGATTGGTTCAAAATGGCGGTAGATGTTTGACCTAAAAGACGTTAGTTTATAGGATATAAAAAGGATTGTAATGACTACCAAGTCAGTTGTTGTTCGATAGATGTTCAGTTGATAAGTACTAGTGCCGTTATTATGTGGAATATGTCTACCAGGTGTCATGTAAGTTAATTGATATTATTATCTTGATTATTATTGCTGATAACCATGTTGTTCTGTATTTGTTAAAATATGGCGAATATGGCTAATGTTTTAAAGTATATGTATAATGGAATATTCCTAGCTATTGTTATTATGTTGCTATTATTCTGAGTTCCTTGGACCATTGTGCAGGAGATAGAATTAATTGTTTTTAAAATAACGATAATTTATGAGAATGTAATAAGTTTGTTGATAGAATACTTTAATACTGATTCCAAGGAGTTTCTTGTTCTTCTTCTCCTTGATGACCTAGATTTGGAACGGACGACTAGCTTTCTGATTAATTACTGACAAGCGTAAATTGAATTAAATGTGTAGCCTTGTCTTTCTGTGCTTTATTTCATAAAATCCTTTCCCTACATACACACCATATTCATGGGTACCTTTACACACATTAAATAACTAGTAACCATTCTGATATTCAAAGCTTTATTTTTGGGTAATATACATACACACTTATAGATAGTTTATATGGTTAATTCCTAACACGCGCAACGAAATCGAATGCCTTATACAGGGTGGAAATTTTCAGCGGGGCAGTAGTCTCCTAAGACCATTTTCGCGTAGCTGCGACGGATAAGGTACTTCCCCTTACTTCCCCTGCTGAAAGATTCCACCCTGTATATAAAAAATATACTACACTAATTGTTTGTATACTTAATTAATCAGGGGTGTTTAGTGAACTAAACGAAACGGTATAGGTATCTTTTGGCTAAGAAATTTTGCATATGGTATTAACTATAAACCGTGTTCCTGATGATATACATAAACGACTAGATGTTCAGACCATGGAAATAATCATTTTTTATTATTTTTTGTTAATTTTTATACAAACTAAATACCTTGACGTAAATCACCCGATATGCGAATACGAACGAATATACGAATTGGCAACGACGTGTTTTAGCGTATGATTTAGCAGGCTGAAACTTGTCAAAACTAAGTTAAGACCCCTTTCTAACTACATAGCTCAATTAAATTTCATTAAATGAAATTACAAATATATTTGTAACAAAACCTTTTGAAGTACTATTTCCTGTGTTAGATTTAATTTGTAAAAGCTATAGAAGCGTTTGACAAAGTTTATGGATAACGTGAAGAACACGGTGTATAAACCTGTAGTTACATATTTCAGCTCAGCGCCTGCCAATTACTTTCGGCTCGGTAATTTTTAATGTTTCTGGGTTCTTTAAACCTATAGCGAAATATTTGTCAGCAAGCTCAACGCCTGCCAACTAGAACGTGACCACTAACTAGCTGTACAAGCTATAAATTCCTAAACACAAACATTGCTTGCAGCTTGAATTTCGAGAATGTTCCATAAAACAGTGAGTGGTTGTCACACGGGCCATTTCCTCTCAAGTGACACGACGCTTGGTAAACATTCCTTCACTTACAATTAAACTCCCAATCTCTGCCGTGAGGCAGAGATTGGGAGTTTGTTGTAAAATACCTCCCGCAAAAATGCAGCCGCAATTTGTTGAGATTTCCTTGGCTTAGCAAAGTAAATAAAGATGTTTATTTACTCCAGAGCTGCCTTCAAAGAATACTTTACAAATTTACAGTCACCAAAGGCATTTTCAATGTTTAACCACGGGAACTGAAACATTGTATGGAAACATAATTTTCACTAGATCCATTCTGGAATTGTTTGCGCTATAAATTCGTACAGTGTGACCGCATTTCGTTTAAGTTGTTCGCAAATTTAACTTTTATAGATGCATTTTATAGCAATTTTATGGGTTTTCGATAATACTGTATCAACTGCATCCATTGCTTATCCTTTAGAACCTGTTCTTCTACTTTATATAACGGTAAGCAGGAATACAACCACCTACAATTAGAATTACAACAGTAAAACAAATGAAACAACAAGTTTTCGAACACAGAGCTTTACGAAAAATACCTATTCATTAAAGTTTATCTAAACGCCAATTACTGCCAGTTTCGTCGTGTTATCAGCGAGTTAACGTTTATTCGATAAACAAGCTCCTATAATATTATGTTAGCACTCGATTTAAACTTTATTTCTTTTTGTTTAACTTCAATGTTTATCTGTAGAGTTTTGCTTACCAACTTAACTTTTGTTCCATAGATATATTAGTTCACATCATTTTTCAATTATATTAAAAGATTTTATCTACTCATTGTTGTTTTCAAGTAAATCTATTCAAACCGTACATTCCAAAACGGATCGTTTTAATTTGTAATACAAAACAGGGGAGTACAATTTACATGATACAATTGAAATTAATGCGACGATTATCTATCTATTTAAATAAAAATGAAATGCTGTTCATTGATAAGCGCATCACTTGAAAGCGGCTGGACCGATTCGGATATTATTTATTTATTAACTCACCATCACTATCATTACAGGAATTTCCTAATTCAATAGTGTAGCCATATTTTTTTTTGTTTTGTGTGTTTGTTTTGTTTCAAAATGTTTGTAATAGGTTTTAATTGAAAATAATTGGAAAAGATGCCCGGAAACTTGGAAAATTTGGGAAAAACTAAAGGTGCTTTTTTCAATGGGACTTTTACATAAGTAATTGGATAGGACGGCGCCTATCGGCTCAACTAGTATCCAAATCATTTTCGACGTTTATCTCAACGATATCACTTTGCATAAACTTTATAACACAAATCCATTTACAGATAATGAGTATCATCATAAACTTTCATCTGTCCAAGTCTTTCAAAAGCAGTTTAATCTAGTCCTGAAAATTTGCGTCTGAAAAACAGTTTTATCTAAAGATGAAACTGTTTTTCAGACGTAAATTTATCCAACTTTCAACTTTTTTTTTTCGCAAATTTGCTAAAAAAGTATTATGTTTCCTCTCGGTGCCAATTACTAGGTAGTAGGTCTGTATTATTAGGGTTCGGGACAAAAGTTGTAGTAATTGGCAGTTTAAGTTACCCCCTGATACTTTTATTTTACGACACTTTTAGTTTTAATTCCGCTACGTGTTTAAAAGTTGGAATTCAGCACGAATAGGCACAAAGTAGGCATAAAAACGCACCTAGAGCTAACTCCGAAAGTTTCAGAATAATTTAAATTAGCAACTTCGGTTGGTTTCGAACGCGTTCCGTGACTGAAGACAAAATTATTCTTTTGATTTGTGAGAAAATAAAATCAGTTGAAAAATTGAGAAGTTACACGCTTTCGAAGCATGAAACATCGTAACTACCAGTTTTGTTATTTGAGAGCAAATTATGAAAAGGTTCAGAACTTATTTACAACTGTAGCATCACTTTTGTCTATATGATGCTGCCGCGCTGCTTCAAGCGATAGTAATCTAAGTTTGTTTTGTATAACAACGAGAGCTAATTAGTTACTGTTACTGAGGAGCTCGTTATACATTTAGATCAGCTCGCTACTCACCCTGCCGAGCTCGGTGAGCTGGCAAGTTCACTCAACTGATAAGATTCGGAGTCTACATTATTAATTTATTGTTTGACTCTGTAGTTTATGGTAGTTTGTGATTGAATTCTTGATGAATTACGTGACTGATAGTCTTTGTAATAGTTTTTTAAATAAAAAACTTCGTGGATCTTTGACAGTCGTTACGGGTAGGTCAGCAGCCTGAAAGTCTGACAACCAGTCTTACCAGGGGGTATCGTATTACACAGTAACTGGGTTGTGGAAGTCAGATAGGCAGTCGCTCCATGTAAAATACTGGTATTCAGCTGCATCCGGTTTGGACTGGAAGCCGACCCCAACATAGTTGGGAAAAGGCTAGGCAGAAGTAAAAAATTTTGTAAATAATTTCAGTAAATAAGTTATCTAGATTACAACACAACAGCTAGTATAGTGCTTTGAGCTCTGTGTAGGACTTGGCAGCGAACCAAGCTCGAGTAGCTAAAGTTCTCAACTTTTATTATTGAAACTTACATACTTACCTACTCTAATTGAAAAATCGGACATTTGAACGGGTTTAAAATCAATTGAAGATACAAAGCGCCATTCTTTGACAAGGCACCATTCAAGTACTGGCCCGGAGAGATCCATGGGATTTAATTAAAGAATTCAAAAAGTCTTGAGTTTCTCAAACTTGTGCTGCCTTATTTACTTGGCGGTGAAAGAATGACATCTTGGATCGTCGAGCCTCTTTTCATTCAATTATTTATCAATTGAATGCGCTAGTAATATATAAGTCAATGATTGATGTGCGTGTGAACTGAGGGACCATACTAATATTTCGCAAAATAAAAATCATAGGATTTAGTAGTAGACTTAAAACAATTGTAGAACAAATCTGGGAATTTGTAAACAAATATATTAAAAACTAAGTAAAAATTAAACAAGATCCTTCTTTCATAGCTTATTTTATGATAAATAACTCTTTTGTCCTTGAAATTAAAACTCAAAATACATTAACTTAGCTACACTATATTCAACCCACCAAAACATACCCAAAGGCGGAGACTGACCTGCCGGTCGAAGTTAGGTGAAGTGAGCTGTCATTCCATATAATGCTAGGGATTGACACTAATAAGGCGATTGGCACACTGTTGCGTTTCACGCAGCGGTGAGCGGGAAACGGAGCCAAATTCCACGCGCGTGAGTGCGTTTTTGTTGAATTTGTATGTAAAAAATCACGCGCGTGGGTGCGTTATCTGCTCCCCGCTGCGTGATTTGGTGCAGTGTGAGAATCGCCTAACAGCTCACTTTAAGATCACTTCACCCGAGTTATCACGGTGAGATTTTTACAGAATAGCAGTCCTGACCTGACTGACTGAACGTTCAAAGTTGATCACTTGACTCAATCATCTTCTCATCATCACTTTAAATGTTAATATATCGGAAACGTGACACTTGTGTCAGCTACCGATTTATACACGTTGGTCAAAAAGTCGTGGATCAAACGAAATAGGGAGATAAAGGAGGTAATTTCCAACTAAAAATCTTTTGTACAGCATGGCCATAATTCAATTTCCCTAAAAGTTATGAATATTTTTGTATAGAGCAGTGGTGGTCAAGTGGTAACGGCCGCGACTTATGATGTCCTAGGTTCGAACCCAGACAGGCGCTTTACTTTGTGTAAATTATTTCATCACCAATGCTCTCAGAACGGTGAAGGAAAACATCGTGAGGATACCGGCATGTCCTAGAACCAAAAATTCGAAGACATGTGACATCTGCCAATCCGCACTGGGCCCGCGTGGTGGATTACAGCCCACTCCCTCTCACCGAGAGGAGGCCTGTGTCCCAGCAGTGGGAACATTATAGGCTGATTATGGTATTTTTATATACCGAATTCTTTTACAATTAGATTAATTTTATAAAAATGTGATATAAAACAATAAAACAAACCATGTTGTATTATTGCTAGATCAGCACTACAAAAGTTCTATTGCGGGTACCAAATTTCAAGAGCAATTAATTTTTTCCAAAAAATTTTGAAGCGTTACCAAAAATTATTTCTCACTTTAAAAGGTCCGCGTAGCATGAGCACCGGTTTGTCGACGGAAGAGTAGACAAAGATGACGTTCCGTGTAGACAGTACGACGGCAGCAAAGTAGAAAGAGTCAACTGCACTTTTTACGAAATTCACTCTTTTACTTAATTCGACTCAGAATTCTTTGTTTTGTCATACGATTTTTTTTTTCTTTTTGATTCTCAATTTTTACTGATATTAAGTCACATTATAAGGAGGGGTCCGTGGCTAAATAATAACAGCCGCACAAGTTGATCGATCAGGTTAAGCTACGCTTGTCGCGGTTGGTCCGTAGATGGGTGACAATATTTACATACCGAGACTCCTCCGTGCCTCGGAAAGCACGTTAAGCCATTGGAATTTTGGGAATTTTGTTTTTTTTTCGTGGGATTTTGTAGATAACCGTATATACTTTGTGGCCGTCGAGTAGAAAGTTTTCTACTGTCTTTAGCGATTACAAAATCTCTTTTACCTTAGACAACTGACAGTTGTCAGTGTGATTTTGACATTTGGGATAGAAAACTTTCTTCTGAAATAGTCTACATAAAAAAGGACCTAGACAAAGATCGTTGGAAATGAAAGACAAAATGACGGATTGTAGAAAGATTTCTAGGCGGTATGTCAAAAATGAAGAAAAGAAATGTCACTTTGTATAGAAAGCAATGTGTCTACTCTTCGTAGAGATAGAAGTGTTCATGCTACGCGTGCTGGTCTGGTCCTTTATCTCCCTATTTCGTTTGTTCCACGACTTTTTGACCACCCTGTATAGCTCTCATGCATGGCCGCCATCTTCAAAATGGCGCGACAGCAGGTATGTCAGGCTCCATAATATGAAAATCTTCAAAACCCAATTTACGAGTAAATTGGTTTTTTTGTGAAAAGAACTTGAAACAGAAAATAAAACCACTTCATTGTATAATTCTAACACCATTAGATACCAAAATATCGTACGGGATCAAGTTTCTGCAGACAACATTTTAGGATTGAATTGATGGAAGGGTTTAGACAAATATTCGGGCACAATACACACAACACATCACGCCTGTATTCCCCAAAGGGTTAAGTAGAGGTGTACCTATGCACACCCACATTTCCCCAGTTATGTTGGAGTGCTTGACCAGACTGGAAGCGCGGGCGCGGGGCGGGCTAGGCTTAGCGTACTCAAACATAAGAACTTCATTTGAGTGTCCATAGTGGGCACGCGGGCTGCTCGGCCCTAGGAGCGCACGGGGAGCTCGCGAGCAAGTCACGCCATAACTCGTTCATTCAAGTAGCTGCAGTGAAAGAAAAGAAATAAAAGAAAATAAATTTATTTAGCACAGACTAAAAGACACACAATACACCAGATACATACTCGTACATCAGATTTTAAAAAAAAAGTAGTCCCATGTAACAGGCGAGGCTTTTGCCATCAACCGGGTACAAATCCAGACTACAGGCAAACGGAAAACGGGCAAACGTGGTTGCAATCCCGATGATTGTTACAACTATCCCGAGGGATGTGGACGACGACGTAATCCTTCCAAATAGGTATGCTGAAAGTCCAGTAGTTCTGACCGAATCACGGTAATAAAGTTGCGAAAGGTAGCAGGGGTGCTTTTCAAGAGATTTTCTTCAGAAATTGAGTTTAGGCAATTGTCAATCTGATTTGAACTTAACTTACTTTCCTAACTTAAAACTTTTCTTCCTCGTTTGCAATGACGCTGTAAAGTGAACTATAAGCAACCTTACTCTTCTAAGCTCCACTCGATTAGCTAATGTTCAGTTACTTTAGAGCAGGAGTCGCCAACTCGCATAGCTTAGGTACTTTCCGAACATACCAGATATGTACGAGAGTGGATCCTAGTTAACTTGGACTCGGTTCAACTCTCGTGCGACATATTTCACACACATTTGATAAGTTGACTCTTGAAGGAACGTCTGAAGTATCACGTGCTTTAACTGAAGTAGAACAAGAATAGGTAGGTAATTTGTTTGTAAGTTTTCAACACACTTGCTCGTAAAGTTTTTAGGTGCATAATGCAGTGTATTAAACACGCGAGCTTTGTACTTTATGTTATCGCACTAGTACGGTAACGCCACAAATAACTATTTACTAGTCGGAGATGTGCGCTTTTTTTAATCTCATCAAAGAGACTTCATGCCAAAATGAATCCTTCTTTTTTAGGGTTCCGTACCCAAAGGGCAATTTTAATTCACCCAAAGGGCAATTTTAATTCACCCAAAGGGCAGGCTATAGACTTTCGACCATACAATACAACACAATTTGTTACGGGGTAAGTTTAAAAAAAAAGTCTTCGGTATACACATGCGCGCGCATCGCTAGCGCGGCGCGCAGAAAAATAAAACAAGCGCGCCTGTTTCCATCTAAGTTAATAACAATAGGTATGTCTCTTTTTTCCTCGCAAGTGTGTTGAAATACGTCGTGTGAAACGCGTGTGCATTGATCCTTGCACACATGTATCATAATGTACTATTATTACTAGAGATGTACTAAATCAATGGCTGACTTAAGTTTAGAATTGTTGGTTTCTTTGAACGCACTAATCTCTGGAACTAAGTCGGATTTAAAAATTGTTTTTACATTTGATAGACGAATTCTCGAGAAAACTTATATGCTATTTAACAACACGCTACGACCCATATGAGCCAAGTAATCTTTCAATATCCACGCGAACGAAGTCACGGGCAAAAGCTAGTAACTATTAAAATAAGTATCTACGTAAAATGTTGGTACCAATTTCTGTAAATACAGTAGTGGACAATTCATTAAATATGAAAGGAAGCCCTCATCACGTAAATAAAGTGGTTTTATTTGTGAGCACACGTTTATTAAACATTCATTAAATACTACCATAAACATGTTTTATATAAACATATTAATTTGTAAGTATTAATGTGGTTTGCAATATTCGGGTTTTGATTGAATGGGTGAAGGAAAAGTAAAACGTATCACTTAAGCAATAATGATCAAAATACTTGTTCATGTAAATGAGCTGCAATTTGAAATCATCAGCCAAATATTTATATGTCGCATCGGGTCATTCGTGTTAATATTCGGAACGCAAGTGCCATCTGGTGGCGCTTGACAGAGTCTAGCCTGAGTTCGTGGAAGTCGACGACAGCTCGACAGAACGATGTGAAGCCTCTTGGACATTGGACAACATGTGCTCAGAAACTGTCCCGCGTTCCGTATCTGGTTGTGTCGTGTACCTACAGTGTGTAAACTACTAGTGTGATTAAATTGTTCGTGAAATTATAATCTGATTTGAAATGCAAACGGTTTTTCTATTGCTCAATAACCAACACTACCCAATAGTACGCCCACAATAGTTAAAATATGGCTGATAATAACGAGACACACTATACCTTCTCCGTTATATATTATAATACGGTTAAAACTTACACATGTTCATACTTTGAAACCGCTTTAATGAATTTGAAAATGAATTTTCACTTCGAGAGAGATTACTAAAAAGCGCCCACGCTTTGAGCAAGACTTATTATAATTATTTGAAAAATCTTCCATCAGATAAACACTGCCGTGCCGGTCAATTCTGTAAAACCTCAACATTAAAACAAAGGTGAAGTGAGTTTGAAGTGAGCCGTCATTCCACGATGCTTGGATTGACACCATCGACAGCTCACATCAAGCGTCACGTAAGTTTTTACGCTGAGATTTTTATAGAATAAATCTGCTAATATCAAGGCGAAGTGTATTGGTGAAATGACGCGCGATCTAGAAAATGATATGAAAGCTTAACTGTTTGTCTGCGTCTTGGCAAAGCAAAGACTGTCGGTATATTTTACCGACAATCTTTACCTACTTTGCCAGTACGCAAAATTTATTAATATGCTTGTATAAGTTTTATGAGAACATCATAACTTCTCTCGAAGAGCGTCTACAAGGAAAAGTTTTTTAATAACCTAAGAGCTGCAAATAAGAAAGACATGAAACTATTTCAGAGAATTACCCCTTTGTTTATAAACCTTCCTTCAATTAATGAGATGTTTAAACGTAAAAAAAATGTTCAAAAGTTGCTTAACTTTAATCGTTTATGAATAAAGACATAGACACACTAACAATTTAATACAGATCTATGATCAATCACAGTATTTTCATACATTTTGAATCAAGGATAAAATACAACCATGTACTAGGAAATTCCTAAAAAAAGTTTTCGAGTAACATAAACTTTTTCTAAAAGTTGTTTTATTGGCCACATGTAGACCCTTATTTGGATAATTTCCATTAACCCACAGTTTAAGATTCACTTACCTACAGTTCAACTTTGTTCCGCCACTTCTTCCCAGGTAAAGCACTAGGGGCGGGCGTTTTGGGGGACTGTGTTGTCTTGAATTTTGACGTTCAAAAGACTTTTGATTTTGTAAGTCTTAGTGATGATTATGAGACCGGACGTGACTCAAGCACGTGATATGTCCTGATCCTCATATGCACAACGAAATACTGAATATGCTTACCTACCTAAATTAATAATAGGCATAATTTCAGCATGTTTCACCTATTTAAACTTATTCCAAAAACTGAAAGACATCACATACATTACATTATCACTCTATGTTTCTACTGCGGGGAAACAGGCCTCCTCTCATCAAGAGGAAATGCATCACATGCGTGATACAAAAATTTCCAACCAAATATATTTTAGTCCGACTCCGATTCAAAGTTCCAACGGATGCAATATTTTTTTGGTGGAAAGTTATGAAGGCCTTCATAAACATAAACGCTTTGACACAAACAACATAGCAATGATGTAAATAGTCTGAAATCTTCTCGAAATGCTCGGTAAGGGAAGGTCTAATTCATTCAAGATTCATCACATCTCAAGTTTCTCTATAGACATCCGCAGTCCGTATTAATAAACGCTCCCTTTGTGCGGTCAAGCGTTTGTTTAATTTCCGGCTAATTGTGTGCAAGTTGCGGGTAGTCGTAAAGTGTGGGAACTGAGTCATGGTCGATGAGATTTTACGCTTGGGTTTGGTTACAGGCTTTGTGTATTCTAGTTGCTAATTGGTTGGGGTTAGGATGGGATATTTATAGGTACTTAGTGAAATTAATACCTATACAATGTGTTGATTTGCATCCTCGTCAAAGTTTAGGAGGTTGTCATAAAATACATAAATAATCAATTGAAGTACGTTATGGGGCAATAACTAGTAAGCGCTGCTTTTTTTTTGTTGTTGAAATTTAACAGTATTTCAGAATTACACCCTTAATTCAATACAAATAAAACAGAATCACCCGACTACGCACACAGCGACAATGCATGCAGCTGTTTTTCCCCGAAATGGTAGCCGCGCCGTCGCGCCGCGTAGCAATGACCCGACCGGTAGCAATAATTTTACCTAATTTTATTTCGAAAATCACCTACATTATTGTCATAAATTTCGCTTGATAATTAACTCATTTTTGAGCATCATTGGAATACGGAAATCTTACTAATGACAGTAATACTAGTGCGCCAAAGAAAAGTTCACTGACCTGTTATCAGATGATTAAATGATTTTGTTTTTATTTGTGGATTAAATTGGTTGATTTGAAACTTTCCTTCCTACATAACGGGCTTAGGGCCGGCAATAATACCTACCTTAGTTAGTGTACCGATCTACTAAATCTAAAAATGATGTTTTCTACGTTTGATGAAATGGAAAGACGTGCTAGTTAAGTATAAGTACGTGGTGTACTTACTTTTAACTCTTAGGTAAACACTCGTCCATCCACAGGATGTTGGCGTCTTGGTGTTCCAGGAACCAGCGACCAAAATGTAACCCGCACAGCATTATCACCTGGGTGAATGTCTTGTGCCCGATCGGCATACATTTCCACGAACATCCGGATGGCTCCACGTAGGCTGTCTCCACTGATGGCGACCATCTCCACCAACTCGGCATTTGAGTAATTGTCCGTCATCACACTTTGTACCTACGTCTCGATGTACGGAAATTCGCAAAGCGCACTTGCGAACATTTCGGCGAGTTCAATCACACTGTCGGCGCCGGCGCCGCGGCGCGCGGCGCCGGCGGGGAAAAGGGGCGTGGCTAGGAGCAGCGCGGGAGAGTGTGATTGGAGGATGGGATTGATTACCTACGAATTTATCGAATGAGAATTGCATGAATGGTTTGCATTTGTGTGTGTGTGAAGCGCGATTATAGGGCTAGTAACAGACGAGCCGCGTTTAAATACGGCTGGTTCACACTTACGGATTTCCTTAAATAAGAAAATAAAATAAAAAAATACCTACTCATTTTATTGTTGATTTGGGTCGAGAATCATTAGCATAATTACGTCCTTGAATTTGACTAGGATGCAAATCAACACATTGTATATAAAATATTACTTTCATGTAACTTTTGAAACAAACTTACTGTTAGTAGGCATCGTTCGTATCACAATTCCCAACTTGGTTAAAGTTTTAGGTGTAGTCTCATGGGTAACGAGACTGATAATATATGAGTTACTAAACTTAAGATCAAGGTCTAACCTCAGTTCACTACACCAATAATTAAGCTGCGAAAACAGCACCACACCATCAGCGAGCAACCGCCAATTATAGCACATCAATATGTATCATATCACGTGAGTCGATGTAATCTAATCGCATTGCCATAACCGACATCGACGTCGATGGTAAACAGTTATGATGATATTGGCACTCCGACAATCGTCACACTGCACTTTGTGTGAATGTGGTTTCAGATAAGGAGAATGGCGTGGGTCGTGTTGTGTGTTGGCCGCTTTTGTAATGGTTGTTATATTATGTTGATCAGTTATATCGCAACAACCACTTTTAGAGGAAATTCAATGTTAAATTTATCATTTTACAAGATTATCAATCAAACTACTAGAGCAATGTTCTATTAAAAAGTATAGTGTTTTGGGCCAAACTTTTTGTATGTTAATTAAAAATACTGACCACTTGCTCTCATGAAATAATGCCGTAAAGTTTTTGCTTTTATGATTTTTCCTTTTCTATTAAACGGCAATGCACATGTTTTTATGAAAATTGGCTAGGATGTTATTTAAATTATGAAACCTAATTGAGGCTTTTTTCAGTTTTAGGGCTGATTTTTCCAACGACAGATAACATTATCGGAGGAATAATTTTGAAATTTTGACAGTTCTTCCGTACTAAAACTGTCAGACGTCCATTTTATTCCACGAATAAAAATTATCGGTCTATTGAAAAATCAGCCCTTAAACAGATAATAATATCAATGAGTCCTAACCTCCATAAGAAATAAAGACTTCATGGTTATTATTTAATATGTTGCTTTGTTTGTATTTTAATTTTAAACCAATGGGAATTTTTGAACTGTCCATAAATCCCCATTATGTACTCTGTGAGACTTCAATGGGGATTTGTGGAATAACCCCTTACATAGTATATATTTGGAATGAAAGCAAAGATATACTATGTAAGGGGTTAGGCGAATAAATTAAGCGGGTAATAAACATGTCCGTAGTTTAGGGCCGTCACACTTCACTGAGGTTTATTCTAGCAAGAAGCCGTATTTTATACACAATCCTTTTGTTAGAGTATACAACCCTTGAATAGAAAGCCAAAGAAATACGAGACAAACGGGGCAAACTAAATTTAAAGAAAAAGCTTTGTTCAAACAAAGTTACGGCAGCAGTAAATAAATATTTCACCTCGACAAATGCTAATTCCATAACTAGCAGCTCTTTAGCGGTTTATCGAGCAGATCTTTTAAATTGTTTTGCTAACTTATATTCTCCCTTATCTGAAGCAACTCTTAAAACTTTTAAAGCTTTCAAAAGAATTTCGGGGCCGACCAAGCGCAATCGGAATACGTATTATTTCTGGTTGGAGAGAAACACCGTGTAGCTTTAATCGTATATTTAACTTTGTAACCTTTTATTTTAGTTTTCCATTTGAATATTTTTTGGAACTATAGGCGAGCGTATGAGTAAATAATAGTGTATAGGTAACGTGTTTTCTGTGGTTTGAAATTAAAATCCAACTCACGGTTACAGCATATATATTCTCCAACAATCCTCACACCACACACACTTATGATTTAGAAGGTACAATAGGGATTAAAGCACAAGCACAAGCGTAAGCACAATAGTCAGTAACTTAGGAAGATGAGACAGAGTTCAGATGAGAAGATGGAAAGGAAGATATGAAAATCACAAGCATTTAAGCAGTTCGCGGCAATACAAATATGCGAGCAAAAGGCATGCGCTCCGCGCCGTAGATAAGTCTCGACTGGTTTGACATTGCGCGGTGACCGCTGCGTCCGCGCAAGCGGGCGACGTGTCTAGTACCGTTAGATTAGTGATGTCCAGCGAGTCGATAGTTTATCGCACTTGTTACCGATTAACGTGATCAACCGACTGGTGTTATGTATGTGCTTATTATCGAATAAAGATATCTTTATTCTATGATGTTATAAATAAATGTAAATAAATAACAATGTAAATATAATATTAAATACATACTTTTGTGTGAGTAATTGTAAATCAGTGTTGTAAATATGTATGTAAGTTTTTAGTAAATTATTATTATTTAAATAAATAGGTAAGTAGTAGCCTACACCACCCCCCTCCAGAGACCGTCAAGGGCGATAAAAATCTGTAAACTTCACTCGCCGCCCGGAACGGGTTACGTAATTTTGTGGTTCTTCGGGAGTCGCTTTTTTATCCTGAACGGACAGTGTGAAGGCAGGCTTGAGCCGGTTGATGGACACTGTCATTTCCCTATTTTTCACAATGATTTTAAATACTTTATCCCCTCTAGAAACGACCTTGTGGGGACCGGAATACGCTGATGTAAGTGAACCCCGTGATGCGTCTTCTCGTAGGAAAACGTGATCACAGGTTTCGAGTTCTTTGAAAATGAACACCTTGGCGTTACCATGACGGGAAGCTGGTACCGGTCGTAACTTTTCTGCGAAATTTCTGAGCCTTGCGGTAAATTCCGACATATCTGTAGTTCCGCTAACAGTAGGCTCAAAGAACTCGCCGGGCAACCTCAGTGACTCCCCATATACCAGTTCTGCCGAGGAAGCTTGGATGTCTTCCTTGAAGGCAGATCTTACGCCTAACAAAACCCAGGGCAGTGACTCAGTCCATCTATCATTTGCATGGCATACAATTGCGGCTTTAAGTTGACGATGAAACCGTTCAACCAGTCCGTTGCATGCCGGGTGATAAGCTGTTGTCCGCTTGTGCTCGAATGCGGTAATCTTGGACAGATATCCAAACAAGGCCGATTCAAACTGACGGCCGCGATCAGTTATGATGTCTGTCGGGCAACCGAACCGAGATATCCAAGCTGACAACAAGGCTTTGGCAACCGTTTCTGCCGTGATATCTGTAATCGGTACTGCTTCTGGCCAGCGAGTAAATCTGTCCACAGCAGTTAAGCAGTACCGGTAGCCCTCAGAAAGTGGTAGTGGACCTACTAAGTCTATATGTATCTGTTTGAATCGGGCACGCGGCAAATTATAGGTGCCTAGTGGGGAAGTCACGTGTCGAGTGACTTTCGCCTTTTGACATGAAATACATGCGCGTGACCATTCCCTACAGTCTCTTCTAACCCCTGGCCAAACGAACCGCTCAGCTACTAATTTAGCCGTTGCACTAGCGCCAGGATGGCTCAATGAGTGCAGGCTATCAAATACCTGCTTTCGATAATTTTTAGGTACATAAGGCCTGGAAGCTGAGGTACTGACGTCGCAGTACAAAGAAATTCGACTTCCAGGGACATGGAGTTTTTTAAATTCTAAAGAAGAGCCCCCTCTCAAAAGTATTTCGAGTTCAGGGTCTTCAACTTGGGCTTGGGCTATCTTTTCAAGGCTAATAGGATCTGCCAGTTCCTCAATGCGCGACAAAGTGTCGGCAACCACGTTATCCTTGCCGGATATGTGGCGGATGTCAGTAGTAAACTGAGCAATGAAGTCTAGGTGTCTATACTGCCTTGGCGAACAGTTTTTCTTCCTTTCATGGTAGGCAAAACTGATCGGTTTATGGTCAGTATAGACTATAAAATGCCTAGCTTCCAGCATGTGGCGGAAATATTTAATCGCCTCATAAATGGCAAGCAGCTCCCTATCATAGGGAGAGTATTTAGTCTGGGAAGGGCTCAATTTCCTTGAAAAGAAGCCCAAAGGCTGCCATGCGTCCCCGTTCAATTGTTGTAGGACTGCCCCTATTGCTTTGTCCGAAGCGTCAGTAACTACTGCGAGCTTAGCGGTACAGTCTGGGTGGGCCAACAGGGCAGCGTTGGTGAGACTATCTTTACAGGCCTGAAACGCTGATAAAGTTTCCTCTGTCAGAGTGATTGACTGCGTTCCTTTAAGCGATCCCGTCAACAAGGCATGTAATGGTGCTTGGATCTCAGCTGCTTTGGGAATAAATCTCCTATAAAAATTGAGCATACCCAAGAATCCTCTTAGCTGCCGCACGTTCTTTGGTGCGGGAAAATCTTTCACCGCTTGAACCTTAGACTCGACCGGCCTGGAACCGTTTTCAGATACACGATAGCCTAAAAAGGTTACCTCTTGTGCTCCAAAAATGCACTTCGAGGTGTTGACCAACATTCCATACTCGTTCAGCCTCTTGAATACCTCGCGCAGGTGCTGCTCATGCTCTGTGTCACTCTTGGAAAATATTAAAAAATCATCCAGATAACAGTATACAAAATCAAGCCCCCTCGTTACCTCGTCAACAAATCGTTGGAACGTTTGTCCCGCATTCCTAAGACCGAACGTCATATAAGGAAATTCAAATAGACCAAACGGGGTCGTGATGGCGGTCTTAGGGATGTCCTCCTGACAGACAGGTATCTGATTATATGCTTTTTCAAGGTCCAGAGTACTGAAAACTTTACACCCAGCTATACTCTGTGAAAAGTCGTGTATATGCTTAATCGGATACCTGTCTGGCACAGTACGGGCGTTGAGCTGCCGATAATCGCCACAAGGACGCCAACCGTTATTTTTCTTCGGTGCCAAGTGCAAGGGTGACGACCATGGGCTCTCCGAAGGTCTAGCTGTGCCGATGGCCAGCATAGACTGAAACTCTTTTTGGGCAATTTTGAGCTTGTCCGGAGCTAAACGTCGGGGAGATGAACAAACTGGAGGGCCTGGTGTAGTGCGAATGTGATGTACTGTTTGGTGTGGTGTAGTGTGATGCTTACCAGCCGGTCGAGTGATCCCAGGAAACTCATCTAGAATTTTATGAAACCGAGTCTCACCAGTCACGACTTTAACAGAATAAACATTCTTACAATTAGCCAAAGCGGCAACAGCTGTCACTGATGTTAAATTATCTATTAAGCGTTTATTACGACAATCTACTACAAGGTTGTAAAAATTTAAGAAATCTACGCCAATTATTGGTTTTGTGACATCAGCAACTACAAAACGCCATTGAAATGTCCTACGTAAACCAAAATCTAATTCTAAATTAACAAAACCATATGTAGCAATATTAGAACCATTAGCAGCACATAGATTATAACCAGTCCGAGTACGACGATCGTGAAGCATTGGCCGCGGGTATACGCAGAGGTCGCTTCCAGTGTCGACCAGGAATTGCGTTTTCGATGAACGGTCCGTGACGAATAGGCGACCACTTGCATTTTGAGGGCAATCGCTGGTCGTCATTATCGACCGCCCTTTGCGTTTTCCGACTTGAAGTCGCATGGTCGAATACACTTATTGGCTTTGTCTGCGAACTTGGCATGGTACCAACAAAGCGGGAACTTCCGGTAATTAGATTGCGAGCGCTGCCTAGACTTACTTCTAGTGTCTCTGGAGGAGCGAGAGCGTGACCTGCTGTTCCGACTCGACGCCATCTTCTGTAACTGCTTCCTGAGTTCAGCTACTTCCTTGGTCAGATCGCTGAGAACTGAACCAGGGGTAGTGTCGTTAACAGCAGCGACCCTCGGAGTTGTAGCAGCCAGATCGTTTACCCGATCGGCTAAGTCGGCTAGGTCTTCTATCGATGTTGCACCTGGTTGACCTGCGAGCACCGTCTGTATGCCGTGAGGAAGGCGACTAGTCCAGATGGTCTTCAAGAAGTCATCTGGTACGTCCTGGCCTGCGAGACTTTTGAGGTGCCGGAGAAACTGGGATGGTTTTCGATCCCCAAGTTCCTCATGCATCAACAACTGCTTGATTTTCTTTTCGTTGGACGCGCTGAGCCTCTTAATCAATTCCATCTTCAGTTTCTCATACTTGTTTGTCGCAGGCGGGCTGATGATAATATCTTTGACCTCCCTGGAATGCTGATTGTCCAGGTGCCCAATCACGTAATTGAACTTGGTGAGATCATTTGTAATCCCGGCGATGGCAAATTGGCCTTCGACTTGGGCGAACCAAATTTCCGGCTCCTCAGCCCAGAATGGTGGCACACGTACGCCGACTTTATAAACGTTACTTGGGTCTATCGACATATCGTTCCCTTCACTAGTGCTGGGCGGAGGTGACGTATCCGTGCTCCGTGCGTCTTTATATGAATCCCCTACCATGTTCTTTTGGGGTCACCAGTATAGGCGAGGGTATGAGTAAATAATAGTGTATAGGTAACGTGTTTTCTGTGGTTTGAAATTAAAATCCAACTCACGGTTACAGCATATATATTCTCCAACAATCCTCACACCACACACACTTATGATTTAGAAGGCACAATAGGGATTAAAGCACAAGCACAAGCGTAAGCACAATAGTCAGTAACTTAGGAAGATGAGACAGAGTTCAGATGAGAAGATGGAAAGGAAGATATGAAAATCACAAGCATTTAAGCAGTTCGCGGCAATACAAATATGCGAGCAAAAGGCATGCGCTCCGCGCCGTAGATAAGTCTCGACTGGTTTGACATTGCGCGGTGACCGCTGCGTCCGCGCAAGCGGGCGACGTGTCTAGTACCGTTAGATTAGTGATGTCCAGCGAGTCGATAGTTTATCGCACTTGTTACCGATTAACGTGATCAACCGACTGGTGTTATGTATGTGCTTATTATCGAATAAAGATATCTTTATTCTATGATGTTATAAATAAATGTAAATAAATAACAATGTAAATATAATATTAAATACATACTTTTGTGTGAGTAATTGTAAATCAGTGTTGTAAATATGTATGTAAGTTTTTAGTAAATTATTATTATTTAAATAAATAGGTAAGTAGTAGCCTACAGAACTAATGGAGAATACGGTAGGAAAAAACTTGAAGAAATCGTCACGTGACGAAAAAGCGTTATGCCCCCTCCATGTGCCTTTTTATTGCATAATAATAGAGAGAGATAGTTTTCGAGGGTGCTAAAGCCGATATTGAGGTTAAATGAAAATCCAAGATGGCGAATATTTGAAATTATTCGCAGCCGCCATCTTGGATTTTCATTTTGACTACTGAGGGCCCCCGACCTCACACGTTTATTTTTGATTAAAAAAAAAGATTTAGCACGGATTGTAACAATAAATTGGTGAAAGTAATCAGTACTGAGTTCAACAATGCAATATTCCGAAACTAATTATGTAAAATTCTTAATTAAAGAAGCAATTAAATGGCCGTGTTAAGTACTGTTCCTTTAAAAGTTTAGCAACGAGAACTTTATCAACTGCGACCCGGAGCCGCTTTTGTTAAATTGAGCACAACAAAACACTGAATCTTAGAAATAAAGAATCTTCATTCACTGAGAAATTATTGTGATGAAAAGTTTTAGGTTACTATTGTACTTGACGCAGGAGAACTAATAAATTCTGTTGCTCATTTTGATATAGAATTTATATTATCATTCTTGACGAACTTTATCGCTAAGCTTTGTAGAGTTCTCTGCTTACACTAGTCATTTCTCAAACTGTTTCTTCGTAACTGGAAAAAGCAAAATATAAAAGAATTCCGGGCGTTTATTTAAAAATGTAATTGCAGAATTGATGGATTAATGAGATTCTGTATAAAATTAAAATAGTAGATTGTTATACAAGGGTCGGAAGGAATCAATTCCCATACGAGGCATTTAGACGCCCGAGCGCAGCGAGGGCGGCTATAGTCCGAGTGGGAATTGATGACTTCACCCGCGTTAAACACTCTACTTTTCATTTCGAATTTAAGGAAAGTAAAAAATAGTAGTTTTTTCTAAAATATTTATTGATTATAATTACATGAATACTATGTGCCTATTCATTAGTCTTTTTTAAATTTGAAGTATGGAACACACCACGTCACCGCCACATGATATAGATTCTGTGTCACCACCGCAGGCCGTTCCGCTTACTAGGGCCCGTATTATTATCATTCTGTCTGCATTCTTACTTTTACCATTTTTCATAAATTATTTAGAAAACACGATAATCTTGATAAAAATTACTAAAAATTGTGTTGCGACGTGACACTTTTTAGTGTTGACCCAACTTTCTTATTTCGATTCAAAACTGGCATACAGCCTAATCGATACTCGCAATAAAAAAAAATGAAAAAAAAATTGTAGAATCTGAAAAAAAACTCTTTAAACTAACAAAATGTATTGAAATGTAAAGTGTTTGCAGAATAACCAATCTATAGAATTAATTAATTATCTTCATTCTCAAAAAAACTTCTGGTAAGCCTACCTAAAAAATGTTTACTGGGAATTCTGTAGTAAACTATTAGAAAGTATCAAAAATAAAATCCACAATAAATAATTGTCCAATAAATTAAAATACCTAGTTTTAAACAGCGATCGCATTCCGAATATAAATTCAATTATAGAAGCATTTCGGCGCGAAATTCAGTAAATGAGGTACCTATTGGCCTTTCTGTTATTGACATGATATTAGAAGAGATTGAAATTATATTAGAAAAGCATAAATCATTATTATAAACAATGCTTATTGTATTTATTGCTTAAAATAATTTTATTTTATTTTCAAATATCGATTACATTCGTCATATTAATTACTCGAGTCAATCGAAATTTAAAAAAAAAATGTTTGGAATAATCGCTTTCACACATCACTGCAATAAAAAAAAAACAATAATGGTCGGCGATTTTGAACACAAACTGAGTAGGTAGTGGTAATGATTAATACGTATTATTGAACCTGTGTTTGAATATTACGTTAAAACCTGGGCATTTTCGTGTTGTTTACAATATTATCAATAACATTTGTCACATTTTAAATCTTATATACATCTGTGTGTGAAATTTGTGAAAAGTAAAAATGTAAACACATACGATTGGCGCGAAACTTCGACATTAGATATCAAAAAAAGTTCATTACCACTACTTATTTACCTTAAACTATGGATAAATTCGTCAAATAATTAAATGATGACATGTATATTCACAGCCCCATTATGGTAAAGTCAGGATGTTCGAAATCCATAATTTTTATGTTTTTAGCCTCGACCACAACTGACATCAAAATGGTGATTATCGTACCTATGTACTTATGTTGAATTTATTCAAGGTAAATTATTAACTTGTGCGCTAAATCTGAAAGATTTAATGGCGTTCACATATGAGCTTTTTACCCAACTCTCCTAATTAACGCACATTCATAAGATTTGATGGGTAGCATAATTAATATTTACATAATCAATTAGGGGTGTCGTAAGCTGACTACCTAACTAAATTTAGTTCTATTTTTAAATTTCATTCCCGCCCTAGGGAGGGAAGCAATTACTATGAGACTTTCCCGCCCAAGGGTGGGAATTAGCATTTTCCACCCGCTATTCGGATCAAACAAACACTACTTTCCGAGTACCTATGAGAGATGAAAAGTAATTTTGTTATGTCTTCGGAGAAAAAATGGTTTGTTCATAAATGAATTTAATCCAAAAGAGCTCTGAGTTCTTAATGCATTGTCAAGTGTTAATTAAATCTTTATTCATTCAAGTGTATTATAATATATAATACTAATTCACATCAGGAGGTTTTAAAGAAAGTTTTTGAATTATTTTTCTTAAGAATATTACACCATGAACCGAAAAATCTGAAAAACCGTGAATATCTCAGTTATCTACGATTGTTCTCGTAAAGGTGTGTCCAGACCTGGCGAATGCGCCGCTCGCGAGACGCTTGTGAACTGCGCGCGTACATTTCATGTTCGTACGCAGCCCCTGCGCCGTACTCGAGCGGCGCAAGCAAATTCACAACTGAGTCTCATAGTTCAAACGCGAAAAATGCTATGTGCGCACGCTGCACGTTCCCCTCACTCGAGCCTTGCCGGAGTTGCACTAGAGCAGCGCACCAAACGTAGGCTGTAACCGCACGCGAGCAAAGCGCGTGCAGTTCGCAGGCGGCTCGCGAGCGGCGCATTCGCCAGATGTGGACACACCTTTAAGTCTGGGCAATGCTTTCAGAGATGGATACGTGATTTCTTTGCATTAGGGTTAGCCTCCGAAATTGTATGCGTCTGACACCCTTTTTTCGGTCAATGTATGGAAATTGCGGTCCGCTGTCCGGATGAATGTGTGCAATTTAGCGCGAAAGTAACATAAAATCTTATGTAATCGTAAATAAAACATAGCCAAACGTTTTGAGTGTATCTAAAGAATAGGAACCTATCCAGCTCGTCATGCCATCTCCTACGTGGTCTGCCGCGATTCTGCCTCACTGTCTCAGGGCACCAATTCTGTGTGTGGGTGTTGTGCTGCTTGTTTTGGTGTGAATTCGGCAGACATGTCCTGCCCAGTCCTATTTAAGTTGGGCAGCCTTTTGAGCCACGTCAGCTATCTTTGTTTTGGAGCGCAGTATTGTGTTTCGAACACGATCCGTTAATTTAACGCCTAGTATACTGTGCTCCATTGCTCATTGGCAGACCTTGAGTTTGGACTTCTGGATGTTATTCAAAGACCAAGTTTGTGCACCATAGGTTAAATAAACAAATTGTATTTTCAATTGAAACTGATGCAAGAATTGTTCTAAAACAAAATATACATATTATATTATATAATACTTACTGATATATCTAGCAAGGCAATATGTCTAATGATTTATACAGTAAACAATTTACGCCATCAAATATTCAAAACGAGTCTTTGTTATTCATCACCTGCTCCAGTTTACAAGCTCAGTAGTGATCGATGGATGTTTCCGTAATACAGTTCATTGTGAGATCAGACTACATCCATGGTTTTTCAAGGTTATTCTGCTAAACGTGGGAAAGGAAGCTATAAAATTCTAAACAACTTTGTCCGCTACGCTCATCATCAATCATCTTTGCCTTTATTTACACCATAAAAACAAATTCAAAAGTTAAAACAATATTAACCAAGTCTTTGAATGAAAGAAGTGGGATTGATAATTATGATGTAAGGCTTTCAAAGAGTACTAGATGATTCTGGCGCTGGCATGGGAAGACAATATTGTTAACAAAGCGGGTAGAATCTGGATGAGGTTGGCACATGAAAAGAGACCCGACTTCACCCACTGCTGAACGTACCCCCAGCAGTGAAGTCGGGCTGTGGATGATGATGATAATGATAATTCTTACAACAATCATCATTGATGAAGTTTTACCTATTGTAAAACCTGTGGTACGCCGTCACTTATGAGTCTTATGACGTCAACATCTGCCACGCGCCGAAGTCCCGCTGCGCGACATGTCTACGACCTTCTCAGAAAAAAATGTTTTTTTTTAATCATTCATTTAGTCGATTAACCGGACAACAGAGTAATACTGCTTTACAGGATATAAGACCTTATTTAGCAGTAATAATAGAGGTTAAAGCCGTGCGAAACAGGTGTCTCACTTGTGTGACGGCGGGGCTTGACGATTGTGTGCCGGGTGTCTCCCCCGTGTGACGACTGACGGCGATGTTTTACCGGTTACATTTTCACCCCTTCGTAAAAGTGATATCCGAAAAGTGTTTGGTTTCCATAGGAACTGTCTCCCGCGAGCTAATAGCTATCAGCATAATTATTGCAGACACTAGACAGCAATGTTTTCGAATTAATTCAATCGATTTGCATAATGATCGGCGCTCGATTCCCGCTTTTTAAAAGATTAACCGTGGAGTTTCTATGGAGAATTGATAGTTTCCTATAGAGAAGAGCCGGCACTTCTCTATAGGAAACTACCAATTGGAACCATGCACCTAGCTTCTGACGTTTCATAAGCGCCCATTTATGTTTATATATTATATTATTATTGTTTTTTTATTTATATATTTTAATTTTTATTCTTGAACGGAACAAACATTGGTCTAAGACTCTGTTTAGCAAAACAGGACAATGTAATGTTAGCTCTTCGAATGAAACTCAGATACGAGTCGGAGCAGTGAAGACCACGTCCTGTTAACTGCAGGTGTGCTGGTCACGTGTCACGTAGCGATGTTCGTGATCATATTATCGTATTATTCAGTTAGTTCAGCTCACCTTCCCTTCATAGCGTTTTATAATGTTCGAAGGAATTCAATTTTAAACTGAAATGATTCAGTGTTAATATTTCATATTAAATTGTGGTTCTTTGGTGTATAAATACTATATTAGGTATACCATATTCAAGCAGATTGCTGGAATTTTCTTATAACAGTACTTAAACAAAACTTTGGCCTCAAATTGCTTCTCGTAACATGTACGTTATTTAGTAACAGATTTTTCCTTGCATAATCAGCCCATATTGTTCCCACTGCTGGAACACAGACCTCCTCTCTGTGAAAGGGAGTGGGCCGTAATCCACCACACGGGCCCAGTGCGGGTTGGTAGATGTCACATGTCTCCGAATTTTTGGTTCTAGGACATGCCGGTTTCCTCACGATGTTTTCCTTCACCGTTTTGAGAGCAGTGGTGACGAAATTACACACATCAAAAGTGTCTAGGGATCAACATATATTTTTGCAATAACTTTTCTCCTGATTGATATTAATTAAAATTTTCTTTAAGGATTCATCAAATAAAGTGTTTTCGTTTGTCACAGTAACGATAAACCAAGTCACCTTTGCATTAATAAAGAAATTTGCCATTTTCCTAATAAAGGGATTTTTGACATTTGAACCACTAACACAAAAGTTCGAAAAAAAGACTGAAATAACAGTTTTCTTTAAAATTTTATTGGGTAACTTAAACAATTAATAATCCGTGTTTCTACCGCGAACACTAACAACACAAGAACATCGGTTTGGCATACTCAAAATGAGTTCATCCAAATCACGCTGTGGAATGGCCGCCCATGTTCGTTGCAACAACAAAAAAAGGTCTTCTTGCGACTGGATACCCTCCATATTCGGCAGAGCTCTTCTCTGTAGCATATCCCATACATGCTCAATCGGGTTCAAGTCTGGCGACTGAGCAGGCCAGGGCAGGACATTGATGTTAGCTGCGGCGAGAGTCTGTCTTACAACTCTTGCGGTGTGCGGTCGTGCATTATCATGCATTAACTGAAATAAGGGACCGATTTGCACTTGTAGAGGAACGATGACGTCTGATACAATCGTCTCAGCATAAATTTGAGCGTTGAGGTTGCCTCTGATCCAAATCAACTCAGTTCTTCCGCCGATCCAAATACCCGCCCATACCATGATGGTTCCACCACTATAAGGATGGAGTTCCTGGCAGGATTTTAATCGCTGTTGGCGTCCAGGGGTTCTCCAGTGTCGTATACGTCTTGTATCCGGTCTCATACCAAAACGAGACTCATCAGAAAAGCACACGAAACGCCATTGTTCTTCTGCCCAATTTCTGTGTTCAAGAGCCCATTGATATCGAATCCTGCGATTGTGCATTGCTATAGGTGGTACCCGTAGCGGTCTTCGGGAATGAAGGTTCACTTCATGCAAGCGGTTTCTGACTGTTTGGTCGCTAATTAAGTTCCCTGAAGAGTGATGAAGCCTCACGGCTAACATCATGGCGGTTATTGTTGGAGCTCTTCGAGTTAAGATTTGAATGTATCGGTCTTGTCTCCGTGTGGTGCAGCGATACCGTCCTCCATGGCGCTCAGCCACGGTAACAGTGCTTCGGTAACGTGTCCAAAGTCGACTGATAACACTCTGACTTGTATTCAGAGCTAAAGCCACAGTACGTTGCCGGGAACCAGCTTCTATCATTCCCACGGCTCTGAGCATTTCTTCCCTGCTTAAATGACGTCGCCGCTCCATAATAACGTTGGTTTTAATCAGTAGTAGGGAAACAGTAGCACTAATAATGTCTTCAATGCGTTGTATGTTTTTATAGGGAAAATATTGACAGCTGATTTTCATCTTTTACTCGAATTTGATTCACAGTTCCTGATTCAAATTATGAAATGCACCAAAAAGGATCCATATAAATTTATAAAATCATAAATTTATTACAAAGCCACATCTCAATCTCAAGAAATCCGCATAAAAATGCTTGATCCCTAGACACTTTTGATGTGTGTATTTACACAAAGTAAAGCACCTGTCTGAGTTTAAGCCTACGACCTAAAACTCGTAAGTCGTGATCCTTACCACTGAGCCACCACTGCTCACACTGCATTTTGTTTTTTCCTAGCGTGACGCAAATGACACATGCAGACTATGGTCTTGCCATTTTGTAGCGAAAATAGACGGAAACAAACACTTTTCGCTAATTATTACGTTTAATTTGTTTTTAAAAATCCAAATATTGATTATAAAAAAGAAAATAAAATAATATAGGTACAGGTAAAAAATGATGACAAAATAATTTGGCAATTTCATATCAGAGCCGTATATTTTACGTTCTTCTTTAGACATAAACTTAACATAGGTATGCATTATGCATATGCAATAAACATAACTTCACACATAATAAAAACTTTTTACAAAAAAAAAAAACAACCGACTTCCAAAAAAAAACACTACAAATTGAAAAATAACTTTAATTTCGGAAGTCGGTGTCTTTGGTTCCGCATTTTCGTTTATTGACACCGACTTCCGAAATTAAAGTTATTTTTCAATTTATAGTGTTTTTTTTGGAAGTCGGTTGTTTTTTTTTTGTAAAAAGTTTTTGTTTTTCACTTTTTAGTGGGTCCGTTTGTAATTTATTTAAGTTACAATAGCCTAATGTCAACTGCTCATCACTTGTTACAAAATATTGCTTTTCCCGATCTTGGGACGTTAATTGTTGAGGAGTTCTCCTGGTAAGAACCAGGAGAACTCCTCAACAACCACTCACCATACGCTTTGTGTCGAGCATAAATTGCTTAGCAACCTTAATAAAGTAATCGGATCGCAACCCGTGAAATATTTGTCATTGAGTAGTTCCAATGGCCATCTGTGGTCTTCTTCATCAGCTCCACTTTACCAAATGCTGATTTCCGAGAGCAAATGCTCAAGTTATTTAAAAAAATACCCAACTCGTTATAGCTTTGCCTATAAAATTTGAGGGTTTCCCTCGATTTCCATGGGATCCTCTCATCAGATTCCAACTTGATGATAATGGGACCACCTGGAGAGACCACACTTTCAAACAAAAAAAGAATTTTGAAAATCGGTCCACAATTGGCGGAGTAATCGCGTAACAAACACACAAAAAAAAAAAAAAACATACCGTCGAATTGAGAACCTCCTCCTTTTTTGAAGTCGGTTAAAAAAACCTTCCATGTTATAAACTCGGAGGCAAGTAAGTAGTCATTAAACTCATCTAAATCATTATCATCATCATCATTTCAGCCGAAAGACGTTCACTGCTGGACATAGGCCTTCTCCAAGCATCGCCACTACGACCGGTTGTGTGCTTCCCGCTTCTAGCGGATTCCTGCGGCCTTCACAAGGTCATCGGTTCAACTTGTGGGAGGCCTTCCAACGCTACGACTTTCGGTACGCGGTCGTGTGTATCTAAATCAAAAAGTTAGGAGCAAAAGGCAAAGAGTGCGAAGAAATCGATTTTAAGCAAATTAAGTAGGTATCGATTCGCGAATTGAAGATTGGAGTGCCTATAGACGATTTGTGAGCGAAACTGCCCGTAAAAAAGATTTAGGACGCTTCTTGATACGAATTGAATATTTAGCAGGTAGCCGAATTGTCTTTTGGTTCCGAACTGAGCTGAAGATGTTAAAGACTTTTTTACGCGACTTACGAGCTCTTGAGTTAGGATTTTACCCTCTCACCACGCTATAATATGTTCCGAGTGAATGCTTTCCCCCATAGCCATATAAAATGCGATAAAATATCCGTATATTTTTAAAAATGGATTCTGTTTTTACCACACAGCGCCGTTTTTCTTTCGTGTAACGTATAAAAAACAGCGCAGAAAGAAACCATACAGTTGGATGCTCAATGTGGTACATCCCGCGCAAAACTCTCGAGCGTCGAGCCACGCCACAGGTGGGTAGCTACCTAACTACAAAAGACTTTTAATTTTTGGTGTTGCAAGAATCCGTCCTAACATTATAAACCTTTTCACGCCAAACCCACTGCACGGATTGCGATAAAATTTGGCAAGGAAATAGATGGTACTTTTCGTCCCGGTAGCACGTTCCCATGGGATAATTTCCACACACGGACGAGACATGCGGGCGAAGCCACGGGCAAAGTTAATGTGAAATAATCGGATCCTCCTTTTGTGTAGCAGAAAATAAAACGAAAAATGTATTGGTCAGTGGGTCGTCTTAGGGGCGGGTATTATACCTGAAATATAAAAGCAGGAATTGTATGGCGCTTATAAAATATACCTGCACGTCCAGGTACACAAAGGCGATCATTGTGGACGAGTTAAATCAGGCGGACGCGATCCGAACGTTATTTTATTGAATCCACCAAGATTCAGAGAATAAAGGATATGGAAGCTTAACTTTAGTAGACAAAACGTTCGTCGTGATAAATAAAAGTCCTTCATGCTAGACGGCTGGGCCCTATACCGCAAAACATTACAATTACAATTGACTTGTAAATCTTAAAAGTGCGTTAACCACAACACTTTCAGTCACACAATTGTAACGGAAAAACCTTACAAATATGTAAATTATAGTGACAAGTCTACAATACTTATATTTGTAATTTCGATGTTACGCAATTTTTTCTAAAATTTTGTAGAACTTAAGTTTTGTGGTATAGGGCCAAGTGAAATCTCATCATATTACTGTTTTGAAGTAGAAGTCTATGTTTTTGTACGCATATTGTATGGGAAGCTATTGAAGTGTTAACATCTCGCGCAAAACCCTCTAGAGATGCCCTCAGATGGAAGTAAAATGGATCACTTTATATCTCAAGGGATCCTGTGTGATTTGAACTCAGAGAAAGAGTGATCGAGTTAATTGTAATGTACAAACAACAGAATAGTGAACAAATAATGTACTTAAAAATAGCACCTACTTGGTCCTATGCCTGATCACTCTCCGGTGTCAGATTGCCTATCGGACTATGAGGGTGAGGGAAGAGAGAGTGCACCTGTGTCTGCGCACTCGCTTGTGCACTACATTATCTCCCGCGCCGAAGCTTAGTCTCCGTTGAGATTGGCCAACGTGGCCGAAATACGGTCTGGAGGACTATTATTATTATTATGCCACATACACAGTTTTCCAACGCTACAGCTTTCCTAGAAGGGCGATGGCCGCCACACAACGCCCGCAGTGACGGCTATCATGAAAATAATGGCAGCGAGGTTTGACTGTACGGTGCCAAATTTTTTTTTTGTTTTTTTTTTCGATCAACTTGCTTTCATGCATAAACTTTTGTGTGACGTCATTTGCCCATAAATTACAGAAACGTTGGCAGCCATCACTCATTTAGGAAGCCGTAGCTTTATTCGTGCTTCTATACACCGCGTCTGTTATCTACAGTAGTTTGTTCTATGTCGGTCATGTGTGGAGAATTGTAATTCAGATAATGTACCCGTTTATGTACGCGAATGTTCGTGACGTGCTTGAGATAAGACGACTCAATGTAAAGCTGTGCTTGTCGTGGAGTGCAAACCAGTAAAACTTAACATTTTGACCGCCACACGTCAAAAAATCAAAAAAGTACCCTCGGCGTCAAAGTCTGTCATTTAGTCGAACCGTGGCGTGCTGGGCACATTTTGCTTTGTCATCTATACATAATTGTGGCGGTCAAAAAGTTTAGAGCGCGGCTTGTGCCTTTACTGTCACAAATACAGATTTCTCTGCTTCGTCGTGTCGAGGGTACGACAGTTTATTAAGGCTAGGCGTGCTGGGGCGCAGGTTTGTTTCAGGTGGGAAATCATCAAATGACTCCTCCCGCTCTGGGTGCAGCGGAAGGGAGTGTCAGACTCTTACTGACTAAAACCCACCCATGTTCCTTCCTTAGCCCTTTTTGTTCCGGGGTAGCGGTAACCCTTTCGGACAATCCCGCTGACCCGAATCCCGCCGAGCGTATGCTGTGACGCAGTTAACATACGCACGCATTCGCGTTCTAGCTGGTACAAAGAATAGATGTCTCGACTCGCTCGCGTCGTCGTGCAGGAATCTGTGCCGGCACTATAATGAGGCGCAGAGCAGGGCAGACAGATGTCTGCGTCACACGTTCATGCATTACAAAATCTGCTCTGCCCTGCGCTGCGCGGACCTGCGTCCCAGCATACGCCTAGCCTTGTTGGCCCACAACTTTGCTTCTTCCACGGCATCATCGAAAACAGCACGGAGGTCGCTATGGCTGCTTTTTTGGGGCATAGAGGGCAGGATAAGAGGTGGGGCATAATACAGATTGGAAAACCTAATATTAAAACACATTTTAATATTAGTATTTCAAAATATTAAATACAATAACCACCAATTGTTCTGGCTTTTTCCACCATTTGCCTGCAAGTTTCATGGAGACACCTTATTTATTGCGACCCGTCTTTGCTTCACGCGGCAATCGTTTATCTTCAGAACTCAGGTACAATTCAGCTCCACCTTGGAGTGATTTGTGTTTGTCCTTTTTTAACCTACTTCAAAAAAGGAGTAGGTTCTCAACTCGATTGTATTTTTTTTTTGTTTGTTACCTCATTTGTAAACCGATTTGGAAAATTATTTTTTTATTTAAAAGGTTTTTTGTTTTTGGTTTGGTCCAATTTTTATCAAAATCCAGTTCTGATGATGGGATCTATGAGGAATTGTGAGAACTCCTGAAATATTATAGGCACACCTATAGCGATTTGGGTATTTCTTATAGTGACTCGTGCATTTGCTTTCGGTAACCACTATTTGGTGAAGTGGAACTGATGAAGAAGACCACAGATGAACACCGGAAATACTCAATAATAAGTATGTCGGAAATACGTCATCCGTTTGACTATTCGGAACGTCAGCCCCATCTGGCGGCGCTGGACAGAGTCTAGCCTGAGTCCGTGGTGGGGTCGAGGAGAGTGAGCTTCGAGGTGGAGCGGCGCACTTGACCAATGGACATCGGACGGACAACATGTACTCAGAAACTGTCGCGCCTTCCGTATCGTTGAGTGTGTACCTACGGTGTGTGATTCGCTAGTGTAATTAAACTGTTCGTGAAATTATAATCTGATTTGAACTACAAACTGTTTTTCTATTGTGCAATAACCAGCACTACCCATAGTTCGCCCACAATAATTAAACTATGCCTGATGATAACGAGACGCACTATACCTTCTCCGACAAGTATTTCACGGGTTGCGATTCGATTACTTTAATAAGGTTGCTAAGCAATTTATCCTGGTTACAATGCGAATAGTGAAATAGAGCTGATGGTGGAATACCATGAGAACTCTTCAACAATTAACGTCATCGGAAAAAGCAATATACTAAAAGGCGATGGGCAATTTGACATGAGCTATTGTAAATTAGATACATTATAAACAGACCCACTAAAAAGCGATAAATAAAAACCTATTAACAAAAAAAATTCGACTTCCAAAAAACACTCAAAAACACTGAAAAGTTATTTTTCATAAAGTGAAAAATAACTTTTCGGAAAGCGGTGGCGAAAACTAAAATACAGATCTAAAGACACCTACTTCCGAAATCAAAGTTATTTTAAACTTTGTACTTAATGTTTTTTCTGGAAGTCGGTTTTTTTTGGTTAAAACGTATGTAGTCCCTTTAGAAAAGCGCCAATAAAAACAAAAATTCCTTAAATCCGGATGGTCCCACTAAAAATACGTTCTATCCTCCAAACAGATTTCAGTTCCATTTACTTTAACAGTCGAGTTTATTCGGATATCTTCGCTGAGACAAATGCGCTCAAGTTTCAGTATCAGACAGCCAACGAATGCGTCTTTAGATCACAGGGTCTGTTTCTGTATGTAGATAAAATACTTGAAACCCTAATAACGAAAGGGTCTGCCCATAAACCTGCCTTTCGAGATTATAGGTGTTCTTTTGTTTCGTTTTCGCATTTTATTTTCGTCGCGATTATAAAAATAACATAAGGCGCTACCTCTGAAAAGGGAACCACTTCAGCACGAAACTCGTAACATAATATTGTCCAAGAAATAATAAAGTTATGAAGGCAAGGAAAAATCTCATAAAACTTGTGCGTTTGCAGCCAGTCTCATATCGCCCTACGGACCGCTGAACCGCGTCACGTTGCCAAATTAATTTGATACGAAAACTAATTGTCATCTTATAAGTTCTCAGGAGCTCACTTAAAAGTTTACGTCTCAAAGAGATGAACTAAAATCATCTTATTATAACCTAACTCCTAAGAGCCATGACGAGGGTCAATGAATTGGATTAGGAAGGATTTTAATAAGACAAATGAGGCGGAGGACAAAGTGGACAGTTAACCGCAAGAGACATCTAATAAATGACTTCATTTTAGTCTCTGTCCTTTTCCCATTAGAACTGGGGAACTGTTGGGACACATGCCTGTTTTCTGAGAGAGAGGCTATAATTACCACGTGGGCTCAAAGCAGGTTAGAAAACTAATATAAGGCCATATAAATATAATGTAATATTAATAATTGTTTGTGTTGTTCTAGACTCGTGATGCGGCGCCTGCTCGGCATCGCTGCAAAGCACGCGCACGCGCAGCAGCGTGACAGGGACCACAAACCTGCGGTGCGGTGGACACTTGAAGACGCCCGTGGGCACGATAACGACACCAAACTTCCCCAACCCTGTTCCCGTCCCGATAAAGTGTAAATGGATATTAGAACACGAAATAGTGAATGGGACTATATCGATATACTTTACTCAGCAGTACACTACCAGTGGCGATAATTTTACAGCCAATATAAGTAACTATAATAAAATGGAAATGCATATTTATATCCTTAAAAACTTCATGCGAATAGGAAGTGGGGAACGTGACACAAATACCCCTAGATTCCGAGAGAAAATTTTGCCCATTCCTGGCTTGAGCGGCTCACTGTGCGAAGGAGGTAAATAAATGTGCCACATTACTGTAATTATTCAACGTGACGAGGTTGTCGTCGACTGTGCCGCGGAATGACAAAATATTGTTGTTGACTTTTTATACGCTTGAAGTGAACATGATGATTGAAGTCGAGTTTATTTTTTTCTCGTTTTGGTAAGAGCTAATTATTGTATGCTAACTTTTCTTTCAATTATTTTTTTTTGTTAGAATCAAACTTTGTATTTACAATAATTATTACCTAAAATAACTTTTAAACATCGCTTAATTCTTAGCATAAAACTGAGATACTTTTAAACGTTTCTCGAGCAGCGCCAAAGTTCCTGAGCAAAGAATGGTGTCTCGACCTTGGGGACATCAAACAATCGAATTCGTTCGCTTCAACAATGCCAGAACCAATACATTTTATCCAATATTTTTAGTCTTCTAGTTTTTTATACCTCATTTCCCCTTCATGTCATGTCACCTTTCTTCATTTTTATACAACACTAAAAATAATATTTTTGACATTTACTTATTTTTTCTGGACTCGGGAAATCGGACCATAAAGAAACTAACTTGGCCCTGGTTGTGCTTGGTGTCGGGTGAAGACTTATTTGAATTGAAAACACTAAAACTAATTTATTTCTCATACCAGATAGTTTGGCACTAAGTCATCATCGTCATCTGCCTAGCCTTTTTCCTACTATGTTGGGGTATCGTATTGCCCAGTAACTGTTCATTGTGTGGCATGCATGACACAAGTTACTCCGCTCTTCAAACACATTCATGAAATCGCAAACTAAATTCAAATTCAAGTTGAATGATTGTATTCACGTTACAGTCATTCAACATTATTTTTAATTGTAGATACTTTGTGGTGTTTACAAAGCTTTGTTATTACTACTAACAGTAATTATTTGCAGATTATTTCGTTAGTGTAGGTAATACAAGCACATATCGGTATTAATTTTAATTAAAATCTGTTAGTTCTGTAAATTGAATAATTCATTTTCCACTAGATAATTATCTTAGAATTCATTTGAAACATTATTTTTGTCGTTGGCAATTTTTGTAATAAGTTTTAATTATAATTTTAAAACCTAACGTAGTATGTATTTATACAATCTTAGACAATAACGTCAAAAGTGACAAAATGCGAACGATATCTTCCGTTAAAGGAGAATTGAGAAATGACGTAAAAATATAGTAGAAGAATGTGTAGGAATAGTAATTTCCTGTCGGAGCCGACTGAGCAGGAGGACAGAGTGCAGAGGAAGGAATGTCGGATGTGAACCCGCGGCGACCCTGGATGGTTTTAATTGGATTTTCTAAACGTAGGATGTCTGTTTTTGTTTTTATGCTGTAAATTCTATATTCGAAATATATAATTTACAGGGAAAAGGAACCAGTTTAATATAATAAGCAAACATTTTATTAATTTAATACTTTACACCAAATTCAGCCGTCATGAAAGTTCAAAAGAATCAATTTGACTAAAAAGATTAGATTTCAAATATAAACTTATTAGTTTTGCTTAAGTTTATACACCTAAGGGCTGATTTTTCCATCGGCAAATAAATTTTATTGGAGGAATAAAATTGACGTTTGACAGTTTTTGTATGAAATAACTGTCAAAATTTCAAAATTATTCCTTGAATAAAGTTATCAGTTGATTGAAAAATCAGCCCTAATTCAAATAATTGTGTTTATCAAAACGTTGTTAGTAATTTGATTTCTATTTGCACTTTAGAAACTTATTTAATGAAATAGTGTAATATAATGCCAACCATGAAATATTTTAATAACATAAGCGTACAGTCGGTGATAGCAATTAACTGACCCCCCTAAAAATTACTCGATTTTGCACCCTCTGCTCATAACATTAAAGGTTATTCAATATGTATGAGTTTATCAGACTAACACTACTCGATGAACAGAAACAATAAATAATTTTGATACGCAAACTTGAGCTTTAAGATGTTGGTGTTAGGTCATTTACTATGTATATGGGTATTTGTTACGCAATTTTCATTTTTATGCAGCAAGACTTAAAGGTTAGGTTAATGTTCTGATAATTTGTGTCATTGCTACTGATACCTTATTTCATCTGTCTTACCCAAGTTAATCTGGTGTCGTGGTTTGTGTGTAAGGCTGAGACGTGGAAGATGCAAGTTCAAGTCCTGTCTCAATGTTTAATTTTGTTTTCAATAAGTATATAAATTGTTCGTTAAGTATTTCTTGCATTATTGTAAAGAACAAGCACATCAATTAAATTAATAAAATTCTCATCTTTTTCAATAAGTGGGTAGTTAGACGTCATTATGCGTATTCAACAAAAACTGCTATTGAGATGATATTAAGAATATGGGGTAGAAGAATAAATTGAACAAGACATTCTATGCACAAATAGCAGTGAATACGCGCGAACATTTTACCTTGCCTTACAAATTGCGAAAATCCACGCCTTTTTCATTTTTATTAATTATCAGTTTTGATACAGTTTAATCGTCATGTCTCAGTTGTGATTATTTAAAATACAAAATAATCTATTTGCATGAGGAGAATGTTGGTGTTAAAGCGATTGCTAGGAAACTTAATATAGCGGTAAGTGTATTATTTTTTATGCTTCATTTATACTTATAGCTATTCCTTAATTTGTTAGTTGGCTTAAAAACTTGTGAATGAATAATAGAAAATTAACTGCGTTTCATTATGAGATCATGTAAAGGTCTAATGTGGTTTATCTAATGTGGTCTAATGTGGTGTTTATAATGTGGAAAAAACGGAACGTGCTGTTGAGTTACGAAGACGTGTTACGATTTTGCTCCTAGATTTTTAATGAAAAAGTAGGTCCAAAGTTATTGATTACTGTTGTTCTATATATCAAAGTGCAGGCACTTGAGTGACCTAACTCGTGGTGAAGAGTGCAAAGTGAAACATCGAACCAACAAAAAGTTATAAGTGAAAACATTTTAAAAACTAACATAACGAACTGTGTCCCTGACCTACGACAACTCGCGCAGAGCCCGCTGAGGTGAGTCACCGACGAACTTAGCTGTTACGGCACGGAACATTTTTCAATTATACCCACAAAATGAATTGTGCTGGATGTAAACACACAATTGCTCGCGGAGAATTGCTAAGATGTAATACTTGTCAGCAACTTTACCACTACCGATGCATCAACATGACCTCATCGTATTATGTAGAAAATAAAAGTAAATTACTTAAATTATGGCGCTGCCCCTCTTGCAAAACTACTACGAAGCAGGTTAGAAATGACGACACACCTATTAGGAGACAATCTCCACCAAAACTTGACGACACAATAATATCCATTGGCGACCAAATACAAGATGACCAAAGTATACTGGGAGATACAGAAAATTATGACACACCACCAACAAATATAGACACTGCTGCAATCATATCACCCATCATATTACAGACAGAGCCGATTACATTAGAAAAAATTAGTCAACTATTAGATAGAAAATTAGAATTACAACAGCAATCTATTTTGTCAAAAATTAAAAGTACAATTCAATCCGAAATTACTACAGCTGTACAAAAACTGCGACAAGAAATAAGCCAGAAAAACGATCAATTTTCACTTGAACAAGCGACAATAAATACCAATATTATTAAAATAAGTAACACAATACAAAAACTTGAAATCGAAAACGCCAAACTTCAAAAAGAAATAGCCGAGCTACAGAATAAAAACATGCATCTGAACGTGAACGACAATTGCACAAATTCTAGTGATACATCTAAAATAATTGTTATCCACGGCTTGAACGAATATTTTAAAGAAACAGAAAAGGACCTCGAAGGTAGGGTAATATATGCGTTTCAAGATACATTGAATGTCGACCTCACTGGCTATATCGAAGAGCTTTATCGGATAGGACGAAACGGACTCAGACGGCCACTACGGGTGGAACTAATTAGTAAAAAGATGACTAAATATATTCTAGAAAACGCGGGATATTTAAAAAGTTTAGGTTTATGTGTATCTGGATTCCTTGATAAAGAGTCATTACAGAGAAGAAGAAAACAGAGAGAAGAACGGTCTATAATGCAACAAAAAGGTAATGCCAATACTACAAATGACTATAACGCAAGAAAAACATCAACGACTGACCCAAACATAACGGAACACACCCTATTATCATCCACTACTAACCAAACTCGACCTGATCCCTTTCGTCTTTAAGGTACTGATCCAAAACATCCAAAGTATAAAGAATAAAATACACATACTCGAGGATTTTATAGAACAGAAAAGCTACCAATCAATATGTCTGACAGAAACATGGATACGTGAAAATCAAAAGGATAGCATCACCGTGAACGGGTACACATTTGCTTCTGCCTACCACCGACGTGAGCATCGTGGAGGAGGAGTCGCTATCCTCTTACGTAACGGTATAGATTACGTGCACCTAGAAGACTATACTAACTTATCAATAGAATGTGTAATTGAATGTTGCGCTGTAGAAATTATATCACAAAACACAATTATAATTAATATTTACAGACCGGATCGCGACATAGAAACTTTTTTTGCTGTTATTAGAAAAATATTAAAAAAAATACAACCAAAAACTCATAAAAACAATATAATTTTGACTGGCGATTTTAATATTGACAAATCATCTAAAAACAAAAACTACCAACGGCTACAAAACATAATGTTGGAACACAACTTACACCAAATTGTCAACGAACCAACTAGACAGACACTAACTACGTCATCCTGCATAGACTTAATATTCACCAATCAAAGACAATACAACTTGACTATTGACGATACTGGTATATCTGACCACAAAAGCCTAAACTATTCGCAACAATCACCGGAAATCGAGCCACACATGTCTACTTACTTCGTGACGAAAAGACTATTTACTGAAAAATCAATATCACAGTTTAAACTTAAGCTTAGCCAAACGGATTGGAACGAAACACTATGCGGAAATAAAAACATTAACGAAATTTACACAGAATTTGATAACAAGATGCAAACGTTACTAAATAAAACTATACCCAAAAAACGCGTAAAAATCAAACTTAATAAACGGAAACCTTACTTAACTGTAGGTATAAAAAAATCTTGTGAGCACAAAAGATTGCTAAAAATTTTTGTAGAAAAGACCGGTAACGAACTTTTAAAAACACACTATAAAGCGTATGAAAAAGTCTTGAAGAAGTGTGTAAAATTATCAAAGAGATTTAATCATATTAAGGAAATGAAGCGGTCACAAAATACATCCAAAACCATGTGGAGCATAATTAACAATCATCTTAAACCAGATACCAAGTGCCGTACTAAAAATGTTACCTTGCGTTATGATGATAATCAAACCACAAGTACACCGACAACGGTTGCTAATATCTTCAACGACTTCTTTGCCTCTGTCGGCGAACCCCTACCCAACAACACGTTGAATACATGCCCAGTTCTTACACCATCAATAAATTCCCTATTTCTTCAACCCGCCACGGAGCGTGAAATATATAATATAATACGCAAAATGAAGAACAAGAGCAGTGCCGGAGTCGATGAAATACCACCTTTCCTAATTAAAGAATGTATTAATGAATTGACACCACCTATAACCCAACTAATAAATAAATCCTTTGACGAAGGTATATTTCCGGATAAATTAAAAGAAGCTAAACTACGACCAATATTTAAAAAAGGCGGCAAGCCGCAATATCCCTGTTCCTACCGACCAATAGCCCTTCTACCAGTTATATCAAAAATATTCGAAAAAGCCATGTCCACTAGAATCAACAACTTTTTGGAAAAATTCAATCTCTTGGATATAAATCAGTTTGGCTTTAGACAAGAAAGATCGACCACGCTCGCGGTATATAATTACGTTCAAGAAGTGTATAACTACATAAATGAAAAACAGTATGCCATAGGTTTGTTCCTAGACATGACTAAAGCATATGACAAGGTTTCCCATGACATTTTATTACAAAAATTATATGGCATAGGAATTAGGGGTACCGCCTATAAATGGCTAAAATCATACCTAAAAAATAGAAAACAATATGTTGAAATAGAGTACTACAACAAAGAAGCGAAAGAAATGCAAATTGTAAAATCACGGACAAAGATTATCAATCACTCCATTCCCCAAGGCAGCGTGATAGGGTGTATATTATTTATTATATACATAAACGACCTACCTAAAACAATTGACTCGAAGTGCGTTCTATTCGCAGACGACGTATCGCTACTGTTTAGAAGCACTGAGAACACCGAAACTTTGACCTGCATAGAGAATACTTATAAAATAGTTAAATCGTGGTTAGAGAAGCACAATCTACAAATAAATGCTAACAAAAGTAATCTACTACAATTTAGGACGTACCAACGAAAGCCGCTAAACATAAATAACCTTAGTAACAAATTAAATATCCCGGAAACAGATGATCTAACGCTGCTCGGTTTAACATTGGACAATAACTTAACATGGAAAATACATATTAAAAATCTTAAGACTAAATTATCAAAATTTACATACGCTTTAAGCAAATTAAAAAGCAACACAAACTATGAGACTGCGCTCTCAACATACTATGCCTATGCTTATGCGTGGATTAACTATGGCCTTATATTGTGGGGTGAAAGTACAGACTTCTATGACATCTTTATCATGCAAAAGAAATGTATACGCATCCTTATGAACATTAAGCCCTGGGAAAGCTGTAAACCACATTTTATAAAAAATAAAATACTAACCCTACCCTCTCTTTACATATTACAAGTAGCTACGTTCGTGCAAAAACACAGGGATTACTTTAGATCAAACATAGAAGCAAACCAAAACTATAACCGAAGAAACAAAAACAAGTTGATTACACCAACACCAAAATTAAAAATAATGAAAAATAGCCCCAATTATAGAATCGCAACAATTTATAATAAATTACCAAATTATGTAAAAGATGACGAGAATACAAAAACATTCTATAGCAAACTAAGATCACTTTTAATAGAAAAATGCTATTACACTGTAGACCAATTCATGACGGATAAAACTCTAGAGATATAAGTATGTCGCTTGTAGGTACTAAATTCATGATTCTATTTCTTTATTTGTTAATTATGGTCCCAAACAAAGACATAAATATTGTATATCCCAGTGACATTCAAATTTTATTTTATTTTGTATTGTAAAATGACATAACATAATTCAATTACTAACAATGAATTGACATGACTTGATTGTAACTACTTAGTACCTATTATTATTATAATTTTTAATACCTACCTACTAAACTAATACCATCTGACGTAAATATGACTATCTGTGTTATTGTATTGTATTTTGTTTATTACCTACTGTTAATTGGACATCTTAACGACATCTAGACTACTATTTCTGAGATTATTTGTTTTTAAATTGTAATTTGTTGACTCAATTTATGTTAATTACTCAATTTATGTTATTATGACCACAAACTCAGCAGCAAACCAACATTATTTTGCAGCGCCCTGACAGGGTTCATGTACAAAAACCGATACATACCTACATATTCTGTAAAATGTGTGATGTACATGAGAGCAAATAAATAAATAAATAAATAAATAAATAAATCTAAACTTATTCGAAAAATTATGCTTACTTCGTTACTAAAATTATGCTTATTGTGTTGTTTCAGAGAAATACAGTCAGATTGTGCCTAAGACGTATTGAAGAGACAGGGAATATTCAAAAGGATCGTCCTGGAAAATATGGCCCAACTTGTGACATCAACATGGGAATTCATGAGAGGAAGTGACTGTTGTTGGAATATGGTGCGCGGTATGCGGAACCGCTTGCAACAAGTAGTAGAAAAAATGGTGCTCCACTTCGCTATTAAAAGCACCACTGAATGATTTCAGTGACCAGTGTTGGCCACAAACATTACTAACGTGTCAGTGTGTGTGTTAAATTAACTATTGTTATAATTTTTAACGAAGTATTTCGCATACCTAGTTTTTGTCAAAACCTTATTTATAACTAAAAATAACTACTTACAAAACAAATTGATATAGGTAAAACATTAACACATAATGCTATTTTATTCAGTTAAATGATATTTAATGTGGTGATGTTATTGTTATGAAATAAAGAGAAATACCTATATTTCTAAATATTCTAACATGTTGATTCACTACATTAAACTCTGTGAAGTATGTAACAACGTTATTAGTAAGCAGGTAAATGTTACCTATATCATTTACGTTATTCTTATAAAAATTTTATTTATAAAATAAAATCGTTTTTACCATCATTATCGTTTTTTATTTCTTTTATTTCTCTCTGTTCAGCTTTTTTTTGTAGCTAAATTTATTATTTATTATTTATGACTTAAAAAAATATTGTAAAACAGAACGCGTAACAGACTATAATATATTGGTTTCGAACTCACAACCTCATTCTCGTCAGCTTACTTCAGCTACTACCAGACCACACGAACATAGCGAACGTCGTTGAAATTAGCAATTATATTACAAGTTAAAACAATATTCAAGATCCTACCTACCTTGACACTGCGTGTTAAAGTTCAAATTTGAATAACTATTTTATTAATCATAGACGACCAGTTGTTCTAGTTCGACAAGCTTACTGTTAACAAGCAGAAGGTTCAAATTCGTTTAATTTTTAAGGGGGTCAGTTAATTGCTATCACCGACTGTACCTACCATTGGCATTTAATGAGCTCAACAATTTAATACTTTACTTAAATTAAAGTGTACCTGCACAACTTTTCCATTAATTAACAGCTCACCACTGAAAGGACTAACAGCTTTACTCTATAAAACAAATATATTTATCCGTACGTATATTCATCCATTTCCACAGCCTTTTGGCTTTTCCACACACAAAGCAGAAATTCGTTCCGTACTTATCAACTGCAGCTGAAATAGACTGGGAGCTCACCGAGCCGTACGTAACGCTATTGAAAAACATCGACGCGTAAACACGCTCGGGTTGAAGCTAAATCAAATATTGACCGTGGGAATGTCCCGGTGTGTAGCATGCATGCTGGATGGCAAACGGGATATGCACCTTAAGCCTTTTCGATTTTCACTTGATCGTCGATTTTATTCGTCACTCATTGTATAAAATTCTTGATTGATTGCATTGAATTTGTAGTGACTTTGTGATCCTGAGGCAGCGCGTATTTATTGATAGATTGATTACAGTAATTAATTCAACGGAAACTGTATTGTTTTCTATGAAATGAAATCTATGTAAATAAAAATAATAATATTATTTTTTTTTTTATATCAATATTTTTTATTCTATTAAATTTTTAACGGACTTCCAAAAAGGAGGAGGTTATATGTTCGACGTTATGAATTTTTGTTTTTTATGTTTGTCACCGATTTCTCCGTCAATTGTGGACCTAGTTATATACTTTTCTTTTTGTTTGAAAGGCGAGGTGGTCCCATTGTCATCAAGTTGGAATCTGATGAGAGGATCCCATGAAAATCGAGGGAAACCCTCAAATTTTATAGGCAAACCTATAGCGATTTGGGTTTTTTTTTTTTGCTCTCGAAAATCATAATTTGGTAAAGTGGAGCTGAGGATGAGGACTACAGATGGCCATCGGAACTACTCAATGATAAATATTTCACGGGTTGCGATTCGATTACTTTAATATGGTTGCTAAGCAATTTATGCTCGTCACATTGAAAGAAAGAAAATACATTTATTTAGCACAGACTAAAAGACACACAGTACACCAGATAGTCGAACGCGAGGTAGTAGAAGGCGTACGGTGAGTTGTTGTTGAAGAATTATCCTGGTTCTTACCAGGAGAACTTCTCAACAATTAATGTCCCAGCATCGGGAAAAGCAATATTTTGTAACATGTGATGAGCAGTTGACATTAGGGCGAAACCTCTTTCGAGGTGGTCCTATTGTCACCAAGTCAGAATCTAAAAACTTATAAATAAAAACTTTTTTACAAAAAAAAAAACAACCGGCTTCCAAAAAAAACACTACAAAGTGAAAAATAACTTTAATTTCGGAAGTCGGTGTCAATAAACGAAAATACGGAACCAACAACACCGCTTTCCGAAATTAAAGTTATTTTTCGCTTTGTAGTGTTTTTTTTTTGGCAGTCGGTAGTTTTTTTTTTTAAGTTTTTGAATCAATTATTATAATTTGGATAGGACAACGACAGGGCAGCTAGTAGAATAAAACTTTGTATTGACCATAAATATTAATCGGTCGTGACAGTTTTAGTCAATGAATACGTTGAGCGCGACTGAGATATTAAACTCTATTCATGAGATTATTGAATTAGCTATATTTTTGTCAGTAATATTTATAACATATCCTAGTTGGCCATGCTTTCACAGCAATGGAACAAAGTCTGTTACAAAGTGTTCATACATTTCTTAAGAAAAGACACGTATATAACAAGAGGGCCGTAAAACACTAACTTTCAGACCAAATGTCACATAATAAATATAAATTTCTCAGTAATATTTATTGTAACAACGTGATACGAACAACGGGTGTTACGAATCGTTTTCATCCTTTTTAGGGTTCCGTTGCCAAATGGCAAAATGTCCGTCCGTATGTCACAGCACTTTTTGTCGAAACTATATAAGAACTATACTGTTGAAACTTGGCAAGTAGATGTATTCTGTAAACCGCAGTAAGATTTTCACACAAAAATAAAAAAAAAACAATAAATTTTGGGGGTTCCCCATACTTAGAACTGAAACTCAAAAATTTTTTTTCATCAAACCCATACGTTTGGGGTATCTATGGATAGGTCTTCAAAAATGATATTGAGGTTTCTAATATAATTTTTTTCTAAACTGAATAGTTTGCGCGAGAGACACTTCCAAAGTGGTAAAAGGTCCCCTTCCACCCCCCCCCCCCCCCCGTAACTTCTAAAATAAGAGAATGATAAAACTAAAATAATATATGATGTACATTACCATGTAAACTTCCACCGAAAATTAGTTTGAACGAGATCTAGTAAGTAGTTTATTTTTAATACGTCATAAATCGTAAGCCGCAATTTACCTTTCATTCAATCAACTCAAATATAAAAAAAAACATTTAATTTCATAAACATAAACCTTATGCATAAACCCGGATGTTACGGAAACCTCGTTGCGCGAATCCGACTCGCTCTTGCCCTGTTTTTATAAGTACGCACAAGACGGATTTTCTTTTGCTTACCTTAAGGAAATCCCGCCTCTGTGTAACAAAGGCGGTTATATTTAAAGAATAAGGAACAATTTTATTATCTACAACCATTGTAGTCATAATATGTGGTCATAGCATCATTTTGGGACAAAATGTTTACTTTATCTTGTAATAGTAGATTGTTATACAAGGGTCGGAAGGAATCAATTCCCATACGAGGCATTTAGACGCCAGAGCGCAGCGAGGGCGGCTATAGTCCGAGTGGGAATTGATGACTTTCACCCGCGTTAAACACTCTACTTTTCATTTCGAATTTAAGGAAAGTCAAAAATAGTAGTTTTTCTAAAATATTTATTGATAATAATTACATGAATAATAGTTACCTATTTATTAGTCTTTTTTAAATTTGAAGTATGGAACACATCACGTCACCGCCACATGAGTAGATTCCCGCTTACTAGGGCCCGTATTATTATCATTCTGTCTGCATTCTTACTTTTACCATTTTTCATAAATTACTTAGAAAACACGATAATCTTGATAAAATTTACTAAAAATTGTGTTGCGACGTGACACTTTTTAGTGCTGACCGTCCACCCAACTTTCTTATTTCGATTCAAAACTTGCATACAGCCTAATCGATACTCGCAATAAAAAAAATGAAAAAAATTGTAGAAACTGAATAAAAACTCTTTAAACTAACAAAATGTATTGAAATGTAAAGTGTTTGCAGAATATCCAATCTATAGAATTAATTAATTATCATCATTCTCAAAAAAACTTCTGGTAAGCCTACCTAAAAAATGTTTACTGGGAATTCTGTAGTAAACTATTAGAAAGTATCATAAATAAATCCACAATAAATTATTGTCCAATAAATTAAAATCATTTTAAACAGCGAGCGCATTCCGAATATAAATTCAATTATAGAAGCATTTCGGCGCGAAATTCAGTAAATGAGGTACCAATTGTCTGTCTGTTATTGACATGATATTACAAGAGATTATAATGATATTAGAAAAGCATAAATCATTATTATAAACAATGCTTATTGTATTTATTCCTTAAAATAATTTTATTTTATTTTCAAATATGATTACATTCGTCATATTAATTACTCGAGTCAATTGAAATTTAAAAAAAAAATTGATTGGAATTATCGCTTTCACACATCATTGCAATAAAAAAAAAAACAATAATGGTCGGCGATTTTGAACCCAAATTGAGTAGTGGTAATGATTAATACGTATTATTGAACCTGTGTTATTACGTTAAAACCTGGGCATTTTCGTGTTGTTTATAATATTATCAATAACATTTGTTACATTTTAAATCTTATCTACATCTGTGTGTGTGAAATTTGTGAAAAGTAAAAATGTAAACACACACGATTGGCGCGAAACTTCGACATTAGATATCAAAAAAACTTCATTACCACTACTTATTTACCTTTAACTATGGATAAATTCGTCAAATAATTAAATGATGTATATTGACAGCCCCATATATGGTAAAGTCAGGATGTTCGAAAACCCAATTTTTATGTTTTTTAGCCTCGACCACAACTGACATCAAAATGGCGATTATCGTACCTATGTATGTTGAATTTATTCAAGGTAAATTATTAACTTCTGCGCTAAATATGAAAGATTTAATGGCGTTAACATATGAGCTTTTTATCCAACTCTCCTAATTAACGCACATTCATAAGATTTGATGGGTAGCATAATATATATTTACATAATCATAGTGTCGTATGTCTGACTGAGCTGACTACCTAATTAAATTTAGTTCTATTTTTAAATTTCATTCCCGCCCTAGGGAGGGAAAGCAATTACTATGAGTCTTTCCCGGCCAAGGGTGGGAAGCAGCGTTTTCCACCCGCTATTCGGATCAAACAAGCACTACTTTCCGAGTATGAGACATGAAAAATAAATTGTTTACTATGTTTTGTACCTACGGTGGACACAATGTTATGGAACAAAGGTTGTTCACAGTAAAAAGGTTCCTTGTCCGTGTATGCATCTTATTGGGGCTGACTGGCCAAGATTTTCTTTAATTTTTCATAGTCACTAAAAACTTCTTAAGGGGCTTCTTCTTCTTAGCGTGTCAATAGCAATCTAAATAGACTCGGCCCAGAATTCGGCTACTTGTTTGGCGCCACCACCAGCGTCCACCAGTTCCTGTAACGTGCAGCTGACAGGACACGCAGGACACGATATTAAGTGTCCCATTGTTTGTGGCACAGCACCACATTTACACTCCAAGGCGGAGTCGTCTGTGAATCTCCACCTGAACAGGTTTTCCTTGCTTCGGCCAACCTGGGTCCGGAGACTGTTTAAAGATTTCCAGGTTACCCAAGGTAACTCATGTCTAGGTGGGAGGTCTTGAGCGTGTGGGACGAACGGTTTGGCATATACTTTTATTGTTTCTAAAACTTGCGTTTTTTGCGTTTAGCCCCTTGTAAGCCCCTTAAGGCGCACGTTGCGCTCTTTCTGAACAGTGATCGAAACCGTCACACTCGGTTCGGTGACTCTAAAACGGGTACCCGTACTCGGGTCCAGTTGGAAGGTTTTTCTTCTGTGCACACAATCTTTCATTTTGTATAAAAAATGTACCTACTTAATACTTGTATAACCAATACAGTTTTATTTCTTTAAAACTGTTTACTTTTATAAAGATAAACCTCGTTCAGTTGTAATACGTTTGTGAAACTCGCCCCTCAACCCGCCTCGCTCTGCCTCGTCTTAGAACAATAATTATCGGTAAAAGCCAACCGCTTGACTAATTGCCTCCGTCCGGAAATCTTCTGTTAATAAACTTCACCCGATCGTTGCTTTGTTTATAACAAGCGAGCTTGTGTGAGCACAACACAATGTGAGAGAAGTTACTAACTTTGTGGACCGGTCTGTCGGTGTGTGTGCTGTTAGACGATAAGGAAATGAGTTTAAAAGCTACTTAAAAACGTAACTGTTTTTAATCCTTCTTCCAAGCAACTTGTAGTAGTGATAACCAGAATCTGACCCTTGTTCGTGTGTAAAGTACACACTAAACCTAATCTACGGGATTGGATTTTTTTTTATTTTTGAAAAGGAAGGCTATATTTTTATTTTTTTATTTTAGTACATGGAGGACTTACAGCTAATAAAAACAAACACAGAAGGAAACCATAGTCACCCGAAAGCCAATTACAAATCCTCATTTAAAGTAAAATCAGGTCTTTTAGCATTATCTGGGATCAGACTCCGTCGTTAAAACCTAATGGAACGTAAAACGGGTCAACGGATGCTTTCAGTATGAGAAAAAGAGTAAAAATGTTTACCAAAACACATGTCATAGTATTAACTATTTCTTTCAGAATGAGAGGTGACGATGTATCTAACACACTACCTATTCACTTAATTATGTTTTATAAACTAGCTAAAGGTAGCGTCTAAGACTGTTGCACAATGCGGCTACACAACGAGACTGAGACGACCGATAGGGATGATGGTGGGATTGATACTGGCGTCCAATTTGCCGGCTCGCTTGTGTGATCGGCTTTGTAGCATAGAGACAGATCTGCGTACTGCCTTGTGTACTACGGATACTTTCTTATTTTATTTTGAAGAAATTAAACTACTGGAAAAAAGAAGCTACATAGTAGATAGTAGTTTCACAGATGACGTCAGTACGCAACTTTCGCTACGCAACTTCATGAAACAAGAAAAGTTTTGATTCACCTTATAAACTGTGTTTGTACACAAACATTACTAACTAAACCCTTCATAAGTATTGGCTCAATGGTTATTCTATGGTATCATCTGCTAACAGAAAAAGAACAGCTTTCTGTCAGCTGGGAATCACAAAAAACAGTTCTCTCAGCGAGCGGTTCACGGAGCAGCTGAGCGAGCTGTACTTCCTGCAGGCGGACGGTAACATGATGGACTACGCGGTGTGGAGCAACCGGCCGCCGGCGCCGCAGCTGGTGGCCGTCCTTCCTTTCCTCCCTTCCTTCTTTTATTTACTTCCTTCCTTCCTGCTGCTGATCAATTTCCCGTAATAAGCAAAATAAAACAAAAACAAAATTATCATTTTAATACAATAATATCAGTAGGTACTGTGAAGCTCTCTACGAGCTGTCAGAGCACCCGGAAGGAATCAATTAAATCACGGTTTATCACGTATGTTCAATAATTATTCCTAGAAACCATACTACGTATTTTACATATTTTTCCTTTGGCTTGTCAGTCAAAACTGACGCATAATATCCTCTAGTCTTAAACTCAGTTAATGTTTGTCTCGCATTTCTTACCATTAACTTTTAACTGACTCGCGTTGCATGTAAGCACCAAATAGACTATAGTCTGTACTGCCCGTCGATTCTGTTAGAATCTCATCATGAGAAGTTAGGTGAAGTGAGATGTCATTCCATCTGATGCTAGGGATTGACACTAATGATAACTCACTTTAAGCTCACTTCACCCGAGTTATCACGGTGAGATTTTTACAGAATAGCATTACAGCCGGTCGATTCTGTAAAAATCTCACCGTGAAAACTTAGGTGATGTGAGTTTGTTTTTGCTAGGAATTGACACTATTGACAGCTCACTCCACACTCACTTCACCTAAGTTTTCACTGTAAGAAGGTTACAGAATCGCACTGCAACTTAGGCGAAATGATAAAGTGAGCTGTCAATAGGTACTGTCAATCCTTAGTATCAGGTGAAATGACAGCTCACTTTAAGCTCACTTCACCTAAGTTATCACGGTGATCTTTTTACAGAATAGCACCGCAGTACACAAGTGTCTGTGCTCTTATACAGCATGATTATTTTTTCGCGATTATAATGTTGGTCTCGTGGAGAAAGTTGTTCAGTTTGATGACTTGTACCACACCCGTAAATATGACCTCACCTGTCTGATACACGCTGTATATACACAGAAGCATGAAATCGTCACGAGAGTTACGTATACAGCCTCTTTGCTTTACCGAGAGAAAAGTGTTTGCAAACACTATACTCGAAAACGGGTACGTATTAAAATCCCGAATTTTAAAAGACCGAATTTTAAAATACCAGTGGACGAAATCCCGAAAATTGAAACGCCGAATGGTTGTTTGGTCGAAAGTTTAAAATCCCGAAAGTTCATTTGCCCGACAGTTTAAAATTCCGAAGTTTAAAAACCCGAAGTTTAAAAACCCGAAATTTAAAATCCCGAAGTTCACAATCCCGAAATTATCAAAAAATTGTCAAATTGTTGAAATTTTTTGTAAAGGGTTTAAAGTAACCTAACCAAACCTAACCTCGGGGTGCTCTTTGCTCGCTCTTGCATTCTATGTCGACGAAGCCCCGCTTCGCGGGGCCCCTATTTCAGTGTACAGTGTACTTCTACACCCGGCGCTTTTTGATAGTAGCTATTTTTTTTGGATAGAATAGACCCTTTTTAGTGTAAATATAAAAACCGCAAAGTTCGCAAAATCATAGTGGCCGAGAAAAAAATCCCAAAGTTTTTTTTTTGTCTACAAAAATATGTTGTTAGGTGTAGTCGACGGAGCCCCGCTTCGCGGGGCCCCTATTTCTGTCTACAGGGTTTAAAGGAACCTAACACGAAGGGGGGTCATTCCCTTCGAACCTAACCTGTCCAAGTCGGGGTGCCCCAAGTCCCGAGCTCGCTTCGCTCGCTCTTGCATCCTAAGTTGTCATTACAAATGTGTTAGCCACTAAGTAGCAAATGGGTTTGCCGGTTCTTTGTAAACACAAACCGCCTACCTGTACTTTATATCCACCTTTTTGAGATATGAACACTTTAAAAGTATCTTCATTCATTATAGCAACCACTCGGTACTAAGTAACTAACAGTAACTAAAAATTAATAAAACATTACGGAATAAAATATTTTTTCGAGATCTACCCCCGCTATAAAAAATATTAAAACATGTTAAGCAGAATGCCCACCGTCATAACTGTGTTGTAGTGCCATCTATGAGTAATCGCGGGAACTACGTCGCCACTCTTTGGGATTTCATCCATCGGTATTTCGTCCATTCGGGATTTCATCCATTCGGGATTTCGTCCTTTCGGGCATTTGAACATCGGTATTTTGTGTTTCGATATAACGACTATCGACATTTAAAACTTTCGGTATTTTGAATTTCGGTGTTATGGACGTCGGTATTTCAATCATGGGTATTATGAACTTTCGGGATTTTGATACATACCCTCGAAAACAGAGTCTGTTGGCAATAGAGTCGAATAGGTAAATAGAATAGAATAGGTCTTTATTTGCTTAGAATGTAGGTACATAACAATAAGTTGTTAAATTATATAATATGATCCATGTACATTCTGCCTTAATATAGCATGCAAATTACAAAAAAAATATCATTTAAGAAATCCTGTACAGAATAATAACATTTATCTACAAGTAATTCTGTGAAACGTTTTTTAAATTTTTGCAACGGTAAGTTTTTAAGTTGGTGAGGTATTTTATTAAAGATTACAGGAGCCATACAAATCACATTTCTTTTTAACAAACTGGTTTTAAATGTATAATAGACTAGCTTCTGCCCGCGACTTCGTACACGGATCCTGTTGCTTATGCCAGCGACAACGGGGTCGTCAAAATCGAAGATCTGAAACGTCTGATGTCGAATTCTAAGAGCCTGGGGATTGGACGGGTTGTGGTATCTCGCCGACAACACAACCGTCTAAACAGAACTGTAACGCCACCCATCATTTGCTGGTTCCTGCGGATGTCCTGCAAAGTCCTGTTTACCGCCTCTACTGCTTTTCTGTTCGCCATAATGCATTCATCCCACACGATTAAAGAGCAATCTTTAAACACGCGCCCTTGTCACTGTTGCGTGACACTCCACAAACAGGTGTTTCATTACTCTCTAAATCTATGGGAATCTTAAATATTTCGTGCGCTGTTTTGCCACCAGGAGTTCAGTGTTGCGGCGATTCCTGACGATGCTACTGCAATGGCAATCTTGTCTTGCCTCCTGACCTCTGCATGAATGCCAGCGGTGACAAATATTCTCCCTGTTCCACCAGGACCATCCAAGAAAAACATTTTACCTTGGCCGAGCCGAGTCAAGGATGGTGTCGAAAATTTGCTTTTGCTCTGAGGTAAACTTAGAGACATGGTCATTGACGACGGTACTCATAGCTCTTGGATCATAATTTATTTCAGAGTTGTACTCTCTGTTTCCAAGCTCTTGTACATCCAGATGTTGTGGAGTCAGTCGCCCGTAATCCACCAGAGAACTGCCGCAAATCGAAATGACCATATCTTGAAGTGAACTAAGGCAACTGTTTAGAACGCGCTCATCAGTTGCCTCAGTATTATCTTCAGTAGCGCGTCTCAGACCTCTTAGGAAGTCTTCGGTCAGAAGATGCCGATATTTCTCCCACAACAGAAGCGGATTTACAATACCGCAGAACACCAACATGACGACAAACAGATGTCGCAAACGACTGAGATTGTCAGTAATGCTGGCCTCCTAAAGGGCGTTGTCCCAGTGATGATCACCATCGAGAAGGTGGCGTGCTACGCAAGCAGTGCGGTATGTGGGATACTCAATGTCATTGACTATCCTTAGAAACGTAAATGATGTTGGGCCGTGCACTGTGTGCAGTAACATTCGAAAATAATAGCACTCGCCATTATTTGGGTGCACAGTGTAAACCCGTCCCAATGCGGTGTCCTTAAAAATTCCCGGAAACCCGTCCACGGCGTGTCCGCATCGACGTCGATTAAATACACCTCTTTGCTTGTCGTACGTGTAGTACGACGGCACCTCATCATAGGTGAGTGATCTAGCAAAGTTGTCCCCTTCACAGAGTCTGAAAAAGGCCAATTTCAGTCTAACAAAAAGTACTCTGTGAAGGCCAACAGGAAAATTAAACACATTAACCAACAGACAACAAAGTTAACCCCCGTTTCTATAGGATGAGAGCGGCACATGCCGGCCACCTATAACATCACATTTTGGGAACAAAACCATAGCGCGATCTAACTCGACGCCAACGCCATCTAGTTAGAAAACGCAAACTACATATTATTTACCCAAATTAATTAAATTATGAATAAAACTAAATCGTCGTTAATTTAACAGAAAACTACATTAGTTTTGCATTAAAAAAAATATGGTAACAGCAGCAAGGATCAAAACTAAGAAAAACATACTTAAATGAATTACTTACAACAAATGTGTAGGTAACTAAGACATAACTTAGAACCAAAAGTTTGACTTGACTTCATGATAGTGTAGCTTGTTGTACCGCCAATCAATCTGTTTAGTAATATTGGTGTGAAACTCTCCATACAATTAGATAGGACATGTAAAGTTCTCAGATTTCATAACTGTATCGTTCCTAATGCACATAAAAAATTCAAAAACAAAAAAAAATAGTTTTATGATTTTTTAAAACAATAATTATGGGATTTGAACTCGCACCATTTAGTGCGGTAAACGGTCGCCTGACCTTACCGCTAAATTCCCCGTTGACATATTGTTGAAATAGCTGTTCCCTTGCAATTTATAATATTACTGCCCCGCTCCTTTATGAAAATAGCGTGATTATTATGTTCCCAGAGTTAAAGTTTTATTTTTAACTAAATAAATAAATAAACATGTCATTTTGTGCATTCAATTATTTTGTGCATTCAATTACGAACAAACACCTTTTAAAATCAATATTGCTTACCTCCCATAACATACGGCATGATAATATGTAGCCTAAAGCCTTCCTTGGTTGACTAAGAACATTTTTGCTTAATTTCAATTCAATCTATCCAGTAGTTTTGGCGTGAAGCCGTACCATACACACAGACAAACAGACAAACAGACAAAATTTCTAAAAAGTCACTTTTTGTCATCAGTTACGTTTTTCTAACAAAAGCCACTTATTTTTTCTCGAAAATTCACAATTTACAGTTTTTTTTTCGTTACTGTTTTATTATATGTATAGATTCTGGTATTGAGATCTCATAGCTGTACTTCGTTTTCTAATTTCTATTAAAGTTGCAAATAGACATCGATTTGTTATTACAAATATTGCTAATTCAAGAATATAAAGGCATGGGAAGGTTAATAATTTATGAGACTTAAATATAGGTACGCAACTGTCTATAGCTCTCAGACAGCGTTTCTGAGCTTTGAAAATGCTTTCTCGTTCACTACAATGACCCCAAAATATTATACCAAATCTTAAGATGGAAATTACTAAACAGTGGTAAGCCACTAATATTGTCGGTAAATTTACTTTTTTTGATAGATTATGCAACATAAACGCGGCTGTGCTTAAACGTTTACATATCTTCTGCTTGCGGCTTCCAAGTTCTCTGTCAATTATGATTCCTAAAAATTTTGTACTGTTTACTTTTTCTATAGTTTGACCATTGTAGTTTATATCTATATCTCCCGCAGATATTCGTTGATAAAAATGCATGATTTTAGTTTTTTGGAGATTAATAACTAAATTATTATCGTCAAGCCACTTTATTAAACTACTAATTGTATTGTTAATATCGTTTACATATGATTCTTTATTGATACATGAAACAATTGATGTGCTATAATTTGCAAATAATACCATAGGATGAATTATATGACGCGGCAGGTCATTTATATATAATAAAAATAATAGAGGACGCTGCCCTGCGGAACACCATATTTTATTTCTCTAAAAGACGATATAGATTTTAATCCCTTTCTCGATCCTAAGCACAGGCTCGATACCTGCGTACATTGTCTACGACCTTTTAGGTACGTTTTTATTAAATTAAGAACATTGCCACGAATACCGTACGCGTAAAGTTTGGTTAGAAGGGTGTCGTGATCCACACAATCAAAGCCTTTGACATATCGGCATATATTGCGCATACAGGTGTTTTAGAGTCTACTTTTGGCATTATTCTATAGAGATGGTCGAAAATAGCCATGTTAATGTTTTTATTTTTTCTAAAACCCCATTGTTCGTCACATAGTATATAATATTTTGTTAGGAAATTGTAGAGAGATTCATAGATACTTTTTTCTATGATCTTTTTTTTCAATTTTTTCTATGTAAGACATACAAAACCGACGCGGAACACAATTGTCCAGACTTAGCTGCATTTTGTTCTGTTAGATCGCGGCTTTGAATATCAGCTTCCGTTTGCTCCCACTTTATCTTACCGCTATTGTTTATTCAAGTACCAGCTGAAAATTTTATTTACCATTAAGTTATGCAGGATTTTGAAGTTCTTTGACACCTTCCGGCGCGGTAACGGCTGTAACCGTATTTTAAAAGTTCATGGAATGACCGTACGGTGACAGACGTATAATTTGGTACTTTCTTTACGTCAAACACGGCTACCGCAGTGCAAATTTTTTTTGCTTATTGCGTAAACTTTACGCTTAAAGCAATATGGCTGAGATCACGTTGATTTACTGTAAAAAACAAGTGGTGTACGAGCTCTCAATGTGTGCCTTACCCACACGTAAACAGATTTCATCCACAACGCTTTATACGGATACGGTTGTAGCCGTCAACCGTCCTAGGTAAACGATTTAATTTCCTGTGATATTGGCGGTACGTTGTGACAGTAGTGTGATTTTGTGTGAAAAATTCTACTGTCTTTCCCTAATAAAGGACCGGGCCGGAAAGTGTTAAGAAATTTAAAAACCGGCCAAGTGCGTGTCGGGCCACGCACAGTGTAGGGTTCCGTAGTAGCCCGTTATCACAATGTAGTACGATTCTGTTGTTCTTTATTCTGAATAGGTAAAAAAAAACATATTTTGGTTTTCAATGCAAGTCTTTACCCATTATAAACAAGCAACTACTTTCATCTTTGTATTTGGTACAAAATTATCCAACACCCAAGTTCAACGACTATTACTGCTAAACTAATAAAGTTATCTTAACGCTATACTTTTCCTTTAAAGTTCATAAAATGCACTATCATCGAGAATTTTTCCGGATTTTTCAAGCCAGTAGTTTAGCTTTTAGAGGGGGGGGGGGGGGGGGACGCCCTACTGGAACAAAAATTTGCACTTTAAACTTTAATATTTCGTAAATGGAGCATTAAATCGAAAAATAATTTTAGCAACCCCAAAGCCATTTTAGAAGACCTATTCAACGATACCCCACACGATGGGGTAGATGATGAAAAAAATATTCATCCCCACTTTACATGTACCCCCACTTTACAGCTACCCTAAAAAAAATATTTTCCAAAATTTTATTTTACCACTTTGTCGGCGTAACTAATATACGTACTTCTACAAAATTTCAGCTTTCTAGTGCTAACGGTCACAGAGATTAAGCGAGAACGGACAGACAGACAGACGGACGGACAGACAGACATGGCGAAACTATAAGGGTTCCTAGTTGATTACGGAACCCTAATAAAAAAAGAATAAGGTTCGAATGTTATAACGTATTAGCCGTAATAAATCTAAGGAACATTTGAAAACATCAATACAATATTCACTTTATATTAAACATTTCCTTACGTTAATTTTCTGCTTAAGAGAACCATTCCAAATTTTTCAATCCACCAATATTTTTTATTCGTGGAATAAAATTGACGGCTGACAGTTTTTGTATTGAAGACCTGTCAAAAATTCAAAATTATTCCTCGGATAAAATTATCTGGCGTTGGAAAAATCAGCCCTAAATGAAACAGAGAATACAACCAAATTTCTGAAACCTAATTATACTTTCCCTGAAGCGATTTCTTTCTTTTGTCTCCAACAAGGACCCTTTTGAACAGACTTCTACAATCTCTTTCAAATTAAATTGACGATTTTTCCTCCAGGTGCTCGTTACCAAACTTGTTTTTTTTTTTACTTAGTTATCCGTTTCAGTTTTTCTCCGCGACCTTCATCAGTTGACCGAGCAAGGAGCCGACCGGCGACCTTTAGGTAGGACATTCACGATCGACATAAAACCGTTTGTTTTTGTAAGATAGGTCATATATATAGAAAAGTGCACGTTTTTTATCTTGTGTTGTTTTCTCGACCATGAAAACCGTAGCACATATACAGGGTTATTGGTAAAACATTAACAACCTCTTAAGAGGTCATTGTATTCATCACTATGAACAGCTTTTAGTATGGGACCAAACCTGAAATCGCGAAAAAAAATCTGCTGTTTCCTACATTTATGTTCGTATAACTCGTCAAAATGTGGGAAACAGCTGATTTTTTTTTTGTGATTTCAGGTTTGCTCCCATAGTAAAAGTTGTTCATAGTGATTAATACAATGACCTCTTAAGAGGTTGTTAATGTTTTACCAATAACCCAGTATTGGTAGGTTAGGCTTATAAAGATCTATGTTTATCTATTAACCCTTTCCTTACGTTTGAATATTATTAAAACTGATAACAAAAAATATACATATGTAAGTTTACACATTCAAAGACCATTCATTCTAAAAGTAGCAGTATTATAAATCATCTTTCGTATTTATTCAATCGTTCCATTTAGCTGTAAATGGACAATTTGTGCGCACATAACATTTTTCAGCCACACTCGTCGACAATTTTACTGGAATATTCTATGTGCGCTGGATCGGGTTTTTTATTTTAATTGAAAATCACATTCAGCAAAATATTGGATAAAAACCGCATTGATGTATGGAAAACTGAAAATATTAAATTCCAGCCAAACGTGGACTGCTTAACGAAATTCAGGTTTATTAATGATTGTTTTCAGTTCGACTTCAGCTACGTTATTGAAACAGGTAAAATTTTATATTTGCGCTAATAAAAACATTCCGGCTATATTAAATACATTAACATTTCAGAGCATGAGGTCCTGCCTATCCATTTGACTGAGAGTTGACAATTGATATAGATATCTCCCATAAGAAAACCCTTTGGGCGCATTACGTCCATTTCGTAAAATGTCCAACTGTCCAATTCTCAATTGGTCCAGTTCGCAACGTCTATCACATACGTAACCGTACCTACACGTAAAGTTCGTTCACAGTTATTTTACTTCTGACAGCAGCGATCAAACAACAAACTTATTGTACCCAACGAAAAGATCACAATGGCAGACTTGTCAGTGGCAGCAACCTAATTAGAATGAGAATCAAAATCCCTGTGATTTGGACCGTGATACAAAATCGTAAAATATAAAACTGTGAACGGACTGTAACGCAACTACTCGACCACCAAAACATGACGTAAATATTCAATTGTGTCATGGAAAAATTTGTAAAGCTGTCATTTATTAAATAGTATAATGGATTAAATAATATTACTCGCAGATTTTCCAAGAGAATTTTAATCCTACTGACAGTCAGTTGAACTGACGACTGAATACCCAATGAAATGTGTGGCAGCTACGGTTCAGCAACTTTGTGAACTGTTACCAAATGAATTATAACATTTTCATTATTTTGCTGAATATCAATTAACGATTATTAAAATCAAAAATTATTCCAAATATTGTTCCTACTTATTCGGTTTCTTAAATTAATTTCTTTAGAAATTAATTTTCATGCTTGTGACGTCAGCCCTTCAACCGCACGCTTTTTTGTTTCAGTTCATAATAATATGCGGTCGGTAGTAATAATGTTTGAAACATTTTTGGAATCACTTTATTTAATATACTAACATACTTTCTCTATTTTATTTTAAACGAATCTAAAAATATTAACAAAATTAAATACTAACTTAACTAAAACTATACAGAAACTAAAAAATAGCGTCGAAAAGTGGCAACCAGCCGTTTCGAAATTTTTAGAAGGACGATAAGCACTCGGACCCCACGGCCCGAGGGTTTCCACCCCAAACGGCTCGAAAATATAATTTCCGATATCGCCGCTTGAGGTTTTCCGCAGCCGCAGCAGCAGCGCCAGCACAGCATGCCGAGCCAGGAAGACGGGATGGCGCAAGAGTATCGACACTCGTTGCGTCCCACACTAAAGGCCTACCCACCTTCCATAGAAATAAAGACATACCGTCCGGTCTCTTGCCATCGTCGCGTGCCAAGCCATTGGGTTCTAATACAGCTGGAACGCCGACGGTGACAAGAGCTCGTCGGATGATGTCATTAATCTTCACGTGCCGCGCTAAGTGACCCACACTTCGGGTGCAAGACAGGCCGTGGTGTCCGAGGCTGTTGCCATCTTCGCCACTTCTTCTCCCCAGAGAAAGCACTAGGAAGTGGTGAAGGGCGGGCGTTTTGGGGGACTGTCTTTTGTAATTTTGTCGTTAGAAAAGTGCTGATTCTCGACTAGTTTGAATAAATTACTTTTGATTTTAATTTTTAATATTAATACTCGCAGCGCCCTGCAGTTCAGGATAAACAGTACCATATGTGTTATTCTGATGTATAAGCTATATTATAATAAAGTTTTATCAAAATCGTGGGCCAAACATCAAATTGCAACTTTCTTAACAACTTACTTAATTATCAGCGAAGTACTCGGTCCGTCTCTGTTTGTACCGCAGACTCTTGTCATCAGTGTGTTTGCTATGATCCTCTGTTATATTATTATTTGCCTTTTATGTAAGGGATAAACATGTTTAGACTGCAGATCAAATTACCAAATTTCGAAAAAAATATCAACTGTCCCATACAAAACATCAATACCTACCTGACCCAAGTGTACAGTCGGTGACCAACATTGTCTGACCCACCCAACATTGCCTGACCCACCGGCATAACTTGTCAAGCCATTTTAATCATTACCTTCTTGTCGTTAAAGTAGAAAAGATTTTAAGTAACACGGCCATACTTACTACCTAATCTTTAATTTCGCGTATTTTCAACCAGTCATTGTGGCTTCGCGGTTCGATGCTGGATTCGCGACGAACAACATGTGGGTTCGAAAACACAATCCACCTTATATCAATTTCTTTATAATTTCTTTTTCTTTATTTGTTTTCATTTATTATTTCTACAATATTTCTTGCATTATTATAGAACGACCAATATGATTTTTGCCTAACAACTTTTCTGGAAAACAAGTGGGTAAATAAAAAAAAACTATAAGTCCTCAAATAAGTAGGACGAAGTAAAAGTTTACGTCGTGGGGTAGATGAATAAATAAAATAAATAAATTGATCTAAGTGACAAAAGTCAGTCTACCTAAACTACCTAAACAGTGACTGCGGCGCACAAACATTTCTAAAACGTTTGACGTAAATCGTGAAAAGTATTTTTAATGAATTTGGTGTATCAAAGCGTCATGTCGGAACTTAATGACTATACAAAACATTGCTGGCTGGATGGTGACGTCGTGCTGCCGACTCGACTGTGCGAATTGCCTATCCAAATACAGATATTTACTTCGTGCAAGATAACTGCTCCATCCACCGTGCAGGCATTGTTTGTTTGTGTTGCAAGAATTGGTTAGCTGCTCAAGAAGGTGTAACTGTTATTTACTGGCCATCTAAAACTCCCGATTTGAACCCTATAGAAAACCTATGGGGTCAAATGGTTTTAAATTGGGACACATCCGAAGGGCGAAATAAAAACGATTTGACTGAGATCGTGTCATCGACATGGGAGCACATGAGAGGAAAAGATTTGTGTTGGAACATGGTGAGCGGTATGCGTAGCCGCTTACAGCAAGTTATAGAAGGAGACGGTGCGCCACTTCGCTACTAACTAATCTACTTATAAGTATTTTGAAACACACTATGTAAGTAAATGCTCAATTGAATGAATGCTAAACCATTAAAATGTAAGATTCTGTGGTGATGTTATTGTTATAAATGGAAATGCATTTTTCTATTTAAATAACATGTTGATTCACTACATATACTTAGCTATAAATCTGTAAAACATTTCACAAATTCATTATTTTCTCGCATTTACCTACAGACATCAATGTTTTCTCGATAACACACTTCCAAGCAATTACCATTAGCATGACTTTTTTTAAATGTTTATAAATGGTTAGGTTTGGATATGATATTATAAAATGTATTAATTTAAGAGCATTTACTTACTTTATCTTACTTATGTATATTTTAATGAATTAATAAACATTTTTATTACTTGCAATGATTTTGTTTCATTTCTATACAAACTGCCCATTTAAAAAGATATTTCCCGACTTCGTTCGTTAAAAAAAAGTAAAAAAATAGATAATAATAAAAAACAAAACATTGCTAACAAAAAACTGTTAGGTTTTTCCTGGTTTCGAACGCAGACAACGATAAATATCGAACTGCCTTAGTGACCACGAGACCAACACAACTCTTGTAATATGTTTTGAAATTCGATCTTAGTTGTGATGACAGACGCAATATTCTAAAGAATTTGAACCGTAACGTATATTTTCATAAAGTTCATTATCGCACAATCACAACCAGCTATTAAAATGAATCACGGAATTTAGCTACCTATTAACCGTAGACACCTTTAAAATGTTACTGATGCGCGATATTTTTTTTTATTCATCCACCCTCGCCTTGGTTTTTTTTTAGTAATCTTGAAACTCATTAGCCTTTCAACCTTAACAACAACAATATAATGATTAAAATCGCCTAACAACATGATTTATCGAAATGCTTGCACGGAGTATTCCAAATGTTCACGATAAGGTTCAAATTCGCTATCACTCAAGTGGGTCAGATAATGTTGGCCACCGACTGTACCTATGGGACGGCTGATATTTTTTTCGCGATTACGATGTTGGTCCCATTGAGAAAGTTGTTCAGTTTGATGGTCACACCATTCTAATCCACGCTGAATAAACTTTTGTACGAAAAATATTTGGGGTAGAGTATTAAAGTTTTGGCACCCTTTAAAGTATTAAAGTATTAAAGGAGTATTAAAGTTTTGGTTTTGGTAAGTAAGCAAAAACCAATATCAAATACTTACAACATAAATCCGATCTCTGAAAAAGGTGCGGAAAAGCCTGTCAATATGGTAAACCCTTTTCCCTCGGAAATAGCAGGTAAATGCCGTATGTATGAAGTCAACTAGAATTTACCATCAATCAGAATAGTGGAATAATAAAAAAACGACTATTAAAAGGCGAAAGGTTCCTGTATAAAAAACCGGCCAAGTGCGTGTCGGGCCACGCACAGTGTAGGGTTCCGTAGTAGCCCGCTATAGTACGATCATGTTGTTAGATGATGATGATGTAAAGTTATTGGGAGTTAATGGTTATAATAACAAAAATCGACTTTAAATTTGAATTATCATTTCTAAGACGTGCCATGTCGCTTACTCGAATATACTCGAACAAAAACGTAACCCGTTGGTACAGCGCCATCTAGCGGCAGTATTGTGAAACTTGTGATAATTTATTATATTTCATATTTTGTTTTTCAATGCAAGTCTTTACCCGTTATAAACAGGCAACTACTTCATCTTATTCACTTTAAAGGATTAGGTAATGATAAGGATTTTGTATTTGGTACAAAATTATCCAACACCCAAGTTCAATGACTATTACTGCTAAACTTATAAAGTTATCTTAACCGCTATAATTTTCCTTTAAAATTCATGAAATGCACTATCATCGTGAATTTTTCCAGGTTTTTCAAGCCAGCAGTTTAGGTATACTGGAACAAAAATTTGCACTTCAAAGTTTAATATTTCGTAAATGGAGTATTAAATCGAAAAATAATTTTAGCAACCTCCAAGAGGAGCTACCCTAAAAAAAAATATATTCCTAAATTTTATTTTACCACTTTGTCGGCGTAATTGATATACACACTCCTACAAAATTACAGCTTTCTAGTACTAACGGTCTCTAAGCAAAACCTCGGACAGACAGACGGACATGACGAAACTATAAGGGTTCCTTGTCAGAACTACGGATCTCTAAAAAGCACAAAAAAGATGTACACTTACTTTATAAGCAAGTTCTCAGCAAAACTTCTATTCGAAATCGCCTCGAAGAAGCATCGCAATTTCATGGTGTTATAAATATACTAGCTTCTGATCGCGACTTCATCCGCGTGAAATTTCTTGTAACCCCGACCAACCCCGTCACATCGCATCGCCTGCCCGCACTACCACTTCGTTTTCGCTTAGCGTTCCTTTTGCGCGGTTGTTAAGGATCTTAACGTAATATTAAGTACCCTATAGCCTTTCTCAAGATGGGGCTATCAAATACAAAAAATATATTTTAAATCCGACCGGTAGTCTCAGAGAGATTAACGTTTAAACAAGCAAACTCTTCAGCATTATCTTCTTCGTCTTTTCGTATCGGAGGTACTCTTACTCGTGTTTTTTTTTGTTTAATATTGTTTGTGCCCAGTAGGTAGCCACGTTGATAGTGGCATTATTTAGGTCATCCAAGATGCAGGTGAACGGGAACTTAGGACACTCCAGCAAGAGGGGCATGGTCTGGTCAGAAGCATCGCACTCGCATTGGGTGTTGGATGGTTCTGTAATCCCCCACTTAGACAAACTGTGCCTACAGCAGCCTACTAGGGTACGCAGTCGATTGAGAGCTTTCCATATACGCCACTGCAGATCACGCCCGGGAGGCAAATGATTCTGGTGTTTAACGAAGTCGAGGGAGGTTTTGGATGCTTCTTTACCCACAATTTGCTTCTCTCCTTGGATGGTTTGTCCTGGATGGTCTGCATAGAGCGTAAGAAGCTCTTTCCTTTAGCTGTATTACTAGAACAGATATAGACAAATATTATATGTCAATATTACTGACTGGTCCCTAGACTATCGCTACTTCTGTCAGCTCATCGCTGAGAGACGTGTATGACGAGGGTCCTATGATATAAATATGTTTCTTATTGTTAGCAACTTTGAGATCAAACATATTGTTGCATGAAACACATGTCGGTATTGATATATATTTATTTATTTATATATATTTTATTGTACGCCAAAAATACATAACAAAAAATACGACTATCACTACAAAACACACAATGGGCGGCCTTATCGCTTTTTGCTATCTCTTCCAGGCAACCTTGGAATGGACAGGGATATAAACAGAACTATGTTTTACGGTTCTGAATTTGGAATCTGCGGAGGTAATTGCGTAACATACATAAAATAAGAATTGATTGCAATGCCTTTAATTTCAGCTGTCAGGTCAGCCACGTTCATTGCGTTATTTACGTGGTTAAACAGACGAATGTTTGAAGCTTATGAAGCAATCGATTAGGATAATGGATTTCCTTAAAAAACCTTTGAATTGTGGATTGAAAATGTGTTACGCAATTAGAGTGATAATCAATATTTTTTATAATATTTATTCCAGTTTTTTGGTAATCATGAACACGGAAACCACACTCGTTGTAATATTTCTGAACAAAGTTCTATGACAGCAATGCCTACAACTCGAAGTCTTATCAACATTATCGGAGCAAAGTTTGTACCCATAAGCCATAAGTTAGTAACTCAGGAGAGAAGTACAGTCAACACATTACGTGTAGAACTTATGTTGAAACTCATTCAAGTTTAGTTCACAATGTCGTTCGATCTCACATTCAGACCTTGAATAAATGTGAAAACTTGGACAATGAAACACACTTCAAGATGGATTGCTCAAATGCTCATCCCTACATTTTCGAAAAAACGATTGGCTAACTATTATGTATCTGAATAATACATTAACATTACGTAAGTATCTGTATCTAGACGGTATTAATCAATATTGAAATACACTTTTTTCAATAGGCGAGTCTATAATCTATTTGATCGAATTAATTAATAATTAATTAATCAATCAATATTGAATTATACTGTTTTCAATAGGCGAGTCTATAATCTATTTGATCTAATTAATTTAACAATCAATATTGAATTACACTCTTTTCAATAGGCGGGTCTATAATCTATTTGATCTAATTAATCAAACAAAGGATGGAATGGAATGAAGGAAAGTGGCGTGTAATTTGAAATAAAAGATGAATCGAAAAGCTGAAACAAAAAAAAAACATAATTATATCTTAGTAATCAATTCTTGTTGTTGTTCTAGAAATAGCTAAATAGTCCCTATCTTTAAGTCTCTCTCTCTTTAAACTCTCATCTACTTACCAAAACTTCCATGTCTAATCCGCGTTCTTAAAGACTAATTCATAATCATTGTTTTCTTTTTTTTATAGTTTTACGGTTATTTTTTTTACTGTAACGCTAATAAACGCATTTTTATTTCTTTTTTTATATTATTTTATTTTTATTTATTTATTTTTACAATAAAATTTTTAAAGAAAGCTTACAGACTAATACACGTAAATGGTAACGAAATAGTAAACAACTGACAATTGCTAATTACAAGCTTCCACATATATAATATTAATTTGAGATGGATGGCGTTTTGAGTCCAGCTTCATTGAAAACGTTCCACAGTCACTGGTTGTCGTACTGGGGGCCTAAATAGGCCACTTTGCAGAATCATAAAACGATAACATTATGAATTTTCTATAGGACTCAAGCTCGCCAAATATAATTATATTAACACTAGCTTCCACCCGCGGCTTCGCCCACGAGGCATATATGTCGATAAAAACTATCCTAGGTCCTTTCCCGGGATGCAATATATCTCTTTGCCAAATTTTATCGAAATCAGTTCAGCGGTTTAGGCGTGAAATGGTAACATACAGACAGACAGTTACTAGTTACTTTTTTATTGTTTTAATTTTTTTTGTCTTATCTCCGTGACAAAACGGCTGACTCCCGCTCCGGCTCGTTCTTGGTACAAAGGCTAGCCATTGCCATCCAACGTGGCAATGCAGCAAGCGTTTTGGGCACCTTTGCGCCGAAAACAGTTAGGGGCGGGTTATTTGACTAGGTTGTCGTCTTGTTCTTGTCGTGACTGTTATTATTATTATATTAGTATGGATTTTATTTTCTTTACTAAGCTAACGCGGTTACCGACTAATTTGTTTGTTTCTACCTTGCCGTCGGTTCTACGTCTGATCTCTCACTGGTCTTGTCGGATTGACGTACCATCGGACTATGAGAGTAAAATAACAGAGAAGGAGATATATGTGATATCTCCTGCGTACCTGGCTAATCCAAATTCCCCCACAAGGTGGTCCGACGACCTTGTGAAGGCCGCAGGAACCCGTTGGATGCGAGAAGTACAGAACCGGTCAAAGTGGAGGTGCTTGGGGGAGGCCTGTGTCCAGCAGTGGACGTCTTTCGGCTGAAATGATGACCTGGCTAATTTGTGTTGAGATTGGCCACCGTGACCGAAATCGATCGGGAGACTATTATACCGTTTATGCCACGCACACACCACGTGTTAGATCTCTCAGATGACGTACGTACGTGCATCACATTGTCGCAGCACGTCATCCTAGCTTTGTTTTGTATATAGCAGAGAATAATTGCGTAAATCACATGCGTTAGGTGTTCAATAGCACGTTTTCGACAGCGCCTTTCTATTAGTTTGTAGGTACCAAAGGAAAGGGAGTATTTATTACTTCCCCTCCAATCAAAACCTACGTAAAATTTACCCTATCCGTGAACTCAAATTGTACTTTTTATCATAATTAACAATTCGCAAGAATCACAACTTTGTCTGACGGAAGGAATCAGGCGAAGCTTAAATAGTTAATAGGATTGAGATGCGGTTGAAATAGAACCCAATACACCATGGATACCTAAAAACGGGATACCTATTCCTCGAACCCACCAACTTTGAAACGCATCAAATGAAACCTCTATCGATATAATTTATTACAAATCCTTCATGCTCGTTCTCTATGTTTCATCGTTGATACATTTCGAGGAATAAAATTATATTTTTTTATTTAGATTTTTTTTTTCAAGGAATATTTTGGTGCGTTTCGCGTTTTTAGGGGGTATTCACCCCCTAAAAACGACCAAATTTTTGGACATTATTATAGTAATCCAATTGATCTTCATACTCAACGTATTGATTGCTTGTCTATTATATTTAAAGCTTCGTACTTTAACTAAATAAGAAGTTTCGTTTCGTTTGAATCCTAGTATTTTGATATCCCAAATTCTTCCTGTCAGCGCTTAGCCACACAATAACTTAAATTCAAAAAAGCCCCTTCTGAGATAAAGGTTGATCCACGAGTTATTTCTTTCTTCACCCACAAAGACCTTTTTTGGAGAGACCATATTTTTAGGAAGAGGGTAATATATTCGGTAACAAGATTCCCCCTGAGAGGACCGCAAACTTATTTATACTTTTATCTGCTGGCATTGTAAGGAAGGTTTTTAGACAAGAATACATTATACAAATTAATACACCTTTACTTTAAAAATAAACTCGTAACATTTAAGCCCTCATGAGCAAGTCACCAGAACTGACTGCGACTGAATGTCTGACTGCTTAGTTGGTCCAGTGGTCGCAAGCGCTACTGCTAAACTTGAGTTCCTGGGTTCGATTCCCGGGTCGGGCCAAGTGTTATTAGGTTTTCCCATCTGGAATTTCTCAGTAGCAGCCCAGGCAGGCCAGGCAGGCCCGGTTGATGGTAATAAACATCATCATCATCTGCCTAGCCTTAACACCACTATGTTGGGGTCGGCTTCCAGTCTAACCGGATGCAGCTGAATGATGGTAATAAACTTAACTGGCTAAATATGGCTGTACTATAAGTAGGTACACGGTACACCTCTACCTAACCCTTCCTACCTTACTTCTCTACTTCCAACCCTTAAAATAGGGGGCGAGTCAATTACATGAGCTGCACACAAATCCGGACTCCGTGCTACTGACAGATTCTGGCTGGCAGATTCGTCATATAAGTAACATTTTGAATTTGATCGGATTTATCAATATCCACATGAATATATTCTTATGGATCAGAGGCGGTATTAATTTTAAAAAAAAGACAAAGAACTAGTAACACGAGTTTTAATTTCTTACAAAATGATTTAATTTTAATAAAGAAAGCAACAAAGCAACAATCACTTAACTCTATTACACAAACTACTCTTAAACTCCTGCTAAAGTACATAAACCGACACAAAATGATACAGCGAAACGTCCGTTGCGTCCGAAAGCCAAGCACAGAATGACCCTCGTCCCACGTGCGCGACGCCTTTTATACACTTCCACTTGTATCGAATGTGTGGGTAGGAGAAATATCTAAGACGGCCGTTCCTGATTGCGTGGCGTCCTCGACCGCGGCATTACTCCCATTTGCATCAGATCCTTGCTCATCCCTCACAACCTGGTTGTCATCATTATGTTGATCGTCGGCAATCTCTGAAACATTACAACACATGAGTAACAAAATGACGTGACCACTACGGTTTGAAGCTTATTCAACATGAAACAACTTACAGGTTACGGTCAACAAAGGTCAATGTCGCAGGCACAAGCGTGCACTCAAGTGCCAGTAACACAGACCAAAAAGCAATAATGACTTAAAGTTGAAACAGCTTGAAACCTGAGAGAACATTCAATGCATAACTAAAGACAGATTCCGGACTTCCGTCAGTCGTTATACATTGTCAACGACAGAGGCCCTAACGTTTGCTTGTCGTTTTACAAATTCATAGAAGAGGCCCTAACGTTTGCGTACTATGAATTTGTGACATATTACACGCTTCGCGTCATGAGACAGAGGCCCTAACGTTTGCATGTCCCTTCGTATGACCGCGATCGTGAAACAGAGCAGAGGCCCTAACGTTTGCTTGTCGTTTTACAAATTCATAGAAGAGGCCCTAACGTTTGCGTACTATGAATTTGTGACATATTACACGCTTCGCGTCATGAGACAGAGGCCCTAACGTTTGCATGTCCCTTCGTATGACCGCGATCGTGAAACAGAGCAGAGGCCCTAACGTTTGCATGCTCCAAACCGGTAAGTCAACTTACCAGTTTCAAAGAACGCAGAACAAGCGTCTGGCGTCCACTCACCGCGCCATAACGTCATTTGTTCGGCGGCAGCTTGAGTCTTCTTTCTGTAAGACCCAGCTAGAAGTTCCAATTCATAACGGGGCAGCACCCGAGTAACCTTGTATGGGCCGCGCATGCCAGAATCTAATTTTCCAGTACTTTGTCCAATCTTGCTGACAAATACAAAGTTGCCAACTCATCATCCATTTCGTCTACAATCTCAATTGGTACTTGGCGCTCGGGCATCTTCCGAACACGGTCATAGAGCGTATTTGTAAGTACACTCCTAAGACGACCCACTGACCCAAACTAACATCAACCAGAGCCATGTACCATAGTTACTCACATTACAACAATAATCTTTTTCACTAAGAGCCTTAGACACCTGGAAACCCACACACGAGTAAACTACTCTAACGCCACGGCGCTCCGGCCGACCAGCAATTGCATTGCTCTCACACACCCAGTGCATGGATCCGTATGCATCACCCTGTGACTACACACAACTTTACTACGGCCGTTAGAGAATCCCTACTCGCGTGGCTCTCACTACTTAGGCTTGCTCATTGCTCATCACCACTGTGATCACCATCTACTACGACTGGTACATGACCTACTGGCATCATTCTTAACCTAACGTGAGAGAATTTAAAATTGCATTGTAAACTAGATTGGGCTATACCTAAAAAAGTAACAATGTAGGTAACCATTTTTGCTGTTGTTTACCAGAGACGCACTCAGTACCGGAGTCAAAACAAAATGAAAACGACTCACCAGATTCGGTAGACAACAGATCTGTAGCCGGCTCAACGGCACAGACATCCACGCTTCCCTGGCAGAAGTCGCGAAACCTCTTGCACGGAAAGCGCCGTCCCGATCAGCGACCACTCGTACAGGAGATCCAGAGTGTAACGCTGTCTGACACTGCCATCTTGCTTGCACACGTCGTTGTGTGTTAACCTGTAACCACAAAAAAAACCAACAGCAGTGCATGTTCCACTCGGCCAATTCTGACCACATTGTTATCGAAACGCACTACTTAACAAAAATTTTGTAAAAACGGTAGCAATCATCGACAACAAAAGATTCCTTTAAGCCTTAGTAATAATTGGTCAGGAACTATATCAACTTAGATCACATACAACGCTCATGGCCCTGCTGCCGCAGCAGCTAATGACACTCATGCCACCCATATCGTCATCACCTCAAGTGATACGACCAACACACATCACTTCACATAGAGTCTACGACTCCCAGGTCATTACAAGACCAACACAACAATAGTCTCCTTTGAGACCCTGGTCCCCGCTGCACCACCAGCTGCCCATCGCTCCCTGAACAACTCACAAGTGAATTGCAGTAACGACTACAGACAAGTGCGTACAGTGCGACCTGGCCATGGTATGTGCTCTAACTACTCGGTGAACTCTCGTCACAGTCTTCTACGTTTAACTGGTTAGGAACACTACTTAGAGGCATCTTTGAGTGAGCATACTTGTAACTATGGTTAGAATTTAAAGCGTTTAACGTATGGGGAGGTGATCTCCAATCCAAAACATCAACTAAATTAAGTGGACCTTTGAACTTCCGATCTAACTTAGTCTTATAATCTGATTTCATTCTTCGTTTTCTAATAACACAAAATAGCCTAACCAAAATTTTGTTATAGCTGCCTTTGTCCTGTCATAATATTACTTTGCAAGTAAATGTAGGGTAGAAAAATAATAATATCTCAAGTTGTTGCTCGCTAATCGCAACGCTACATATGATTTGTTCTGTGCTGAATACACGCGTTTGACTAATACTAGTCAATGCAACAACATTATTAACTCGTTTGCCACTTAATTTGGCTGCACAACTTCCGTTTACTAACGAGCATTCAGCACCAGAATCGTAAACAAAACAATACAGCTCACCTTTATTTTCTAACGTGCCTGAGAGTAGCTGTACGATGCAAATGTCCACTCGCCGCTGCTGCTTGCAGCACGCGGTCCACCTCCACCATCTGCCTGGCTGCCACTGCTCGTGCACCGTGCCGCGGCCCATGACATGTCGCGACTTGTCCTGGATTCCCTCACTTCCAGCACACGAAGGGCTTCACCGACGCGGCGACGGCTGCAGGCTGCTTGGCTCGATTCTTCAAGTCACCCCACGTCACTGGTAGCTCCACGCTACATCTTTGGCTCCCTTTGTGCGCCTTAATGACGGCCACACACAACAAGTTGACCTCCTTGCAGTGAATTTTCAGCAAAACACAAATCAGCTATTGTACTGTGTGCTGTTACGTTTGCACACGACGCGTCCTACCGTGTGTTTATTACGAACGAATACGACGAACCCAAACGCCGGTTACAGACACTTTTTTTTTTTAACGTGGCGGTAGGGCGCAACTGGCGCGTCACTGTGCAAAGGTATTTCTGCATACAGCCTATGCCCAAAACAACATGTACTATGATCGCGCATCCGTATCTGGTTTGTCTGGGTCGAACTTGGACAGACCCACACGATTATTTAATAAGCGTTCGCATGTTTGCACTTTGTTTATCAAATGTCAACGGTCACTTTAATTATAAGCGTTCTGATTTTGCGCATGAACCAACACGAATCCCAGTCATTCAGCCAAGACTTGGCATCGCCGCGTAGACAAGTACCTATACGCCCGAGGCATTCGCGATCATCCCAATTATTAATCACACGAGCCCGGTCAACCTCATCGCACCAGACATCAAAATCATGTATGCTCGGGTCAAATGGTGGTATGTAAAAGTTATGGGACTTAGTTTTCAAAAGAGCGGACAAAGCTCCAACAATACTGTTCGCAGTATCCTTTTACTCAGTATTCTTAACTGAAACGTATGAATTACTCGTTACACTAGCCTCATTAGTAACCGCGGTCACACCAGAACTTCGCCCACAGTCACGTGTCGACACGTTCGGGAGTGACGACAGTAACTGGCCCTCGTTAGTTGGATGCAACGGACTATCGCTACTAGAAGTCACGGAAAATCTACGTTCGATCACTTCTAACCTTGTAAGAATTTGATCAAGGGCGGCGTTACGTGAACCGTGACGACGATCACGAGACTCTCCGCGGTATCTACGAGAACGAGAGTTATCGCGTGAGTTACGGGAAACACTACGACGCCTAGGTGATCTATCCCTACTATCCATCGAACGGCGGTGACGCATAGTTGGCGGCGTATAACGGTTACTCGAACTATCGCGACGGGAGACACGAGAGTGTCTACGATCCTTAGATCGGGATCCGTGTTCAGGCATTTTATAAGAAATAAAAACTTACTTACAGATTAAAAGTTCAGTACACACTAATCAACACAGAACTCACTTTTAACACAATTACCTAATCGAATCAGATGGCATAAACGGCTGGAAACGCGTGACAATCCCACTTCTGATCTTATGGATCAGAGGCGGTATTAATTTAAAAAAAAAGACAAAGAACTAGTAACACGAGTTTTAATTTCTTACAAAATGATTTAATTTTAATTAAGAAAGCAACAAAACAACAATCACTTAACTCTATTACACAAACTACTCTTAAACTCCTGCTAAAGTACATAAACCGACACAAAATGATACAGCGAAACGTCCGTTGCGTCCGAAAGCCAAGCACAGAATGACCCTCGTCCCTTTTTTTTTTTTTTTGAAATGGGCATCTCGCAGTTCAACCAGAGGGGTTGTCGACTGCTTAACCGGGCGATCCTGTGGATGCCTCAATAAATTAAGGCCTCCAGCCAGGGCTTAAAAACTAATTACAAACTAAGCGACTACACGCTAAGGGCACCCCCTGTGGGGTACGGACCTCGGCTTAGGGCGTCGCTGGGAGAGGGCAGCAAGAGGGACAGGCTGGATCAGGTTGTTATTATTTAACGATTGATGAGGCCGGCTTTTCCTAGCAGACTGCTCTGAGAAGAAAAGCCGAAACAAACTCAGAGGTCACAGTCGGGAATTTAAATCTACAGGCTCAGCTGCGGCGCGGGCTGGCACTACATCGAGCAAGGGTCGGGGCGGACATGGTACGGGGGGTCGCGACGGGCCTCGACGGCGAGGGCGGAATGACGGACGACGGGTTGTGTGTATTCTGAGTGTGCTGGTGCTCTTTCTACTTTCCTGGAGGAGGGTAGTGGCGTCATCGGGGACGGTGAGGGTATGCCTTGGTCGGCGAATCTTACTTATGCGGGAGGGAGTGTATCGGGAGGCCGCCGCAATCAGGGGATTGGGGTGCTTAATGGCAGAATCAAAGAAGCGCTTTGTGAGGCGTTTCATGAACTGCTGGACGGTGGGAAGTCTGAGATCTACGTGAAGGTTCACGTTTCGGACATAGAAGGGGGCTCCCGTGATCTTTCTAAGGAAACGGTTTTGTAGGGTCTGCATTCTATGCAGGTGATGAGGCTTAGCGTGTGCGAAGACTACGCAAGCGTACGTCATGATGGGACGGATGACTGCGGTGTAGAGGCGCAATTTGCACTTGAGTGACAATTTGCTGCGGGAGGTCAGTAGGGAGTGGAGCCTGCCGAGAGCGAAGGCGGCGCGCGAACGCGCCGTCCTTATGTGCACTCCGAAACTAAGACGGTCATCGAGAATGACCCCTAAGTATTTGGCTTGCTTATCCCAAGGGATCGGCTTGCCATACATAGTGATCGGGCTGGGGAGGGGGGGGGAGGTGAATTCGCGGTTTCCTGAAGAGAACCGCCTGACTCTTATCGGGGTTGACCTCGATTCTCCATTTCCGGAACCAATCGCCTAAGGCTTTTGCGGATTTTTGGAGAGTGCGAGCGATAGAGACCTGACTGTGACCCGTATAGTAAATAGCGGTGTCGTCGGCGAAAAGAGCCAACTGAGCCGATTTACTTTTGGGAATGTCACTGGTGAACAGGGTGAATATGAGGGGGGATAGAACGCCACCCTGGGGGACTCCGGCACGGACCGGGTGGGGGGGAGAGAGTGCGCCGTCGATGCGATAGCGGAAGGTACGACTCGACAGATAGTCTCGTAAGATGAGCACGAGACGGTCTGGCACACCTAGCTGGTAGAGCTTATATAATAAGCCATTATGCCAGACCTTGTCGAATGCTTTCGCAATGTCGAAGAATAGAGCACCTGTTGGCGCACCGCGCTGGAAGCCAGCGCTAATGTGCTCAACGATGCGGTGGACCTGATGGACGCACGAGTGTTTAGCTTGAAAACCAAACTGCTCGTTGGGAATGAGGATCTTTGATTCGGCAAAATCCCTGAGACGCTTATAAATAAGTCTCTCATAGATTTTGCCGAAAACATTGAGCAAGCTGATGGGTCGGTAACTGGAGGGCTCAGACTTGGGTTTGCCTGGCTTGGGGATACCTATGACCGTGGCTTCTTTCCACGCTTGGGGGAAGATGTTGTTACTCAGAGCGCCATTGAAGATAGCGGTCATGAGCAAAATGAGGGGGGCGGGGAGGAGTTGGTACACCTTGTTGGTGATGCCGTCCGAACCGGGGGCTTTGCGGGGTTGGAGCCCTTTTATGATGTCTTGCACTTCGTCAGGAGTGACCGGAGGCAGAGGATCATCAGGGTCTTCGACTGGTGGGAGGGAGGCTCTACGTTCGACCTCAGCGTTCACCTTGTCGAGGTGCGCTTGATCTACTGGTTGAGAGCTGGGAGAGCATTGGGACTCTAAACTGGCGGCGAGGCATTCGGCCTTTTCGGTGTTGTCAAAGGCAATGGTCTTATCGGGGCGTACGAGAGGAGGCATAGAGGCCTCTTCGGGGGAGCGAAGCTTCCTCTGAAGCTGCCAGAAGGCTTTGTGAGTGGGTTCCAGTTCGCCGAGCAACTTGTCCCATCCCTCGGAACGCAGCTCCGTTGTGCGTTTCTTTACAGCACGCTGTAAATAGCGCATGTGGGCTTTGTTCGCGTCACAGGGAAAAGAGTCATAGGCACGGATGGACGCGTTCTTCTCGGTTATCAGATCACGTACGTCAGCCGGTAATTTCCAGCGATGGTCTTCCATCACTGGAACTTCCCGTGAGCAATCCGTCAATACGGATTGAACGTGTTCTGTAAACGAGGCGATCGCGCCCGTCGTGTCCGCGACTGAGACAATTTGATCGGGAATGGAATCTAGGTGGGGTGACGTGGTGGATTTCAGCTTTTCGCTTACTTTCCTCCAGTCAGTCACTACTTTGGTCTGAGGGGGCTGATTGGGATCACGGGGGCCCGAATAGGGGGCTAGGTGAATAATGACTGGTCGGTGGTCAGAGTTGAGCTCTTGATGCGTCTCGATAGATTGCAAACGGAGGTTTACATTCTTGAGCAGCGCTATGTCGAGCACGTCTGGAAGGTGGTTTGGATTACCCGGGTAATGGGTAGGACGCATCGGAGCGATGACATCGAAATTAAGGGTGGAGCTTAGGTTGAACAGGAATCTCCCTCTGGTAGAGGTCGTGTTACTGTTCCAGGCGGGATGTTTGGCATTGAGGTCCCCCGCCATGATGACGGAGTCACTCATACCAAAGAGGGCAGTGAAGTCGTTGGTGAGAGAGATGGTATCCTCTGCACCAGTGCAGGGCGGGATATAAGCAGAGATGATTGATATAGATTGATGACCAGTCATGCCAAGCCGACAGATAGAGACCTCCAGGTGAGAGAGTAGAGGAGGACGGTCTATTGGGGAGCAATGAAGGGACTTTTTGAAATAAATAAGGGTACCACCATTGTGACATCGAGACCTGTCGTTGCGAACTAGTTTATAGTTGGCAATGTTCGGGTTTCGATTATGGGGCTTTAGGAAGGTTTCCTGGACTAAGAGGATGTCAAGCTGATGATCGCGGAGGAAGGTGGCGATCTCATTACGCTGACTAGAAATGCCATTGGCATTGAAGAAGCCTAGCTTAAGGGATCGGGGTTTATTTACGCTTATTCTTTGTTGATCCATTGGGAGCAATTAGAATTTAAGAGTTGCGAGGACTTGCGTAATCTCGGGATACGCATTGAAAATCTCGGCAATACGCCGAGGATTGCCTTGGCAGGCTTGGATTTCGGCTGCATAGCGTTAGCAGGGGCGATGAATGATGCGTAAGCACCGATTATCACCTCCATGCTGTTTGGCTGAGGGCCAGGGACGAGCGTTTGGGGGAACCTACTGGGGCCAGAGGGAGTGGTAGCAGGTTGGACTATCATAGCGGCAGCTGAGGCCGAGGGGGCTACTGGGGCTGCGGGGGCTACTGGTGGCGGTGGGATGGAGACTGCCATCAGTGCAGGGAGGGTCGGGGATTGGGAGGGCACCGAAGCTGCGGGAGCTTTCTGGTGGAAGAGATTGGCCCAGGGCGAGGGTCTCTGAGGACTGAGCCGTTCGGGCATTTGTGAAGATGGGATCTTCACAGAGGGGCTCTCTCTTTGTTGGCGGTCGCTTGCGCGCTTGGCCAGTTTGGGAGAGGGGGCTTTAGGGGCTTTGGGGCAACCCCGGTAGTTAGCCGGGTGCCCGGATTGACCGCAGAGTACGCAGCTCGGCGGCTCTGTGCACAGAGTGCGGTCTTTGGGACGGGAGCAGTCAGCTGTTCCGTGATTTCCTAGACACTTGACGCATCTAGGTGTCGCGTAACAGTGGGATTGGGCGTGGCCATATAGCTGGCACCTATGACATTGTCCAATCAGGTTGGACTTTCGGGGCTTCTCGATAGAGATGCCCGAGAGGGAGCAGACGGACTTCACCTTGAAAATAGGGTGATGTCCGTCTGTGGGGTCGCATACGACAAGGACCATGTCGTAAACTAGGTCTGTCCTCGCTTTGTGCAAGCGATGGACGGCGGAAACAGGGATGCCTTGTGAAGCAAGGTCTTCTTTGATCTCCTCAGTGGAGATTTCTTTCGGCACGTGCCTAATTATGACGCGGGTGGGGATTTCCTCCGGGAGGGAGTAGGTATGGAATGAATAATTCCGTACCTGCAGAAGGCGGGTGAATTCCCTGTAGTCCGAGGACGAGGGAACCGAGACTTTAATACCCTGTTGGGTGGACCTAGCGTTTGTGTAGTTGATCTTACGATCAACACACATTTTGGAGATTTCTGTCCATTTGGACTTCTCCTGAATGTAGATAGGGGGCGGGGGGCGTTGCTTCTTTTTGATAGAAGCTGGCGGGTTTGCACTAGGGCATGAGGCAGGGACGGCCTGAGAAGCGGCGGGAGGTGCTGCGGTGGGTGAGGCGGGGGGAGGGGTGGGGGGGAGGGGAGATGGGGAAGGCGCTAGGCTTTTCTTAGCCTTGGAAGCGTGGGAAGAGGAGCCCTTCTTTCTTTTACCTCCCTTTCCGACAACTTGATAGTCGTCTTCGGAGGAGGAAGAGTCAGAGAGGGTTTCGTCAGGGTCGGGTTGAGGTATGGACGTGTCCATAGCCTCGGGTTGGGAGGGTGGTAAGGAGTCCATTGTCTCTGGGACAATGGCGGCTTTGGCAATGGGTGCCGACAAGGGGGCTGCGGCGACCTTAGTCGATTCGGAAACACTGGCGGAACCCTTTGTCGGGACGGACAAAGGCGCCGGTGTTTCCGAGACAGTCGGGGTTTCGAAAACGTCACTGAAATCAGCGACGGAGTCGGTGGAGGGGGAGGGAGCTAGGCGATATGCCAACAGCTGAGGACCGTACTTCGCCTTGAAGGACGGATCCTTAAAAAGGACCTCCTTGACGAACGCTATAATAACAGCGTCCATGGTGGTCTAGGAGAGGGAAAGGGGACTACGCATAGAGGCGTAAGAAACCTAATTACCTAACCCCGGGTGGGAGTGCCCGGGTGTGTGATCCTACCCTCCCTGTCGGGTGAAGACAGGGAGGTGAGTACCTAGGGTGAGCCCTAAGCTTGAATCCCGTCGCTAATCTTATTGCGCGAACGGGTTCCTAACCGGTCTAGTGAAATGGGTGTAGAGACACCCAGACCGGTCCTAGTACGAAGGGGTTGACACACCCAACCGTACTAGGTGCAAAGCTGTGGACGAATGCAAGATTAGTGACGAAGCTAGACTTGACTAGGAGATCCCCCAAGGCCAAGGTTCTAGCTCCCGACTCCAATTGACTGCCTCACCCTGAAGGGGTCAGGCTGGTGGATTGGGGCACCACCCACTTGGCTTCGTTAACACCGTGAGGTTTCCGCCAAGGACCACGAAACTGTGGTTTTACCCTGAAGGGGCCACAACAAGCGACGAAACGTTTTTGACGATATTTCCGAAGAAACAATTCTAACAACAGTGCCTTGAAAAAGACAGCTGTTGATAGAAGTCGGTCGTAGTCGGGGACTACGGAGCTCGTGACGGCAAGCGTAACGAGGCCGGGCGGCGAGAGCGGTGAGTCACGATGCAGCGGGCGGGGAGCGGCACGTCCGTTCACGGCGAGCGTCGAGCGGCGAGTTCTGACCCTCGTCCCACGTGCGCGACGCCTTTTATACACTTCCACTTGTATCGAATGTGTGGGTAGGAGAAATATCTAAGAATATAGAATTCAATTTAATACTGTAAGCGAGTGTATCAATTTTATATCAAAACCGTCTTGCTTGGTTAAGCTTCATATTCAGCGTACGTTTCGTTTACATAACTAAGGAATCTGTCACACTTGTGCGTGGCTGTTAATATAATACAGACTAAGGTGCAGCCTCATGACTTTCCTAAAACAATAGTAGTACAACAACTCGGTCGATAGCCAATATAAGCGATGCAAACACAAATCAAACTTTTATTGTCAGACGCCCCCGCAACAATGAAGGGGCCCGTCAGGGCCGAAGCCTGCCGGGGCAGCGGGATTTTCCGAAAGGGTTACCGCTACCCCGGAACATAAAGGGCTTAGGAAGGAACACGGGTGGGTTTTAGTCAGTAAGAGTCTGACACTCCCTTCCGCTCCGCCCAGAGTGGGACTGGTCATTTGATGATTTCCCACCCCCAAAAAAAGCATTTACAGGGTCAAATTAAATTAGTCAGCGAAACTCCGCAGCCGTGATGGATATCATGGTGATCATCAAATCAATTTCTTTTTTGTTTTATAATTTTTTTGAGCATATCCCACACCTAATTTTCAGACCTGACTACCTAATTTTTGGTTCTTAGATATAGTACCCACATTGATTGTGGAACTGTAGACGACGTTAACCCTCCCTAATCATATTACAGCACTTCACAGAAAATGGAATCACGTACCAATTGTGCCTAGCTTTGATGAACAAGCCAGTAGTAATTTGATAAATTAGCTAGATGAGGCTTTTATGTGGAACACGAAACATAACCGTTGTTAATTTTGTTAAAAATGTCAACATAGGCAATTTTCTGTGTTTATGTGCCTCGTCGGATACCACGTGATCAAACAATCTATCTATATAAATAAAACAAAGTCGGGATAGTTACACCATTTTTTAACACAAGAACGGCGGGACCGATTTTTATGATCTTTGATTTGTAGGATTTGTCTCCGCCCCAAATAGCAGAGTAACGATTAAAACATGGGAAAAATTTACGAAAAAAATAATAATGAAGATATTTCAGTTTCTCATAGATTTTGTATGGAACGGCTTTTAAGAGTCTAAGGCAGTACGAAGTTCACCGAGTCAGCTAGTCCCTTATACAAGAGGCTTCACCTAAGGGGGTTTTCAAATGTCAAAAATATCTGGTTAAAAATCAAATGTAAAATGGAACGAGTTTTATGTTACATTGTTAATAAAAATAAATTACATGTTTTTCAGGCAATATCTTGATAAAAGAAAATATTTATTTTTGCAGAATAACTGTAAAATGCAAAATAACGATAGATTGATAATGTCGGCAATCCCTCCTATTACGGGAATTAGTTTATAATATAAGAAGCTCAATGTTATCGATTTGTACTTAGTCGGATCAGACGTGCTACGAACCTCTACGCAGTGCTACGATCCGCTACGCCACCGCGTCTTGCTACGAACGGATACCAGTCGATACGGTCGATAGTCGCTGTACGATACTATAAATACTAAGAGCCAGTTGAATTGATCGTAAACATGTTAATTTGTTATACATTTACTAACCTAGTTAAGAATTTGTTCCTAATGTTATTTAGTTGCGGAAAATGTAATTACATATGACTTCGTTCCTCACAGAAAAGGCATCTCTCCAATAACAAAAATTCAACGCAGTACATAATATTGACTTATCATACTTATAATATTAATATTATAAAGGCGAAAGTTTGTGAGTGTGTTTGTGTGTTTATATGTTTGATACTTCTTCACGCTCAAACGGCTGGACCAATTTTTATGAAATTTTGTATGGAGGTAGCTGACTCCGTGGATTAACATAAAGGTTACTTTTTATCCCGATATTCCCACGGGATCGACACTTACGAGGGCGAAACCGCGTGGCACAGCTAGTTTCTCAATATTTTCCAAGTTTCTCGTCGTCAATTTCATTTCCGCAGTCCTTCGGTTTTTGTATTAATCAACTGAGTTCTGACTAACAATTGGCTGTTATTTCATTAGCTTTCAGTTTCGTTTTCAATGAACACGAACAATAATACAGAGGTATCATTGTTTCTTCAACAGATATTTACAAGTAAATAAAAGTATCAATGTTAGTTAGTTTTGTATGTATTTAACAACTAGCTGCTCCCCGCGGTTTCACCCGCGTAAATGTCAATCCCGTGGGAATATCGGGATAAAAGTAGCCCAAGCCAAGTGGCACAGGCGAATGAAGGAACACTGGTGAGTTTCAGTCAGTAAAAGTCTGACACGCCCTCCCGCTTCGTTTAGAGAGGGAAAAGTTATTCGATAATTTCCCAACCAAAAAAAAAATGTGTGCAACTTCTGGAATAAATGCTCTATAAGATGGTGAAAACCGCATCAAAGTTGTTGCTTACTTACGAAAAACAACGTGGTCACACGCAGACACGAAAAGCGACTAGGATCTATAGTTATTATTATTTTTATTAAAATACTAGCTGCGCCCCGCGGTTTCACCCGCATAAGTTTCGATCCCGTAGGAATATCGGGATTAAAAAGTAGCTTATATGTTAATCCAGGGTATCAGCTACCTCCATACCAAATTTTATCAAAATTGGTTCAGCCGTTTGAGCGTGAAGAAGTAACAAATATATAAACACACCCCCACACACTCACCAACTTTCGTCTTTATAATATTAGTGTGAAGTGTGATAAGAGTTTGTTTTTTTTGTTATACGCACTCTAGAACTACCAGTCTCATTGGAACAGTTTTTTTTTGCATTTGATAGCCCACCTCTTGAGAAAGGTATTTAACATCACGCTTCGACCCCTCGGACCTAAACAGAAAGATCGAATGACAAAAGGAATGCGAAAACTAAAGCAGAAGCGCGGGCGGGCGATGCGATGTGACGCGGTGGGTTATGGAACAAGGGAGTTTTATAAAAATGTGGCTATTATTTTAGTATATCGTGTATTAGTTTGTAATATTTATAGAAGAAGTCTGACCGTTTGCTCCGGATAATCTCCGAACATAAACGGCTGCACCGATTTGATAGAATTTGGTATGGGGATACTTTGAACCCTAGCAAAAACATAAGCTACTTTTATCGATATACCACGTGGGAGAAGCAGCAGGCGGAAGCTAGTAACAGAATAAAACTTTGTAAATCTATAATATGGTTATCTAGTTACCGGAGATAACCGTTTTTGGTATTATTTTTTTCACAAAGTAACATTAACTATAATAACTTTGAAGCCTATAACGATACATGAATTTTATTTAAAATATGATATCACAAAGTAGGTACCTCCACACACAAACTAAGAAGATATTTAAATTTATAATTAGAGTGCTAATATTGTTACTTCCACGTTAACTCCACTTATTCCCTCATATTTCAGTGGAATTTCTCGTGTTTATCCAAAATTGCTTTCAGTACCTAATTAGATTTACACCTAACGCTCCTTTCTTAATAAACACGAGTAAAAGATTATCTAATTAAAATTAACGTTTATTTGCTTTAATTATTAACAACGTATAGCTGGCACTTAGCGAAGAATTAAAAGGTGACAACAGAATATTTACAATGTACAAGATGACTTTTGTTTCGATTAATACCTACATTTTGGTGAGATGGCATTCGTAATACAGGGTGATCCTAGTAGGTACGAGTGCGAGTGCCAAAGCACTCCTTTGACACAAAGTGCACATTACATAAGACCAAATTTGTTGGTTTTTAAGAGCATTTACGCCGTACGCCATTTCATACAAACTTTCAAGCCCTTGTTTTTCAAAACGAATGAACCGATTTTAATGAAACTTCATACGCATAAGCAGGATACAAAGGTCTAAAAAGTTACTTAAGAACATTTTCGAAATGTCTTATTTTAAAAAAAGATAACTGGAAATCTCTGTTTCTATGGAAAATTTAAAATCGTTTTATTTTGGCTGTAACACTATTTTTCGAAAATGTTCTTAAGTAACTTTTTACCCGACTGCGGCGAAGCCCAAAAGGAGGGTTATGTGTTTGACCTGTATGTATGTATGTATGTATGTATGTATGTATGTATGTATGTATGTCCGTTTCTTTGTTCCCTAGTAACTTCTAAACGAATGAACGGATTTTGATAAATTATACGTCTTTAGATTTGTCTTGGTAGCGCGAGTGTCACTGGGTATATCAAAATTGAAAAAATATAAAATGGCCGATTTTTGGCGCAATATGGTCTTCAAAAAATTTTTTTTTCTCAAAACCTATTGAGTGGGGTATCAAAATAAAGGGTTTTTAAAGGTGATTACAAAAATATATACAACTTATATGGTTAAAAGTAATTCGAAGTGACAAATCGTAAAAAACACGTACCAAGAGCTAAATCGTCTGCGAAATCTTTCACATTTATTTTGTCAACTAAAAAGCTGGAAATAAAAAAGTTATTTAAAAAAATAAAAAAACCCGACTGCGGTAAAAAACTGAAAAGCTAAAAACAAGCCTATTTTAAATTAAATATAAGTTGGAAGCAGGCGGGACCCATTTGAATTTGAAAATATAATAAAAATGATATGGGTCCCGCCTGCTTCCAACTTATATTTAATTTAAAATAGGCTTGTTTTTACCCGACTGCGTCAGAAGGAGGGTTATGTTTTTCGAGTGTATGTATGTATGTATGTATGTATATTTCTTTGGCACGCTCTGCAGCCTAAACGGCGTAATCGATTTCAACTTGAGAGGTGCTGTTAGATTCGCCTTAATTGTGAGAGTGACACTGGGTATATCAAAATTGAAAAAAATTAAAATGGCCGATTTTTTGCGCAATACTATGTCTTCAAAAAAATTTTTTTTTCTCAAAACCTATCGAGTGGGGTATCAAAATAAAGGGTTTTAAAAGGTGATTACAAAACTATATACAACTTATACGGTTAAAAGGAATTCGAAGTGAAAAATCGTAAAAAACACGTAATAAGAACTAAATCGTTTGCGAAATCTTTCACATTTGTAAACTAAAAAGCTGGAAATAAAAAAAGTAATTTAAAAAATAAAAAAACCCGACTGCGGTAAAAAACTGAAAAGCTAAAAACAAGCCCATTTTAAATTAAATAAAAGTTGGAAGCAGGCGGGACCCATTTGAATTTGAAAATATATTGAAAATGATATGGGTCCCGCCTGCTTCCAACTTTTATTTAATTTAAAATGGGCTTGTTTTTAGCTTTTCAGTTTTTTACCGCAGTCGGGTTTTTTTATTTTTTAAATTACTTTTTTTTTAGCTTTTCAGTTTTTTACCGCAGTCGGGTTTTTTTATTTTTTTTTAGATATTTGTATCTAGCTTATGCGTATGAAGTTTCATTAAAATCGGTTCATTCATTTCGAAATACAAGGGCTTGAAAGTTTGTATGAAATGCTGTACGGCGTAAAGGAGATTTACTGTTCCCATTCTTCTAGTAATAAAGATTTCTTTTTTTTTTAATATTTTTACAGCAAATATTTTACCGTTAGTCTTTACCGTTAGCTGTGCTATAAAGTTGAACAAAATCAAAAATCCCGAATGGGTATTCGGAATTTAAATTTTTCATGATACGGGCGTATCATGGAAAATGTAATATTTACTCGACTACGCTTTGATAAAAATGGAGGCTTATAAATATTTCACTGATAAAATATACCTTAGGGTCCGCTGGCGAACTTTTCATCCTTTGTGCCGCTAACTTCCTGAAACACAAAGCTGAACCCAAAACTCGTTACTCACACAATAGGCTTTCAACACACAATATAAAACGCTACAAAATTATTTGCAATAAACCAACAAATAACAACACAACCGTAGTGTCGGCGAGTAAGTTATGACATCGTAAATTATTCGGATGTCAACGTTGTCCAAGCATACCGTCAGCATGATCCTTCCATTGTAGGCTATTACAGTATCTATAATTAGACGGAGTGAGGAGATTAGAAGCGAGAGCTTGATGAATTGCTAGCACTCGGCGGAGAAACAATTGATGACTTAAGGTTGGGATTACTTAATGGAGAGTCTCCATAAAATCAACTTCAAAAGAACAAATAAAATCAACTGATTCCATTGGAGACAGTTGATTTTATTTGTTCTTTTCATCGAACTCAAGTCGAAAAATACACATAAGATTTTGTGTAGGTGTGCGTAAACAAATGTTTACATAACTGACTGAAACATGAATGTCATGTCTATTTACCATGATTCTAATCTTCTAAAGTAAGTATCTACTCTCCAAACTCTGTAACCTCGTACCAACATGTAACGCCTGAGGCAACTCAAACATACTCGTATACGGAAATATTCTAACACAATCCTCTTTGAATACGAATGTTGTTTCTTTTGTTAAAAGTCATGCATACTGATGCTATGTATGAATAAATTGTTATTAGGTATTACGTTTTGAAAAATACACTTTTTTTTCGAGGTTTCATCCCTATTATATGGGACTAAAGCGGGTTGTAGACCTAAGCTAAGTTAGTCTAGCTTAGCTCGCATAACTGAGGTAATTTTTAGGGTTCCGTACCTCGAAAGGAAAAAACGGAACCCTTATAGGATCACTTTGTTGTCCGTCCGTCCGTCTGTCTGTCTGTTACGACGCTTTTTCTCTGGAATGCGTGGAGGTATCAAACTGGAATTTAAATCAAATACTCAGGTGTACTGTCCCTTAGAGCTATAAAATAATCAAACTTCTAAGCCAACGCAATCAAAAGATACAGCCGTTATTGCCGCCAATTTTCGCAAATTTTCGACACTCGCAAGGGAATCAAAACCTACAGGGTACCTACTTCCCGTTAACTCAGAATATTGAAATTTGGTACGAAAAAACGTCTTATAGCGCAGATAAAGAAAAAATTGTGAAAACTGTAATATAATAAAAATATTTTTAATAATTTTAAACTTACTACCCTTTTCCTCATGAACGCGTAGAGGTATTAAATTGAAATTCATATGAAATACTCAGGTCTATGATACCTTCAAGCTGTAATAAAATCAAACTTCTATGTCAACGAAATAAAAAGAAACAGCAATTTAAGCCGCATATTTTCAAACTCACAACTACTCGCAAGGGAATCAAAACCTAAACGGCCTTATTATAAAACAAGGTTTATCTTTAGACCCAGGTTTAAACCAACGAGCCATTTTTAAATTTTGAACTTTATTCCGACAACTGTAAAGTTCTTAATGCAAAATTGACAACTTAGACTCGGGTTTAACGTCAGTTTTTGTAATAAGAACTTTAGCTTCGTCGGATTATAGTTCGAAATTTAAAAATAGCTGGATGGTTTAAACCTGGGTCTAAAGATAAATCTTGTTTTGTAATAAGGCCGTAAGGGTCCAGTCGATCTTGAAATTTGGCATGGAGAAATGTTTTATAGCACTTATAAAGGAAAAATTGCGAAAACTTTAAAAAGTATTATCTCGAATAAACACTGAAGGGTACTCGGTTAAAGCACTTGATGTGGTTTCTGGAGCACCAAATCCGAAAGCTGCTAGAAAAGCCTTGCAATCTGTAAATGCTCTAGCTACAATGCAGACTTACGGTCTTCCTAAGAATTTGTTTTTACGAGTAGGTGCACATTAAAACGTAACTGTGAATATTGACACTACGAATGGCTTTGTGAATGGTACTACCGGAATATTGATGGCTATAGATTATGGTCGACACAATGAGACAAGTGAAAAGCAGCTTTTACGTATTTGGGTTCTGTTCGATAAAAGTACGGAAAGAAGAACATGTCAAGCGACTTCTCGGAAACATCATCAATATCTCAATTCGTATTGGACGCCATTAGATGCTATCACCTTATAATGTAAAAAGTTGAAAATCTTCAAATCTGGTAGTGCGGCGTACTCAGTTTCCAATAGTACCAGCTGAAGGTGTTACAATTCACAAGTCGCAAAGTGCAACCTTAGAAAAAGTTGTGGTTCATATTTCTAAAAATGTAAAAGATCGATGTTGTATGTAGGTTGTTCTAGAGCAACGTCATCGTCTGGACTGTATTAAGTCGTGAATTCAGGTATATTTAAACCTCTAGACTAGAGAAAAACAAATTGGTACCATATTTTAAATTTTTGCAAACACCTGAAGATAATGCAGTTCAAATTGTATTTTATAACGTGCAATTATTGCGCAAACATTTTTCAGACGTCAACATAGAACCTATTATGCATTCCTCCCATGCAGCATTGTTTGTTGAAACCTGGGGGTGTCGTAGAGACACTTTTGAACTTGATGGGTTTTATGAGGTGTGCAGAGCAGATGGTCCAGCTATATCTAATGCAAATCCAGGTTGATCTATCGCGTATGTACGTCGCAATCTTAAGGATGCCGTGACAGATGGATCATGTAATAGTACATTATGATACATGTGTGCTATGTTGATCATTATACTCGAGGCGGTATTATTCGCGCGAGCCGCAGGCGAGTGCTATAAGGAAGCCGAGCGTATAATGATCAATGCACACGCGTTTCATACGACGTTTTTCAACACACTTGCGAGGAATAAAACAGACTTGTATTGTTAAATATTAACTTGTATGGAAAATGGCGCGCTGGTTTTGTCTTTCCGCATAGCCAGCACTAGCAATGCGCGCGCAAGTGTAAATAAAAGCACTGACCACAGAGCATGTAGGCACTGACAACAGATGTATTAATGATTCGAAAGATTATAATTCTGTAAAGACGTACCTGTTAGAGTCGCAAATCATATTTTGATCAAGATACAACCTGACACTGACCTGGAAATTGCAAAAAATCTAAGGAAATTTGAATTTCGCGGTCTACCACTGCGCATTCACCTTAAATTTCCGTGGTCCCTGCGCATTCACCTTAAGGTAAATAAATATTAGTTCATTGTAGGACCAAGGACAATACAGACTATTAAAAAAAAAGTGAATTGATGAGATTAAAAAAGCGCGCATCTCCGACTAGTAAATAGTTATCTGTGGAAATAAAGCACATGTGGATTAAAGTAAAGAAAGAGCACGCGTTTTTAATACACTGCATTATGGACCTAAAAGCGGTTCAATAAGAGCCACTTTACAAGCAAGTGTGTTGAAAAAGATATTATTTAAATAACCCAAGCGCTGCAAACGGCCATTGTGATTGCATTTTGAAATGTTTAATGTCAGAGTGATAACTGTTTGTAGGTCACCACAATGTCCAATTAATGTTGCAAAATAATGCATAAATACAACAATATACAGCAGTAACCTCAATAGGTATACTTCATGTTCTCGTCTGATTGTTGTGGGAAACTTCAATATCGATTTTAGAATGAATCCCCAAGGAATTTCCACATATTTTTCATCCATAAACATGTTTTCGTTAATAAACACTAGCACTACACGAAGTAGTACAACTAAGTATAGATAACGTTTTTTCGAACTTCAATGTTCAAAAAACTTTGTAAATAAATAACTTTGATAAAAAAAACTGCCATCATTCATCAGCAGACTTTTGCAAGGCTGCTGCAAGGCTAGTGTAGGTATTTCAGTGATATTATAAAAGAAATGATAAGTGTTATTATAAAATAAAGGATTACTGAAACGATAAAGAGACCTTTGTCTTTAATTTATGCTCCTCCAGCTTTCCATATTGTAATGTTATGGATTTCATTTTGCAAAAAAAAAAAAAAACTATGACTCGATTGTCGTGATGGGTGAACTATTACTTATATACCTACAGGTTTGTACGGAACCCTCGGTGCGCGAGTCCGACTCGCACTTGCCCGTTTTTTTTTAATTTAGCACACAAAAGAAAGAATATCTACGAACAAAACAAATATCGCAATCAATGAAACATGAAACCGTTTAGAGGTTTTAAGGCATCCCTTTGAATTGGATACAGTACAGAAACAATTGCCTCTATTATACGACGAATATTATTGTTACGAAAGCAACATTTACCAACATTTAGAGACGTAGCTGCATAGGCAGTAGGTCCTCGAATAAATATATTCTGCTTATAACTTCGAACTTTGTCTATGACAGTTGTTACGGGTCGTCAGTAGCCCGAAAGTCTGACAACCAGCCTTACCAAGGGGTACTTATCTTATTACGCAGTTACTGGGTTGTGGAGGTCAGATAGGCAGTCGCTCCATGTAAAATACTGATGTTCAACTGCATCCAGTTATACTGGAAGCCGACCCCAACTTAGTTGGGAAAAGGCTAGGCAGATGATGATGATGATATAACTTTGAACATAATTCCGTCCATATCTAAGTATTTATGATACTTACCTTAAACTAACAGTAGCGATTGGATTTCATACTAATATTGAATTTAATATTAACACCACACGTAAGAATCTTCACACACATCTCTTTACATCACAAGACTTACACACGAGTGAGCTGATAATACAATTTCCTTGCAATATGCGAGAGACCCCGACGATGTGTGACGTCACATAACAATATACTGAATTGCTGTATTTGCAAGTGTTAATAACTACTTGGTGGAGTTGGTTAGTGCTGCACAAGTTTGAGTATACGTCATCGATGTTCGTCGGAAATATGCTGTCAACTTGTTGAAGCATTTTGAATACTACAAAATAGTATGTTTGTTTTGTAAACAAGTGCATCATATTATTCCAAGAGTCTTTTAAACCCAAAGCAAAATCATCCTACCATCTTTGACAATAAATTCAGTTTGAATTTTCTGAAATAACGAGATGGAGCATTTTTCTTTTAAAATCTTCAATGGTTCTAACAATTTAAGAAAAGGAAGGTGTATGGGAAAATAAGTGTCTCGCTTCATAGAGTTGTTGATCGCTCCGAGGCGAAGATTCACATCTGCATTTAATTGCATTCCTTGGCAGTGAATAATTTAGTAGTGAAATTCAACTTTGTACAAAAAATTATTTCTTACTACAGCACATTAAAGCGGTTTAATTCAGACTTACTGACTTTATACAGTAAGAAGAAATATTTGTAAAACAGTGAAAGACAAAACAGTAACAGTCACAAACGATCATCTACTGAATATGAGAGTGGACTTATAAATCGAGGACAAAAGAAAACAGCGCACTAATTGGGCTATGAGTCAGAGGGACGATATTATGCGGTAGTGTTGAGCAGAGGAAGAGATAACAAGCCATGAGGAGGATTTGTTGTGCGTGAGAGCCTTTCGATTAACACTTGGTTTAACCGAACTATTACCATATAAAAGCCATTTTCTTACATCGTTCTGGCCGTTCAAAATTATTTTTAAGCTTCCATTTTGTAAAAGATGAACAAGAGTATTTTGGGTAATTTATTTTGTAAGCTTATTATGCTAGCATTAGCAGGCCAAGGTTTCGTTGCCCGCAATAAATTATAATTTAACTTCAATTAACAAGCTTTTCTGAGACTGTCAGCTTATTGCTACAGGAGACTTATTGTATTACAATACGTGTAAGGTCAATATTTTTTTTTCAGAAGACCACAGAATTGTTCCTGGCCACTAAAGACTGTGTGGCCGGATCAAAATCGGAATAAACACGTAGTTACATAAATATTTAAAAAGTTCTTGTTTAAGTATTAACACCGTTCTGACCTATTTACGATTATCAGGAATATAGTATATGTATTTGCTCGATATTCACCACTATAATTATTAACTCTGTAACTGAGACAGAAAACTTTAAAGTCTCTATGATTTGATAAGATACTTTACCCAAGTACCCACACTAATATTTTTCTTCATTTGAATCTTTATTCTTTTAATAATAGGTGAGCTTATTTATTAAGATTCTTCGGAAGTAGGTACCTTGAAATTAATTGTAGGAAAATATTGTCAATAATCATTAAAGGAGATTATTTCACGAAATTTTTGCTCTGCAGCAGTTCTTATACAACGTGATATTTTAGGAAATGGTAATTTGAAAGTTTCCCTATAATTTTCAATTACTTGTAAAGGTCGGCCGTCTAAACTATTCGTAAAAAGTAGTGTTACAGCCAAATTAGACCGATTTTGAATATTCCACAGAAACTGATATTTTCAGTTATCTTTTTTTAAATAAGATATTTCGAAAATGTTCGTATATAACTTTTTAGACCTTTGTATCCTGCTTATGAGTATGAAGTTTCATTAAATTCGGTTCATTCATTTCAAAAAACAAGGGCTTGAAAGTTTGTATGAAATGCCGCACGTCGTAAAGGCTCTTAACCTTCGGCCCGTCGCGCATCTTTTAATAACGCGGTTAGTCGCGTGGGGTCCCTCAAAACCTCAAGAATAAAACGCCTATAAAACCCCTTAAAATTTGTATCTTTCCAACTATTTTAGCAGTTTCTTTTTTATTTATTTAATGAAAATAAAATTACAAAAAAAATATCAAAAATATTCATTTATTTATTGTTTAAATTTCCAATCTTAAATTAGGAACATAAATTTCTCTCTTTGAGATCACATCACAGAAAAAATATTTTTATTCTAACTAAATCAATGAACTTTAATTTATATTATACCTATATGAGATCACATAAGAACAATCAACATTGTAACATAAAATTTGGCTCGCACCAACAAAAAAAAAACACAACTTTTATCAAACTAAATCAGACTAATTTTCCGTTTGGACACAGTCAGTACATACCAGTTTAGTATGTGTAGGGCATATGTTACCCTTGCAAAAGTGGCAGATTGATTTGAATTTTCTATCTGTTCGTCTTGGACAATATATGCAGCGCTTCCTCATAGGAGCGATGTCGTTTCCATCAGGTTGAATATTCTGAAGCTGGGGTGTGAATCGCCTTATGATCTGTTTCAATTCCCGAGGCAAAGTTGAAATAGTGGCCCGCGATTGCAATTGAGGACGGCACAATTCAAATGCCAGTGTTTTCAAGAAATACTTGCGTCCCATTTTGTTTTCTTGATTTACGGTATCCCATATTATGTGAGCATTTACAGCTCCAACATCAAGAAATGTGAAAAACAACCTCAGCGGCCAGCGGTAGCAAACACGTGTGACTGAGTAAGTACCGATGAGTTTGTCCACTGTATCTACTCCTCCTTTGGTTTTATTGTAGAACTTTATGATTTCTGGAAGCTTTTTCGCAGAAGATTCATCTATTACGCCGTCGTGGTGCATTGTTGAAAGCAGTAGTACAGTCTTATCCTTTTTCGGGCAGTAGGAGAGTAAGGTCTCTGTCGGTTTGTATCCAAACACTGTGGAGCATTCTTCTAACCCCTTTCGCTTGAAGTCATTTGGGATTTCTGGCTTGTTTTTTCTCAATGTGCCTACTACTGTCAAGTTATAGTTTGTTAGGAGCTGTTCAGCCAAAGGAACGCTGGTAAACCAGTTGTCCATTGTTACATTACGTCCAGTTCCGGCTATAGGTTCTACCATTCTCTTGACAAGGGCATTTGTTGATGTATCTTGAAAATATGGACCTTCTAGCTGCTTTCCGACGTATATTTCCAACTTTTTTGTGTAGAATGTTACGGCATCCACCAGAGAAAATAACTTGATCCCATATTTTGCCGGTTTACTGGGCATATATTGGCGAAATCGACACGATCCTCTAAAACTCTCCAACATTTCATCTATGGTAACATATTCATTGTTTTTGTAATATGTTTCACAATTCTTCACAAATGCTTCATAGGTCTGTCTAATTGGCGCCAGTTTGTCAATGGAGTTCCGTTCTTGGCGAGTTGTAATGTCGTCGAAACGAAGGGCTCTGAGTAAAAACTGAAATCGCTGCTTAGAAATGACAGCGCGACATTTTTCGATCCCAGTACCATCAGCCATCCAAATGTCATCAATCGAAGTATGTGATGATTTATGTATCCCAATTAGATACATAACACCAATCAATGCTTTCAGTTCAATCAAGTTCGTTTGTTCACAGTCTCGTTCTCTCTCGTAATTTGTCTGCATAGATGTTATTTTTATATTAGTGCAATCCACAACATGCTGTAACATATCTACGTCTAAAAATAGGAGCCATGACTCTGAAGGACAACTGACCTCCCGTGCTGCACCCTGTGGACCTGGTTGCTCCGTAACTATATTTTGTCGCCTTGTTCTGACACCTTGTGGATAAGGTGTCTTCCTCCATTTGGAAATAATTTTATAGGTGCCATTTCTCTCTCTCTTTTTGACAATATAAAAGTTCTGTGACGATATATTTATCAAGGGCTCATCATCATCATCACTATACGAACTTTCCAATTCCATGTGCTGTTCATCAAACGATTCTAAAACCTGATTCGGTTCCTCCAAAGGTACCTCATGTTGTTCTGTAGGCACCAAATCTTCACATTCTTGCTCCGAATCCGTGTTATGCTCACTTATTTCATCCAGACATGTAGCGACTTCATCTTCTTCCTCCTCGCCACCGCAAACATCTTCAGATTCATCTTCTAACCAACTCAATATACGTCGTTGTTGTTCTTCACACATTTTAGAAGTCAATTATAATTTAATTATAATCTAAAACAATAAAAAAATAAATAAAACACATGTTACAAAAGAAATCAAACAACAATCAAACAATTCAATTTTACTTACGGGGTTCGTCGCGTGGGGTCTTTTACGGCCCTCGCGCCAAAAACACGTCTGTATCTCACTGCGCTGGCGCGCGAACTGAAGTTAGCGGCGATGCGCGCTAACTATAATCTAATTTCGGAGGGTACCTGAAGTACTAAAACTCCTGGATAGTTTTAAATGTGTTAATTTTACGTTTTTCTAACACCTAGGCTTTCAAAGACCCCATGCGACGGGCCGAAGGTTAAGTTGATTTCAGAGAGACTAGCACTATTGAAAAAGTTATAAAAATGTTTGTAGTTGTAGCGTAAACTGAAATTTATTGTGTAGGATGTGACCTCTCAAGCTCCTCTAATGAGACACAATTGATTTTCTATTTTATCGTATTATATAGGATACGCGCGGAGCTTTTCCATGAACTCATATTTGTTTACATTTTTGGCAAATACATCGCGAATGCAGTCAAAGTCAAAACATTTATTTCAAGTAGGCACTTAAAAGGCACTTTTGAACGTCAAAAATTACGAAAAAATAGAATTGATTCTAGTCGCCCATTCCAAAAGGTAGTTTTCGTATGGAGAAGAATGGGCAAGAAACTCCACCGTTACTCTTTTAAAATGTTTTACAATATTTTGTATACATTAATTATATAATAATATGTGAAGACGATGCACCTAAAATAAAATAAAATTACTATACCAAAATAGGTAAAAGAATTAAAAATGAAAACATGACATAAATTAATTATCTAATAGATACATGGTGCTCACATATTTACAAATATAGTAAAAATAAACGATTTTCATTAAAATAAAGAATTACAAGTAATAAGTCAGGGTGTGAGTTTAAGTAATTACAGAATATAAATCAACGTCAAAAAAAAAAGAAGAAAGAATCAATTTTACAATTAAATTAGCAACCAGTTTGATTTTGTCTAGATTAGATTAATTGCGGTTCCACTCTGACGTTAACATTGATGAGCACCACACATTCCTATTAATGTGCACTACATACATTTACTTGTGCTACTATCTCATACAGAACATCTACATATTCAAATTATAACTAAACCTTACTGCTGACCGTCCTCTTGTACAATATGTTTGTTGTTTCTCGAGTAACCGAGACACTACTAAGAGCCTGAGCACGCAAGGTTAGCTCCCACCACAATGTTTATAACTTCACAGTATTCGGTATCCACAAGAATTACCAACATAATTATATTTAGTGTTAATGCATTTTTCTATTTCATTCTCCAAGAGAAGTAGCAGCAGACTGTGACACACAGGAAGTATTTTCTTTTCAGAGCAATAGATAGAGTATAGAGTATAGTTTTTTTATGAACAATATTAAACATATAAGCTGTCATGGCCTCACCAATCTATTTAAAAAACCCTTAGTATTAAATTAATTAGAGGTAATCATTGATAATCGTTTCATTCTTAATTGTAAACAATAAATAAATAAATAATGATCCTATGTTGTGGTAAAACACGTAATAAAGGCCACCGCGCTTGTTAGTAGGTGTACAAACAGTGATTATGTAATTAATTAAATTACAACATTGTATTCTACATGGAGCACTATTCATAATTAAAATTAATATGGTTCCTCGTCGGAGGCTATCACTGTGATTCATTAATTAATCTTTCAGTCACACTGGTCTTCGTAATTTGTAATTACAATGTGAATATTGGAACCACTGGGCTTTCATGTTAATTAGGTAAAGCCTTCCTTGTTAATCCGCGTATAATGTTCAGTAATATTGTTACAAGTGTTACATGATTACACGGTAATGCTAAAACATCTTGAAACCAGAGAAGTCAAAACCACTAACCGTACCCGTCGCAACTAACCGCCTGCCTGATACAACGTAATGAACCTCACAGTCGCGCACCACACTTACATCGGCGACACATGCAGCTGGTATTACAAGTCTCTACAGACATAAGTATGCAGCATTAAATGGTGTATTATTAGATTAATTTAGATCTTGACGAGAATGTTCAACTGGTGAGCAATTAAATCTTAAGTAATTTTGTTTGAGAGTCGCGTTGAGGGTTCTTGATGCACAAGACCAAAATAAATTGCGTCGCATGATTGGGAAGCCGACCCCGCGTAACGGCGAAAGGCGAGGCCAAAGAAGATGAAAGAAGAAACTAGAACTAAAGCTTGGAGTGCTTACAGACGATTTTTCAACGGAACTGCCAGTAAAAAAGATTTACTTTTTGATACTAACTGAATATTTAGCAGGTTGCCGAATTTTCTTTAGATTCCGAATTGAACTTAAGAAATTTTGGTTACAAAGTTTTATAAGCGACTTGTACGTGTTCTTGAGTTTTGGTTGTACCCTAACATCCCATTACTATATTATGTTCTGCACAAATTCCTTCACCCATAGCCATATCATAAAGTGCGATAAAATATCCTTATATTTTTTAAAGTGGTATTTGTGCTGTTTTCTCAAAACGAAGTGCTATTCCTTTTATGAGACGTAAAAAAAATCAGCAAAGTAACTCTACTGACGGATGCTCATTGTGGCACATCCCGTAGAGTGACGTCATCCGCCACACTCACTAACTTCACGTATATTTTTTTGTTCATGTTGTCCTAAGAACGCAATATAAGTAATCGGATTGTCTTCCTTGTTGAAGCCTTCCCACCTTCCTTTCGTAGCAGAAAATAAAATATTTTACGTAATACAGAAGAGTGTAAAGGATGTTGGTCACCGTTTCCGGCACAAAGAAGTCCAGGTGTGAAGGCGAAGGATTTATTATTACAACGTACAGAATATAGGACGAATCCACACAACCTTTTCCCAGAAGGGACGAAGGAGGGGGATAAGGTGTCCTCTAAACCAAAAAAATGACAATAAGTCTAGGGTTTAGGCTAACTTAATAGCGGAGTCCCGTGTAGCTATTCCAAGTAGGACGTAACTCACAGATGCACCACTAGTTCAGTTCTCTCTCGAAAAAACAAAATATACTAGCGGAGGTCATTAACCCTCGGAGACTCTTGACACCGCGATTCAGAAACGTGACGTAATGCGACAGCGGTGGCGTTGGTGGTTTAAATAAGGTTTGCTACAATCTCCCCCTCAGTTCTCGAAGACGTCTCGGCGAGAAGAACTGGAGAGTTATTGCTTTCTAGGACGTCCACGGACTCTTTTACTGGCGGGAAGTGTGGTCTGCGTTACCAACTTCTTCGCAGGTCGTCCTTTTCTTCTGAGCTACAGGCTCAGGAACTTCAGTGGAATTTTCACAACACAGGGTGCTCTTCTTTCTTCTCCCCCTGCACGAGAACTGCTCCGAGTGCAAAACCTCTCTTAGATGATAGGTGGCGTTGGTGGTTTAAATAAGGTTTGCTACAAGAGTAGATTTCTATGGCGCTTATAAATATATTCCGAGGAGTTTTTCACACATATCCAGGTGCACAAAGAAGACAGTTGTTGACGAGTTGAGTCACGTGGACGCGATCTGTACTTTGTGTTATTTAAACTTTTCTTGGTTTCAGAGTACATAGGATATTGTGACATAACGTTAATAGCACACAAAACAACTTTATAAAATGGTTTGTGTAACAATAATTAACAATTTTCTTTGTCTAAAGCCTTTGATTGTAGACATGAGACTAGACGTTCAAGAAGTCGTGATAAATGAAAGATCTTCTTACTGGACGGATGGTGGAGTCATCTGCTATAGTACCATTCGCATTGTGTATTGAAATACAGAAATAATATACGGAGAATCCTGGATTCTGAAATCTCATTTCGCATATTAATTGTATGGAAATCTATTGAACTGTAAACATCTCGAGCAAAACTCTCTAGAGATGCCCTCAGATGGAAGTAGAATGGATCACTTTATATCTCAAGGGATGCTGTCTGATGTGAACACAGAGAAAAGGTGATTCGGTTAACTGTAATGTTATGAAGGTATGAATGAACAATAAAAAGAGTGTAATGTTGTTCAAACAATATGTGAAAGAGAGATAGAGTTTTTTATGTTATATTTTTGTCGAAATCAGGCGTTGAAACTAAAAATGACTTAGACTGAGACTGTTACTAAGCAATTTCATCATGCCCAACTACCATCTATAAAATACTACGACAAACGTCAAACAATACAATGTATTGTGTCGGCTAAACTTCTGACAGTAAGCCGGTCGGAATTGATTGTACTGAAAGACACATAGATATCCGAAAGACATCATACAGAATCTTTTGTTCATTGAATGTCTATTGAATTACAAGCTGCTTAAAGCCACATTTCTGAAATCGTTTGAAATTGTTGTCATTCATAAAGAAAAGGCGTTTTTGTTGGGTATACGATATGCTGATAATTTTTTTTTGTCCTAATCGAAGAAAAAAAAGTGATGTTGTGATGCTGGTGTGTTTACTGGCTATAACCAAAGCTTAAAGCATCAAATCGACAACAGAATTTTTCCATAACATCTTATTGATTCAATTTGCTCATCATCATTGTAATTTATGTTCAAGAAGAAATCCGAAGGCAATCGTATATTTTACGATATTGAATTATTTGATGTTAGTGTAACAACGTAATCAAAATTGTTATAGGATAAACCATGTTTCACAATCACTATATTGAATATGAATACGACTTTTGACGGTAGTATCATTGATAGTAGTGTCATACTACTGTAAGCTTTTGAGGCTATAACAGACTTGATACACACTTAATTGTTTTACTGGGAACACTGAGTCAGAAGTTCCGTTGGTTTAGTGGGGTCGTGGGGATTTACATGCTCGGTGGTGGGGATTAGTCTACGACCAGGCAGAAACGATTCCTTTCGAAGATTGTTCTTGTTCTTGAGCAAGCAGTCACTCATAAAAAGCCGACACCTAATTATTTGCTAGAAGATATTCATAGAAATAATAAGCATTTATTGTAAATTTAAATGATTGTCAGTCATAATTAAAACGCTTAAATAACGATCCTGCTGTTTCAATTCTTGTTGTTTCTACACTACCATCAAAGGTGATCGTTTTCAGCAAATTTTGCCAAAATTATTAATGACTAAGGAATTCAAGTTTCATTTCAGAAATACAATACATTTACTAAAGGCTGCATGTGACTTCCTTTCATCTTCCCCACAGAATTGAAAACCTCACCACGAAGCACTATCAGTAAGTTCTGTGTTTGTACGTTTCTACCTTCGTGAACTCGACCGTTGAGTTAACAAACGTACGTCAGAGCCTCGAGACTGACCTGTTAGCAGTCATGTGTAGTGAGAGACGATGAGGAAACAAAGCTTTTGTAGAACACTGCAGAACAAAAACGGATTTATTCACGCAACAATCAACTTGATTTGTTTTCTAATACCTTTACCTTCTCTTCGCTTTTTTCTCACTTGATAATTTTCGAGTGATAAATCTTTCCCAAATACAGTACCTATATACAATGATTGTACTTACGATGTACGATTTTTCAGAGATCTCTACGATATTCTTCTTTATAGAATTCGTTCTGATTCTTTTGACAGCTGTCATTTCCAGTTCACTTGTAAAATTTACAATATACACGTTAGAATTTCAATAAATGAAAATGAAAAAATTCGAAGTCTTTATTTCTATCTGGTTCGTATTTTCTTTTAGTCATAATACCTATAGTTAAGTCGTCTGTGTGGTGCCGGACTTAAAGAATACCACCACCCCTTACTTCCCGTGGGTGTCGTAAAAGGCGACTAAGGATTGTATCGGAGAATGGGCAGCAGCGTTCTCTATGTATTCCACCATCATACCATACTGCGATCGCCAACCCGCCTGCCAAGCGTGGCGATTATGGCAAACCCTCCCAAAATTGGGGGAGGCCTATGTCCAGCAGTGGACGTCTATCTGCTGAAACGACCTATAGTTAAGTACTTTTCACCACTGTTTTTCTTGTTATCTGAACGAAGTTTCTTAAACTTCTGTATCCGACTACATCTGAGTACAATACCTCTTCTTTTCTTTATATAATAATAATAATAATTTATTTCAGAACTAAATTCCATATGAAATTATTAGTAAAGGCTTAAAAACTACGTTAGTACCTTAAAACTACTTATTAATTAATTTATGTGTTTTACATTGATTTATTTATCTAACATTAAATAGGATAGCACCAGAACTATACACCTTATTCCAGTGCCTCACAATCGGACACTCCACCTTTTCTATTATGGTGTTTAGAAGGCCATTGGGGCTGCCCCGCACACGACACATCAGGGAGGCCACTCTCTTACGCACAATAGCCCTACAGCAGTCGAGTTGACCTCCGCAAACATCCCCGACGCACTACAGTATCGTGGCAACCCCATCAGCATCCTAAACCCATTATTGTAGAGGACCCGCAGGGCATTGAAAGCCTTCTGCGTATAGCGGACCCACAGGCTGCAGGTGTACATTGTCTGACAGTACGACTTAAACAGAGTAATTTTAACGTCATTTGTGCACCTCGCAAACCTGCGCGCCAGCATATTACATCTCACTGCCAATGCCCTGCATTCCCTCTCAATATCCAAGTCATCCGAGAGGTCCCGGTGGAATGGTCGTGGGAGTTTTATTACCCGCCTTAAACACAAGTAGTTCACTTTTTTTGGTGTTGTACCTGAGGCCATGTGACAATGCGTACCTCTTGCATATGCCTATGAGCATGTTGAGGGCTTTAACAGATGGGCTCAGCAGCACCATATCGTCGGCGTAGCTAATGTTATTCATACAGTTGCCGTCTATTGAACAGGCGACACCAGCCCTGCTGAGCTCATCTATCAGTCCATTAACGTACAGGTTGAAGAGCCGTGGTGACGTCAGGCCTCCCTGCTTCTCTCCACACTCCAACCTGTACTCTGTGGAAAATGAGCCCGCCCACTTAACATTGTTGGATTGATTGCCGTACCAATACCTCAGTATGTTGATCATGTCACTGGGAGTGCTGGTTTTCCCGGAGCTTATCCCAGAGCACATTATAAGCCACAAGGTCAAATGCCTTCGACAGGTCCAAAAAACAGCCAAAAATAGGCGTTTTTCTGGTCACGTAGTACTGGATAGTATGCTTGAGTCGCAGTATTGCAGCTTCTGTCGAAAGCCCAGCTCTAAATCCGAACTGGCCATCATGCAGATGAATATGCTTACTAAGGTGACAACCAACAAACCATCCAGCACCTTGGCGATCACTGTAGCCAATGAGATCGGTCTGTAGTAGTTCCCGTCGGAGGCATCGCCTGTCTTATTTTTGATACTAGGAATCAATGTGGTCTTCATAAGCTCCTGGGGTAAATACGAATGTCCTAAACACAAATTGTAGAACATGACCAACACAAGAGTGAGAGTGTGAGTGCAAGTGAGTACCCGCGTGCTGCGGGTGCTCAATGCTGAGGTCATCGTGCCTTGGAGACTTACCTCGAGTCATACTCTTAATGACCTGCACTACTTTTTTTATCTTAAATCTAAACCGCACTCCATCTTCAACCTCAACATCAAGCCCCTGCCACACGCCTGGTAAGGGAGACTCAACCTTAAAACGTTCCCTAAACAACTCGGCAATTTGCTGGGGCTCATTTCTACCCTCAACACACGCATGCACACACAAGCCAGTTTCCAGTTACCTGGTATGCTTCCAAAAACGCTTGAAGTCCTTATCTTTGTGGTGTGTGGCTAAGATGTCCATATTAATATTTTTATAAAAACAATAATTCATTTAAACAAACTTCTGTTGAGTTACTTGCTTTATTGTTCTTGTGTACAATAATTGGGGAAGTAATGATATGTAATGAATATTATATAATAAGTTGTTGGTTATTTTTTCGCTCAGACCAAATTAAAAATCAAGACAGAGGACTGTCAACAGTAAAGTGAAGCCGGTTTCGTAAACATGTGTGCACAGATTGTAATTGGTTGTAAATGTGTGCATGTGAGCGTGTATGCACAGAGCGGAGGTGTAGTTTTTGCATGCTTCACTGTGTTGTACGCAGCGCTATGTCTTGACTTTTTATTTGGTCTGAGATTTTTTCGGGAATTAATAGCAAAAATGTTTTAGTTTTTCTTTTCTTTGTGAAAGTTATTTGGTAGGGCGTCTGAATGACACGAAATTTGGTTTGTGGATTAGGCTTAGCTGATGTTAATATTGTTTACGAAAATATAAACCAATGCAACAATGAAAATCCAGCAATGTTGCTACAAATCCAGTAGATACGCCCGTAATGTGCGGTTTCAATTTACACACGAAAGTTTATTTATGAACACACGGCTACACATCAAGCTATACATAACCAGTAAAAGGTTAATTGTACGAAAAACGTATACAATCCGAGGTCAGCTATACCTGGAAATGTATAGCTTGAAGTTTCGCCCTGTGTACACAAAAACTATTTATTTAATGTAATGATGCGCTTCACCATTTAAGTAACAGCCAGTTTATTAACAATATAATAATAAAAATAAAAAATAATAATTCTATGGGTATTTTATGGAATATGACAAAAGCACCAATTATTATCAGTTAATGTTTTAATGCGGGAAAGGGAGGATGATAATTTAATGCTTTGAACAGCTTTCATTATAAATTCAATTTGCTACACAATACAACAAATGAGCCTGTCACATACAAATACGAGGTAACACATAAACTGCGGGATGACGCCACAGTTATGATAAGAACAAGGACGCGTGAAAGTGATAGATATGGCAACATGTTACACGCGTGAGAGCTTGTCGTTGGGATTTCACATTTCTCTCTGCAAGGTAAATAAATATGGGAGTTTATCCTTTTGCCTCTTTGAAGTCTTGTAACATTCTCGTTCAAAGGTTTGTATTTTAAAGGCATGCGAAGCTCTGAAAATGAACAAGGCGTGTTCTCTTTCCAGTTTCTATGAAAAAAGTATATTTTATCGTAATCTGCGAAAATGTGTACCTTTGATTTTTAAAATAAATACGATGCTCATATGTAGGTTTTTAGAAAATACCCAAACAGTGTTGAACAACAACACTACACAACATAATATTTTGTTCCATTGAAACAAAATATTATGTTTCTTATTGTATTCATCATCCGTTCACTTCACACCGTGTGTCGCGTCGGTGACGAATAAATACCGATGTGTGACATCACATACTGAACGGATCACTTTCCGCTACAACACGTCGGGTATTTCGGGGTACTTTCATATTTATCATACTTCTTTGTGCGGATGGTTTTCTCATGAATCTATAGATCTGTCTCATGTGCCCGATATGGTCAAGGCAAGCTTGTATCTTATGTGAACGTCAATATCTTTCACACAAATAATGTCTTTATTTATCTAGATTGCGAACCCGTATGTAAAACTAACTCCTTTTCTATCAAGAGTGATCATTAAGACAATATTGTTCGCTATAAAGAATATAAATTTGATGAGAACCTTGGCGTACAACAACAAAGAAACAATGCCTTGATTGAGCCATAAGACTTCATAATTATTCAGTAAGTACCTAATAACAAATTCTTTAGCAATATTCATAGAAGGTTGCGATTGGAAGCATCTAATAATAATATCCCCTAACTCTGGCTTCTTTGATATTATCGAGTAATGAAAGGAGGGAAATATTTATTGATGATTTTTGAAAAATTTGCCTCGAGCCGAAAAATCAAGAAGAGCGGCGGAATTTTCTAATATCAACTCGGCAAAATTGATTTTGGGGACGTACAAAATAAACCTTCATAATTTTTTGAAGAAATGAATTATCATAATGATATCTGACGAATGTGTTTCGATTATATTTGTCTAGTATCGTCAAACTTCATCAAAACATAATAATTTAATTTGAACATAACAACTTAATGAACACCACGTAGGTATATTAAAATCAAGATAAATACAACTTTACTTTAACTAAATCTAAAACTAACAAAATTAAATCTTAACTTAACTAAAACTATACAGAAACTAAAAAATAGCGTCGAAAAATTCATCCGCATCGATGTCGACTGGTAGGTAATGTACCCAAGAGACTGGCGGCATTACCACGTTGTATGGCGAAACGTCATTGACTAATTACTTAAAGGGCATTTATAACTTTATATAAAAAAAAAATCCACAACCGATATTATCTTGATAGTATCTATAACACAAAGGAAAGTTTTATGCCTCCTGATGTCAACAAAAAATTGACTTATCGGATAGGAAACTTCCACCATCAGAGAGCTAGCTCGTACCTAGATCCCGTTATCGAGGTTGTATAACAAACTATCCAACTAAATGCGAACAGTCTACTTACCCAGATAATATCAAATCTTGTGCAACTTTTAGTGTCTAAACACACTATACCGAAGTTACGCGACCGAAGTTCGGCATGATTACGCCTGCAATGCTATTTGAATTACTGACGACACATTATGCCGAAATTACGTTGCGTTAAATAGCATTGCGGGCGTAATCTTGCCGAACTTCGGTCGCGTAACTTCGGCATAGTGTGTTTAGACACTTTCAATCGTCTTTCTATTCTTATGTCAAATACGATTCCAAGTAGGTACCTAGGTAGGTAAGCTTTAATTTCCTTGCAGAATGTGGTTCTGTTCACCACGTATATCATTTTAACTAGTTGGTTGTAAGTATGTGATGTATTATGTAGTCTGTTCTTGATTATTTAGCATACATAATCGCTGAACATACTTACAACGGGTGTTTCGGGAAGCCCTTGGAGGCCTTGGAAAAATTTCTTTGGGTGCTATCTATACTAAGCGATTGCAGATACATCTGCAGGCATCACCCTCATGTTTATGTTTGTTTACGTGCGTGTTCGTGACGTGCGTGAGATAAAACCTAAGCGGGCCTTGTCACGCAGTGCTGCAGTGGCATAATTATTTGCTTAACTGGTGCACTAAGCGCACTTACCTATGTCAGTTCTGTTATGTGCATGATTTTAAACTTTACTTTTTAAACTTGACTCAAAACATATATGTATTTAAACGATGAAGCATAATTCACACACCACCAATGCTCTTTATTCATTGTCATTCGTGCTCCTAAAGTTTCATCTCTCACATCCGTTACGGTCTGTTCACACATTTTGCATCATCTTTTATGAAGATAGCTTATTTATTACGACCCGCTGCGAGTTTCTGCGGTAAACGTAACGATCTGCGTCTAAGTGAGAACAGTGTCTCGGTAAGAATTGTAATTCTTATCAAAAATACCTAAATATTGTTTCTTTCAAAACATAGCTTATTAATCAATGTTAATAAGCTAAGCTTATCTGCTATACAATTATAGCAGCTTTAGTAAGCATTAATCACACAAAAACATCCAGAAATACAAGTAATTAAGAACTAACATGTCCAAATCCCGCAGTAAAAATAACAAGCTTAAAGTTAAATATTGTAACTAGTTCCTGAACAAAACTCTACGTTTTCCACATTGGGCACCTGCTTAAATGGCACCTGAGTGAATGTGCCGCTGTGTGTCAGGTGCATTCACTCAGGTGCCATTTAAGCGGGTGCCCAATGTGGAATACGTCCAAACTCATCAGCTACTTAAGTTGGAACTAATCGCGGGCTCGAACTCACTGGTGGTCAAGGCCAAAAAGTACGCTGTCTCACCTGGCTTCGTGTCCGACAGAGATAGCATCAGTGAAGAGCAGTTAGACGCTAGTCTACACGCACGACATCTAGTTCTCATGCACAGAAACACCGTTCCGAACTGAAAGGCGCGTAAAAAAATTCGAAAAGTGCCTTGGAAAATAGAGTTCAAATCGATTACTGAGCTTTGTCGGTAGGTACCGACTTTGTTTTGAAGATTTTACAGTTCTTTTATTACTCATACACCCAAAGTTCCGTTAAAAATAGCAAGGAAAACGAATCTCTGTTGGCTCATAACTTTTTAATGGGTTTTTATTTTACTATTCTGTTTCCGTACACACAAAATTAATAATAGGACAAAATGATATCATGTTTAACTTTGGATGCACTTGCACAATGTCAAACAGTGGAGTAATACTCTCCCGACATTTATATGGAAAATTTTCCACTAAAAATACGTTCTATCCTCCAAACAGATTTTCAGTTCCATTTATTTGAACAGTCTGGATTTATTCGGGTAGCCTCGCTGAGACAAATGTGCTCAAGTTTTAGCATTAAACTGCCACTGTACGCGTCTGAACATCTCTGGGACTTTTTCTGAATGTTGATAAAATACATGAAACCCTAATAACAAAAAGGTCTGCCTCATAAACCTGTCCTTCGAGATTTTAGGTGTCCTTTTGTTTCTTTTCCTAAACTTTTTAGCATTTGTTTTAGTCTTATTTCTCTTTTCCTCATTGGTAGGCAGGTACTTGATTTACTTATCTCGGTAGGGTATTTTACGTAAAACATTGGTGAGATACTCTTTACTTAGGTATTTTGTTCCTACGTTACAGGAACAGATAAGATAAATAGGACGAAGAATCCAACAAGAAGAAGATCAAAATTTGTGTAACGCACCATCAACAAATTGATTCCAGGAACTCAAATCAAATTCTGAAACTGTCATACTGTAGTTAAAAATATTTCACGTTCGCCGACACAACACTGCAATATAATTATGACGGGCGTGTCTCAGAGACTGCGCACTTATATACCTCTCCGCACATACGTTAAAAATATTTCACGTTCGCCGACACAACACTGCAATATAATTATGACGGGCGTGTCTCAGAGACTGCGCACTTATATACCTCTCCGCACATACGTATCCTACTCTGTACAAAATTATGCATAGGTTATATGTAGCTAAGTGGATTTGTATTCTTGCAAATTATAGAGGTTTTTGTAGAAAATCAAGATATTATTGTTTATGTAGGAAGAATTTTATTTGTCGAAATAATTATGGTTTAGAAGAACGCAAAGTAAGTAAGTAAAAAGCGAGTTTTTGAAAAACGATTATAATTATTATTTTACGGACTTGTCAAATCGAATGAAAATTACATTACATTTTCATTCGATTTGGCAAGTCCCTAAAACAACATAAGGCGCTATTTCTCAAAAGGTAACCACTTTGGAACGAATCCCTAACACAAAGTATAATAAAGTTATAAAGATGAGAAAATTTTCTTATAAAACTTGTGCTGTAACGTTTTCAGCCAATCTAATATCGCTACACGGAACTCTGAAACACGTCACATCGCCAAATTAATTTGATCCCTTTGTAATCTTGTACTGGAGCTCACATAAAGCTTTTACCATAAAAAGAGGAACCAAAATCATCTTTTAAAACTTGAGGGTCGATGAATTGGATTAAAGTATTTTAAAATGATAAACGAGGCAGACGTTACTCATGAAGTGGACAGTTAAAGTACCGCAAGGGACATCTAATAAATGACTTCACTTAAGCCTCTGTATTTTTCCCATAAAAATAATGATTGCTTTTTATTAAAAACCGGCCAAGTGCGTGTTAGACCACGCCCAATGAAGGGTTCCGTAGTTGGAATGAATTTATCCCAAGAAGAAACTTAACATTGTAGTTGAAAAATCATGTTCTACCATACATTGCAACTGCAAATGTAAGTTTTATTCTTAAACTAGCTGTGCCCGCGACTTCGTCCGCGTGGATTAGTGACTTTTCGGGCAGCATATTTTGAATTACATATACCGCCTACAGACCGGGCATTTGCTGTCCGAACCCTCTGAGAACTCAGGCGAATTTCCCTATCAGTGAAAGTCTCAGACTCACGGGATAGTGTATGAGCTTCACGATCGGCAGTGAGACGTATTTCCCGTTCGTCCTGTGTCTCCTGGAATCGAGCATTTGTTGTCCGTACTCTCTGGGAGCTCAGGCGGATTTCCCTGACAGCAAAAGTCTCAGACTCACGCGATAGCGCGTGAGCTTCGCGATCGACAGATAAACGTGCCTTTCGTTGTTCCCCGTTTTCCCTATTTCGAGTTGTCATCATTCGAGAACGATTTGAACTCAGTCGAGATTCTCGCTGAGTCGAAGTTTCTGCAGCACGAAACCTAGCCTGGTGCAGAGAGCCTTTTGCCTCACGACCTTCCTCAGATTCCTGTGATCGAACTAATCTCATCCTTTTAGCATTTCTGCTACATTGGGAGAGGTTGGATCTTCTTCGAGGCATTCTTACAATAAAATAGTACTTACTACTTAACACACAGTTATTTAGTAAACACGTACTATCGTAAACAATTAAATTATAAATACTTACAGATTATTATACAGTCTAAAATTATCACAGTTTAAGTAATAAGTGTTAAGACGTGTAAACCAAACGTCATTATCATCATCATTTCAGCCGATAGACGTCCACTGCTGCTGGACATAGGCCTCCCCCAATTTTGGGGGGGTTTGCCATAATCGCCACGCTTGGCAGGCGGGTTGGCGATCGCAGTATGGTATGGTGGTGGAATGCATAGAGAACGCTGCTGCCCATTCTCCGGTGAGACCCTTAGTCGCCTTTTACGACACCCACGGGAAGTAAGGGGTGGTGCTATTCTTCTACACAGACAAACGTACTAACTTTATAAAACAAAAGAATTGCTAGAAAAAATAATTACTAACCTAAGCTAATGAACTTATACTTAATAAAGAAAATCAAGAAAAGAAATGCCTAACCTATACCAAATACTTATAATATTTATATACAAACCCTAAATACAAATTAAGATAAGTATACCGAAAATCAGGGAAATAAATGCCTAACCAATAATAAATGCTTACAATATTTATTTACAAAACCCTAAATAAAAATTAAGATAAGTAAATACCCAATAATCAAGGAAAGAACCGCCTAACCTATACCAAATACTTACAAAATTTTAAAGAAAATTAAGAAAAAGAACCTAACCTACAAACCCTAAAATATAAATAAATGAAATATGCAAACAGTCAGTATTCAAGTGAATCGCAATAATCGAATCCAACTATTCGCCTATACTCTCCAGGATACGTGCGTTCGCTACGAATAACTGAATCCCTTTGGCAGCGGCGCGTTTTCTTTTGAAATGGTCGTCTCATAGTTCAACCTGAGGGGTTGTCGACTGCTTAACCTGGCTTTCCTGTGGATGCCTCAATAAATTAAGGCCTCCAGCCAGGGCATAATACACAACTTAACTACACAATATAAACTTAAAAACTAAGCGACTACACGCTAAGGGCACCCCCTGTGGGGTACGGACCTCGGCTTAGGGTGTCGCTGGGAGAGGGCAGCAAGGGACAGGCTGGATCGGAATTATGGCAGCGGCGCGGCTCTCAGCGCGCTTTATACAAGGTGTAACGGAAAGGGGGTATCAACCCTGGAGGAGGTGAATGTGCTCATGAAACTGAACAAATTTCCCCAAAGAACATAGGTCGAAATATGAAAAAAAGTTTGAACCTCCCATAGTAATAGTAAATCATTGATGTGCTATTACTATGGGAGGTCCAAATTTTTTTTTTCATCTTCATTCACCTCCTTCAGGGTTGAAACCCCCTTTCCGTTACACCTTGTATATATAGCCACGGACGCGCAGGCGCGAGGCGTTTACGTACTCTGATAGAATACCTTAACAAATGTTCGCCGTGATTCTTTAAATTGACATAACTTTTTTATTTATGAACCGATTGACATGAAATAAACACTAAATGTTAAGTGAAGCTTACTACAATATATTAGTGAAAACCGCATCTAAATCGAATAAGCCGTTTCTGATATTAGCATGCACAAACACAGCAGACAAACAGACAAACAGATAAACAGACAAAAAAAAATTTAATTACATTTTCGGGTTCGGCATCGATATAATAACAACCCCTGCTACTTTTTTTTAATATATTTCCATTGTACAGACACCACTTTTCTACAATTTTATTATATGTATAGATGTCAATACTGTATGTACAAAACAATGGCCCGTACGAGTCACATTATCTTAATAGGAAAAATAATAATAATTATTAAGTTGATCGATTATTGCTTGTAATTACTTAGCTGTGATAGCTTTCCTTTTAACTTCGTTATATATATACTGCTACCATGATTTTTTTCACATACCCAAAAACAAGCAGCTAGCTAGCAGGGGGACACTTGACTTTAACAAAAATAGCTCTTTAAGGGCTTAATATTTCACAAACGGATCCCTGAATGGAAAAATTGTTTTCACAAACCCGCAATATTTTTGAAAGACCTATCCACGATACCCCACACCATGGGGAAGACGAGAAAAAAAAACATCACCACTAGAGTCTCTGAGCTAAGCTGCGGATGGACAGACGGACATGGCGAAACCATAACGGTTTCTTGTTGACTACGGAACCCTAACAATATTCTGTAGCTTGCAATCCCAAATACACATAATTATGATAGATTTCAAAAGAAGATTGGTCAGGAGTGATCGAACAAGGTCATCAAAGTTTAGTTTTAGACTAGGACTTCTGCATGAGTTAGGATTTTACAGTGATAATAATGTCTGAATAAGTATATAATATTAACAACAGTTTATCTTGTTGCAGGCTCGTGATGCGGCGCTTGCTCAGTATCACTCTCTTGAGCATCGCCGCAGAGCAAGCGCACGCGCAGCGGCGCGACAGCGAGCACCAGGGACCACAAACTTGCGGTGGACACTTGAAGGCTCCCGTGGGCACCATAACGACACCAAACTTCCCCAACCCTTTCCCCGTCCCGATAAAGTGTAAATGGATAATAGAACACGACATAGTGAATGGGACTATATCGATATACTTTACTCAGCAGTACACTACCAGTGGGTTGACGTTCACTGAGTACATGTACTATGACGAGTCGTACAAGTTGGGCGAGAGGAGAGCGCTCACCGTCACCGACGAGAATATCACCAGGATCAAGTGGCTTCAGGTATGTTTTCTTATTATATTTTTTCTTTTCTTTTTTACAATGTCCTTCAAGATACAGGATTTTCCTAGTTTGAAGGGCAGAGGTCTTCTCATTATTATGTAAGAGCTATACTATACCCATCCCTTATTGATATAACACTGATATTACTTAGGCTAAGTCTTTTAAGTAAAATAAATATTTACTTATACCAAGTTGATCTTTATGTAAAACTATTTGGGCACTTTCCCCAATGTAAGAACGAAGTGGAACGGCGGACTTATATGTTTACTCGTAATATGGTATAAATAGCTGTGCGTTGCTTATCAGTGCTCAGTTTAAACACAATATTCCTTACATTTTGTTATAATTCTTAGTTTTTACCGGACTACGGTATTAAGGGTTATGATTTTAACAGGCTATGTATGTTCATCTGTTCCCTCATAATTCCTAAACTACTCGTCGTATTTTGACAAACGAATTATCGTTGGAAGCGTCATGTTGTTCCGCTAGTTATAGGCTAATTATTATAAAGTCACATAAACTCTAACATGGCGACTTATAGCGGATGTAAAGGGATATCAAAAAAATAAATATTATATAGTTTTAATGTATTCGTAAATTCTAGAGTCACGTAACCTGTTCGATTTATGCCCATAATTGTTATTAAATATGTGGAATCACATAGGTAATTAGGGCTTATTAATTTGTCTGTCTTTGATGTCCTGTTTAATTGACGTTTTGTCGTAGTTGGGTTTTAGTTTTTCTTGATTCGTAACATACCTAGGAACTTATAATCCATTGCTAGTGGAAACTTTGAAACTGTTTCAAGGTAAACTACATTATTATGAAGATTTTCATTTCTCCTTGTACTTATGTAAAAGAAAAGGTTGACATGATCTACTATCATATTATTAAATTGAAATCATTTATTTCGGACCCATTTGTTTAGTATTATTATTATTGTACTTACCTTATTTCTTTGTTTTCATTATGACTTGTGTGTCAACCGTTTGTTGCTGGGCGTAACACATATCACTCCGCTGTTCAAATATGTATATTCATAAAACCACATACCTACTATGTAAATGGAAGCTGAAGGTAGATACATACATTGCACGCATTAGAATATTATATTTTAATTAAATCTTGTGGTTCTAGAATCTTATATATAGTCGTAGTTAGTATTGACTGTAATTACTCCCATGTGAAATAATTATATTTGCGGGCATTTATTTCTTTCACATTATTGAGTGTGATAACATCTGGTGTACAAAGTTGGGAAAAGGCTTGGCCGATGACGTTAGCGGGATAGTTTTGTTAATTGAATTGACTTTAGTCCACTATCTTATTTATTTAAAACCAAATTTGCTACAAACTGTAGTTTGTCGGTTCAGTGTTCCACCATAATCTTACAAAATCATATACCGGCAGATATACATATTATCACGAGTTCTGTTGAACATAAAGGCTAAATATTGCTGTTACTAATATTATTGAAATGCAGAGAGCAAATGTAATTTCTTGATAAACAAGAGTGGACTGAGGATAAACACAGAGGAATTAATGTCGGATGTGAGCTCGCGGTGACCGAGGACGATTTTAATTAGACGTTTTTATACTTAGGATGTTTGTTTTCTCAGGACAGAGGCAAACAATTTCCTATAACGAAAGTAGAATTCAAAATATAAAGGAATGAGCAAAGTATGATAAAATTATTTTTATTGAATTCATATTTAAGTTGAAACTGAATAATGTAAATTCAAATGAATGAACTTGAATAAGAAGACTGGATTTCAAATAGAAACTTATTAGTTGTGCTCAAGTTTACAAGTAATAAAATAATAGTCTTTATTAAAAGGCCATTACTAATTGGATTTCTGTTTGCACTTTGGAAACTAATTTAATGAATAATGTATTCAGTATAATAGCAACTTTGAAATATTTTACAGAACAAAAGCGGGCTGTTGACACTTATTTTAATGGGCTTAGCAATGTTATACTACACTCAAACGTTAAAATCGTTCAGTCGCAGAATGTACCTTTCGCAAAATGCACTCCATACACAAAACGTACAGTCAGCTTCACAGTTATGGTACCCCCCTTGGTATTGACATCAAACCTATATAAGTTTTTCGTAGTATAATGTAAATGACGTGTTGGTCTAATGGTTAACACTGCAGCTTGGCATTGCGATGGTCACGAGTTCAAATCCGCGCACGAGATTATTTTTTTTTCTTTATTTTATTTATTATTTACCCTTTTTTAGTTTCTTTAATATGTGATTTTCGTTAATTATCATTTAAGAAATCAAAAGGAGGTTTGTAATAAAAGCTAGGCATTTTGATAAACAATATTCATTTATTTTTCTAATTACATTTCTAGGAATTCATAGAATCCACTTCCTGGTTGAGTATACAGTTTTCTATTTGTGTTAAATTGGGGTTATTTACTTACGGTCTTATTCATAATAAGTTATAGAACATCTAAAGGCTTGCTAATGTCTCGTTGTCAGAAATTGTTATTCATAAACGCATTTTAGCACTAAAACGTTCTCTAAACCTACTATAAAGTTATGAAACCCAGAACCCTACTATAACAGTACTATAAGGAAAAAAAATGGCCGATTCTACACCAGCTGATAGAAAATGACGTTTGACCTACAAATGTAATATGTGCAGTTGTACCTAAGTTGCACTTTTGTTTAACCAATTGAGTTTATTATTATATACCTACAATGCAAAATAGAAGCGAGGAAAAATATAACGAAGCACATAAATGATTGCAACATGAATTACTGTGGAACGCTGCTGCTTTGGGCTGTGGAAACAACGCTTTTCAATGTCTTTTACGTGGCATACATGCAAACTAGGAAATATGAAAACAACCATAGTGGCTAGAGCAGTACTTTACAATATTGCAGTTGACCATGGAGACATGCAGTTAGAGGATAGCAATATCAATGAATATCATACAAAGTCAGCCCAAGAAGTTGCAAGGGGAAATGCAAATGCTATTTTACAAACTTTTCAGGAAACATTCCGCCGAGATAGCTTCACTTTACCAGGTTAGAGGTACATCTTCCCACTTGTGTCCGGAGACGGTTCAGGGACTTCTGTGTGGATCACGGAAGTTTACACCCTGCAGGGAGATGCTCCAGTAGGATGCGGCAGTAGGGAGTGGTTGTGAAACTATGTAGCAAACCATGCTCCTCCTCCTATCCTACCCTATGCGTCCCTAAACAGGCAGTCAAAGTGACCTCTGCGCTGCCAATGACGATGTTGTGGAAGTGGCAAAGTTTTGGGCCAACAAGATCTGAAATACTGTCGTCCCGCGACACGAAGAAGATAAAGAGGAGACATTTTAGCAAGTAGTGCATTAATAAAAAGCTTTTAAACAGATATCAGTTTAATTGATTTATTTTTATAATAAGTACTCTAAACTTTAATTCGGCTTCTAGAACTTGTGCTAGCAGAACAACATTTTTAAAATGTTTCTTTTCATTTGCCATCTATGCCACCTCTTCTGTAGGCCGTTTCAGTTTCTGCTATTTGTAGTGAAGCACCATCCTTCCTACTGTCCTGAAATACAAAATGAATGTTATAATTCTTTCTGTTCATCAAACGAAGTTCTTGACATTCTTACTCAGGAACTTTGTAACTTAATTTACTTACTTACTTTTGTAAGTAAATTGGATAGGCACCTAATTCGTAAATCATGCCGCCTTTTTCGCGTTGGTGTCAGTCAGTATGTGTTTTTATTTTCTATCTTCTTCTTAGTGTGCCCAGAATTCGGCTACTTGTTTGGCGCCATCACCAGCGTCCACATTCATTTTCTATTATGGAAACCCTCTCCCTGACCAATTCTTCTAAAAGATCTAAGGAAAAGCAAAAGCAAGCATAAGAGTATAAGAAATTAAGAATGTTTACAAAACAAAACTTACTTTGAACATAACTGCTTTGAATACATTTTAGTTGTAGGTAACAGTACACACCTTATCGTCCTCCAACCAAAACGAGTATTCACTTCTTTGCCCTTACTTGGAACTAGTCTACGGTCTTAATTCCATTTCTTTTAAATACAAAAATATATTCAAAGGTTTTCGCCCGCCTGAGAATAAAATAACAATATCAAATTCATTGACTTAAAAAACCATGGTTACCATGGTAACGCGGCAAAACTGTCGAAACTGTAGACAATAAATTAAATTTCAGTACGTCATAATGTCTATGGTCACAATTATTCGGTGCGTAGGCAGATATTCTCGTTTGACAACTCAATGTGTTGGCCAATTTGTTGGATGACTTCAATAAAATGGCAACATTTATATTTATATTGAAGTTATAGGACACTCTAACTATAGAAGGTTTATGAAGCGTTTATGAATACAAAATTTTATCGAACGTTTTAAAAGCTTATCGAGCATTTTAACTAATGAACGTTTTAAACCTTCTATAGGCTTTTTTTATGAATAAGACCGTTAGAATCTATACATATAATAAAATTGTAGAAAAGTGGTGTCTGTACAATGGAAATATATAAAAAAAAAACTGGCCAAGCGCGAGTCGGACTCGCACACGAAGGGTTCCGTACCACAAGGCAAAAACGCCGAAAAAACATGTTTGTTGTATGGGAGCCCCCCTTAAATATTTATTTTATTTTGTTTTTAGTATTTGTTGTTATAGCGGCAACAGAAATACATCATGTGTGAAAATTTCAACTGTCTAGCTATCGCGGTTCTTGAGATACAGCCTGGTGACAGACAGACAGACAGACGGACAGACGGACAGACGGACAGACGGACAGACGGACAGACAGCGAAGTCTTAGTAATAGGGTCCCGTTTTTACCCTTTGGGTACGGAACCCTAAAAAGTAGCAGGGGTTGTTATTATATCGATGCCGAACCCGAAATTGTAATTAAATTTTTTTTTGTCTGTTTGTCTGAAAAAGTAGAGAAATTAAAGCCAACATTTGCTGATAGATCTGAAATAAATGAATTTACAAAAAAAAAAACAGGCAAAAGATTCGGACATTAATTAAGGCTTACTTTAAAACGGAGAAAAGTCCCTACTCATCCATGTTCATTTTTGAGGATTGTGGTTCTAAATAAAAATATCATTGTAAGGAATTGTTATGCTACATAAAGGCGACCGTCCATTCTTATAAGTTTTGTCCCCAGTTTTCCTTCAATGGCGTTGCTAAAAGAACTAAATCCTGTTGCAGTTAAACTTTCTGGTTAGATCCTCGATATAAGGCGATATGTTTGGCATGCACCCAACTGGTGACATACGTATAACTTGTATACAACCGCCGATTTCTGTACAATGGAAATATATTAAAAAAAAGTAGCAGGGGTTGTTATTATATCGATGCCGAACCCGAAATTGTAATTAATTTTTTTTTTGTCTGTTTGTCTGTTTGTCAGTTTGTCTGTTTGTCTGTTTGTCTGCTGTGTTTGTGCACGCTAATATCAGAAACGGCTTATTCGATTTAGATGCGGTTTTCACTAATATATTGTAGTAAGCTTCACTTAACATTTTGTGTTTATTTCATGTCAATCGGTTCATAAATAAAAAAGTTATGTCAATTTAAAGAATCACGGCGAACATTTGTTAAGGTATTCTATCAGAGTACGTAAACGCCTCGCGCCTGCGCGTCCGTGGCTATATATACAAGGTGTAACGGAAAGGGGGTATCAACCCTGAAGGAGGTGAATGAAGATGAAAAAAAAATTTGGACCTCCCATAGTAATAGCACATCAATGATTTACTATTACCTACTATGGGAGGTCCAATTTTTTTTTCATATTTCGACCTATGTTCTTTGGGGAAATTTGTTCAGTTTCATGAGCACATTCACCTCCTTCAGGGTTGATACCCCCTTTCCGTTACACCTTGTATAAAGCGCGCTGAGAGCCGCGCCGCTGCCATAATTCCGATCCAGCCTGTCCCTTGCTGCCCTCTCCCAGCGACGCCCTAAGCCGAGGTCCGTACCCCACAGGGGGTGCCCTTAGCGTGTAGTCGCTTAGTTTTTAAGTTTATATTGTGTAGTCAAGTTGTGTATTATGCCCTGGCTGGAGGCCTTAATTTATTGAGGCATCCACAGGAAAGCCAGGTTAAGCAGTCGACAACCCCTCAGGATGAACTGCGAGATGACCATTTCAAAAGAAAACGCGCCGCTGCCATAAGGATTCAGTTATTCGTAGCGAACGCACGTATCCTGGAGAGTATAGGCGAATAGTTGGATTCGATTATTGCGATTCACTTGAATACTGACTGTTTGCACATTTCATTTATTTATATTTTAGGATTTGTAGGTTAGGTTCTTTTTCTTAATTTTCTTTAAAATTTTGTAAGTATTTGGTATAGGTTAGGCGGTTCTTTCCTTGATTTTTGGGTATTTACTTATCTTAATTTTTATTTAGGGTTTTGTAAATAAATATTGTAAGCATTTATTATTGGTTGGGCATTTCTTTCCCTGATTTTCGGTATACATACTTATCTTAATTTGTATTTAGGGTTTGTATATAAATATTATAAGTATTTGGTATAGGTTAGGCATTTCTTTTCTTGATTTTCTTTATTAAGTACTAGCTTCTGCCCGCGACTTCGTCCGCGTGAAATTAGTACTTTCCTCTTATAATTTCGAAAATGTATGTTTATTATTATTATTATTTAGTTTTATAAATAAGTATTCGGGCCAATTTTTTAGTTTATAGCTCAAAGGGATCAGATTTTTCAAATAAACTGTATCCCAGCTTTTTACCCCCAGGAGAGTAATTTTGAAAAATCGTTTGGGATGTGTTTATAACTTGACTCAAAGACCCATACCCATTTTCGAGTTAATGGAAGCAAGCAGTAGAATTTTCCACCTTCGTAGGAGTAAATTTTTTAAAAACCCTAAATCACTTTTTTTAAGAATTTTTTGTTTTAGTAGTACCGAGTTTCGAGTTAATCCGACAGCGGGTTAAATATTTATCTAATCCATCAACTTTGTCACCCGCCAAATCCTCTGTGAGGGATTTTTTAAACTAAAAGTGACAATCTTTATTATTTACTGACCCAAATATTGCCAAGTTTCTAATTTATGAACCAAATGAATAAGATTTTACGTATAAACTGTACCACCTCTTTCTATCCCCATGGGGGTGGAATTTCGAAACATAATCTAGATTATTTATACCAATTTTCCAGTTAATCAAGCCTCGTAATAAAATTCTGCCCTGTGAAATTGACTACCCCTCTTCACCCCATTAGCGGTAGATTTTCGAAAAACCCTGAACCACTTTATTATTTATTTTGGTCTTAGATAGGTACTGAGTTTCGAGTTAATTGGACCGCGCATTAAAAATTTTCCATACTAAATTTGACACCCCCAACCTCCCTTTTGGGTTAGTTTAGAATTCCAAAAAAATTCGCACTTTATAATTATTTGTGCCAAGTTTCCAGTCCAAATTTGTTTGTACCATTTTTTTTTAGTTTATCAAGGCACTCATTAAAATCCCCTTATAAATAGAATTAGGTACCACTTTTTGTCCCGTCAGGGGTCAATAATTTTCGAAAACCCCATACACTTACTATTGATTCTTCATCTGCCTAGCCTTTTCTCAACTACGTTGGGCAGTGCAACGGGATGCAGCTGAGTACCAGTATTTTACATGGAGCGACTGCCTATCTGACCTCCACAACCCAAATACGATACCCCTTGATAAGACTGATTGTCAAACTTTCGGGCTTCTGACCACCCCTAGCCACTGTCAAAGATCCACGAATGACAGCCACGGCTAGCGTGCTTTCCGAGGCACGGACAGGTCACGGTATTTAAAGATGGACAGACCAACCGCGGCAAGCGTAGCCTGCGTAACCTGATCGATCGATCTGTGCGGCTGTTATTATTAATTATTTTCTGTCAAAAGTATTAATACTGAGTTTCGAGTAAATCGGACCGCGCGTTAAAATTCTTCCACACAAACTTTAACACCCCAACACAAGGGGTGTTGGGGTGTTTTGATAAACGAATAATGATAAACTTTATTACTTGCTTAGGCAAGTATTCTTGCCAAGTTTATTAACCAAATGAATAAGATTTTTCTTATAAACAGTATCCCCGTTTTTCACCCCCACAGGGGTGGTATTTCGTAAAATTGTTTGGGATGTGTTCATTACTCGACTCAAAGATTGTTTATACCAATTTCGAGTTAATCAAGCCACGCAGTAAAGTCTTCCCCTATAAAATTAACTTTTCACACAACAAAATTTTCGAAAAACGATGATACACATTATTCTTTATTTTCGATCTTAAGTATAAATACTGCATTTCGAGTTAATCGGACCACGCGTTAAAATTCTTCCATACAAACTTTGACACCTCCCAATCCCCCTTCAGGGGGTAGTTTAGACAAAAAAAGCCATTCTTCATAATTTATTTAGATAAGTATTCGTGCCAAGTTTCATGGTTATTAACTCAAGGAAAAAGATTTTTCATACAAACAAAATCCCCTCTTTTCACCCCTAACAGGTTAAATTTCCAAAAACCCCTTCTTAGTGAATATCTACTCTTCACAAAGAACAAACCCTCCAAAATTAATTTCTCTACCCAGCGGTACCGACCAGCGTTTTAGGCTGTGCGTTGATGTATCAGTTAGTCAGGACAAAATTTCATCCCCCTTTTCACCCCCTTAATGGATGAAATTCTAACAACACCGTTGTGTTAGCTTCCAATCATAAGCCTAGATAATAAATTTTGTGATTTTTACGTCGAAAATTACTGACTTTCTATACAAAACTTCATCCCCCTTTTTAACCCTTCGGGGGTGGAATTATCAAAAACGCTGAGACACGTATAAATTAATTTTCAATTGTCAGCCTAAATACAAAATTAGAAGATCCTAACTTCAAAACTGTCGGACTTTCATATAAACTTCCATCCCCTATTTTAACCCTTTAGGGGTTGAATTCCCAAAAATCCTTTCTTAGTGGATACTTACTCTTCACAAAGAACACACCTTCTAAGTTTCAAGTCTCTAAGTCCAGCGGTTTGTGCTGTGCGTTGATATATCAGTTAGTCAGTCAATCAGTCAGGACTTTGAATTTTATATATATAGATAAGTTCATTAGCTTAGGTTAGTAATTATTTTTTCTAGCAATTCTTTTGTTTTATAAAGTTAGTACGTTTGTCTGTGTAGAAGAATAGCACCACCCCTTACTTCCCGTGGGTGTCGTAAAAGGCGACTAAGGGTCTCACCGGAGAATGGGCAGCAGCGTTTTCTATGCATTCCACCACCATACCATACTGCGATCGCCAACCCGCCTGCCAAGCGTGGCGATTATGGCAAACCCCCCCCAAAATTGGGGGAGGCCTATGTCCAGCAATGGACGTCTATCGGCTGAAATGATGATGATAATGACGTTTGGTTTACACGTCTTAACACTTATTACTTAAACTGTGATAATTTTAGACTGTATAATAATCTGTAAGTATTTATAATTTAATTGTTTACGATAGTACGTGTTTACTAAATAACTGTGTGTTAAGTAGTAAGTACTATTTTATTGTATGAATGCCTCGAAGAAGATCCAACCTCTCCCAATGTAGCAGAAATGCTAAAAGGATGAGATTAGTTCGATCACAGGAATCTGAGGAAGGTCGTGAGGCAAAAGGCTCTCTGCACCAGGCTAGGTTTCGTGCTGCAGAAACTTCGACTCAGCGAGAATCTCGACTGAGTTCAAATCGTTCTCGAATGATGACAACTCGAAATAGGGAAAACGGGGAACAACGAAAGACACGTTTATCTGTCGATCGCGAAGCTCACGCGCTATCGCGTGAGTCTGAGACTTTTGCTGTCAGGGAAACCCGCCTGAGCTCCCAGAGAGTACGGACAACAAATGCTCGATCCCAGGAGACACAGGACGAACGGGAAATACGTCTCACTGCCGATCGTGAAGCTCATACACTATCGCGTGAGTCTGAGACTTTCACTGATAGGGATATTCGCCTGAGTTCTCAGAGGGTTCGGACAGCAAATGTTCGGTCTCAGGAAACACAGGAAGAACGAGAAATACGTCTTACTGCCGATCGTGAAGCTCAAGCACTAGAGTCTGAGACTTTCACTGAAATTCGCCTGAGTTCTCAGAGGGTTCGGACAGCAAATGCCCGGTCTGTAGACGGTATACGTAATTCAAAATATGCTGCCCGAAAAGTCACTATTCCACGCGGACGAAGTCGCGGGCACAGCTAGTATTAACTAAACACAAAATAGATACCTACCTACCCTGAATGAAGTTTAGAACGTTTAACATTAGATAAGGGTTCGTCTATAGACATTTTTAGAAACATAACTACAATAATTTTTGTTTCTTTAAAGTTGTGAAAACTAATTTTTTTTTATACTCTGCATGATCTTATCGGAAAAGGCAGGTTAAAAATGAAATGTTGTCATTTGTGCCTGTGAATTACAGAGAAAGAACCAACATGCTAAACTATAACAGTATAGCAATATTACCTATTATTATTTCTCTTTTATCACCTTTTCTGATAACCCTTATTTAACACAACATTAGAAAAATATGTGAGTTCAGATGGTGCATCGTTAACACATTACAAGACTACGTCTTGTAAACAAGAGTAACTGGATTGATAATAATAAAGGTTGTTTGTTTTTGATTAACTACGAGATGATCCCACAAATATTGGGAATTATTAACACTTGCTCGTATTTGTTCCAATGCAATTTTATCACATAAGTTACACAACCAATCTGCCGAGTAAATTGCCTATTAAAAAGGTAACTGTCTGTCAGTCTTCTTGAAGTCAGCACTGAACGCGTAGTTATGAAGGGTGCCACTGAGTGAACTTTCACAATATTACGTTGTCGCTCCGATTCATTAGTCTAAGCAATTGGGCGAGGGTCTTGGACTCTTGGCGATCAAATCATCATCACATCACATCACATCATCATCACCCGTCGCTTGATAACTTTATATCCATCTAGGAACTGTTTTTCTCTGTAATGAAAATAATAATATTAGAAATACATAAAAAAATCCAACTTGTAAATAATAATGCAACATGATTGCATCAATATAGGTATATGTGTAAGTAGTAACGTAAATCTTACCGTTATGCCCGTATCTCGTGCTATTTTCTTTATGCTTTATTCCTGTTCCCAGAGAACAACAATTTTAGCCTTCAAAAAGTTGTTAATCGAACCATACCATCGGTTAATAAAATAAACTGGTCAAAAACTTAATAAATTGGATAATATTACGACGAAGATAATAATAATAATTATTATTATAATTACACACAAGCGGATCGGCTCGAAAACGAAACCATTTGAAAAGTAATTATACCCTCAGTCACAGTTTAGTAAATAAGGCGAAGAAGTATTCTAAAATTACGGTAGTGTAACAATTAACACATTCTATTATTCAACCAAACAAGAAATCTGTGCTACTTTCAACCTTATCTTTTAGTTAATTGAGGAGTTGCTTATTGCATTTTGTAAAACAAGACGGTAAGGTGCTAGTATTAAATATAACACGGAAGTTGAAATTTAAACCTTAATACCTAGAAGATTAGACCGTTAATAACCTTGTTCGATAAAAGTAGTAATGCTATTCAAATTTTCGTTGAGGTTGATAACGGAGCCAATAGCCTAGTGGTGTAAGGCACGGTCTAAATGATCTGCTGGCGCCTGGTGATCGGGTTCGTATCTTAATCGCACGCAAATTGTCTTTTTGTAAGTTATTCTTGGCACCTTTCTCAAAATGCACCTTTCTCAAGATGTACCTTTCTCATAATGCGCCTTTCGCAAAACGTACCTATTTTTCTACATTGACTCTTTTACAGGGCTACAGGTAATGAAATGCAAATTAGGGATTGATAATTGTAATTATAATCAAATCATAATTTAAAATATCACAAAGTCGAACTAAATAATCAGTACCTAGAGTAGTAAACTGGTACAATTACCGGCACGTAACTTGGCAAGAGATTTTCGTAGTGGGGGAAGTTCGCGCATATAAAAATGTATGAAATTGTGCCTGCGCAAACTTCCCCCACTACAAAAACTCTTGCCAAAACCACCAAAACGTGCCGGCAACTATAACCCTTTAACAGCATTACAGATAATGAAAAACCAAAACTTGTATTTCGTAATCAAAAAAAATCGTAATAAAATAACAAATAATGTAAAATATTGCAAAGACGAACTAGATATTTTTTCCCAATTATTAGTTATCTTAAGTGTTAAGTACATGTATTGCCATCAATTGATTATTTTTACAAGCATGCAACAACTTGGCGTTAAAAACTAAGTTGTGGGAAAAAAATAGGATCCACATTAAAGCAGAAGTTGTGTCGAGCGGAAAAGATAACATTTATTGTGTTATGTGTAGAGCACACACATAACACAATATATGTTATTTTGCTTAGATAAATTACAAAGTTGAATTAGTATATTATGTTAAGCCTAAAACCTCATAGGCATAATAACCTCTTTTTCGACGTTAATTTTTTTTATTTCTTATGTTTTATTTTTAAGTGTGACAGTTGTTATCAAAAGGGAAAAAATATAGTAGTATTTAGGGCTGATTTGTCAATCATCTGATAACTTTATTCGAAGAATAATTTTGAAATTTTGACAGTTTGTTCATACAAAAACTGTCAAACGTAAATTTTGTTCCTAGAACAAAAGTTATCTGGCGATGGAAAAATCAGCTGTAAGTGGTATTATTTAAAAAAAAAAAGTTCAAAACCTAAAACGCGACTACTGAAAAATCACGCTCTAAAAAGTATGAAACAAGAAAATATTCTCATTTGATAGGATTAGGTGTAGCCGTGGTCGTATGCCACTTTGCATAATTATACATGTTTATATACAAACTGAAGAAAGAGAGAAATCATAACCCTCCCTTTTGCTTCGGGAGGGAGGACTTTAATTTCGGAAGTCGGTGCCTTTTGATACCTGTATTTTAGTTTGTAGCCACCGACCGTTTCCGAAATTAAAGTTATTTTTAACCGACTTCAAAAAAAGGAGGAGGTTTCTCAATTCGACCGTATATATACATATATATATTTTTTTTTTATGTGTGTTCGCGGATAACTTCGTCGTTTATGAACCGATTTTGATTATTCTTTTTTTGTTGGAAAGGATATAATTATGCCAAGGGTGGTCCCATGATAAGGAAACCAGGATCTAATAATGGCATCCCAGTGAAATCGAGGGGAACTTTCGAAAATCGTAGGAGCGACTAGTGAGTTTGTTAATTTTTTCATTAAGTATTTTAAAGCACTACGATCTGACGATGGAGCCGAAAGATAGTCGAGGGGACTCCTCAACGATTTACAGCAGTTACCTTGTGTTTGGGCTTGATTAATTTGTATTGATGTGAACTTTACACCTAGATGGGTTGCGACTGTCATTAGGGGTCTGATGATGAAGACGAAGGACAGTTAAGGGAATTCCTCAACAGTTTACAGTAGCTACCTTGTGTATGTTCACCGATTACTCGAAGACGGCTGGACCGATTCCAAAAGTTCTTTTTTTATTTGAAAGGGTATACTCTCGAGGTGGTCCCATTATCATCAAGTTGGAATCTGATGAGAGGATTCCATGGAAATCGAGGGAAACCCTCAAATTTTATAGGCAAAGCTACAGCGATTTGGATATTTTTTAAAGTAACTTGAGCATTTGCTCTCGGAAATCATCACTTGGTAAAGTGGAGCTGATGATGAAGATCACAGATGGCCATCGGAACTACTCACTGACAAATATTTCACGGGTTGCGATTCGATTACTTTAATATGGTTGCTAAGCAATTTATGCTCGTCACAATGCGTATTGCGAGTGATTGTTGAGGATCTCCTGGTTCTTACCGGGAGAACTCCTCAACAATTAACGTCCCAGCATCGGGAAAAGCAAAATTTTGGAAAAGGTGATGAACAGTTGGCATTAGGCTATTGTAACTTAGATAAATTACAAACTGACCCACTAAAAAGTGAAAAATAAAAACATTTTTACAAAAAAAAAACAACCGACTTCCACACTACAAATTGAAAAATAACTAATTTCGGAAGTCGGTGTCAATAAACGAAAACGCGGAACCGAAGACACCGACTTCCGAAATTAAAGTTATTTTTCAATTTGTAGTGTTTTTTTTGGAAGTCGGTTGTTTTTTTTTTGTAAAAATGGTTTTTTCACTTTATAGTTTTTTTGGAAGTCGGTTGTTTTTTTTTATTTCCTTTGTACTCGCTATGGTTTTTTTTCTGTTTGTTAAATTTTATTGGGCATTAAGTGATTTTATTTCGTAAAGACACCAAGAGTGAGTAAAGATCTTTTGTTTGACATTATTTTCAAATGTATTCGGTGGACACATGAGTACCTACGAGTAAAAAGAAATGATTAAGTTCGACTTTGTGATATGATTTGATTATAATTACAATTATCAATCCCTAATTTGCATTTTCATTACCTGTAGCACTGTAAAAAAGTTAATGTAGAAAAATAGGTACGTTTTGCGAAAGGTGCATTATGAGAAAGGTACATTTTGAGAAAGGTGCATTTTGAGAAAGGTACGTTTTGAGAAAGGTGCATTTTGAGATTGGTACGTTTTGAGAAAGGTGCATTTTGAGAAAGGTACATTTTGAGAAAGGTGCATTTTGAGAAAGGTACATTTTGAGAAAGGTGCATTTTGAGAAAGGTACATTTTGAGAAAGGTGCATTTTGAGAAAGGTACATTTTGAGAAAGGTGCATTTTGAGAATGGTACGTTTTGCGAATGGGGTGCATTTTGCGAAAGGTACTTTCTGCGACTGAACGATTGAAATGTACCAGCATTTTAAGCTAAACCCCAAAACTACTAACAGTTTAATTCCACATTATACGTGTATATCAAATATTCATACATTTTCACAGCCTTTTGGCATTTCCACACACGAAGTAGAAATTCGCTCCGTATCAAATGCAGCTGAAATAGGCTGGGAGCTCACCGAGCCGTACGTAACGCTATTGAAAAACATCGACACATGACACGCTCGGGTTGAAGCCAAATCAAATATTGACCGCGGGAATGTCCCGATGGTTCGCATGCATGCTGGACGACAAACGTAGATAGGCAATATATAACCTTAAACCTTTTACTGGTGTTCAATCTTCAATATAACGAATCAATTTTAACCGTATAGTTCGGAAGTGGCCCCGATTAGACCCGAACACACGAACCTCCGCCCGGCTCGGTACCGAGTCCCATCGGACCCAAGAATGACGACATACGACACTCTGCATTGATTATGTAAATATTTATTATGCTACCCATCAAATCATATAAATGTGCGTTAATTAAGAAAGTTGAATAAAAAACTCCAATGTTAACGCCATTAAATATTTCATACTAGCTGACCCGGCGGCGGTCTTCGTATTCGTACCGCCTCAGAATTAATCTTAATTTTTTTTCGTGAATTTTTTTATGTTTTATAGTTATTTTGCTATTCGGGGCGGAGACAAACTCAACAAATCAATGATTATAAAATCGGTCCAGCCGTTCTTGAGTTATAAATGGTGTAACTAACCCTACTTTGTTTTTTTATATATAAAATATAGCGCCCAAGTTTATTTATTTACCTTTATTAAATTCAAGTCCGTAAATGCGATAATCGCCATTTTTATGGATGGTCAGCACTAAGAAGTGTCACGTCGCACCACAATTTTTAGTAATTTTTATCAAGATTGATCATGTTTATAAGTAGTTAATGTATGAGAAATGGTAAAATTAAGAATGCAGAGAGAATGACAATATCTTTAATTTTCCTTTTTGCATATTTTCAGCATGAGATTAGGTTTTTTATGTACGTATTTTCAGCGAATTGAAGTTTCCTAACTTTTGGATAGGTGTAGTAATACCTATATTTTATACAACTTTCACAGTAGACTAACGTAGTTTGACCAACCCCAACAAATAATTAAAGATATTTGCCACAAACTTATTACATAAAATAATCGCGGAAACATATTTTTCTTAATAAATTCGAATGCTGAAAATTGATGTAAATTCTTGAATTTCATGACGTAATTCGCAACATACTGCCGAGTCAGCTGATAAGTCATATGTCAAAATCTAGTCGAGCAGAATGGTTAAATGTCACTCATGTTACAAAATAGAATGATAGAAACGGTTGAATTTTAATTGATCCTATAGTGCCCTTGTGAAGCAATCGCAGTAAATTGATGGTGCAATGTCACATGTAGTTCAGAGAACGGTAGGTATTTTTATTGATAGGTTAATTGATATTTGTGACGTCAATAGAATATAAATCTAATCTGAGTAATGCCATTACTCTCGCCGCAACTGAACGACAATTTTTACTATAAAATCATGGTTGCATCGTGTTAGAAAATTCCCCGTCTAAAGTGTAACGCTTTCCATTAGCTCAGTTTTGTTATTTTTCTAGCACAAGCTTCGGGTTTCAGAGACGTGACGGGAATAATAATCACCTCTCACAGACTATCATAATTCATTGCTACGAAGCCTTTGTGTGTGCTAGTGTATGTGCTTATTTGCTCACACTTGGCTGGCCAAGTGGTGAAAAAGAAAAAGAAAGAAAATACATTTATTTGCGGCAAACATGACGCATAATAAAAAAAAACAAAAAAAAATGGTGCCGGTGTCAACATTCCAATGTCTGGACATTGGATTGTGTTTCAAGGCAAATTGTAGGTATCTGTGTCACAGCAAAATCCGATAAAAAGTGTTAATAAAATATTAGTGAAAAAAAAGTATAAATTGGCCATAACACTTTATTTCGGACCACACGTTCACGTAATAAATATATCTTTTTCAGTAAATTTATTGTAACAACGTGATATGAACATTCGAACAATGAGAGTGTTACGAATCGTTTATTTCTTTTTACAAGCTTTTTATGAACATGCTTCGTTCGCATCTAATGTATTTCCGGTTACTCTGAAAAAAAAAGTGGATGTTTGTCATTATTTTTTTGTCCCTGTGGCTCGTGATTAAGTACCTACCTAATAACACGCGGGTCGATCGATCAGGTTAAGCTATGCTTGCCTAAGTCGGTCAGTGGATGGGTGACCATCTTTATATTAAGTAATGACAGCAGCACGGGTCGATCGATCAGGTTAAGCTACGCTTGCCTAGGTCGGTCCGTGGATGAGTGACCATCTTTACATACTGAAACCCCTCCGTGCCTCGGATAGCACGCTAAGCCGTTCGTCCCGGCTGTAATTTGTAGATCTTTGACAGTCGTTACAGGTAAGTAGTCAGAAGCCCGAAAATCTGACAACCAGACTTACCAAGAACGCGCAACAGATACTTACGCAGAACAGATAGCCGATGGGGCCGAAAGCTTCTGGAGTGGCGACCGCGTACCGGAAGACGTAGCGTTGGAAGTCCTCCCATAAGGTGGACCGACGACCTTGTGAAGGCCGCAAGAACCCGTTGGATGCAAGAAGCACAGAACCGGTCGAAGTCCCCACTTCACACAGGCCTCCCCAAGTACCCCCGTACTTGGGGAGGCCTATGTACAGCAGTGGACGTCTTTCGGCTGAAATGATGATGATGATGAGACTTACCCAGGGATATCTTACCTAGTGACTGGGTTGTCGAGGTCAAATGGTACCTATTCAGCTGCACCCGGCCAGACTGGAAGCCGACCCCAACATAGTTGGGAAAAGGCTAGGCAGATGATGAGATTTCATATGCATGGTTCGCACTCACATAATATTATAAGCAACACCTAAATGCCGCTTAGCTAGTTGCTCCCGTACGGAACACAATTTGTTGTAAACTTCAACGTAGTGCTTTGTTTGTATCAAGCGAGCCTGTCCGAGAACAACACAATGTGAGGGAAGTTACTAACTTTGTGGACTAGCCTGACGGATTGCTGTTAAAGACTGAGGAAATGAGTTTACTGAGACTGAAAACATTAAGGCGCTACCTTGAAAATAAATCGTAGCGATTGATCTACTAAGCGCGCGAAAGTGATGCAATTACTTTTGAAACGCAAAAGAAGAGAGATGGCTATAATGTGCGTGCGCTCTGAATTAAACGAGGTATGTGCCAAAACGAATTTACTCCTTTTGTAACAAATTTAATTTAAAACTACGTTGAGTAAACTTTGATATGATAATTCTCTATGTTTTAATTTAAAATAAATTCCATTGAATAACTCTTAAGCGTTACGCCGTGATGTCGAAAAAAGTAAAACAATAGATATAACTTTGCAATTTTTTCGTATCGAGAAAAATTCATTTAATCGTGTATTCCTTCTACATGATACTAGACGAAAGAGTCAAAAAACATACACCAAAAAACCCCTGACACAAAAAATAAAATAAAATTAAATGTAAGTAATTGGAAAAGGATCAAATAATTTAAAAACCCCTAACTTAAAGAATCGTAATCGAAGAGTGGGGGTTTTTAAATTTGATCCTTTTCCAATTACATTTCATTTTATTATTTTTTTGTGTCGGGGTTTTTTTAAATTTTAAATTTAATTTATATTTCATGCTTTTTGTAGGGACTCCTTAATTTTTGTATTTCATTTCTTTTATTTTCTTGCGTTTTAAGATACAGGTAATTTGGTGTTTAATCAGGTTTTTTATCCGTCAAAAAATAATTATTAATTTATAGTTGAAGAATAATTTTTAAAACTAAACAGATTTTTTTGTTTTATTTTAACCTTTATCTAGTTCTTCCTTTAGTTATTCAACTTTCGTACAAGTATTTCATAGCTATTAGATATCTTAGGTATTTCAGATCTAGTTTATAAAATGGGACTGTGACACTATCTGATGTAGAAATACCTACGCTTTTTAAGTAGGATAATTCCATTCGTAATAAAAATAGTCAAACTCACTCACTCGTAGGTACCAGTCATCACTCCACTTTCCTCATCATTCTAGAGCATTGATCAGACAAAAAAATATTTTCAAGTTTTTAGTTTTCATTTCGTTAGTTAATATTACTCATTCCCTTTCAATATAGTGTACATTATTCTATTTGTCAAGCCCCTGGAATTGATACCTATATTAAAGGAGTTGTGGAAAAAATATATAATTCGCCATTTTGTGGTGGCGGCCATCTTGGATTTGAAATTTGTAATAGCGTATAGTATTCTACTAGTCAAGCCCTTTCATTTGATACCCATGTTGAGGGAGTTGTGAAAAAACAACATAATTCGCCACTTTGTGGTGGCGGCCATCTTGGAATTGAAATTTATCATAGTGTATAGTATTCTACTGATCAAGCCCTTTCATTTGATACCCATATTAAGGGAGTTGTGAAAAAATATGTAATCCGCCATTTTGTGGCGGCGGCCATCTTGGACCGATTTTCATCAAACATAGCTAAGAACACTCCCGACTAATTCACCTTTCAAAAAAAAAACAAAATCAAAATCGGTTCATCCGTTCGGGAGCTACGATGCCACAGACAGACACACACGCACACACACACACACACACACAGACACGTCAAACTTATAACACCCCGTCGTTTTTGCGTCGGGGGTTAAAAATGTTAAATCCATAATCTACATACTTATCAAGTTAATAGCATTCAACCGGATTTCGGGAATTCGCAAAAAGGGTTAAGGCAAAATGAGGTCTTTCAGAATTAGGTAACGTACCTAGGATCAGACAGAGTACGTCGTTAACCTAATGGAAAGTAAAAGCGGGTTATTAGATCCAGCACCTGGGCAATCTCTTTCTGTATAAGTAAATAGACCATATTAGCTCAGACCAAATAAAAAACCAAGACAGAGGGCTATCAACATATAGTGATATAATAACTATAAAGTGAAGCTGGTTTCGTAAACATGTGTGCACATAGTGAGGTGTAGTTTGATTGTAAATGTGTGCGTGTGAGCGTGTATGCACAGAGCGGAGGTGTAGTTTTGGCATGCTTCATTATATTGTTCGCAGAGCTATGTCTTGACTTTTCATTTATTTATTTATATATACTTTATTGTACACCACAAAAATACATAACATGAAAAAGATACATCAAACACTACAAAATATACAATGGGCGGCCTTATCGCTTTCTGCGATCTCTTCCAGGCAACCTTGGCATGGACAGTGATTTTCCAGGACATAAAATGGGGCTGTCGTTGGTGCAAATATTATGTATACAATACACTAAAATAGATACACAGATATATACATATCCAAAATTATAGATACATAAATACATACATACAAAATTGTATAAACAACGAAAATAAAAGAAGACAGTAGTCCATTGCAGTTAGGACAACATGATCACAACGACAAGTACTTTTTGTTTGGTCTGAGATTGTTAGTTGGTTGGTACAATACTTCCAGAAAGAGAAATTAGTTGATTGGACCTAAAGAATTTCATGGAATGTTTGTACTTGGTATGTAATCTAAATAATTTAAGTAGGTATTTCTTTCAAAATGAGAGGGCGATATATCTTACACATAACGCGCACAATCTAATTAGGTATGTTCCGTAATCTAGCTCAAAGTAGCATCGAACCAAACAAACGACTGGCTCTTCCTAATGTCGGTTTGTAGGTAATCAGCTCCTGTTGCACAATGCGGCTACACAACAAGGCTTAGACGACCGATGGTGGGATTGGCACTGGCGTCCAATTTGCCGGCTCGCTTGTGTGATCGGCTTTGCAGCATAGAGGCAGCGTGTGTGATTTGAATGTACTGGATAAACTAGTATAGTATTTTTTTTTACTATTACTTTTCATGTCAAGAAGTATACACACACGCTGTGAATGTGTGCATGAAAACGAGTAGCGTCAGCACGTAACACACTCACATTTCCGACTTCGCCATCGTCTCGGATGGTACAGATAGTGCCATCCACGAAGACGCGCCCCACTCTTCTTCCTAATCGCCAGTGGTTATCGCTAGTTAATTCCTCTAATACCAACTACCAACACTAATTACCAACTAATAAGTAATTAGGGTGTATCGACAAAACTAAAATACTATAGGATTGTTGCACACTTGTACTTTAGGAAAAAGAGTGGGGCGCGTCTTCGTGGATGGCACTATCTGTACCGAGAGCTCCTGCACTTACACATTCACAGCGTGTTTGTACACTTGATAACAGATAACAGATTTGTTCTATAGTAACCACAAGTACAAGCGAGCATCGCTTCGTGAGATAAAAAAAAATGTACCCACGGACACTTTCTTACTTTAGTTTAAAGAAAATATAGTTACTTTAGTTTAAAAAAGAGTTGGCATTGTTCGTTATTTAGGTAGGTACATACTGTAAATAGCTGCATAGTAGTTTCATAGATGACATCAATATATAGGATTGTAGGCAGTTCGCGAGTGCAGTCACTCACAACTTTCACTGCGCAAGAAAAGTTTCGATTGGCGTTATTAGCTATGTTTGTGGGAGAACTCCAGACACAATACTAAACCCTTTATAAGTACTTAATCATTCCATGGCTCGAGTTGTTCTAATTATATGTTGATTTCCTGGTATTACCTTACGTTACACAACTATTAGGTATTTACCAATGAAATTGCCGTTTTATATGAAAAAATTTAAACGAATTTTTTCATGTATTTTTTATTTGTATTAATCGAAGTAATCACCCATGCAATCAATGCATCTTTGCCAACACAGTGGCAGTTTATTGATGCCCTTCTTAAAGAAATTAGCTGGACGGGAGGCAAAAAATTCTTCAAAGGCATTTTGTACTGTCTCTCGGGTATTTAATTTTTTTCCCGCCAAGAAGTTATCCAAATTCTGGAAAAAGTAGTAGTCTGTAGGCGCGGGATGGATGACGGAGAGCTTCCAACCCCAGCTCTTGCAACTTGGAGACCGTCTGCTGCGCAGTATGAGGTCGCGCGTTATCGTGCAGGAGCAGCGGAGACGAGCGATTGACCAATGCTGGTTGGAGATGTGCCAGCTTCTCCATCATTGTGTTCAGTTCTTCACAGTGCACATCTGCAGTAATGCTCACCCCGTTTGGTAAGAAGCTGTGATGAATCACACCGGTGCTAGACCACCAAACAGTGACCATCAATTTCTAGGGGTAAGTTTTCGTTTAGGGCATTGTTTAGGTGCTGAACCAGGATCTAACCAACTTGCTGAGCGCTTGCGGTTATCAAACAGAATCCATTTTTCATCGCAGGTAACAATGCGGTTCAAAATTCCTTCATTTGTGTGTCTGTTGAGCAGTGCAAGGCACGTCTCGACGCGTACTTCGCGCTGGCGATCTTTGAGTTCGTGGAGCACACATTTGTCAAGCTTTTTTACCTTGCCAATTTGATGCAAATGGACCAATATTGTTTTGACGCTAACGTCGAAAGCTGCTGCTAATTCAGCCGTAGATTGTGTATCATCAGCTTCCACAATCGCCTTTAATTCGTCATTGTCGACCAAAGTCTTCGGACGAACGCGAGGTTCATTTTTCAGGTTGAAATTTCCAGAACGGAAGTGAGCAAACCAATAACAGGTGGTGCGTTGGTTTGTAGTGTTAGCTCCGTAAACGTCGTTGATGTTGCGTGCCGCTTGTGCCGCGTTGCTGCCACGACGGTACTCATGTTCCATAATTACTCGAATTTTTAACGTATCCATGATGACGAAAAAGATTGAAATGCGATGAAAATGTAACACTAATCAATAAACAAATGACTACTTTTGGAAAAAAATCCATGTTTTTAAAATAAAATTAATATGAAATTAGAATTCTTAGCAAAACAAAAATTATTTTGATTTGAAATGGCCAGTACTGCAGAACGGCAATTACATAGGTAAAGACCTATTATAACAGGTTAGTTCTCAGCTAGGAATGCAACGATGAATTTGTCCCAGATACAGCTGCTGACCAAAATCCTGAATTTACAAAGTTTTATTTTCGTACTTAAACATCGGTAAGCACACAACAGCGTTATTGCTGTCACGTCCGAATCCTATTGTTTGTAGCATTTGACCCTAAACCGAGGGATGAAATCGTAAACCCTAAAAATACGTGCGGGCGCGAGTTATACAGCCTCTTTGCTTTACCGGGACCAAAAGTGTTTGCAAACAGCACTCGGAAACAGAGCTTGGTGACAATAGAGTCAGTACAGTACATACTGCACCGACGCGGAACACTATTGTCCAGGTTTAGCTGCTTTTTGTTCTGTTAGTTCACTGCTTTAAGTATTGGCTTCTGTTTGCACCCACTTGATTTTACCGCTATTGTTTATTCAGGCACCAGCTGAATATTTTATTTATCGCTGAATTTTTCAGGTGTTTGTGGTATTTGCGGTAAAACGAAGTATAAGGTCGAGGTTATGAATTATATTGTAGTTTAAAAACACCTAGCGATTGAAAACCAATGTTCATTTATGACAAATTATATTCCACGAAATGAAACACAAGCCTATAGCCAAATTCCTGATATCCAATTATACTTTCGCTGAAGCAATTTTTTTCTTTTGCCTTTCGACCAGACTTATAAATTAAATTGACCCTGAAATAGAAGGGCAATATAGTTAATAGTTTTAGTTAAGTTAAGATATAATTTTGTTATATTTATTAATTAATGATGTATTTATTGTTATTTACTTACATATTTTTTTAATTCTAAACTCCTAAAATGTTTCTACTAAAATATTTACGGCCTGATTAAGGGCAATATTACCTCCAGATTCTTATTTACAAACGAAGTGATTTTTTATTACCGTTCACACATACATTCAAATCCAACGAACACACTACGACGCGCGACGTCGTCGTCAACTAGTGACGCGGTACGGCGCGGGAACCGAGAGGCAACAGCATCGCGGCAGAGCATCGTCCGACACGACCGCGCTCGGACATACCTACTTATTAGGGTGCTATCATTGTGAACCACCTAATAAACCTTTTTATAATAGGTACAGTCCGCTTGCTTTACTTCGATCTGGACCTAGACAATTACTTAGTTATCCGTTTTAGTTTCTTTCTATTGTAGCGTGGCGTGGGTGTGACAGGGGTCGAGCGGCCGATACCGTCGTCGTTTGACTTCTGGCACCGTCTGGTACCGACTGTGAAGGAAGCAGTTAGCGGATAAGAACGGGGCATACTTAAAATTATTGAAGTTTGGAAACTTCAATCATTTTAAAACTCAACCATGGATGGTTGAGTTTTCATTTAGTTATATGATGCGAGGCCGCAGGAATCCGCTGGAGGCGAGAAGCAAAAAACCGGTCGAAGTGGCGATGCCTTTGTCCAGCAATGGACGTCTCTCGGCTGAAATGATGATATGATGCGAAAATGTCAGCGAAATTAATCTTATAACTGCTAGTAACTAACAAAAGTGGTAGAATTGTATAGAAGCAAAATCTACTATAACTATGCCTATTAGATCTAATTCACAAGGTTATTTGTATTTGACCCATTTTAAAGTTATTTAAACAAACAATGTGCAGGTTTCCAGTGAAGTCAATGCATAATACATTGCTACCTACATAAATGCGATTCGGATCTCACGTTTTCGTAATTTTCAGGTAAAGAGTGGATTATGAAATAATGCTACTGTAGCGACTGGGCTTATCACTGTATCTTACAAACTGCCAAATACTGTCGTTGTTCTGTATAACCTTTTTAGGGTTCCGTAGCCAAATGGCAAAAATGGAACCCTTATAGATTCGTCATGTCTATCTGTCTGTCTGTCCGTCCGTATGTCACAGCCACTTTTCTCCGAAACTATAAGAACTATACTGTTGAAACTTGGTAAGTAGATGTATTCTGTGAACCGCATTAAGATTTTCACACAAAAATAGAAAAAAAACAATAAATTTTAGGGTTCCCCATACTTAGAACCGAAACTCAAAAATTTTTTTTTTTCATCAAACCCATACGTGTGGTGTATCTGTGGGTAGGTCTTCAAAAATGATATTGAGGTTTCTAATATCATTTTTTTCTAAACTGAATAGTTTGCGCGAGAGACACTTCCAAAGTGGTAAAATGTGTCCCCCCCCCCCCCTGTAACTTCTAAAATAAGAGAATGATAAAACTAAAAAAAAAAATATATGATGTACATTACCATGTAAACTACCACCAAAAATTGGTTTCAACGAGATCTAGTAGATAGTTTTTTTTAATACGTCATAAATCGTAAACCGCAATTTACCATTCATTCAATCAACTCAAAAATAACATTTAATTTCATAAACATAAACCTTTTGCGTAAACCCGGATGTTACGGAACCCTCGGTGCGCGAGTCCGACTCGCTCTTGCCTGGTTTTTTTAAATCATATGACACTCCGCCCTTTCTTGTTACTTACGTCGCCGTCGATAAAATGTACTTAACCAAGTTAATTATTGTTGTTGGTGTGTAACTCATTTTGTGACCCTTTTTCAATTAAAGTTTCTGGAAAGCGACCTTTGCCCGCTCACACGTCGCACTATTTACAAGCTTTTTATTAACGTTTACTTTGCAGAAATAAAACAGTTTAATGTTAGTACCTACGTATGTTTGTAAGGTACCTTTTCTCTGCGAGGGCTTTGTTTGAGTCAGTCCATTGCTTTTTAGGGTTCCGTAGCCAAATGGCAAAAACGGAACCCTTATAGATTTGTCATGTCTGTCTGTCTGTCTGTCTGTCTGCCCGTCTGTCTGTCTGTCTGTCCGTCCGTATGTCACAGCCACTTTTCTCCGAAACTATAAGAACTATACTGTTGAAACTTAGTAAGTAGATGTATTCTGTGAACTGCATTAAGATTTTCACACAAAAATAAAAAAAAAACAATACATTTTAGGGTTCCCCATACTTAGAACCGAAACTCAAAATTTTTTTTTTCATCAAACCCATACGTGGGGGGTATCTATGGGTAGGTTTAGGCTTCAAAAATGATATTGAGGTTTCTAATATCATTTTTTTGTAAACTAAATAGTTTGCGCGAGAGACACTTCCAAAGTGGTAAAATGTGTGTCCCCCCCTGTAACTTCTAAAATAACAGAATGATAAAAGTAAAAAAAATATATATTATACATTACCATGTAAACTACCACTGAAAATTGGTTTGAACGAGATCTAGTAAGTAGTTTTTTTTAATACGTCATAAATCGTAAACCACAATTTACCATTCATTCAATCAACTCAAAAATAAAAAAAAACATTTAATTTCATAAACATAAACCTTATGCATAAACCTGTTACGGAACCCTCGGTGCGCGAGTCTGACTCGCTCTTGCCCGGTTTTTTTATTATTTTTGTAGTAAGTTGTAACAAGATGGATAGAGTGGATGGATGCCTTTGACCAGGAGCGGAACAGAACAGGCCAGAAAAAAAATATGATGTAACATGGTTCTTTATTTTGTGTTGTTTTTTCGACCATGAAGGCCGTGGCCGTCGTAGCATATAGAAAAGACATTTAACTTTAAAAAAAAAACATATATATCTGTGTTTTTTTATTTAACTTTTCCGATTTCCTAACTACGCAAAACAAAGTAATCTAACAACAAAAGATATACCTACCTAAGTAATTCTCCTCATTCAAATCCCATTTAATGTAAATCTAACATTATAAATCATCGTTCGAACTATATTCAATCGTTCCATTTAGCTGTGCCGAGCGTTAGAGGACGAAATGGACAATTTGCGTGCACATAACATTGTACAGCCACACTCGTCGACAATTTTACTGGAATATTCTATGGCGCTACATGGAATCGGGATTTTTATTTCAATTGAAAAAGTCAGGTTTTTAAAGTAACAATTCGCCCCAAACCTTTTTGGTGTGAGGACAACAGAAAATGTTATATGGGTACCTACCAGTCAAATATGGATTGTTTATCGAAAGTATCGCTATACGGGATTTTGAAGTGTTTTCTTATAATCTATATTTTCGCTACCAAAAAAGGTAATGTTTATCCATTAAAGCCGCATATATGCCGATCGATTTAACTGACAGTTAAATATACTTCATAACAAGTCTAGCGAACACTCAAATCACACATCACCGACATAATTATGACGGCAATTGTTTCTAGGAAAATTTAAATCCTGTATTGATTGAATGGAATAATTATCGCAAATTTTTCATGGAAATTTTATCCTGCTGTCGGTCGTTCGAACTGACAATTGAATACCCAACGAAACGTGGCAGGTTCACAGCTACGCTTCAGTAACGTTCTGTAGTGTTTTAAATTAATTTAAACAGGTCAATTATTTAATACATTTTTCAGTTATTATTAAAATCGAAAGTGATTGTATTCGGTCAGATAAAGTTAAGTAGGTTTACAAATTAATATTCCGAATGCTCGTGACGTCACATAAATAACCCTTCAATTGCACATATAATTATGGATGTATGCGATTGAAGGGTTTAAAAAAAAGGTACATTATAAGCCGAACGGTAGTATGTACGTTTGATAGCAATATGTATGAAACATTGATGACATTGCTTTAATGAATGTGTAATAGTAACTCATGTAGATACCTACAGGATAATATTTGGTGGTAAATTAATATTTCATTAATTTTTTCTTTTAATTATTAAATTATATAGTATAAATAATTAATTAATTAATTATATAGTTCCAGGGATATAAGTAGGTCCTCCTTCCATCCACGGTTGTTTTATTAAGTGTAAGTATTTAACGAGTAAAGCAGAACGTGCTTTATTCACATGACGAGGACTTAAGATGAAAACCAACAAACAACAAATTTCTGTGTGGGTAGGTGGTTGGGTACAACATATAAGCGAAAATACTTAGACATGTATATAGGTACATTAGTATTTTTCATCCAACAGAATAATCTTAGCATTTGAAACACCATTGACTAAAAAGCATGTTCTGAACCTCTATATATCTACTTAAAAGGGTTTTACTAATTAACTTAACATTCCTGCTATATTGAGAAAATCATTTGAATTATATTATCACTTACAAATTCCGCACCGGTTCATATTAAAGCAGCTGGAAAGAGATAGGTCTGCGTAATAGGTATTGCAGTGCTGTGTTCGGGTCGTGTTTATTCACTATCAGAGGTGCTCCGGTCCAGTGGGTTGACTTGTGAAATGTATAGCAACAGCAAGCCGACTGCTGCTGGCTTCTTCTTTGTCTTTTCATAGATAGTGGGAATAAATACATTAAACACAAATAGTTGTACAAATGAATGTAAGCGCGGCCACGCTAAAATTGGACAGACTGGAGCATCTGTCCAGGATACAGGGACCAGGGACAGCGTAGGCTAGAAAAAAAACAATTTTTTTTTTTACCTTCGCTTACATTTGTGATGTAAGTAGTGCAACTGAGGTAGCAATATTTAATTACAGTCAAGTAAATCATTTCTACTTACCTAATTTAAAAACTACCTCCATATTATCAAAATCTCATGCAATCATTTTCTCACCAAGTAGTCACGTCACGTTTATTATGATGACACATATAAAAAGAACTTTAGATCTGTAGATATTTTTTTTTATAATAACAAGTACCTGGTACTTGTTAACAGGCCTACGCTGTCCATGGGAGGACAGCCTACTGTAATTTTAAAACATTGTAAAAGCCAATTATTTTGAAAAAGAGTAACCGTGGAGTTTCTTGCCGGTTCTTCTCCATAGGAAACGACCAATTGGAACCGTGCACCTAGCTTCTAACGTTTCACAAGTGTCCATGTAGGCTTATGTGAAATAAAATATTTTGATTTTGATTTTGAACTGTCTTCTATTATTTTTGCGTTGATTAAACAAAACGTTTGTCTAATGTGTAGTGAATGGAGCGGTAACTGGCTGTAACAATATTTCGGAGAACCCTTTAACATTTTCATTCTTGATGCTATAGCATTTCTCGGTAGGTATGTACTTATAAAGGGACAATTAAGGGCTGAGAGAGGCATAATGAAGAGGACGGTTGGGTTACTGCTCCTGAGTTTATTCCGTCATAGTATTTTTGCGTAGGTAGGTATTGTGTTGGTGGCGATTAAAATGAAAGGATGGAAAATGAAATTCAATTTGACTAATTAATAATTAATATAGCGTAAATTCAGCTGCATAAGCCTAAACGGTAAGCCACCCCAAAATAGGTAGTTGGAAAAAGAATGGCAGGTGATGCCACTTTTTTTTGGGTGGGAAATCATCAAATAACATCTCCCGCTCTGGGCGGGAGGGACTAAAACCCACCCGTGTTCCTTTAGTTCCCTGTGCCAGGGGCCACGGTATCTCTTTCGAACAACCCGCAACCGTGTCCGGTGAGGACCTGCGTTAGGCGGAAGGTGAGGACGCTGTGGCGCCTTTCCAGCTACTCCTTCGCCTTCCTTACAGAGGGGACTTATCGCCGCAATTGTGGCGTGCCTAGCACTGGGTTGTGACAGTCGCACTCTCCATGTCGAAATGAGATCCCGCCGGAGCTCTGTCCGCTGTGCCGTGATTTCTCGCAGCAGCGGAGTTACGCCCCGACGTTTTGCCTCCTCGCGCCACTCCCATGTGTAGGCGAGGACTTTTGCCTCCAGATTCCATCGACAATCCGGCAAGGAGGTTCTCCGCCTCACCGGAGACTGTGCGGTGTCCCCGGACTAGCCGGACGGCCATGACCCTCTGAAAAGCGTTCAACCGCCACGGGCTGGTCGCCGCCTCAAGGAACGCGCCCACACCGGAGCCTCGTAAAGGGCCATGGACCGCACGACCCCCGCGTAAGGCAGGTGATGCCTATTCTTTGCATAACTATGTCGGGGTCGGCTAAGTATATAATGATTCTACTAGTAGTAAAGACACAGTTAAGGGTAAAATCAACCTAACATATAACTTACAGCCAGCTAAACGAACAAAACCAAACCGAAATACTCATTTGTAATTCCTAACTCCGGTCCCCAGCGGCTGCCCCCAGTAATAAAATAAAGAAGTTAAACAATTATGCAAACCTGCTATCTACACACGGTGCCTTCATCAGGACAGGAAATTCAGAAACTTTATTCACGATTATTTAACCACGTTCTTTCGAAAACTTTTTATTAAATGTAATTTCGGCGCGAGGTCGTCGAACGTACCTAAACCTCTTATTGTCGATGTGTTTGGTTTACGTTTCTGTTATATTGGCTTTTTATTAAACATTTATTATATGTATAGATATTCGGAAAGCAGATTAACTTAAGTAGGTACTTAATAAATTTCGTATGAAGGCTTTTGTACGAAAAATATGTGAGATACATTAGGTAATAAAATTATGGGTAGTAAGAATGTAAAGAGATTCTGTAGTAAGAACGTAAAAACCCATATCAAGTACCTACACCTCTATAAATTCGATCTCCTTAAGGGTGCGGAAAGGCCTGCCAATATGGAAATCCTTTTACCAAAAGTCAAAGTTATTTTTTGCCACAACCAAGGTTATGATGTGCTTATGAAGTCAACTAAACAATTAACCATCAATCTGAAAAATCCATTAATAAATAAAAAACGGTGAAAGGTTCCTGTATAAATCTAAATATATAAAACTCAAAGGTGACTGACTGACATAGTGATCTATCAACGCACAGCCCAAACCACTGGAGGGATCGGGCTGAAATTTGGCATGCAGGTAGATGTTATGACGTAAGCATCCGCTAAGAAAGGATTTTGATAAATTCTACCCCCAAGGGGATAAAATAGGGGATGAAAGTTTGTATGAAACTTTGTAAATTTTAAACCGATCGGGCTGAAACTTTGCATGCATATAGCTACTATGACGTAGGCATCCCCTAAGAAAGGATTTTGATAAATTCAACCCCCATGGGGATGAAATAAGGGATGATGGCGGATGTAAATGTATTAGTTTTTTTTCAATAATACTTAACGCGAGCGAAGCCGCGGGCAAAAGCTAGTATTTCATAAAAATCAATATCTACTTTGGAAGTACATTCTCGGTAAAAAACATTTATAATCGCTAACACAATGGTTTCTTATTGTTTGACACTTTCATATGTGTTTGATACGACATTACATTTGTAATGTCGTATCAAACACATGAGGTGTGTTGGAGATACCTACTTGTACCTCCCACCAGAAAATGTGTTTTTGGGAAACAACCAAACCAAACCTACGCTTATTCTTACTACTATGAAATCGGATTTATTTCTCAAGTAATGATATTTGTACGATATTTACCTCGCTTTACTTCACTCAATTGGAATCCTCGTGCGATAATGAATAAGTAACGGAATAAAGTTAGGATGAGAGTGACACGACTCTCGTCGTAGCTCAAAGTCCTTGACATTGTCGAGACAAAGATTGTTTAACCAGTATAAGTTAGTAACTTAGCAGAGAAGTACCTTCATCATATTACGTATAGAACGTATGTTGACTTAACCTCATTCAACTTTAGTTCACAAATTGTCGTTCGATCTTACATTAACCCTTAACTACTAGGTATACTTAATGTGAAAACTTTGGTACTAAAACACACTCCAAGACGGATGTTAACCTACTAAACTTTTCAAAGAACCATTGTCTAACCATTAAGATAATTACATACAGCACATAATTAATTATGTATGTTTACTGTTCACTAGTATGTCAATCTGTAAGTGGTATCAATAATTAAAGTAGAACCTTACCCAGTTTATTATAGGAGACAGTCTTTGATCTATTTTGCCCAACAAAGGACGGTAGACAATGATGAGTAAGTAGAAATGTGCGATGAATCGAAATGCTCAGGTTAACTATTTTTATAACTAAGGAAGGGATTCCTGTTATTGTGCCCGAAATAGCTTATTACATCCGCAATTGTTATATCGTCGTAAATTACATAAAATATTTTCTATTTTTAATGCCATTGACAAAGAATATCATATCACCAGCAGTAATTTTGCTCAATTCACTTGACATCCAAGTCATATATGATAGAAATTAAAATGTGTGCATGTGTTACCTCACCTACAGAACCAAATAGGACTCCCCACACGGTCGGTCCTGGTTGAACCGAACTAACAGAACCAGGCTCTAGTTTATTTGGTAAAACAATATTGATTTAAAGCCATACGTTCGGAAAACTGATTTCAAGCAAAATAACTATACCTATGTTTTAAATACAAACAGGTACTAAATTCAAAACAGGAACGTAGCAGCACTTTAAAATAATATAACTGTCAGTGTGCGTTTGTTAAAAGTTAGTTTGTCCTGTTCAATATAACGTAGTGATTGGGATCACAACCGCGTTGTGATCTCATAATTGAACATATGTAGGTACCTCACAATCGTTTGTCAGTTGTAGGTGTGTGGCGGCAGACAGACAGCTGACATGGGTCCAACCTAGCTTTGTTTTGTAACCTACTACGGAGAATGATTCTGTTAATTAAGCGCTGACTGTGACATTCTATTCGTTTTTAAAATTAAGATAAACTATGAGTATTTTTCAAGTTACATAAATGGATACTTGCGAAAGTATACTCTGCTCTAATAAACTCTAATGACTCTAGTAAACTTTCGCAGGTATCCATTTATGTAACTTTACCCCATCAGTGCTGTTTATCATAATTAACAGTTTGCGGGTACCATGACTTCGTCTGACGGAAGGGATCATCCGAAGCTCTAGTAGTAATAGGATTGTTGTAGTTGAATAATTCGCAAGTTTGCTTATCATATTAATAAAAAAATAAAGGCAAAAGTTTTGTTTGTAAAGGATTCACTCTCAAATCAGTATATCTGTGTTTGTGGTCACCACAAATACGAACTCAAAGCATTTATTTCAATTGAACCAATCACAGGCACTTTTGAACCGTCAAGGAGTCGGTCAGTCAGGAAGATGCAGCTGGTTGCCCATTGCAAAGCGTAGTAGGTACCTATGGAGAAAAACAAGCAAGCAACTCCACGGAAACTCTCCTAGTTGTGATATTCGACAGTCAAAGTAATTTTCTAAGTTTTTGCATGAAGAAATAATCACCCTATTTACTAACTTGAGCTGCCAGCTTAGTCAGTGCAATAGCAATTAGATTTAGATCGTATTATATTACTACGCCTGCGGCTTACATTGGTATATTCACATTCAAAACCCAGTCCTGAATGCATAACGTATATCCGTCTAATCTTAATGGAACACATTTGAACCTAATTCACCATTGATATAGATAACCTAATTGATCTCTATACACAACATATTAATTGAATCTAATTGTTATCTGCCCATCGTCATGGAAGAAGACTTCTGGCCGTAGGATGTGGTACAGTTACCGGCACGTAACTTGGCAAGAGATTTTCGTAGTGGGGGAAGTTCGCGCATATAAAAATGTATGAAATTGTGCGTGCGCAAACTTCCCCCACTACAAAAACTCTTGCCAAGTTACGTGCCGGCAACTATATTCCGACGCTTCCGCAGACAAGTACAACATAACAGCAAAAGAACAAGCTAGTGAAGTACTATCACACTAATATTATAAAAACGAAAGTTTGTGAGTGTGTGTGTATGTGTATGTGTTTATTGTTTGTTACTCCTTCACGCTTAAACGGTTCGACCAATTTTGATAAAATTATGTATGGAGGTAGCTGACACCCTGGATTAACCCTTAACTCATCTCTCAACAAATACCTTTTTGTGAGACTGTATCTTTAGGCAGGAGGTAAATATTCGGTCGCAACATTTCCCTGAGGATATGACCGCAAACGAATTTATACTTTTAGCTACCTTGTAAGGTTATTTTTATTTTGATACGCGGATTGGCATTCAACGCTTGCAGACGTGCTCATCATTGCGAAATATTAATAAATAAATTACGCTTGTATAATCAGTGACCTAGTTATAGTGATTTTGCGTGTTATACAAATAAATACTATAGTGAAAAGTTAAAAGAATGGACTGATTACGTAATATATTTTTTAAAGTGATATATTGAAGGCAGCCCCTTTTAATCGGAGCAACATGATTCGACGTAGCCCTCCACCAACACCGACCCCGGTACCGACTCCGGCTCCTACATCGCCCCAACAACCAACACCAACCCCGATACCGACACAGGCTCTTTCATCGCCCCAACAACCAGGACAGGACCAACATCACACGGCTGAAAAAAAAATTGAGACCTTGGACACCAATGAAATAAGCAACTGGATGATTACTATAGAAAAATGTCTGAATGAAGTTTGTTCCATTGCTCACGACGGAAAACTGAACTCCGAACAGAAGCTGAGGATCAATTCCCTATCGCGCAGGGTAGGAAATGGCGTATCCCAAATGGCATTATTCTACCAGGACTTAAAACAAAAGGCCAGAGAAATGCAAATCTCACTACAAGCACTGAGAGAAAAACGAGACCTCACAGATTGCCTGGACAATTTCCGTAAAACAATCCAAGACAGCATTGTAGAAAACTGCGCCCAACCAACAAAGACACAAAATGCTTCCTTTGCTGATATGGTAAAGATGAACAAAAATAACTACTTGCGCCCCAGTAACCTAAGCTCTATCGCAATTTATCCTGATGATAAATTGAAAACTAGTGACGACACAAAATCTCTGGTTCAAAAAATAATATGCCCAGAACAACTGAAACTGCACGTCAGAGGTTTGCGTAAAACCAAAAATGGAGGAGTTATCATCAGCACTCAAACCAAGGATGACATAGAGAAACTACGAAACTCGTCACAGCTAAGTAGTTCCGGCCTGAAAGTTGAAGAGCCCCACAAGAAAAGACCTAGAATTATAGTGATTGGAGTACCCTCAGCCCTAACTGACCAAGAAGTCTACGACTGCATATATGAGCAAAACCTAGCCGACAAGCTACCTAATCTGTCTCGTGAATCTGTCCTATCCTCTTTAAAACTAAGTCACAAGTCGGGAAAGAAAGAAGGACCAACGTGCAATTTTATTTTAGAAGTTCCTGCCAACATAAGAAAAGCCCTTATTAACCAAGATCGAGTATTTATAAATTGGACTTCCTGCCCAGTTAAGGATTTCACACTTGTGACGAGGTGCTTTAAATGCCAACAGTACGGGCATGCTGCAAAGACCTGTCGGGAGGAAACCCACACGTGTGGACATTGTGGACAACAAGGTCACCAGACTAATGATTGCGCAAAGAGTGCTGAACCATCGCAGTGTGCAACATGTTTGCGTTTCAAAAAACCCAGCAACCACAAAACAGGTGATCTGGAATGCCCGGCAAAGAAAATTGCTGAAAGCAGGTATATTAACTCTATAAATTATAATAAAGGCGCCTAAGAGCGTCGCCCCTAATCTTTTATTTCCTGCATTAGTCAATAAGTCGTATTAATTTACTTGTACATTTTTAATTTTATACTAGTAGTCTATAGTAAGTAAAAGTAAATAAAACTATGGATAAGTTACTTACTGATATTGATGTGGTCTCATTATCAGTGGCAAAATCATGCGAGATTGAAAAATGTAAACTTTATCTCCCTGAACCCTCCACATCGCTTACTATTCTTACGCAAAATATTCGTAGTATAAATAAAAACATGGACAACCTTCACATTCTGTTGAAACGGCTGGATACGGAATGTGACATTATTGTATTGACAGAATGTTGGCTATCTAAATGTCAACAGTACCTTCCATCTCTCTCAGGATACCAAATGTTTAGTAGTAAGACTGTTCATAATCAAAATGACGGGGTAGTTGTTTTTGCCAAACAAAGTCTGAACATATCGGTAGAAGAACCACCGATACAAGACTGTAGCAGATTATTGATAAAAGTGGGCTTAGAAACTGCTATCCTAGCTATTTATAGGCCGTGTGCTTTTAAGCAAACCGATACTTTTATTGCGTCGTTGGATGCTGCACTCCAAAAACTATCCATATACAAAAATGTAGTACTAACCGGTGATATGAACATAGATATTAACCCAGAAGACAGTAATAGAGTTGCCAAAGACTACCTTAACATGTGCGCATGCAAGGGATTGCTTCCGGCCCATTTGCTTCCAACACATTTGAGTGGATCCTGTTTAGACCACACCTTGCTTAAAACTAACCTCTCATCCATTACCCTTGTAACAGATCCCACAGTGTCCGATCATGGAGCAGTCCTGCTTAGTTTAAAAGTAAATACCCCTAGATCTAAGTGCACTAACACCATTACTAAAATCAATATGAAACACCTAGAACACGCATTATGTCATATTGACTTTAATCCAGTTTACAAAACTGATGATGTGAACATTTCTTTGCCTTACTTTATTAACAAAGTGCAATATGCAATTATAAATAATACTTCGAGCATAAAACTAACTAAGAAAAACAATAACTTAAAACCATGGATAACACCCGGGCTAATAAAGTGCATTCAGCACAGGGATAAACTTCACATGCAGGTAAAAGTCTCTCCAGGTAATACCATTTTACAAACATCATATAAAAGATATAGAAATTTCTGTAACAATCTACAAAAAAAGTTGAAAAATACGTATAACAGAAATTTACTTGAAGAATCAGGAAAAGACAATAAAAAATTGTGGCGCCATATAAAAAATCTAGCTTTTGTATCAAAACAACATGAATCATCGGCAGAATTATTACAAACGCACGCTTTGCCGCTTACATCAGCAAATCATGTTAATAGTTACTTTTCTAATGTGGGTCAAAAACTTGCTGAGCAAATAAAACGTAATTATAACTCAAATTACAACACTCACGTAAACAGGGACTTTGTGTCATCGCAATATCAGCAATTAACTTCATTTGTTTTACTGGATACAGACAAAGACGAAGTCGAAAGGGTTATTATGGGGTTGAAAGAAGTCTGTGCGGTTGGATGGGACGGTATCTCAAATAGTGTATTAAAGAATATCAGACACATTTTGGTTCCGCCGTTAACTCATATTTTCCAAATTTGCCTCGCTGAAGGCCTTTTTTCCAGACTATCTGAAAAAAGCTTTAGTTGTCCCAGTGCACAAAGGAGGTGACAAAAAAGTAGCTTCAAATTACCGACCTATTTCTATACTTTCATCTACATCTAAAATACTGGAAAAAATAATTAATATTAGGTTAATGAAGTACTTAGAGTCTAAAGCTATCCTCTCGGATAAACAGTTTGGTTTCAGACCAAAATTATCTACAACTGATGCTGTACAAAATATGACCGATTATATATCTCAAGAACTAGACAAAGGAAATCATTCAATCGGTATTTTTCTTGATCTAGCAAAAGCGTTTGATACCGTATCTGTTCCTATCTTATTGAACAAGCTCGAAAAAATAGGTATTCGAGGTAAGCAGCTTAAGCTTTTTGCAGACTATTTAAACAACCGTTGTCAATGTGTGAAAATTGATAATATTACCAGCTCAGAACTAAAAAATACCTCTTTTGGGGTCCCGCAAGGAAGTATATTAGGACCAACCTTATTTCTTATTTATATAAATGACCTCTGCAGTCTACAACTAAATTCGGGTAGAATTATATCGTATGCTGATGATACCGTACTCCTGTTCTCCGCAAATACATTACAAGATGTTGGTTTATGTGCACAGCAAGGTTTCGATATAGTTAATAGATGGTTACAACATAACTTATTGACATTAAATGCTGACAAAACTAAATACATACGCTTTTCTTTACGCAGCTCAAAACCATCTATAATTATTCCAGATATTTATGCACACGTTTGTAACACGCTTGCAAATTCAAAATGTAATTGTCCAATTATCCATAATACGAACAATATAAAATATCTTGGAGTAATTATTGACGCTACTCTTACATTTAAAAATCACATAGATCTATTATGCAGCAGAGTACGTAAACTGATGTTCATTTTCAAAAAAATTCGTCATTTTGCCAACTCTAAGGTAATAAAACAGGTCTACTATGCTTTGTGTCAATCAATAATTACATATTGTATTACCGCATGGGGAGGAGCGGCTAAAACAGTTTTGCTACCACTGGAGCGCGCTCAAAGAGCAGTATTGAAAGTATCCACATTCCGGCCTATCCTGTTCCCGACCCAAGATTTATATAAATCTTGCAATGTTCTGACAGTGCGGCAGTTATTTATTATGAATGCTTTACTAAAACAGCACTCTAAATTGCCGTATATTAGAGTTGTCACTGATAAGAGACGAAAAGACATCTGTATGGATAATTATAGATTAAGGCATTCGTTTATGTATAGATTTTTTATATTCCTAGGCCCATTTCTGTATAATAAAGTAAACGCAATTTTGTCTATGTCTACATTAAAAACGGTACATTGCAAAAATGTTATTACAACTTGGTTGCAAAATCTGTCCTATGATGACACTGAAAAGTTACTGGTTGTTTTAAGTTAAATACTATTTTTATTTCTGTATTGTCCTAGCATTAGTCTGCTAAGTTACCCACTATTTATATATACTATCAATCTTTGGAATATTATTGTAATAAGCTAATTTGCACATAGTGATACCTGAGATACAGGTTTATCCTAGTTCAGGTCGATCCCATTTTTATATACCTACCACTTTAGTATAAGGCTTAATATTATAAATATGCATTATGTATTCAAATAAATAAATTACAAATTACAAATTTTTATACAGAATTACATTATACATATTCACATACCTTTAGTTTAAAAGCAAACTCGTGACATTTTAGAGCCTACGTCTTTCATTATAGAAATTATAAACCTTCCCGCCTCTTAAATGAACACACATTCTAACCTACAGTCTTCGATCAATATTGATCGAAGTTACAGGTTCAGTTTTCAAAACTGAAATACGCTCTCAAAGTGTGAAGTTATAAAAAGACGGATGACCTACAGAATTCCTTGCTGAACTGTGTCCAGACGGTCAGTTAGTTGGCCGGTTGCATTTTTTTGGAAATTCAAACGTTCCGGACATATTACGTGTTGAAATATTATTGTCACTATTATGTAATTAGATTTACAAATATCCACATGAATAATAATCAGCTCAGTTCAAACCTGTAATCGAGTAAAACGTATTGTTTTCATACGAACCGTATCGGTAAACCTCAATGTTCAGCGCACGTTGCGTTTACGTTACTAAGGAATCAGTCACACAGCACACTTGTGCGTCACTGTTAATCATGCAAATAATATAATACAAACCACGGTGTAGCCTTCTGACTTATTTCCTGAAATAATAAAATTCACGAGAGTAGTGAAAGTAGTACAATAACATCTTGGGAGATAGACAGGATAAGCTAGGTAAACCAAGGTCTGACGTGGGGGCAAAATAACTTCTTTCACCGTAGCCTTCATTACTTCAAACTATCGCAAGATAGCCAACGAGTCAAACACTAGATTGATATGATTCACAAAACAAAACCACACACTACTCACACAGCTTACATTCTCTCATTATTTTATTTATTTTTTGTGTATGGCATATCGCAGGTCAACCTAGGAAAAATGGGCTTAGTTGCTGCATAGCCGGACTATGCTGTGAATGCCTTAATAAATTAAGGCCTCCAGCCAGGGCATACAATTTATAAAATAAGCGACTACACGTTAAGGGTGCCCTGTGGGGTACGGCTTAGGGCCTCGCGGGAGGCAGTAAGGGACAGGCTAGATCAGACCATACACATTCACTCAACATCTTGCTATTTATATTTACTGTGTTCAGCAATAAAGATTTGATTTGATAATTATCATCTCTGTTGCTGTGAAGAGATTAAATACCTACAATTACCAGAAAATCTTCAGGTCAGTCTGCTCTACGCTTTTAGCCTACTCAAGCTATTGCACATCACAGACGGCACGGTGTCGACGCTCAGCAAGTGTTAGTATACCTAATACCTACAGGAACAGGACTGCGTATTATGGTTGGTTACCTACTTCGAAGCTTCGGAATATTAATTGCGGAACTCTAGAGTGCCTACATAAACCCTCCCTAATCATATTACAGCAATGCACAGAAAATGGAATAACCTTCTAATTGTGCCTATGATTGATCAACTAACCGCTTATAATTTCATGAATTAGCTAGATGATGAGGCTCTTTATGTGGCACACGAAACATAATAGTGGTTAATTTAGGTAATCATTTCAGCGTAGGCCATTACAAACACACTGCGATGTTTGAGTGCCTCATTTATTGCTGCATTCTTTGGATACTCTATATGCATACAATTCCTTAAATGAAAGAGGCAAAGGGGCTTATAAATGCCGTTTTTTTGATTTCACAAACATCTTTTGTTTTATTTGCAGAGAATGTTAAAATAACTTGTTGGTATCAGAACATTGCAATGCAAAATAACGATAGATTGATAATGTCGGCAATCCCTTCGATTAAAGCACTTGGTTTACTATGCATAGGAAGCTCATTGTTATCGATTTGTATGCAACACGCGGATACGACGTGCTACGAACCGCTACGCCGCCGCGCTTTGCTACGAAATGCTACGATCGGCTACGTCGATAGTCGCAGTTCGATACTAAATTCTAAGAGCCAGTTATTGCTTGTGACTATGTTTGTTACAGATATACATTGGCTTACCTAGTACCACGTCATGATTATGTTATTTTGTTGTAAATTATTGTTTGGGGTATTAGATAGTTTCGCATTCTATAAGAGATATTAGTTACCAAGAAATGTTTATCAACCATACGTTTTAAACAAAAAATAAATAAGTCCTAGAAGATTGGAAGTTACCATATTAAGGGAGTATAAAGAACAATAACTTTCAGTTCTTACATAAGCAATATACTTAGAGTCAAAGGTATAGATCGAACTCCAAAGTAAGTAGATATAGGAGTGCCATTCAGAAGCTCACAGATAAACAGTTCTCTAGGTCTCGCTCACAGTTAAACAGATTGCGTTTCGCGATCTCTAATCTGAATGTCAGAACAGTACCATCGAGTACACTAGACTAGATGAGAACAGGGATCGAGTCACAAACGATCACCAATACGAGAGAGGATTTTAAATCAAGAGCAAAGAAAAGAGCGCAGTAGTTATTGGGCTATTAATTCAGTGAGAGGCGGTGTTATGCGGTAGTGTTAGGTAGGAGGAGATAATTATCTATGAAGGCTTTGTTGTACGTGAAAACTTTTCCATTGCTCGTGGCAATAACTAAACTATAACGGCGTAAAACCACTTTCTAAAATTGATCCGGCCGCTTAAGATATTTTTGGGTTGCTCATTTAAAATTCGAGGGGCCCGTGGCTAAATAATAACAGCCGCACAGGTCAATCGATCAGGTTAAGCTACGCTTGCCGCGGTTGGTCTGTGGATGGGTGACCATCTTTACATACCGAGACCCCTCCGTGCCTCGGAAAGCACGTTAAGCCGTTGGTCCCGGCTGTCATTTGTGGATCTTTGACAGTCGTTACGGGTAGTCAGAAGCCCGAAAGTCTGACAACCAGTCTTACCAAGGGGTATCGTATTACCCAGTAACTGGGTTGTGAAGGTCAGATAGGCAGTCGCTCCATGTAAAATACTGGTATTCAGCTGCATCCGGTTAGACTGGAAGCCGACCCCAACATAGTTGGGAAAAGGCTAGGCAGATGATGATGCTCATTTAAAATTCATGAAGTTGTTCGGAAAACTTAGCTTCTGTTTTATAAAATAAAATGGTACAAAGGTTTTTATGTTATTTTAGATTGCGAAGTAATTATTTAGGTAGCATTAGTAGACCAAGGCTTTTGTTTCTCGTAATAAAAGATTATCCGAGGAGTTTCTTGTCCGCTCTTCTTCACAGGTACCTACTATGCTTTGTAATGGGCAATTAACTTCATCTTTCAGATTGATCGACTCCTTGACAATTCGAAGTTCTGTAATTGGTTTAATTAAAATAAAATAAATGCTTTGAGTATGAGCTTGAATTCAAAATATTTTTTCTTGATTTGAACCTTTTAGCGTGTTATACAATATGTTGATTTGCATCCTAGTCAAATTCAAGGACGTAATTATGCTAATGATTCTCGACCCAAATCAACAATAAAATGAGTAGGTATTTTTTTATTTTTTTTTCTTATTTTTTTTTCTTATTTAAGGAAATCCGTAAGTGTGAACCAGCCGTATTTAAATGCGGCCCGTCTGTTACTAGCCCTATAACCGCGCTTCACACACACACAAATGCAAACCATACATGCGAACTCTCATTCGATAAATTCGTAGGTAATCAATCCCATCCCCCAATCACACTCCCGCGCCACTCCTAGCTACGCCCCTTTTCCCCGACAGTGTGATTGAACTCGCCGAAGTGTTCACGAGTGCGCTTTGCGAATTTCCGTACATCGAGACGTAGTTACAAAGTGTGATGACGGACAATTACTCAAATGCCGAGTTGGTGGAGATGGTCGCCATCAGTGGAGACAGCCTACGTGGAGCCATCCGGATGTTCGTGGAAATGTATTCCGATCGGGAACCCCGTCACAGAGCGTCATGCTGGCTGCTACGCAGAGACTGCGGGATCATCGGCAGTTTGACGTTCCCCGGCATGCTCAAGCTCGCGGCAGCGTAGGCCTGCCTGTCGCCTTGCAGGAAGACATCCTGGAATACTTTCAGCGAGACCCACGGGCAAGCACACGGGAGGCTTTTTTTTTTTTTTTTGGGTGGGAAATCATCAATCCCGCTCTGGGCGTAGCGGAAGGGAGTGTCAGACTCTTACTGACTAAAACCCACCCGTGTTCCTTCAGTTGCCTGTGCCAGGGGCCACGGTATCTCTTTCGAACAACCCGCGACCCTGGCGGGCATCGGCCCTAGCGGACCCCGTCAGTTGGTGCTGACATCTCCTTGAGGCGCGCGTGGAACACAACGCGCCGTCGACCCACGCGGGAGGCTGGTCAACACTTTGGAGTGCACCACACTACAGTGTGGCGCCTACTGAAGCGTGAGCTGCAACAACCATTCCACTACCGTAAGGCACAAGACATTCACCCAGGTGATAATGCCGTGCAGGTTACATTTTGGTCGCTGGTTCCTGGAACACCAAGACGCCAACATCCTGTGGATGGACGAGTGTTTACCTAAGAGTTGAAAGTAAGTATACCACGTACTTACACTTAACTTGCACGTCTTTCCATTTCATCAAACGTAGAAAACATCATTTTTAGACTTAGTAGATCGGTACACTAACTAAGGTAGGTATTATTGCCGGCCCTAAGCCCGTTAAGTAGGAAGGAAAGTTTCAAATCAACCAATTTAATCCACAAATAAAAACAAAATCCCTACGAAAACTAGGTTGAAGGATATTATTAATCATCTGATAACAGGTCAGTGAACTTTTCTTTGGCGCACTAGTATTACTGTCATTAGTAAGATTTCCGTATTCCAATGATGCTCAAAAATGAGTTATTTATCAAGCGAAATTTATGACAATAATGTAGGTGATTTTCGAAATAAAATTAGGTAAAATTATTGCTACCGGTCGGGTCATTGCTACGCGGCGCGACGGCGCGCGGCGCTACCATTTCGGGGAAAAACAGCTGCATGCATTGTCGCTGTGTGCGTAGTCGGGTGATTCTGTTTTATTTGTATTGAATTAAGGGTGTAATTCTGAAATACTGTTAAATTTCAAAAACAAAAAAAAAGCAGCGCTTACTAGTTATTGCCCCATAACGTACTTCAATTGATTATTTATGTATTTTATGACAACCTCCTGAACTTTGACGAGGATGCAAATCAACACATTGTATTTTTAATCCGTCATGTTGATATTATAAAAAAACAAAACCTAGCTTATAACCATCAGCCGATCTAGACGAGTCAATAGACATCTCATGTATTTAAATCCATCCAGCTGTTAGAAAGCTTCGAGGGTATAAGAATCCCACTTACATAACTACAAAAATACAAAGTTACGCGTAAAAAACATAATCAGCCTATAATGTTCTTAATGCTTCCTCTCTGTGAGAAGGAGTGAGCATAATCCACCACGCGGGCCCAGTTGGTGGATATCACATGTCTTCGACTTTTTGGTTCTAGGATATGCCGGTTTCCTCACGATGTTTTCCTTCACCGTTTTGCTGTGTTCTGTCTTTGTTGTCGCTCAATTTAACTTTTGTTAAATAGCGAACCCAGTGGACGCTAGACATTTCAGAAATTGCCAGCTTATCCTGAAAGACAATTTAATCAAAATACGTTAACAGTTAGGCAATTATTCCTCTTTAGATCACAGATAGTTTGGCCTCTCCCAAGCACCACCACTTCGACCGGTTCTGTGCTTCTCGCATCCAACGGGTTCCTGCGGCCTTCACACGGTCGTTCGGTCCACCTTGTGGGAGGCCTTCCAACGATACGTCTTCCGGTACGGGGTCGCGACTCCAGAACCCTTCAACCCCATCGGCCATCTGTTCTGCGAGCAATGTGCCCTACCCACTGGCACTTCAGTTTGGCAATTTTTCGGGCTATTTCGGTTACCTTGGTTCTCCTGCGGATCTCCACATTTCTGATTCGATCATGCAGGGCAACTCCATTGATACTATTGACAGCCCTCTCCATTTCCCTTTGGGTGACTTTTAGCCTTCTAATAAAGCCCATTGTGCCCACTGGCAACACGCACTGGTTAAAAACTTTCGTCTTGAGACACTGCGGTATGTGGGACGAGAAGATATTGCGTAGCTTCCCGAACGCTGCCCAGCCGAGTCGAATTCGATGATTGACCTCTTTCTCGAAATTGACCTACCTAATTGGACAGTTTGTCCTATGTAAACATACTCGTCCAAGACTTCAAGTGTAGTGTCTCCGATCTTTATGAGAGTGGGGCGTTTGCCATGACCTTCGTTTTGCCCAAGTTCATTTTAAGACCCACGCTTTCGGAGGCTCTACTGAGATCATCAAGCATTTTTCTGAGGTCCTCCATAATCCTAGCCATGAGTACGATATCGTCGGCAAACCGAAGGTGAGTTATGTACTCGCCATTGATGTTAATGCCAGCCCCTTTCCAATAACCAATTAAAACTACCTAGCAGTAATAATTATACCATTTTAAACATCACACAACCGTAATATTAAACCCACTCAGATAAGTGAAATGGATAGGTCTCTGTATGTACATGTCCGTATCACATGACGTTGTTTATGAACCGAGCGTTTGTGAGCTCAAACAACATGTTGCGGCACAGTGGCGGAGATGCAATTGATAAATGATTTGATTTGTATTGCATAAAATCATGCAGATCCATCATCCATAAACACAATGAAAGATTTCACGGTACCATTGTGAAATGTTTGTCAGCAGTCATGTACCCAAAATTTCTTGTGCTATCATGGAACAATGATTTTAGATAATCAAAATATTTCTTGTCGATATGCAGTGCGTCATCGATGCTGTTACCATGTATTCAGTTGGTACATGATTCTGAACCCCCTTTTTAAAATTGATCATAGGTTATTTAAAAAAAATGACTATTCCATACACTTTCACCGCGTAGGTATTCCACTTTGAAATAGCAGATTTTTTTTTGATAACCTACGAAAAAATTGTATGCGTCTAGAATCATGTGCTGTATACTTACATGGTTTCAGTTTCCCTGCCACCTTGTATACAATCATCTGTTTGAGGCTGACTATACTTAAATTATGTTAACCACATTTTGCGAAGCCTGCAGTACAAAATTAAATCTACAACCACATTATTTGATTCGATTGAAACTGGAAGCTGATGCTGCTGCAATATAAAAAGCCAATCTTTTCTAGGTTTTCTTCGTTCCTTTGATGAAATAAGATTTTTATTTTATAGGGTTGCGAATTCACTTCATTGTCCGTCTGTCAGGACCTTTTTTCTCAGGAACGCGTGGAGTTATCAAGTTGTAATTAATATCAAATACTCAGAAGCTGCAATCCCTTGAAGCAGTGAAAATCAAACTTCTAAGGCAACGCAATCAAAAGATACGGGCGTTTATGTTCGTTTAAGCCGGGAAAAATATTCGAGACACGATTCCCGTGATAAACTATTTACATATCTACAAATTTGTACGGAACCCTCGGTGCGCGAGTCCAACTCGCACTTCACCGTTTTTTTTAATATTAGAACTTACATCTCTTTTACTGTTAAACATTTTATGCCGTTAAACATAATCGGATAATTAATTTGGATCTCTGTTACGATATCTGTTATTGTAGAAATTAGACTGAAGCCAGGAATACTTTCACCCCGCGTTCCGAATTGAGTCAAAAGCGATTATATCGCGAATCCGACCAAATTTAATAGTCACAAAATATAAGGACTATTGAGTACTGTTTGTGACGTTGCGCGTTGGTCGGATTCGCGATATAATCGCTTTTGACGCAATTCGGAAAGCGGGGTCAGTATGATGATTAAAATATCATAACTGATGAGAGCTGGTCTTCATTCTACGAAACATAGCGTCGATTATCGAGATGGTAAAACAGAAATAGCTCCTAATGTGATGGTGAACCTAAGCTGACATTCCGTTATCTGTTATCTATTATTATCTTTTATCTCTATTTACATCTAACCAATTAATAAGTCCAGTAGCTTCGAAAACCTTCATTTTCTTCGAATGGCAACCTGTGTTACTGTGTTACTATAGGCAATATTAAAGTTACTATCTGCTAAACTGTAAAGTGTTTCTGGTCAGACTTGGCAATGAGATGCATCCGAAACTATTACGTGGTTTGAAGACTGATGTTCCCGTAAGCTGAATGTTAGTTTGAACTCAATTTATAAGGCAAATAGAGTTTGATATTGCATGATTAAAGACTCGTGTGTTGCATACGGTGATGTTTACTGAACGCTGCCAAATAGCGTTTAATTCAAACACTAGCTTCCGCCCGCGACTCCGTCCGCGCGGATGTCGGTCTTCGCGTGGATGGTTTATTTCTCCATTTTGAGTAACTCTGACAATGACATCTTATAAATATCTATTGGACCCAAATACGGCTAAGCCTATAATAATTAAGGAGATCCCTCTATTGAGCTACTGCTGTTGAGCTCGCGTTCTGTAGTAAGTATTTTTTTCATAGTAATTCCGACCTTGATAAGTAGCATGTAGCAGTAAATTACTGACAGTGACGAAAAGTTTGCAATAATAAAAAAGTGATCGTGACAATGCGACAGAAAGTTAATTGAGAGCTTCAGCATACACAACATTGTTAGTGATCTCGTCCGGAATATGAACGTGAAGATTTCTTGGACTGCTCACACGGGAAAGAGCTACGTAAAGTTGCCCGTGTGAAAAACAACTCGCGGTAAGATCTACGCCAGCAACTCCTAGGGTCTGACCTTGAGCCTTATTTATTGTCATGGTGTAACACAAAGCTACAGGAAACTGTATTCTCTTAAATTGAAATGGAAAATTATCCACTGCGGGTAATGCAACGTGTGTTCGCGGTTCTACAGAACAACGTCTATGAATAAAACTGAAAAATAAGATTTTTTTTTCTACGTATTTTTCCAGGATAAAAAGTATCCTATTTTATGCCCAGGATAATAAGGTATAATTATACCAAGTTTCATCGAAATCGAACCGTTAGTTTTCACGTGATGCCTGCATATACAGACAGACAGACAGACAGACAGACAGACAAAAAATTTTTTAATCACATATTTGGGTTTGGTATCGATCCAGCAACACCCCCCGCTATTTATTTTTTCAATATTTTCAATGTACAGAATTGACCCTTCTACAGATTTATTATAAGTATATAGATTGACTGCGGCGAGAGCGTGTAACTTATCCCCTGAATATTTATCCGGCACTCGGAATCGTAAATTGGTGAAAATGTTTCGAGAGATTTTAAAGCCGTCGAAAAAATTCAGTAAGGTTTCGAGTGGAGCTTTTAGTTAGAGTGATAGAAACAAACAGTGTAGTTCGTAGTTTTCATTTTAAAAGCCTTTTCACAAGCGAATGAAACCCATTTATCATTATGTATGGGGTTCCCGGTACTGCAACAATTCATGTTTTTATATTATCTTACCCATTTATCGTTTCTAAATAAAATTAGATTATTTTCTTTCATTTCATACAACATTTATGTCGGTCCATGATCAACAAATAATAAATATAACTCGCATATGCACTGCTGGGACACATTCATTTTGAGGATTTTGGGATCCAGAACCGAAATGCGTAACTTTAAAACTTGTAGAAAGTTTTCTACTAAGAAGGTTCTGGTTTTCTGAGGGCAGTTAATCGTTTTGGTTGTCTTTGAAAACCCACAAAAAAAACCATAGTAAATTATAACTCCTTAATTGTGTAGGTATTCTATTACTTCCACCTATCCAAAGAAACCTCAAGATCTTTCATCAACAAACGATAAACCTAGGTATAAGGGGCGCAAACAGCGTGCGCGTGAAAAATGATCCGCGTTTAGTTTAGCGTTAGAAATAGAGAATCACTCAGGATCACAAGAGATCTTACGCATACGATATTGGTATCGATCATCATCTGCCCAGCCTTTTCCAACTATTTTTGGGGTTCGGCTTCCAGTCTAACCGGATGCAGCTGAAAAAAGTATTTTACGTGGAGCGACTGCCTATCTGACCTCCACAGCCCCGTTGCTGGGTAATACGACACGCCTTGGTAAGACTGGTTGTCCTGTTGTTGTTTCGGGCTTGAAGCCTACCTGTAACGACTGTCAAAGATCCACGCGTAACAACCAGGACCAACGGTTTAACGTGCTTTCCGAGGCAAAGATCCCATTCACGGACCGACTGTGGTAAGCCTAGCTTAACCTAATCGATCGCCCCGAGCAGCTGTTATTACTAAGCTACGAACCCCTGACCTCCTCGAATAATTTACAACTTCGAGAACAGGGGATCTCGATGTTGTATATTATTTAAATTATGATGACGTTCAAAAACATTGTGCAGCACTCTACACAGGATAAAAGTAAAACTTCTTAAAAAATAAATAAGAAGAGAGATTTACTATGAGAAACAGAGAAATTTTTATTTTTCTGCTCTTTCATGTAAACAAATAATATAAAAGCCTAAACGTGGCTCGTCCATGAAATTTCACTCTTGACTCTCGTCGAATTACCGAATCGCTGTCTAAGAAGTTCAGCGCATTGTTTATAAAGAATGCTACCGTAGATATACGAAGAGCATAAAACAAATCAGGCTGAAACACCATCATACCCCGAAAATACAAACCTTCATAGTACTGTCTCCCACAAAACATCGAATGCGAACTAGAATACAAATAGAAGTTTCTCTGCAAAAATGGTGATACACACAAAATATAAACACGCGGGCTGAATAAGAATGTTCGCTTTACCAGCTGCCGGCTAGGAATGGAAACAAATGGAGAACGTTGCGAGAGATGCTTGACAGGGGCAGGGGGAGTCAACTCTGTTAGGATTGGATGGCTCAGTAGGTGGGTTTGATATAGGGATTCCAGTACCAAAAAACAAATGTTAAAAATTCGATGTTAAATGGCAACATCAACGTTTTCAGCAAGGAACACGTCGGTTCCGAATTGCGTCAAAAGCGATTATTTCGCGAATCCGACCAACGTGCAACGTCACAAATTTAGTACCCAATAGTCCTTATATTTTGTGACTATTAAATTTGGTCGGATTCACGATTTAATCGCTTTTGACGCAATTCGGAACGCGGGGATGTGTTCTGTGGTTTTCAGTCAAACGTCAAAGTTTAAAAAAATCAAAATGGTTTTTCAAACGGTTCAAAACAAATAATCGTTAATTAATTGCGTGTGTGATTGGTTTTTGTTGTCGTTTTTCCTGTATTTCGTGTGATTTTCCGTTCAAATTGTCGAGTTGAGTATTCTGCTCGAGACTCCGAATACGGGATACCATACCGCAGCATTTTGTTGTTTTAGAAGCCTAGTGACTTTAGCTTAATGACTCTTATTTTGTGTTTATTTGTATTCTTTGGTCATGTGCAAAATACAATGCATCCACAACTTAAGATTCGGAACTGATCTTACATCGTTTTCCGAAACCAGGACCTTCCAACTTACAGCGGTATGTATATTAAATAATCCAAAGTATAGTACCAATTTCAATTTCAATCAGTAATAACATTCTGTTGTTGATAAAAAAATTCAACCCTAAAATCATGTTTTCAGGTCGGTAGCATGGGCAAAGTTTTGTTACCCAGAGAAGAACTGGAATTCTGTGAAATTTCAGAAACGCCTCTTTGTAAGCCATAAAATGCTTTGTTCTAAACATCCGCCCATAAGACGACCCACTGACCATTTTCCCGAAAGTACAATTGTCCAAGACTGTTTGCAAAGGAAAAAGCTGCATAGATATTCCATTCCATCTGAACTCTCCACCACATCACAGCTCTCAAGTTGAGATGTCCATTGCTGACATTGGATCCAATCAACAGCCTGGAACTGGCTTCGCCCGCATGGTATGATGATAAAATTCCTATCCTATGCCCTTCTCTAAGGTTTAATCTATTTCTGTACTATTTATTTGTCAGAAAATTGTTACAAAGTTGTTACATACTTTTAAAAGTAAGTTTCCGGCGTAAAAATACATTTTCAGGGTTTTGGTTATCTTGTTAGATATAACATTGAATTAAATAAATTAGAATAACATTCAAATTGCAAATTAGTCAAATATTAGGAATGGAAATGTCAAAAAGATTAAAATTAAGTCAAAGCGATATATATAATAAGAATAGAATATAATTATTCTAATATTTAAGTCAAATTTCATTTCATTCATAAAATCATTAGTTGAGTAATAGCATTTACATGAGATAATTGAATAATTTAGATTTAAATGTCCTAAAGTTAAGAGTTTTAAAACAGTCTGGTAGTTTATTATAAACTTTGGTCGCCATACAAAATACATTATTAGAAAATAGTTTAGTATTTCGTCTACGTTCACGAAAGCATGTGGACTTTGCGGCTAGGTCTAGATACAAGATCATTATGCAGATTAAATTCATGCTTATTTGGGCACACAAAAATACAAATTTCAAAAAAATATAGTGCTGGGAGTGGTAAAATTTTTAATTTTTTATATAATGGTATTTTGTATCTGTTTTAGTCTTCACATTTGGAACAGCCTGGAACTTCAAAAGCAACAATTTCAACTACTGATATTATGCAGACTCCAAACTCATCTGGTGTAAGTAAAATGTTTTTTATTCATGGTTTTTTTAAATGTTCCATACTAAAATCGCCAACCTTCACTTTATACCACTCACACTTACTTTATACTACTACTACTTTTTTTTTTTTTTTTTATGGAAAATCATCAAATGACTCCTTCCGCTCTGAGTGGAGCGGAAGGGAGTGTCAGACTCTTACTGACTAAAACCCACCCGTGTTCCTACCTTAGCCCTTTATGTTCCGGGCCAGCGGTAACCCTTTCGAACAATCCCGCTGGACTACTACTACTTTACGTGTACTTTATCACTCTTGCATCTGTCTGTCGTCACAGTTGGTTTTTTTGGGTTCCGTACCCAAAGGGTAAAAACGGAACCCTATTACTAAGACTTCGCTGTCTGTCCGTCTGTCCATCCCTCTGTCTGTCACCAGGCTATATCTCAAGAACCGCGATAGCTAGACAGTTGAAATTTTCACAAATTATGTATTTCTGTTGCCGCTATAACATCAAATACTAAAAATAAAATAAATATTTAATGGGAGCTCCCATACAACAAACGCGATTTTTTTGCCCTTTTTGCTTGATATCAAAAATGGCAACAGGTAGGCACTTGAAATATTCAGAAAATACTCAGTTGTATTTTAACTTTAATAATAAATAATAAAACAAAATAAAATAAATATTTAAGGGGGGCTCCCATACAACAAACATGTTTTATACATAGGTATACCGACTGAAAGTAGACCAATGAAATTGTGAAATGAGTGGCAGGTTCTACTGTTCCTAAAATTGTGAATAATAAATTTATGTTCACACTTAATTTACATTCCTCTATTTTTGGTTTTAGGCTAAATCCACTGAAAAAACTGATAAAGGAAAGCGACTAATTAAGGGGCTTACTTGAACTAAAGTGCGGTCACTGTCGAACTTCATAGAAAAGAAAGAGAAGCGCGATGACACAACGCTGGTAATTTGAAGAAAAAATTTGAATTACAATTCAAAATCTGATCAGATAGACGGATTTCAAGACCATGGAGGAGAGTATGGACGAGATCCACAAATAGCAAGTTATGCTCTAGTGTTCATGATTTTATGTATAAGGAAAAGAATTAAACAGCCTGTGGCATATTATTTGTCAGGAGATCATGTCACTGCAGACAGATTAATGATTTTGATCAAAAAGGTACATTATTGTGTTGGAATTATTTACACTTATTTACTGTTTAGTTAACTGAAAATCATTTTCTATTTGTGACCCTATAGTATGTTATTTTAATTTTATTTTCTTACTAAACATTATTAATTAACTTAATTTTCTAATTACAGGTTCTCCATGCTTGTTTTGAGGCATGTATCATAATTGCTGCAACTATTTGCGATATGGATGGGGTAAATAGAAGAACACTTTCACAACTAGGGGCATCTGTTGAACAACCACATTTTAGATTTCAGGAACATGAAATTGTTGCTCTACACGATACGTCCCATCTTCTCAAATGTTTTAGAAATTTATTTCTAAAATACAACTTAAAATGCAACACTAATGTTGAGTGCAATGAAAAACAAATTGCAGGTAATAATATCTTTCAATTTTATACTTTTACGGGGAGTAGTACCAGCAGTAATTTCTCATATATATCATATCTCATATTTTTTCTAAAATAAAAGTAGCCTAAGTTACTCCTTATTACATCAGCTATCTGCCAGTGAAAGTCCCGTCAAAATCGGTCCAGCCGTTTCAGAGATTAGCCGTAGCATTTATACATTGAGTAAAAAGCGGTTATTTTAATATTACAAACAGACACTCCAATTTTATTTATTTGTGTAGATTAGTGTTTAGTGTATAAATCAAGGAAAAACTAAAATATTTTGCAATTTCGGTCCACTTTTCTAGATACACCAACTTTATAAATGACTTTGTAATCCCATATAAATATATAGGATTACAAAGTTACATTTGCAGTGAATGAATCAGTGTACCTGTATATGTATAATATAATGGAATAATAGGTGTAGATAGGTACCTAGATATAATTATTTATTGACTTGACAATCGCACTAAAAAACCTAATTTAATATAATATGTATTACTTGTGAGATACATTGTGTTTTCATGCGATGGCCAAGCAATCTATTTATTTAAAACATAAAATATTTTTAATCTTGATATGGTCACTATAAGATGTTGTTAGGATAGCTAATTACGTAATAATTTAAGACAGATGGACCCTTAAGTAGGGACTGAATAAATTAAACGACTTGGTATTACATGGGCATGGGTCTCACAACTTTTTACGGTAGAAGAACTGAGTTGCGAGACTTGTTTTTTTTTACAAGTTATGGTTTTAATGGCATTATTTTGACTTGTAACAATGTAAAAGAAAAATTGTAAATCGATTTTGACCCACTGCTAATTATCGTATCTGCTGTATTATGATGATCAATATATACGTCTTTTTCAGATATCGCGACGTGGAATCACATTGCAGATTTTTTTGAATTGGATAACAACAACCCATTTTTCGTGTTTGCCTGCCCCTAACGAAGAGCCACTTAAATCCGAATAATAGACAAGAAATGAAAGTACAATATTAGCCGCGCAAGTTTTGAGCCATTCCAGTGTCTGCTGGAATGTATGCAAAAATTATCGAAGGTGTGTTGATATCATAATAATGATGTTAAAAAAACATCCATGAACTTAAGAATCAGCGTGATTATGCGAGTATGTGTCTAATTACTCATTGAAAGAAGGTCGTAAGTCAAACTAAACGTCAAGCCAAGCCATCTGGACCCATTTTCTTTTTTCAAAAGTCAATCTTTTATTGCAATTAAAATGTTCATTGTTCTTAAAAACTGTTTTACGTTATTTTTAAATAACTAAAATAGTATTTATTTTTACAGGAGAGCTGCCAACAGAAGCACTTGCTACAGTCAACCTGCTAAACAAAATCGACCGATTGTTTGATAGCCTAAATGCGGACTCTCCAATTTAAAAAAAGGCAAAAATGATTTGAGATATATTTCAGACTGGAGCCCTCAGTTTGTCCATGGATCAAATGGATGAAAATACTGGGGAGATGCAAGCATGTGCCTATGTTTGTGGTTACATAGTTAGGAGAATGGAATCAAATTGTGAATCGTGTCCAATCTTTAACATCCTCTACGGATACTGTGTGCCATTTGTTTACTATATTTAAAGAATATGATTGAATGTGTAAACAAAAGTGCATCAATCATGTGTGATTATTTAAATAAAAATGCACACATGAGGGATGTTAAAGATTGCATTAAAGAATAGTTGCAAAAAAATATTAATTTTGATTTTCTAGATACATGTAGTGAACTTATAGGGCAAAATGTAACAATTAAAATTGATTCTATATTTTACATAAGCATTAACAGATTCTGTAATTTATTTTCTTTTGTAGGCGAGCCTACAAAAGAAAATAAATATATTAAAACACAAATAATATTTTTTTGACATATCGATACCAGTGGCTTTAGTGTGAGTTTTTTCGACTCACGTTCGATTGCGAGCGCGTTAGAAATTTGTATGGGAAATTAGTGACCACCAGGCGGCGCTATAACTTTTTCCATATAAAATTCTAACGCGCTCGCAATCGAACGTGAGTGAAAAAAACTCACACTAAGGCCACAGAAGTATCAATTAATGTAAGGGACACGTTCACATTTTGACATTAATCATTCAAAGGAAATCTATACGTTAGTTTCAGGTTTTACAGCTTAGCTATCACAGATTTAAATGTAATTTACAAAATACATAAATAAAACAATTGTTAATATTATTTTTATATTTTCGACTTTTATGTCTGCGTAATTATGATAAATTCAACACATTAACAGTCTATAAAACTTAAGTTTAAAACTTCTAAATAAACAGTCTTACAAACTCTGTACTTAGTAATTGAATGAATGTACTAGAAACGAAAGATCGATTGTGAAAGATGATTAGAAGATGGCAGTGAAAGTTAAAATGACGAATAGAAGGGACGGACGGATGTCAGGGAAGAAGATCGAATAAGAGGTGCATGAATTGTGTGAAAGATGACTAGCATGATGGCAGTGAAAGTTGAAATGGGATGGTTCGTTTCCAGTACATTCATTCAATTACTAAGTATAGATTTTGTAAGACTGTTTATTAGAATACTATTACTTTTCAGAAGTTTTAAACTTAAGTTTTATAGACTGTTTAGTAATATTAACAATTGCTTTATTTTTGTATTCCTAAATTTCATTTAAATCTGTGATGGCTAAGCTGTAAAACCTGAAACTAACGTATATATTTGCTTTGAATGATTAATATTGGTTCATACCAACATTAGTCATGATAAGAACTTATTTCCATGGTGTTAAAATGCCATAAATTTTAGTAGATAATCTTATAGTTACATAATTACAACACTAAAAGTCCTTTACAATAGAATTACGTATAACTTTCTATTTCTCTTGCTGCTTACACTACGCTCGACGGTTTACACATAAAATATTAGTAACGTAAACCACAACTAAACATGTTTTTTTAATGTAAGGGACATGCTATATTTTAATCCACTCAAATATAATCGTTTTTTGGTTCTCCTGAAAAACCGTGGTTTGTCCCTTATATTAATTGATACTTCTGGTATCAAATGAGAATCAAATTAATGTAAATATTCAGTATTTTAGCAACGAACTTTTTAAAAAACAAAATAAAATAAAGCAAATACGAATTTGATTTCTACTTGTTACGTTTTATGCATATTACAGTAAGGAGCGTAAATAAAGATAGTTTTGTGAGATATTAATGTAAGAGAATAATTCTTAAAAAACTTATCATAAATTAAAGTAAGGAACATGTTATTTAATTAATTGTCTGATTTGAGGTTTAAGTTAATGGACTAAATAATTTAATACGATGACTTACTTTATTTTTCTGAGAAGATAAATGTTAAATAATTTTTTTTGTCATAAATCGTTTGTCGCAGTCCAAAAATTTGTACTTTATGGGACATTTTTTTTAACTATAGAAAGTTTTTAATAATACCATTCGATACAGCGGAGAATTCTGAATTCCAATGTTATAATATAACTCAAAATTATACAAAATGTTCTCTTACGTTAATTGGTACTTCATCTATAAACTATGTTAGCCTAACTATTTCTGTCTAAAAAAACAATTATAATTCTTGAACCTTAAAATTAAGTTATTCCTACGATGAAATATTTATTGTGAATACTTAATTTATAATAAATGTTTATTCTCATTCATACATATTTTACTAGAAAATAATCAATCGGCCAGAAAAGTTCTCTATAGTTCTAAATAATAATCTTAATTTAATTTTAAAAGACCAAAAACAGGAAGAATCACAGGATGTAGAGATCGTTTAATTTACACTTAGGTACTGCACATACACTGATAAACATTTCCAGTATAAACTGACACCTCATTGTACGAAAATTCTATACAATTCGAGATCACCTTATACTGGAAATTATAGCTTCATAATTATGAAGCTAATAACATAATTATGTAGCCTTGTGTACCATTTACAAACAATTGGCGTGTATTGTATGATTGTGTCTTATTGATTATGGTTTCCTTCATAAATAAAGTTGTATACGTTAAACTGTGCTTTTATTTAATTCTGTTTTAGAACTTCAAGTAACATGATGAGCACGTTCTAAATAAATTACTGATTCCTATTATTATCAAAAACTCGTTAATAATATGAATTAGTAATTTGTTTTAGAGCGAGCTCTTCCTGATAAACTACAAATTCAAATCACCAAAGAACACTCACACAAACACAACAACCATACACACGCATGCATACACACACATGCATACACACACATGCATACACACACATGCACACTTTCAAATTTCGCGCCATGTCTAAGTTGCCAAAGGGGCCCACAAGCGACGCTAGTTGTCTTACTTTTAGACCAACATTTTTGTATGAACATGACGTTCTTCTCCGCTAGGAGTATAGTGTTCTGTGGACAGGGGGCGCTGTTCGATGATCGGCCTGTTTTAAAAGTTTTCTTCGTCTGGTCGTAAGTTATGGCGTCCGTAATTTTTCACAAACATGAACTCAGCTTTTTATAAGTCTTAAAAAGTACACTTTAAATGTTTATTCAGTTGGGTCTTCAAAAATACCACCAGATAGCTGGTTTTGCATTGCAGAGAAAACGAATTCCATTTTAACGGTAACTCTCATTTTTTAGGTGTAGTCGGCTAATTTGAATATTTTTAGGTCCTAAAGAATGTTAAAATCACATTTGGGTCTTAAAAAATCCTTTGCAGTGGACTTAAAATAAAAAGAAAACCGTCCCCAAAACTTAGTAGTTTGAAGAAAAAAATTACCGCTCTCCTTCCTCCGCTTCTGAAATTAACTTTTCATCACACACTTTTTAAAATAACTATTTGAGAATTTATACATTATTCTTACTGAGTGTTGGCTTTGAGGAAGTAGTCTTTTTCTGTGTGCCTATCATGCTACTGATCCCTTAGAGATATGCATATAGAGGAACAAACCTGGTGCCACTTCAGTAATGAGCATGTAGCCTTGAAACACTAACCTTTGTGAAGAAAAAACAAACCTATATCTACCTCTTTCACACTAAGTCACCATGAAGATGGCGGAGGTAATTAGAGGGAAAACGTGTTACGACTTGCCAATGCAAGCTCACTGTTTTCGGACTGATCCCATATTTTTATGTTGAACAAAAGGCGGGGATAAGAGTACCCACTTCATTATAAACTAAACATTTCCGATACAAACATAAATAGTTGTTTGAAATAAATTAAATTGCGTAGGGGAAGGTTGCGATCATTGGACTAGCTCTCTCATTGGACCACCAAGGTATTTCCAAAACCATGCAAGCTAGCAATACCCAAACTAGTCGAAACGATTTCGTGACGACTCAGTTGCACCCCCCTCTTACCTCAGTGACGGAGCACGTGGCGAGGAGAGACGTGTGACGTTGTCTTTGCGGCGGTCAAAATCTAATTATTACATTCAGGACAATTTGACGTAAGTATCATTGCATTCATATTTGTCTGTGTGCACTGTTATGAAGTATTAGACAATTTAATTGTGATTCCATGAGTGTTATTAAATTTTGTCTAATCATGACCACGTATATTTTATTTTATTTTTTTCTTAATGAGTACCTTGTTGCCATCAATGGACCCCAAGAGAGTTCTACCGTTGGACCGGTCCAATCATAGCAACTTTTTAGATACTGTATTTTTCTGGTTATAATTATGGGAATAGGTCCCGAGTATTTCACTAATTATGGAAAACCATAGAAAAATCATTATAAATTATTCCAGAATGTCGCCGAAAAAAAGGAATTACTTTGCATGGAATGAAACAAGTATGAACCTTGCTTTAGAATCAGTAAGGAAACAAAGAGTTGGTTTAAATGAAGCAAGCAGACTATATGGAATCCCGAAAGCAACACTGAAACGAAGGTTAGATGGAGTAAACCAAAAGGCCAAAGAACACAGTAAAAGTGCCAAATGTAAAATTGTATTACTACTTATGTAACCTATAACTATAGTCTGTTTGCTTGTCGTATGTGTATGAGTAATGTTTGTCTCTCCTCGTATGTCACAATTTTGTAATATTGATAATTATAATTAGTTGCCTCGATTGGACCTGTAAAACAAATTTCTCGAAGTCCATTGATGGCAACCTGGTGGTTCATTGAAGGTGCCCCTAGTCCAAAGAAGGCAACAGCCCTAGATTTTGTTTTCTTCGTTTATATCGAAAACTGTAAGCCCGAATTGTTTGTGCGTTTGATTATTATAAATATAGGTCCTACGAAATAAAAAAAAATAAACTGCTTTCATTTTAACACTTACACTTTTTGAGGTATGAGGTCGTAAAGTTATGTGGTCCATTCATAGCAACCTTCCCCTATCCTCGTCTGAATTCTGTCAATAAGATAATGTATGTGTAAATCTTAAAATAGATGGAAATAAAGTTACTCACAGGTTACCTACCCATTGGACTTCATGCCATTTTTGAACATTAAATGGCAGCTTACTTTTAGAGAACATTACTTTAAATTTAGTTTCTCATAAGCTTTGTCGCATTTTTTCTAATTGTGCATTTTTATTGTTAAAGGTACGTGATCCCACGGTTAGTTTATGGATGGGTGACCATCTTTACAAACCGAGACCCCTCCATATCTCGGATTACACGTTAATCGGTTGGTCCCGGCTGTCATTCGTGGATCTTTGACAGTCGTTACGAGTAGTCAGAAGCCCGAAAGTCTTACAACAACCAGTCTTACCAAGGAGTATCGTTTTACCCAGTGACTGGAATGTGAAGGTCAGATTATTTATCAGACGTTCCATGTAAAATACTGGTATTCAGCTGCATCAGGTTAGACTGGAAGTCGACCCCAACATAGTTGAGAAAAGGCTAGGCAGATAATGAGGTACGTGATCTCACATTATCCTACTCATATAATGGAGGTAACAAGCATCTGACACAAGTACATATATTTTATAATTACGCAGGTACCTACTGCATAGAAACTGAAAGGCACGTATTTAATCGAACCTCTATTAATTTCCATTTTGCGCTCCTAGAAATATGAATGAAGACTCTGATATTATAATGACTGCGCTTCTTTTTATAATCCTCATATAATTCCTATTTTGAGGTTCCAAATAGCCAAGTAACTGCGAGCAATTGGATGTAGCAGTTGGATACAGCTCTTTATCTATAGAACCTAACCCGTTTGGTCGGGGTACCCAAGCTTAGTTACTACGACCAATAGTGAGAAAAGGACATAAAGTTAAAAAAAAGATTTTCAATTTTAAAATAATGTTTGCATCATTAAAAGCGCAGCGTTTTTACAGATTCAGTTAAATACATATTCCCAAAACTGAAATACGCTGCGTAAGATTATACAGCTAGCGTAGTTTGTGATACAGTACAACGTCACATGTGAAGCTCTATTGTTAACTGTTTCACGTGCTCTGCTCATGCTATTTAGTCTATGGTCCACAGAACTTAGACTAAATACTACTGCTACTACGAGTACGCTAACAGACCGCAGAGTGTGCTCTGCGGTCTATTAGCCCAAACGTAATATGCTTGATGTATTGCACGCACTTACGTAATGAAATACGTGTGTTGATGGTAGATTTGAAGGTACAGTTACACAACTCCGAAATATCTTTAACTTTGATCCACAAGGCTTAAATCTGAACATCCAAGCTTAGCACCAAAAGCACTACGTATGTGTACTTACATTAGTTTATTCATGTAAGGTTAAACGTACCACGTTTGATTTATTTGATACGCTTTCGTAATTAATACGTGGGTTTGAAGTCTAGAGGTATCATCACCGAATAGGTACTCAGAATACCAAGTAAGACAACTCCAAAATGTCTTAAGCAAGAATTAGACAGCATCTGTCTGGCTTAAACAGAGTCAACGGTCCACCTTTGTGGTTACCTACCAAAAGTAGGTTGAGAGCCATTTAAGAATATCAGGGGGCTTAAAAAGGCCACTTTGGCAGAATCATAAAAGGATAACGTTATGAATCTTGTTGTATCAAATCCCATTGGTGAAGGATTTCTCAGTTATTTTTTTTTTACCTGTGCTAAAATACTAATCAACCCAATCCAAATCCAATCCCAATCTCTTTGATTAACCTATTTAGTGCAGCGAAAAAAAGAAAAACACGGACTGTCTTCGCCATATTATAATTCATAATGTTATCCTTTTATGATTCTGCCAAAGTGGCCTTTTTAGGCCCCCAGGTCACAACAGAACAAATCAGTTTACCTATTTCCCTCTAATACCCAATTAACTACATTATATAGTGAAGCGGGTGGATAGACATGACGCGAACCCTCGTCATAGAACCCACAAGCCCACAACCGCCCTTTTTTTGTGACATAACTAGCTGCGCCCCGCAGTTTTACCCGCATAACTTTCGATCCCGTGGGAATATCGGGATAAAAACTATCCTATGTCCTTCACCGGGATGCAATCTATCTCTCTGCCGAAATAAAAATCCAAAATAGAAAATAAATATGCCGAAATAGAAATCTATAGAAATCCGTGCAGTGGTGTAGGCGTGAAAAGGTAACATACAAACAGACAGACGGACAGACATACTTTCGAATTTATAGTATTAGTATGGATTATCGGAGCAATACTTAGGCCTAAAAGTCCACCATTTCTGAACCATATTGCTTTTTTTAATTCTAAACGAAATCTGGTTGTCTAATGATATTAATGTCTTCCTTTAGTAATATGAAAAGTCAGCGAGGTTTTACATTAGATTTTAGAGAATTTCATAGCAACAAATAATTAGGAATCCAATTACTTAAGTAATACGAATTAACAATTAACGAAGATTTCATTCAAAGTAATGGTTGAAGAAGTTTATTTCAAAGTAAGTAAATGGAGATGTCTAAACTTTTGTCCCGCTGAGTCTTGCAAATTCAAACTTGATTAGTCTGATTAATTCAGGCGTGATAATAATCAAAATCTACGTTTAGAGACAAAATTGACTGTATGTAGAATCGTAGAATGACCTACTGTATTTATGTAGAAGGACCTACTTATACATCGTCTGTCAGAATGGTATGGTGCGGTACAGACCATCAAACTGAACCACTCACTCTAGGGGACCAACATCGCAATTGAGAAAAAATAATCAGCCGTCCTATACATTTGGGTCGAGTAGGTGTAGAAGTTTTATATGGGGCCGATGATAACTTTTACTTTCAGATGCACACTGTGAATAAATGAGAAACCACACAGTACCCGTGATACATTATTTTAGTACTGTAACATAAATATACTATTTATGTTACAGTACTAAAATAATGTTATCTTGATGGGGGTCTGTTCAGTTTATTGCTCTAATTTATTTAAGTGGACTGGAGAATATTGTCAGCCCTTTCATGGCCACAGGACAAAGTGTTAGGTGGGTTTTATGATACTGAAACAGCTTTTAATACCCAGGGACGCTTTGTTACCATTCAACAGTCGTAAAGTTACAGTCGCTGTTGAGGTTTGACTGCAGTTCAACTTCAAGCCATCGCGGAGTATTTATTTTGCCCTTTATAAATGTCACTTGACTAACCAAAAGAAACCGTTAAAGGCGCTACTGACACCACCAGTTTCTTCCAAGTCATCTAAAAGCAACGAGTGTAACAGACAATGGTGCATATGTTTAGCTAAAAGTCAAAAAGCTCGCGCACTATCTAAAATTTACAAAAACTTTTCACTTTACAAAATAGAAATATCATTCTTATTTTTCTCACAATGCAATTCGAGTTCCGAACTTACACTAATTTTATCCACTCTGCAGCATTACCTGATTATAAATGCCATGTTTGGTGTAGTAATTCGATTCTTCATATTCAGTTAAGGAGTTATAGAGGTAGTTAAGGATCCTAAACTAATACACCCTGTTCGCTCGTCGGCACGTGCCTGTACGGTGCACTTAACTAAGTATACGCAACGCTACCTCTGTAATGGAGCCTCTTCCTAGTTTGAACATAATGTTAAGTGTGCAAATGATAATAGAGGCTTTAACAAGTAAACTTTGTATTATGAAGTATGGTTCTCACTTTAATGCTTTAAACAAATTAATTAAATATTTCCATCGCTAGTCTAAGAGCGTTTTCGTACTGCATTTGATCCGAATCTGGGAAAAGTCGGTCCGAAATAGCCATAGCACTATTTGAAGGTATGAATGAGGGTTGCCCACTAGATCCGAATTCTGTCCGTCCGAATTTAGAACATTCCCAATTCGAATTGAACTTGGATCTTGAATTTGGATTGGGATAGGATACATTGCGAAAACGCTCTTACACTTCTTCTTCTAGCGCTTTATATCTTATGTATAAACATGTCAGCACTTGGCCGCTGTAGGAGTCACAACATTTAATCAAAACGGGAGTTTCAATTTCATAGCCTTCCCCATCGAGAACGCGTCCGGAAATGTGACATTTATTTAAGAGGACGCCTCTGCTGCAACTAAGTTTAGCAATTTATTGCTCTAACCTATGTGCATGGACACAGTATTTGTGTGCTTATTATAAAATACTAGCAGCGCCTCGTGGTTTCACCCGCATAATGTCGATCCCGTGGGAATATCGGGATAAAAACTACCCTGTATCCTTCCCCGGGATACAATCTGTCTCTTTGCCAAATTTTATCGAAATCCGTTCAGTAGTTTAGGCGTCAAAAGGTAACTTACAGACAGACAGATAGACAGAGTTACTTTCTAATTTATAATATTAATATGGACACAAGCTTTGCTCTAGATTTCGTCTGCCCAGTAGCTATTCAGAAGATGGAAACCATTAATAAAATTTCTGCTTGTGTCTTGCATCATATAAAAGAAGTTACGGCGACTATCGCGTCACATTGTCTTATAACTAATCTTATGCTAATGTAAAAAGAACAAACTTTTAACGCAAGAACATAAAACATTTTATTACCAATCAAACGGGGGATGTTTATTGTTTCAGCTTTTATTTGTTTTCTGCACAGTTTCTGTTACGTTTATTGTCATCTGACATTCATTTCGCGGACAGTTGCCTCAGGCGACCGCCGTAAACACACTTTATTACCTAACACGAAAAGTGAAAGGTTATTTTTGTATTGGAAAAGGAACACTTAGGGTTTTTTTGTTCAATGGTCCTCCATATAGGTACCGTATCAATTAAGGTTATAATGACCAAACGTACAGTCGCCGTCAGAGAAATCGAACCGGGTGTGTCTTCGTCGTAATATTATCCAATTTATTAAGTTTTTAACCAGTTGATACTATTAACCGATTGTATGGTTAATGGTTCGATTAACAAGTTTTTTGAAGGCTAAAAGTGTTGTTCTCTGGGAACAGGAAGAAAGCATAAAGAAAAAAGCGACGAGATATGGGCATAACGGTAAGATTTACGGCCGGATTATCCTCTCCGTTATTAATAGGTAATTTACTCGGCGGATTGATTTTGTAACTTATCTGAAAAAATTGCATTGGAAAATATATGAGCAAGTGTTAATAATTCCCAATATTTGTGGGATCGTTATCTCGTAGTTAATCAAAAACAAACAACCTTTATAATTATCAATCCAGTTATTCTTGTTTACAAGTAGTCTTGTAATGTGATAATTATGCACCATCTGACCTCACATATTTTTCTAAGGTTGTGTTAAATAAGGGTTATCAGAAAATGTGATAAAAGGGAAAGATGTATATTCCTATACTATTATAGTTTAGCATGTTGGTTCTTTCTCTGTAATTACAGACACAAATGACAACATTACATGTTTTAACCAGGCTTTTTTCCGATAAGATCATACAGAGTAACTTGTATAAAAAATGCATGTTTTCACAGCTTTAAATAAATAAATATAATTTTAGTTATGTTTCTAGAAATATCTATAAACGAACCGTCTAATGTTAAACGTTCTGAACCTCATCCAGGGAATCTATTTTGTCTTTAGTCAATATTCTAAGTAAATAACCCCAATTTAACACAGATACAAAACTATACTCATCCAGGAAGTGGATTCCAAGAAGTCCTAGAAATGTAATTAGAAAAATAAATGAATATTGTTCATCAAAATGTCTAGCTTTTATTACAAACCTCCATTTGATTTCTTTAGTAATAATTAACGAAAATCACCTTTTAAAGAAACTAAAAAAAGGGTAAATAAATAAATAATATAAAGAAAAGAAAAAATCTTCTCAACCGCGGATTTGAAATCGTGACCATCGCATAGCCAAGCCGCAGTGTTAACCATTAAACCAACACGCCATTTACTTTACGTTATCAAAAACTTAAATAGATTTGATGTCAATACCAAAGGGGGTACGGTTTCTCTGCAGCGAACTGTACGTACAACGAAAAATTAAACGTAAGTTAGTAATACGTCGAATCTAAATTGTTTCTATAAAGTCTACCACCAATTCGGTTTTATTGTATGTATACCTTGACAAATTTATTGTTAATACAGCTTCCTATAGTTTTTGTAATACAATAAAAATAATGAATACCTACAGCTTTGTAATGGCATATATTTTAAATAGTTAACTTGGTTCCTAGTTCCCTAGATCTAGCTGTTTGTAAAGGCAAAACCTGTCTCAGTCATTCCGAAAACAACATTAAGTACAGTATCTGTGTTACTTAATGTAAAAAAAAAACAAAGTTAATTTACATTATGAACATCACAAAGAACCTCCCTTACTTAGAAGACATTCAACTTGAATTAGAACGCTATTACTCGTATTGTTACTTTCACATGATACCGCTCATTATCGTACATTCCCTCCTATTAACGCAAATTTTCTCGTGTTTATCCAAAATTACTTCCATTAATTTTAATAACACTTAGTGCTCCTTAATTAATAAACACGAGCAAACGAAATTCTCTAATTCTGTAAAATGCACGTTAATGTGCTTAAATCAATTACTAACACTAAGGCAGGAACAAATTCGGTAACAACAAATAGAGAATTTAATATTTAGGTACTGGGTATGTTTTGATAGAATCGAAGGTTTATAAATATTTTAGTGAACATATATCTTAGGGACCTTTGGCCACGGATTGTGATAAAATTCGTAACTCACACAACAGACTTTCAACACAACATATAAAATGAACCAAATAATATTTGCTATTAACCAACAAATTACGAAACAACATCCGTAGTGTCGGCGAGTAGCTAAGTTATGACATCGTAAATTAGTCGGATGGCAGCGTTGTCAGAGCATACCGTCAGCATGGTCCCACCATTGTAGGCTATTACGGTATCTACAATTAGACGGAGAGAAGAGATTAGAAGCGAGAGCTTGATGAATTGCTAGCACTTGACGGAGAAACAATTGATGAACAATTTATGAGGTGGCGTTGATATTCATTGTTGTATGGATCGAAGGAATTTGTAAATAACGCAGACTGTTAGGTGGTATATACGTACATGACTCTCTTTACAATTTAAAATAAATGCATATAACCTATCCAAGTCTCCGAAATGTAAAATAATTCTGTGGATACACAAACGCAGTAAAATAATGTTTTTGCATTATGGAACTCTAAACCTCATGCAGTATCAAATCTGTAAACTCGTACAATATTTAACACTTTTTTTTTTGTATGGCCCTTAAATTTTTCTTTTATTTTATTTTTATTATTTTTGTTGTTGTAGCGGCCATAGTAGTAAATAGGTACTGTGAAAATTTCATGTGTGTAGTGGTTCAAAAGATAGAGCCCTGGGACTGACGGATAGACAGGTGGACAGCGGAACTTTAGTAATATTGTCTCGTTGGCACCCTTTGGATACGAAACCCTAAAAAGAAAATAAATAAACGTTTACTGAAAATGTGAAAGAAATCAATGGAAATCCTGTCTACAAACAAGACGGATTTCTCGAATTTGTATCACAGTCACTGGCGGTCAGTGATGTGGAATATTGGCTCACGGGTACTATAAATATTGAACTGAGAAGGATTCTTCATATAAAAGTTCTATAATTACTAAAAGGAAATGCGGTCGGAGAGACTTTTGAAAAAGCCTCAGTAAAAAGTCATAATTCGAGGTTTGGCTTTCGCCTATTTCCAATATTGAACCAATTTAAAAGATATCTCATAAACTGATTAAGAACGATATAAACTGTGTCCCTAAGTTTTTATTTTTTCATTAATACCTAATTGTCAAATTTATACACTAGGCCTCTGTTGACAGCGGTCTTAAATTGGCATTTTTTGAGGGTCCTAGTGCTTATAAAAGTAATCATCATCATCATGATGATGATTATTGGCCCTGCCCACTGCCACTTAAGTTTGGCAATTCTTCGGGCTATGTCGGTTACCTTGGTTCTCCTGCGGATCTCCTCATTCCTGATTCGATCACGCAGGGAAACTCCAAGCATAGCCCTCTCCATTGCCCTTTGGGTGACTTTTAGCCTTCTTATAAGGCCCATTGTGAGCGACCACGTTTCAGTTCCATAAGTCATCACTGGGAACACACACTGGTCAAAGACTTTCGTCTTGAGACACTGCGGTATGTGGGATGAGAAGATATTGCGTAGCTTCCCGAACGCTGCCCAGCCGAGTCGGATTCGTCGATTGACCTCTTTATCGACCTACCTAACTGGACAATTTGTCCTAGGTAAACGTACTCGTCCACGACTTCGAGTGTAGCGTCTCCGATTTTTATGAGAGTGGGTGTTACATGGGCATTTGACATGACCTTCGTTTTGTCCATGTTCATTTTAAGACCCACTCTTTCGGAGGCTCTACTGAGGTACTGAGGTCCTCCATAGTCTCAGCCATGACTACGATAAAAATAATGTATCATCAAAAAGGAAAACCTAGGGACATACAAGTATGTAGTTAATATTTATTATTCTGTAAAAAAAATCATTGTATTATGGTCTTTAACCAGAAAGAAACAGGCGAGAGCGTTTCTATGGAGAAACGACCACACGCATTTTAAAAGTACACAGAACTAAAATAAACAAGACGTTGACCGAATCATCGTCATGGCGAAAATCGTGAAAGGACGTCGAACAATATACGCTGTACTATAATGAGGCGAGCACAATGGCCGCCGGCAGTGAATATCGGAAGTGAGGCTCCAGTGCAGCAGTGCAACGCGTGTGGAACCACATGCGGTTTGCCTTGTTTTGTAGGTCAATGTATTATGACAATCTTATAGTTTCAGAAATGGTTCTTACTTTTTATATCACTCAAATAGTAATGTGAAAAGTTTGTATTAAAAGTATTTATTATTGCAATGAGCTGTACCTACGCAAAAATATCAAGTTATGTAATGTAACCTTTGTTTCTTTGTCCCCTGGAAAATTGTGTTAAATAAAATACCAAACCTTTGAAAAAAATAATACAGCAGGCAGATACTTTCTAGAGAGTTATTCATTTCACACTAATTCAAATTGTAATGAGACAGACCACATGGAACTGGACAACAACAAGTACCTAAATTGTTAAAGTTTTACCGCTCCCCCTCCTCTTCACCAAACCCTTGAATAATTACTTATTTATTTATTCCGCGTTCGTTCTTCTGTAACTGTTTGCAAAACGAAAAGCAAAACGCGAATACTTCGACTTAGCATTGTGTAATTAAATATCTCGGGAGTCCGACACAGAAAAGTCGATTACGACTATACGACTGAATTAGTATTCAAGAGCGTTTCATCACGAATGGGTGGAATTTTTTCAAGTCAATGTAAGTAGCAGAAACTGTAGATGATGTTTTGAAATACCGATAGAATTTGTTGGTTTTAGTTAACTTTTTGTTAGATTAAAATTATAAGTAGGTGAAAACTTTTGTTTTATTGAAACAATCTTCGTATTGAAACTAAGATATTTATTTGAATCATAGGAAATAATCTTAAGGGTTCAGCGTGCTCGTGTGTAAACACACACGAACATGAACATGTTAAATATGGTTTGATCTCCGGACGTTTCGCATAATTATCGACTAATCACTGGCGGATCTTTCGGTTCACCTTCGCTACCGGATGCGACTGGGTAGCTACCAAAATGTGTTATAATTTGTACGGGGTTATTCTCTTTGTACCTCATTTTAGACGCTAATTAATTGATCATAATGAAACGCCCAGCGCACCCTGGTAACAGCTGGCATTCGGTAAAGCAGAGTCCAGCTGGCCAATCTCTTCCCTACTATGAATCGACACAACGAAGAAGTACAGAAGCTTAAATAATGCATTAAAATGAACTAGACACCAATCACAATTAGATGGCAGTTTAATTTTGTGCTTCAGGTATGCACGTCTGAACAAACAAAATCTAAAGACGTATTATATATAAGCATTAAGTTTTGTGTATATGTGCTTGTAATAATAATGATAGGTTTATCTCTGTCTCTTTTTAGATGAAAAAATCTGTTCACCGTCACTTGGATCTTAACTTAGACGAAAATATTTACGTAACGGTTGTAAAAATATCCCGGTAGTCACTTGTCTTGTTCTTCCCGTTATTATGAGACTACTTTTTTACACGATCATATCTAGAATCCATCTGATTACGGAGATACTGGTGGTCAAAACAAGTTTCGAATGTTATAACTTAACTTTAAATACCCCACGACCCCAGCGACCCAGCCGTTGGTCCCGGCTGTCATTTGTGGATCTTTGACAGTCAAATTAAACAATGACGGGGTAGTCAGAAGCCCGAAAGTCTGACAACCAGTCTTACCAAGGGGTATCGTATTACCCAGTAACTGGGTTGTGGAGGTCAGATAGGCAGTCGCTCCATGTAAAATACTGGTATTCAGCTGAATCCGGTTAGACTGGAAGCCGACCCCAGCATAGTTGGGAAAAAGGCTAGGCAGATAATGATGATGTGACCCCACGACCCCAGTGCTGTACCGTTTGCATGCACATCGTTTCATGACATAATTTGATATCCAGAATGCATAGATGACGCCTTCGTGGTGGGTCTTTTTACACCCTGTATAAGACAACAGAAACGTATAACATAATATGTTTCGTACTGCTAGAATAAATAGAAAGAAAAAAAATATAGTAGTAATCGAAAACCGTAGCATTATCTGAAAATATTATGCGGCTAACTGGAGCGTTTCAGTCGGCATGACGTCGGCGTCATACAGATGTCAGTACGACGGACGCGGACGCTGTTCAATACCAGCGTTTAAATTTTTTTTGCAACAAGACGCTTGAAATTCCAGTTTTATAGAAAAAGTTTGTAAATGTTATTGCAAACTCTGCAGTTTGCAATAATATTTTTCATTTTTTTTTTTTCATTTTTCTTGTGGTAGTGCCTGCCCACAACCACGAGAAATAAGAATATAGTGAACATTAAAATAATGTTTTTGCACCCATACTCGTATAATCTATTATTCATGTTTTTATCTAAACATCGCCAGTTCCACTTGTTCTATTCATTCGTTCATTTGTTATTATGATTTACTGCAAATAGACTTTTAACGATGCAATTCATTTGTATTGTATTTTTTTTTGTGCGTCATTTATTATAACGGGTTGGGTTCCAGTTTTTTTCGTTCTAATGGGTATTTATTTTTTATCAGCAGCAAGCTAAGCTTCATAGCACAACTTTTTGATTACTATGGTTTATGTGAGTGTTTAGAACACAACATAGAAGCATAATAACTTCCAAATCTTATAGTGTTCGATTGACTGCTGGTCGTCGTCGACTTTTTATTACAATGTCCGACGAATAAAAATGCGTTTCGCGAACCGCGTCTCCCAATAATGAAATACCTAAGCTCACCTGACAGTCGTAATGCAGAAGCTAATATACTTGAGGCATGATGAGTAAAATCGGGTCATCCAATACTTCCCATCTATTATTATTTATTAGTTATCCATTTTCCCTTGTTATCTTTCTGTCATTTAAACAGTGCGAGATTTTTTTTCATAACTATGACTAAAACGTGTTTTGCCGACCCCAAGTAACATGGGTCAAGGGTAGAAAGGTGATGGTGAATTGGTCACCATCACCTTTCTACCCTTGACCCATCGACAGTCGACAGCTTAAAAAAATGTTATGATGCGATTGGCGCATCATAACATTTTTTTAAGCTGTCGACTATCACAACAATACGTGTATATTCACATATAATCACAATACATAATATATATTTATTGTAATGGAGCATTATTTCGATCATAATCTGGTGTGTGACGCATCGCCACCCTTTCCACTAGGTCCACTCCCTCCACCTCTCTCAGAGCGCCGTTACAAATGTGTGCACATAGATTTATAATTATTACCCTTGCTGAAAAGATGAAACAGATTGTGTAAAGTCCAGTTTATTCAAGATTTTCGAGCAGCGGAACACAGTTGTCTAACAGATAAAAATACGAAACAAATCATTCTTTTTTAAAACAATACATAAGTAATAAAAGCCAAAAACATCTAACGAATTCCGCTCGAATTTCTGCTAATCACAAAATGCATAAAACCGTGAATGTTCCATGCAATGACAAATGTCACGGGCGTTGACAAATGTCAGTTGAGGTTTCAATAATTCTCTTCGAATTGAATGTCCAGCCCCGGTTCGAAACGGGCTGGACATTCAAACAACCGCCAGGCCGGAAACTTTTCACTTGAGTGAAAAGTTATGAAAGATACAACCAGTAAGAGATATGACAATTTATTGAGACTGACGGTGACGTTTTGACCAAAATGGTTACACAAGTCACATTTACTTTTATTCCCGATTGTTTTAAATGGGAACACCCATTTAAAACAATCGGGAATAAAAGTAAATGTGACTTGTAGCGGTAGTGATTTCTCGAAGCGTTCCACTACAACTTGACTAAGTATACACCAAGTTAGAAGCTTTAATGGTCAAGTTTCTAGTAGCACTACTTACTCTTATAACATTATTTTTTATTGGAAGTGCCTTTCACCAGACCTGTCATGACTTAGGTTTATTGTGAAGATATTTTATGTAGGTAAAAGCAGAGTGTATTCCTTGTTTATCAAAATATTTTTTAGTTCGTACTCTAAAAGTAATATGTCAAACCTATTATCATAATAAAACATGAATTTTTGCGGAAAATACTTCTGTTAAGCAGGTGTTTATTTGTTTTTCCAACTTTTTACCTCTTTAAACTTTATAGTAACAATTACTCATACATATACATGTAAAGAGGTTATCTCTTTTTCGAAGTAAGCTACATTGCGTTGTCAGGTTGATGTTCAGCGTATGTTTTGTGACAAAGTAGTAAGGCTTAGTACTTTGTGCACTACAAAGGTACAAAAGATTAAAAGTAAAAAAAAAAGATTTTGACGAACTGAGAACCTCCTCCTTTTTAGGGTTCCGTAGTTCCTACAAGGAACCCTTATAGTTTCGTCATGTCCGTCTGTCTGTCTGTCTGTCCGAGGTTTTTCTAAGAGACCGTTGGTACTAGAAAGCTGTAATTTTGTAGGAGTGCGTATATCAATTACGTCGACAAAGTGGTAAAATAAAATTTTGAAAAATATTATTTTTAGGGAAGCTCCCCTACATGTGAAGTGGGGATGAATATTTTTTTCGTCGTCTACCCCATCGTGTGGCGTATCGGGGTTTAATGCTCCATTTACGAAATATTAAACTTTAAAGTGCAAATTTTTGTTCCAGTAGGTCCCGCCCCTCTAAAACCTAAAGTACGGGCTTGAAAAATCTGGAAAACATCACGATGATAGTGCATTTTATGAACTTTAAAGGAAAAGTATAGCGGTTAAGATAACTTTATTAGTTTAGCAGTAATAGTCGTTGAACTTGGGTGTTGGATAATTTTGTACCAAATACAAAATCCTTAGCATTAATCCTTTAAAGTGACTAAGATGAAGTAGTTGCTTGTTTATAACGGCTAAAGACTTGCATTGAAAAGCAAAATATGTTTTTTTTTTTTTTACCTATTCAGAATAAAGAACAACAGAATCGTGATAATGGGCTACTACGAAACCCTAAACTGTACGTGGCCCGACACGCACTTGGCCGGTTTTTTTGAAGTCGGTTAAAAGTAGTCCAATAGTTCCTGATATGGTAAAAAGACATGTGAAAATCACAATGTTTGAAAATAGTCCACTTATCCCCCTTCACAATTAAGAAATACCTACGTGATGTTTTAGACCTTTTCACTATTCCATATTGTGACAAATGAAATCAAATCCGCTGGTGGGTAACGCAAACACGTAGTTTTTGACTAAGGTGCACCAAGTGCGGGCGGGTGAGCGGGAATCGCAACGGGACAAGCGGGTGAGCGGGGCGGGTGGACGCAAGTCAGTTTGCGTTTCCCGCTCGAATTGTTCGGACATGACGCTGACGACTGAAGATTTGGCGGAGAAGGCTCGGCCACCTTTGTGGAATTCTAGTGATTCAAATAATTCAAATCGACAAGTACCTAATTAAAAAAACTAGACAAGTGCGAGTCGGACTCGCACACGAAGGGTTCCGTACCGAAAACGCCGAATAAAAAACGTTTGTTGTATGGGAGCCCCCCTTAAATATACATTTTATTTTGTTTTTAGTAGTTGTTGTTATAGTGGTAACAGAAATACATAATTTGTGAAAATTTCAACTGTATAGCTATCGCGGTTCTTGAGACACAGCCTGGTGACAGGCAGACGGACAGACGGACAGACAGCGAAGTCTTAGTAATAGGGTCCCGTTTTTACCCTTTGGGTACGGAACCCTAAAAACTATGGGAAGAAATAAAAATAATAAGCGGAGATTCTGATGGTAATTAACTTTTATTATAGTATAAAATTCGACTCCATGTCTATACCGATCACTATTGATATCGTGGCGATTGCTTTTAGAAAAAAAGGTGTCATTTTATATTAGCACTAGCTTCCAAATAATCTGACATTATTATTATAATTTCCAAATAAATAATAAATAAATTTTTATATCGCTCGAGGTATGTACGTCTGGACTGCACAATCGCCCCGCTGCTACTGTGTTCATCCATGGAAATGTACGTTTTCCGCTTGACCCGCCACCCGCTCCCGCTGCCCGCCCCGCGCCACTGTAATCGCACACTTATGGTTGCCACGTAAAAAGTATCGTCACAATCTTAGTAAGTGGAAAGAAAGCAAAAACAATGTGTTTTACAACATTTTCCTGTTTTTCCTCTCGTGCATTTGTGTTTTATTATGTCAATAAATCTAATTTAATGCCATAACTTTAAGAGAAGCAAGCAATAAACATGTTGGTGGTAAAATAGGGGAAATAAAATAGCCACCTCACTGGAGTGCGATTGGTACGTCAAGTTGCACATTGATATATGTAAACGGACTTCAACCACAAACTAATTAACGTCAATCAAGTTAAATTATTCACTTGTTGAACAACCAATCAAATCCTAATAACCGCTGCACCAGCTGACTTAGTCCATGTAGTTGATTGCAGGTAAAGAATCATAATGAAACCTTATTAATCTGTGCGGAGCACGGAATAGTAGTTTGTAGTGTCGATATTAGGGAGTATAATATGCTGGTATGCTGGTAGGGAGTATAATATGATGGCATGTGGGAAATAAAGTGAACGGCTGCTCAGTATCGACTTAGCACAATAGTGTGCTGTTGCCTACGATTTACGCTTATGTATGGAAGTTAATGTTGGGTGTGGCTAGAAGCTTACATGTAGAATAAATGCTGTGGAAATGCGTTCCTTGCGTAACGTGTGTGGTGTTCATATGAATGGAAAGCTGAGGAATGATGTGATAGGCGACATTGCGGTTTCAAAGAAGACGTAGTGATAAACATTAATTAGAGTATAGGTACTTTGATGGTTTGGTCACTTGATGTATCGTCACGCCTGAGTTTTTATGAACCTACCAATTTTTCTTCTTTGAACACCTTTACAGGTAAATGGATACATTGGTCACCAATTACAATTTTAGCAGACAGCTGCTAACCTAATTAAATTCCCTTGTTTATGTTCCTCATAACAAAGGATTTCGTGAAAGACTTTTATTTTAAAAAGCTTTGTTACCTTTTGTTCTGTATTAAAAAAACAATTGCCACAATTACAACAACCAGGAAAAGAAAAAGAAAATTACTGATTCATTTTTATGAATTACAGAACAATAATGTACAGTGGCATACAAATTCGTTTATATGGTCAAGTGAAAAGCTTTTCAGAGACAAACTAATTTGTAGAAACTTTTCGTTCTGGAGTAATGGAAGTGCTATGTGGGTATTTGTTGACTTGGTTTATCTAATTAAAATATCTTATTGCCACAAATACATCAAATTGTAGTAGTACTACCCATACCCAGACTTAGATACCAACAAGCCATCACCTTTCTGATTGTAACATTCTCGATATCTAAACTAGGCAGCAAGCTATACAACTACATAGCTATATATATAGTGTAGGTCGCATTGCAGTGAATAGATAAGCTTGGTACAATCTACTAACCACGGTTACCACTCGCAAATTGTACAAAAATGTCGTGAGGGGACTGTCACGGAGGGTCAGATAAGGAGAACTGCAGACCATAAATTATATGGTAATGACGAGCCTTATGCATTTATTTCCTGCTATTTCTGTATCACAATGGTCATTTTGGCAAGGCACCAAAAAATTAAACTTTCTAGATCCTTAAACTCCCTCAAAATTCTGTCTCAGTTCAAATCCGGTTCAATTCTTTATTTTGATTGAATTGGTCCGCATTGATTGCAATAAAATTCTCCTCATTTTTGAAAAAGGGAAATCCTTCTTACTATATCGTTCTTACTCGGACATACTGAGACGGCTTTTGTAGCCTATTCACTCTCCTGGAACATTCCCACCGGACTGCAGACGAGAATCGTGTTCTAAATAAAATTTTAATACGAATTTTATACTGAAACACATGGCCAGGGAACTGGTAAATAAAGGCAATATTTTTCTGTTTCGAATTTCAAATACACTGGATAGCATTTAAATAGCGACGCAAATAAAAACCCGTGTAGCGTGCAAATTGATACACCGAAAGTTGGTAAAAACAAAAGAGGAATATATTTAAAAATGGTTCTAGAACATCATAATCTTTTACAGAACTAATAAAAATCTTTGATAATTTATAATGAACATTTTTTGCATAATCTTTGTCTTGTTCATAGTCCAGTTTATTTGGGTTCGGCACAACATGGCTTGTTCTTCTTCCGTACATCTCTATTAATCGTCATCTCAGTATGCGCCCCTTTTCTTGACATATCATCTATCACACAGTCTTCTATAGTTTCTTTGATCGTCCCCTGCTCTTACAGCTACATTCATACCTGAAACTCTCTTCAGAGTTAAACGTGTAAAAACCACTCTACCTACTGTTTTGAGTTTTTGTTTCTATGCTGATATTTTTTTATTCAGCGTTACGAGATGCCCTGCTGCTGCTGTGTAGGTTTTAACATTCTCACATACATTCCTGCTTGCAGTAGGAAAAGTTTTTGTAGTCGGACATCGGACAAAGAAGCCATTGACAAAAGCTCTGTGGCGATATCCTTCTGTCGTTATGGACATGTTCCCGGAAGGCCTGGAATAGGCAATTAACATAAACCATCCTAAATGTTACGGTTAAGGGACCAGTGGAGCGTTCTCGAGAGAAGTGATTTAGTTTACGCGTAATGTTCAAGTTTGATAGAGGTCTGTGGTGAGGACATACGGCAGCACAATAATATGATATAGTATGTAATCTGCGTTCGCGATTTATTTGCCAAAAATGTAAACAAATATGAATTAATGGATAAATAACTTTAATTCCTATACAATAAAGTTCAGTTTACGCTACAACTTCAAATATTTTTATAACTTTTTTAATAGCGCTAGTCACTCGGAAATCAACTTAATAGCCATTGACATAAAGTTGATATTTGTTGAACTTGAAATAGGGTGGGGGTGTGTAGCTCTGCGCACTTTTACTATAGATATAAATATATGGTATGGATTTCTCAATAGCAGCCTGGAGTCTGGGTTTGTGCCCGGTTGATGGTAATAGGCTCGCCTCCTATTACCTACATGGGACTTAAAAATAATTGGCGAAATGTCTTCAGGGAACTCATCCGAAATTTATTGTTACATAATTATAATTATTTACACGCGATACTAAGTTAGGTACTTACTACATAACTTTTGCATAAGGAAGCAAGTATAAGAGAAGCTATACTTTAATGTAGAGTTCAACCTCTCGCAAGTTCCATTGGTTAGACCAAAACTATATCACCAAAGCCCTAAGCTTCTTATTATTATTTATTTTATTTTATTGTGTTGGGTGGCTTACAGCTATAATGCTACAGAAGTAGAAAAAAAAAATGCGATAATACTAAAGTTATACAATAACGGTGTTCTGAATCAATCTTTAACATCAAAAAGATATCCAGAACGTTCCAGATTTATTCTCTTCTCAGCTCATGCTTAACGTCGCGCGTCGTCGTGACAGATATTAAAATATTCAAGTCTCAAAATTGGGTCAGTAACCTTTTTGTTTTGATATGATATTCTGCAGTACTGGCTACTTTGGGTACTAATATTTAAAGATGCCATAAAATTTTCCTTTTTACTTATTTTTTCTTTATCAGGAAAAAGGTATTTATTTTTTTTTTTTCAAAGATGTCCAGTACGTTTTGTTTATTTTCATGGCACGATAACTTTTTCGTGATAAATAGTCTCCTGGTAAATAGGGAATCTTATGCAAAGCTGAAACAGCAGATGGCGCCATCTAGACGCCACATAAACAATACATTTTTTCGGCCTTTTTTCAGTTTATGGATTTCCAGGTCGGGCAAAGTACGAGTATTATTGGGTTTTTCTTACTCGAATTTCTCAGTAGCAGCCTAGAGTTTGAATTTGTGCCTGATTGATGGAAATACGCTCGCCCCCTATTACATGGTACTTAAACATAACTGGCGACATGTGGGTTATAAGCCGTGTTATGTCTATTAGTAATGCAAGAGAAACTTTATGTCTGACGCGTAGAGTTTGTTTCTATTTATACAACTTGAAACATTGTCAATTACAAAAATTGACGTGTCGCGCTCTGATTCACGTGAGATGTGTCCAAAGGTTTTATTTGTACGCAATTTATTCTGAAAATCATTTACAAAATGTTGATTTTCGACATTTTCAGTTCAGAACCAGAACAGAACCAGCTACAGAACAAAATGGAGTCTACTGCGAGCTTCGGTCGAGTACGGACGCGTGCTGTGCTAAACCCCTAACTTTACCGCGATTGGTTGATTAGTGTAATTTTGAGTTCCTTGTTTCTCTCAAAGTGTTTTAATGGACAGTTCACGCCTTTTGGGCGGTCTTAGAGTGAGACAAATAAATGTCGCGATACCTCAATTAAAATTTTGACCTCAAAAATTCTCATGATTGGGTGAGATTCGAACCTCCGATCACCGGTGCACGACGGCGGAGAGACTGGCGAATTATTCAACCGCTACGAGTTTACGCTACGAGTGCTACGACACCGACTACGTCACAACGCACAAGACACCAGTGCTACGAGACGTGCTACGTGTGTTACGTGAAGTGGGCGCGGAAATAATCAGATAGCGTCAACCGTATTCAATAATATTCATTATTTACTACCATGTCAATTCGAATGCGGCACTCTCCGCCAACCACGCCAAGAACCCAAATGGATCAAACACAATCGGAACCCGATATTGCCCGGGCAGTGAACGACCCGGAGTTTGTTAATCTAAACTCGCGCAACAAGCGCCCACGATTAAATGATTCACCGCGTGAGCATAACCAGTTGGAACAATTTGAACAATTTAAGCAGGAATTTAAAAGTGAAATCAAGGAAATGCTTCTGGCCTGGAAGGCCGACCAAGATGCGAATGCAGCAAAGCAATCGCAAGCGCAAACTGAGGGTATAGCAAAGCTGGTTTCTGACATGTCAGAACTGAAATTACAAAACATATAAATCCAAAATACTAATACCGAAATACAAGAAACTAACATCGAGATAAAGCAATCCGTTGAATTCCTCAGCTCACAATATGATGACCTACAAAAAGAAATTAAGCGCCTGCAGCAAGAAACCATAGAATATAAGAAGCACTCCGAGTCATTGGAAATGGCCGTCAGAGACCTTCAATATAAGTGCCGATCGTCTAGTATAGAAGTGCGCAACATACCTACCCAGGAAAAAGAGTCGTCGGCAGATCTGTCAAAAATTGTAACAGACATAGCCAACTTAGTGAACCTACCTCTAACTGCCTCTCACTTCCGACATATATATCGCACGCCAGGGAACCGAGGCACCAGCAAATCAATAATCGCTGAATTCAGTAACGTCCAAACAAAGTTCGACCTCATCTCACGCGTACGAACCTACAACAATAAAAAGACGAATAAAGAAGACAAATTGAATACGGAGATACTCGGAATATCAGGACAAAAACAACCAGTCTATGTTGAAGAGCATCTAACTAATACAAACAAAAAGCTCTTTTACCAGGCAAGAGAATTTGCACGCCTAAGGAAATACGCATTCTGCTGGACCTCTAATGGCAACATTTTTCTTCGAAAGCAAGCCGGAGATAAACAAATTCTCATCAAGTCTGAAACAACACTTAAAGAGGTACAGGAATGACTATGTCACAGCTCATCATTAGTAAGCTGTACTTTAATCTACTTTGTTTCAATGTCTGCTATGCATAAGTTATACTACATTATTTCTACTGATAACTTGCTTTATACTTCTAATTTGTTACATAACTCAAGTAAAATGAATCACAACAAACAGCACTCAACTCCAAACATAATACACACAAACATAAATCTTGTCACATATCTAGTCACACTCACACCTTACCTAACATTAACACACAACAATTGGTGTCCTATATCACACTACACTAGTTTCTATTACCTATCTACCTATCTAGTATACATGCCAAACACTCCGGAGCTTTTTAAGTTATCATTCAATCGTAAATCGTTTCTTACAAATGGCTAATACTCTGCATTCTATTATTACAGCCGACTTAGATGAATTTGAAGTAGCAAAATCATATAAATGTCCACTTGGTAGGGTTGAACCATCAAATCAGAATCTTCCATATAAATATACGAAGTATAAATAAAAACTTTGACGAACTATTATTATTGATAAACTCACTCAATGTTAGCTGTGATGTATTGGTGCTAACAGAGTGCTGGCTAAGCAAAGTGGTGAATCTCCCTGTGTTGAACGGCTATAACTCGTATTATACAAAACGGACGGCCAACCAGAACGACGGTATTGCTATGTATATAAAAGATAACATTAATTGCACTGTTAAAGAACCCAATTTTCTAAACGGAAATTGTCTAACATGTGAAATCACAAATAAACTCGCATTTGTGGCTATTTATCGTTCCCCGTCATATAATACTAGGGTTGAATTCGACAACTTTTTGAATAGCGTAGACAATATCCTCTTGTCCTTAAAAAACTATAAAAATGTCTGCCTAATCGGGGACACAAACATAGATATCCGACCTATTGGCATAGAGGAACGGGCTACCGAATACTTAACACTAAACGCCACCCACGGCCTGTTACCCGCCCACCGGATACCCACAAGAATTGATAGCTGCATAGACCATGTGATGCTCAAAACGGACAAAACAGCCACATTATTTGTGATTGAGTCACATGTTACTGACCACCTCCCAATTCTACTAACCATTAATAGCGTACAGCTCTCCGGAAGATCGGCGCCCGCCTGCAAAATGCCAAAAATAGACTACACTAATTTAACAAACTATATCGAAGCCCAAGATTTCTCGGAAGTACTGAAAACAAATAACCCTAACATAGCATCTGACACACTTACTGAAATATTAAACACCGCTTTAAATAGTCACACAAAAATGGTTACCATCCCTAAGAAAGACAGAAATATTAAACCCTGGATTACACCCGGTCTTCTGCGGTGCATTCGTCACCGTGATAAACTTCACAAAAAAGCAACGAAATCGCCTGACAACCAAATACTTCAAACCACCTATAAACGTTATAGAAACTATTGTAATCGTTTACTCAAAAAGCTTAAAAGGTTGCATGAACAAAATGAGCTACGCAAAGCAAAAAATGACCCTAAAAGACTATGGAATAAAATCAAAGAAATCACATACACCAATAAACAAAGAAATCCCCCCTATGAGTTACTGAGTACAGCCTGTGATAAACGCGATGCAACTAACCACGTCTGTAACTACTTTGCGAACATCGGTCAAAAGTTGGCATCCATGATAAGTGCCGCAGCCCAACCTTCCCCGTCACATCTCTCCCAAAGCACGAGTCCTCCTGGCTCCTTCGTTCTTCTCGAAGTGGATTATGCTGAAGTGGACTCCATTATCTCAAGCCTAAGACAGGACTGTGCCACTGGCTGGGATGGTATTCCTGTCAAACTAATAAAACTATGTCGACATGTCTTCGTACCACTTATCACTCACATAGTGAACTGTTCTATAGCCACAGGTATATTCCCTAATACGTGGAAAAAAGCCGTAGTCCATCCAATACATAAGAGTGGGAACAGAGATTGTGTAGATAACTATAGACCCATTGCTGTACTCCCTGCTATGTCGAAGATAATGGAGAAAATTATCAATAAACAACTTGTAAACTACCTTCACAAAAACAACATAATAGCAAAAAACCAGTACGGCTTTAAAAAAGGAGTATCTACAGAAGACGCAGTGCTAGACCTAACTGAACTTGTAGCTAGGAAACTAGATAATAAACATAAATGCCTGGGTCTATTTCTTGACTTAACTAAAGCTTTTGACACAGTCTCTGTTCCCACCCTCCTATCAAAGCTGCATAGCATCGGCATACGAGGCATTGTTCATGATCTCTTCAAGAGTTACTTGATGGACCGGAAAATCTGTGTGAAGATAGGATCCCATATTAGTGATGATGAGATAATGTCATACGGAGTCCCGCAGGGCAGTGTACTCGGCCCAACGTTTTTCCTTATCTACATCAATGACTTCTGCACCCTTACTCTGTCATCTGCTAATATATTTACCTTTGCCGATGATACAGCCATTGTAGTACATGGGAAGAACTGGGCTGAAGTGAAAAATAATGCTGAAGAATCCCTGCGAATTGTCATGGAATGGCTCCACAAAAATCTACTTACTCTGAACCTACAAAAAACCAACTATATCCCATTTTCTATTCGGGCTAGTACGAAACCTCCAAACATATACTCGATTAGAGCTCACACCTGCCTGGACACCTCGACCTGCTCTTGCCTGGCGCTCCCCTCAGTAACATCTGTCAAATATTTGGGCGTGATGATCGATGATGGTCTGAAATGGAACAGGCATATAGAGTCTACTGCTGGTAAAGTCAGGAAAACCATTCACCTCTTTAAGTCATTAAGGCATTCTGCGGACTTAGAGACCCTTAAAATGGTTTACACTGGACTTTGCCAATCCATCATCGGTTATTGTATTCTAGCTCGGGGTGGATCGGCCAAAACTAAATTCCTTGAATTGGAGCGTGCGCAAAGGGCAGTACTTAAGGTTATGTTGCAAAAGCCCTTTCGCTACCCGACTAATCAGTTATACACCGAGCTCAAACTTTTAACTGTGAGACAGTTATTTGTCCTTAGAACCGCTCTCTGGAAGCATAACCAAGTACCACCTCCAGACTCAAGTAAACGTGGCCAAAGAATAATTTGCCCAACTCCTAGTCATAGAACTACCTTCGCCAAAAGACAGCTGTATGTTCTGAGCTCTCATGTTTACAAAAACATTAATAAGTCCACACTGATTGCAGGGTTAAGCAAACACGAAGCAAAGACTAAGCTGAAGAACATGCTGTACACCCTAGACTACGCTCAAACTGAGGAACTACTGACCACTCTGACATAAGTTGCAACATTCCATAGAAAACATGTACTTAACACAATCACCGACATCTTTAATACAACAAAAGACACTACTCAAACTACTAACTCTAACATACTCGACACCACCACATTCACATGTGTGCTTGGGCTCTCATGTGATATGAGAAGCCTAAGTATATAACCCAACACAAAATACACACGTTTCCCAGTGTTGAGACGGCTCGCGCTCCACTCAACATCGCCGCGCGCTGGCGGCAGTGAACGAGGGGTGCGGGGACAGCGGGGAGTCAGCCGGCGACGGCCGAGCGCGGGCCCCCGCACCACACCGCCATGACAGTCAGCTGTGGATCTCCTTCGTGCACGGCTGCGCTCGCGCATCCTAATATCTTGTTTACATAATTAATTTACCATTTGAACCAACCGTTGTAATTTTATTCATTTTCGTTATTATACATGTTATACAGTCCGCTAGCATTATTTTGCTCCACCACGACCTATCGTCGCGATCATTGGTCCTTCTACCGTTAACGTTTTGAACCGAACAAAGAAAAAACGGCAATTTTCAAAATTTAAAATTCAACGGTTCGTCGGTTCGAGAACAAAGGACTTCATCTTCGAGTTCAAGTTCACAAGAGGTCTTCGTTTTCTACGTGTCATCGCCTGCATTTGGTCATCGTGAACGTCGATACGGCAACAGCCGTCTTCATCGAGTTCAAACCAACGGGCGGCGCAAGAAAAGATCGTCGGGACTTGGGGCAAGAAGACTTTGAAGACAACTTTACGTCAACATTTGTCAACTGGCATCGGGAAGATTCCAGGATCTACACGTCGGAGCCACAACCGTCAGCTCATCATCAGAGGTTGACAGCATAAAACCGTGAGAACGTTCCAATTCCTTTGTTCCAACATTTGCATAATCATCTTGCTTAATCACAACTTATATATATAATAGTTGCATTTCAATCCAGTAGTAATTTTGTCAATCCATTATCTTCAGCCTACCAACTTGTTTAAACAGTTTCCTTTCTTTGCTTTTAACAGTAGGTACACAGGTTTGAATAAGCCAATTAGCAGTGAGTTTGATATTTTTTCACTTGATATTTTTATTCAATCAGTCTTATTATTATTTTTATTCTTAATCGTTTTCATTACTATTTCCAATTAATATATTATGCATTATTCCATCTAATTGAATTGAATTGAATTTATTTTTGTGTAAGGAAAACATTGCATCATTCGCTTTGCGTTACTCAGCAGGTTCGATCGGAAACGCCTAGCGCTTTTATAATAGCAATCTCATATCGTGCTGCTTATAGCTCCCGTGCCTACTTCACAACTTATTGCTAATCGTTTACTATCAGTAATTTTTGCTTAACGTTAATTTAATAGTACTTTTTTTTTACCCTCTCTTTCTTACTGCAACTGCAAAATTTTCATTGTCATGGCTGACATTAAAAGTTTTATTAAGAAGCGAGCTTCAATTAAAGCCAAGCTTACGCAGTTTAATTCTTATTTAAATATTTCTAAGTCTTGCGAAAAGTTGAGTGAGGTACAAGTCGTCGAAATCGAATACCGACTTGGTATTTTTGAAAGCCTTTATGAAAAATATGACGCATTACAGGATGAATTGGAGGCGTTGGTGGATGACCCCAGCGAGCAATATGCGGAACGCGAAGAGTTTGAGAAGCTGTACTACGGCTTGGTGGCTTCTGCGCGTCAGCTGATCACCGGCGCAAGAAAGCTTCTTAAGGGGGACTCCGGAAGCGAGGTGGATTCTTGTATTACTAGTACACACAAACACAATTCAATTCGTTTACCCAAAATTGACTTACCCAAGTTTTCAGGTAGCTATCATGATTGGCTGGAGTTTAGAGATACCTTTGTTTCTATAGTACACAACAACACATCCTTGGATAAAATAAATAAGTTGCACTATCTGCGTGCTTCCTTAAAGGGTAGTGCTTCTCTTGTTGTTGATAACCTTGACTTCAGGTCAGAAAACTACGACGCTGCCTGGAAGTTACTCTGTGAGAGGTATGACAACAAAAGATTGCTTGTCAACAATCATGTGCAAGCACTCTTTAACGTTCAGTCTATAGATAGAGAGTCAAGTAAGTCACTACGTTACATAATTGACACAACAAATAAAAATCTTAGGGCTTTGGCAACCCTTGGTCAACCCGTTCAAAACGCCTTCGTTGATGTGCTTATCATTTACATAATGACCAGTAAGCTCGACCACGTTACAAATCGTCAGTGGGAAGAGCACAGAAACACTTTTTCCGAACCTCCTACGTTATCAGCGTTCACCAGCTTCATCAGTAGCAGAGCTGACTTACTGGAGACACTTGAGGAGTCTAAGCCTATAGCAACAACTAAGAATGAACACACTACACCTGCGACCAAATCTAAGAGCAGTGCTGTGGTACCTGACAAGGCATTGAAACCATTGTCATGTCCCATGTGTCGTCAGGATCATTTTATTTTTGCATGCGAGCAGTTTAAAAGCCTCTCGGTACAGGCTCGTATTACAAAAGCTCAGGGTTCAAAAGTGTGCATGAATTGTCTTCGTCCAGGTCATGATGTCTCCAGATGTAAATTAGGTCATTGTAAATATTGTCGTCAAAAACACAACACTTTATTACATGTCGATAGTGATAATGTCCTTCCTAGTGCACACAATACTGCATTATCAGCTAGTCAATCGTTTACATCTCGAGTAATTTTACTTTCCACAGCGCTCGTGAGGGTGACCGACGCTGACGGTAACCACCATATAGCACGAGTCTTGCTGGACAGTGGAAGTACAACAAATTTCATCTCGGAGGACTTTGTTCGTAAGCTACATGTTCCTACCTACATTACCAAGTCCAAGGTAACAGGTATAAATCATCAAATTTCTAGTTGTACTCAGGGGTGCTCAGTGTCATTAAAATCAATTGATGATAGTGAGTACGAACTGAACATTGAATGCCTCGTATTGCCGAAAGTATCAGCATCAGTTCCTAATACTTTTGTTGATACTAGCAATATTCGTATACCTACGAACGTGCGTCTTGCCGACCCCACTTATTATGTTCCGTCTTCAATCGACGTCCTTGTTGGTGCGGAAGTCTTTTGGGGTATCATAGGCACTGGCCGTATCGCATTAGGTACTCATAAGCCCACTTTGCTTGAGTCAAAATTTGGTTGGCTCATTTCGGGTGCATATCATCAGTCTGATTCCTCTTCACATGTTTGTATGCACAATAATAACTTACACGTAGATTTAGATCGGTTTTGGGAGTTAGATTCTGTGCCGTCTATACATAAACACTCTGGTGAAGAGAGATCATGTGAGCAACATTTCATGGATACCACATATCGTAATTCTGATGGGCGATTTGTGGTAAGTATTCCCTTCAAAGAGTCACTGGACGTATTGGGTGATTCATACATGATGGCTAAGCAGCGATTCCTATCTCTTGAACGTCGTTTGGGTAGAGATCCTCGCCTTAAAAGCCTATATGTTGACTTCGTTAATGAGTACATAGAGCTGGGGCACATGTCTGAATCTACTAGGCGCCCACTCGACTCAACATGCTCAAACTATCTACCACATCATGGTGTTCTGAAGGAGTCAAGAACCACCACCAAATTAAGGGTAGTTTTTGACGCTTCCGCTAGAACTACATCAGGTAAGTCCTTTAACGAAATACAGATGGTTGGTCCCCCTATCCAGGATGATTTGTTGTCTATATTGCTTCGATTCCGTCAACATAAAATTGTCATAAGTGCGGACATTGAAAAAATGTATCGACAGACTCTTGTTCACGACAGTAATCGTCCATTACAAAAAATCCTTTGGAGGGCAGAACCAACTCATACGTTAAAGGAGTATACACTTAATACCGTAACTTATGGCACGGCATCAGCACCCTTTTTAGCTACCAGGTGTTTACTTCAACTAGCTGAAGAGTGCTCAGATTCATCAACAATGTTTTCGATAGCACGTGATTTCTATGTGGATGATTACTTGTCCGGTGGATCATCTGTTTCAGAAAATTTGGAAAAAAGCCGCCGTGTTGACGATGTTCTTCGGTCAGCAAAGTACAATCTTCGGAAATGGCGATCGAACTCCAGTCAGGTGCTGCAGGCGCTTAGCGGTGAACACGACGTTTCTGATGTTGTTGACCTGAGTGACAACGAGCAGTCGAAGACTCTGGGGCTCCTATGGAAGAGCTTAAGTGACGCGTTTTCATTTTCTATTAATTTAAACTCCACTGACAAGGCTACTAAGCGTCATATCTTGTCAACCATAGCACAAATCTTTGATCCTATTGGCCTTGTCGTTCCATGCATAGTCGAAGCCAAAGTTATCATGCAGCATCTGTGGCTGGCCAAATGTTCTTGGGATGAGCTTGTTCCCACACATATTCAATATGCCTGGAATGACTTTCAAAATAGCCTGCACCTTTTAAACGAGTTCAAGATACCTCGGTGGGTGTTATGTGAATCTGCGTCCCGTCTGCAGCTGCATATATTCACTGACGCTTCCGAAAAAGCTTATGGGGCGTGTGTTTATGTTCGCAGTGTTTCCAGTGACGGCGAGGTTACCGTACATCTCCTTACCGCTAAAAGCAAGGTAGCTCCAATCAAATCCACAACCATACCGCGGCTCGAGCTGTGTGGTGCGTTGTTGGGTTCACGGTTGTACTCAAAGGTTCGTCAGTCAATTACATTACATTTTGATGAAGTCCATTTTTGGTGTGATTCCACCATCGTCTTGGGATGGTTGTCTACTTCACCGACCCAACTAAAGACATTCGTTCGTCATCGTGTGTCTGAAATTCAGGAAACTGTAGGAGAAAAGGCTTGGCACTATGTTCCGTCAGCTGAGAACCCCGCAGACCTCGCTTCGCGTGGACTTAGAACTGACAGGCTGTTGTCGTCTTCATTGTGGTGGTCAGGACCACAATTTCTTAGCAAAGATATGTCTTCATGGCCTCAATTCCCTGAATCAAATCAAAACAGTTCGAAGTTACCGGAAACAGTCTCCTCCTGTCATGTTTCTAATCACATTGTTGAAAGTCCTATTACTGCGTTATTTTCAAAGTTTTCAAACTTTAGCACATTACAGCGTGTGACGGCATATGTCATGCGATTCATATTTAAATGTAATAAGAAGTCGTTTGACTCTGGTTCACTGACTTCTACTGAACTTAATAACTCTTTGAACTTATTATTAAGGTTTAGTCAAATGGAATCTTTCCCGGAAGAGTATCACTTACTTAAATCAGGTAAACAGTTACCAGCAAAGAACAAGCTATTATCTTTGTCACCTTTCTTTGATACTCTTTCTAATCTAATTCGTGTTGGAGGAAGATTAAACAATTCATTTTATGATTATAACATTAAGCATCCAATTCTATTGTCTAGTTCTCATATAATTTGCATTCTCTTGTTCAACATGTTTCATGTACGCCTTTTGCATGCTGGGCCGCAGCTTTTATTAGCCACTGTTCGTCATCATTACTATCCTATTGGGGGTAGGAACTTGGCTAAAAAGATCACACATCAATGCGTAAAATGTTGCAGAATCAAGGCCAACACAATTCAGCCTATCATGGGTAGACTACGCCGGTCCCATCATGATAGCTGACCGGAAAGGTAGAGGATGTAGACTTATCAAGTGCTTCATTTGTGTATTTGTGTGTCTAGCCACTAGAGCCATCCACCTCGAGCTTGTGTCGGACCTTACAAAGGAAGCTTTCTTAGCTGCACTCAACCGCTTTATTGCTCGACGGGGAAAACCCCGTAACATCTTTTCCGACAACGGTACCACCTTTGTCGGTGCTTTCAATGAGTTGGCCAGGCTGCTTTCGCAAGACTTAAACTTCAACAACATCGACCCTGGCATAAACTTTTCATTTATACCTGCGTATACTCCACACTTCGGAGGCCTATGGGAGTCTGCAGTTAAATCCACCAAGCACCATCTACGACGCATTTTGGGTTTAACAAACCTTACCTTTGAGGAAATGGCTACTTGTTTAATTCAAGTTGAGGCTATTTTAAACTCAAGGCCCTTAACTCCACTATCCAACGACCCTTCCGACCTCGCTCCTTTAACCCCGGCACACTTCCTTATTGGTCGTTCTCTAATTATGCTGCCTCATCCACAGATCCAGAACGCCAACGTCAACAGTCTCCAAAGATTTCGCCGTATTGAGTATTTGAAGCAACATTTCTGGGCTCGCTTCTCACATGAATATGTTCTGTGGCTACAGGAGAGAACAAAATGGTGCCGGTCGTCTGGCGAGCTCAAGGAAGGAACACTGGTGATCATAAAGGACAAAACCTTACCTCCTCTTATGTGGCTTCTAGGGCGCATCACACACGTTCTCCCAGGCAGAGATGGCGTCGCGAGGGTCGCCGACATTCTTACAAGAAAGGGTGTCATCCGGCGCGCCTTCAACACCATCTGCCCGCTGCCGATTTCTTCTGTTGAAGACACTTCAACGGGGGGAGTATGTTGAGACGGCTCGCGCTCCACTCAACATCGCCGCGCGCTGGCGGCAGTGAACGAGGGGTGCGGGGACAGCGGGGAGTCAGCCGGCGACGGCCGAGCGCGGGCCCCCGCGCCACACCGCCATGACAGTCAGCTGTGGATCTCCTTCGTGCACGGCTGCGCTCGCGCATCCTAATATCTTGTTTACATAATTAATTTACCATTTGAACCAACCGTTGTAATTTTATTCATTTTCGTTATTATACATGTTATACAGTCCGCTAGCATTATTTCACGACCTATCGTCGCGATCACCCAGTCTCACACACACTCACACAACGCAAACAACACACACGATTCCCAATCACACACAGAATCAACCACACAGTCACTTTACTTTTTAATCTTACTTTTAATTTTAATTTAATTTTTTAGTATTATTTTGCTTTCCAAATGTTTTTCCTTTAAATCACAACATAATAGTATATTCTTTTTGTGTAATATCAGCTTACCAGCTCTTAATTTCCATAGGGATCTAGTGTCCAAGTGGCAGTAGAACACTGACTCCTAAGTCACAGGTATTCCTAGTTTAGGAGTCAGGGTTTCAATATTTGTGCGCCTTTAATTATTTAGAACTTTAGCTAGATATTAAGCATAATTGTAAGGACTTGGATCAATAAAGTATTATTATTATTATTAAAATTCATATGGTGTATTTCTTAGTGCCAACTAGCCTTTTAAATTCAAATCGAAGTGACAATGTAAGAGATTTGTACAAGTTTTAGAGATAGGAGATTCGGAGAGTTTACATGGACATAACCGATTCTATTGTAACGCTTGAATTTATAGCATTCAGTTTGAACCATTAAATAACAATCAGTTTTACCAAGAACTCGGTTATCCTCCGTTCCGTTTCGCGGGAAAGGTCTTGTTACAGTTTTAATGGAGCTTATCCAATAGTTAAACTATTGAAATCAGAGGCCATTCAGCAACTATCAAAATCAAATCAGCAAAATTCGACAGTGAAACTTGTTGTCGCGAGAACTTCCACTTTTTAAGCGTATTATACGTGAATGTTTAAACAAGATTTGCTAATGAAACAAGCTTTGTAAGAAACACGCAACTTTCTTAATTGCATAGATAGTGCAAGCAATTAAATAGGTACCATCCATTACTTTATAGACGGTATTCCGATAACATACATCAATAGTGCGGTAGTGTAAAGCCCACCCTTTCCATAGATGTCATCAGAGCAATCGATTGTTCAGCTGTCCCTACAGATTTCACTAGCACTCCCACCGCAAAATGAGCTTTATTCGTCACACGTAGAGCATTTATTTCAATGTACATAAAACTGTTTCAAGAATTTGTCTACTGCAATGTCGTCTACGTTTTATTTAGGTACTAAGTATTTATTTGACATTTCATTAGGCACATTTTAACTTCTACATGGCTTTGTCAATTTAAAAGTAGCTTCCAACTATTTATTTTGCTTTCCACGCAACACAGAACTTCTGTTCCTAATGCTTTTGAGTAGCTCCGAGAAGTTTTCTTAACAGTTTGCAATACAAGCCATAAAAATAAAACTTTTCCTTCTAACAACTTAGCTGATACCGCCACCGGCTGACAACGCTCGTAGGTACAGTGAACAAAAGAGATAAGTATGCAGGATCGTCGGATTTAGTTGAAGTTTAGTAAGAAACTGATGGATGTTTGTTTTCTATTAGTAAAATATTTTTTTTATTCAAGAACATCTATCGGTTTCGTACTAAACTTCAACTATGTATATCCGATGATCCTGCATACATATCTCTTTTGTTGACTGTACATACCTATGTGTGTTGTATACACATAGTGTAACAAGCTCCAGAATGTTTGAAGTGAGACACTGTGACGAAATGCACCGACTGAGTTTACTAACTAACGTTGTTTGAACATTGTATAATTTCCGCATTACAAGCATTTGCCTAAATCACTAGTGCAATGCTAATTGGTTGGTTTTGCAAACATTATGCTTAAGAGCCTCGCTGAAATTATGTAACAAAGGCACGGTTGCATTTGATGCTAAACTTGATCAGCTTAACCAAAAGCTATTTGGAATGTACGCGGAAACACAATTTGCCAGAATCCAGATTCATTATACATTGCCATTACCTATACCTATTATAATCAAACATCCATATTAGCAAAGGATGTTCACGAAAATGAATAAAACCGACCTTATTAGGTACACGTGACTTGGCCTGACTGTATTTCTCTTCACATAAATCACTTGTAGAAATGACTGACGATGTAACAGTGTGATGAATCGTATAACGAATTCCAGACGCACCGTATCCACGCCTCCATACATGTGACGTGCTATGATGCATAGTGTTCGCACGCGGCGTGCTCTGAGAGCTCACCGGCACTAACTGTTGATACACTAAACTGACGATCCCGAGATTCCGGCACTTGTTATGTTTTCTAACAGTTCTTTCGGGGAAAAAGACATCCTATTGGAAGAATTTAAATATTGATTATGTACTCACTTATGTAGTCTTTTCTTGCAAAATGTTATATTGGCACAAACATGCAGTATCGGAGTCATAATTTCATTGACATCAATAATGCTGAGTGTCTGTAATAATATTTGGCACTTACCTGATTTTACCTCCATTTACACACAAGAACAAGATATTATATACCAAACCTTTTTCTCCCAAAATAAGTTATGAAAGATGAGTAAGTTATAAACAGGAAAGCTTCTAAGTAAAATGTGAATTTCATTAAATGTATATCATTTCAAGCAGCTTTCACCACAACTTCTTTGCCAACGTTGCCTGCTTCGCGTTTTAAGTAATAAAATAAAATCTGAATTTGATTTCATACTTTGGAGAAAAATATTAGTGTTTACAATTCTGCACATTTTAGATATTTCAGTTTTTATTTAACTAGCGACCCGCCCCTGCTTTGCACGGTTTTATTTAGTTTATGTTCGAGCTGTGTATCAATTCTATGCACTTTTTGTTTTACCAGGCCGGATATCATTTAACACGTAGGTAATCCGCCTTTTCCTTTACTCGACATTGTGATATAAAATATGAATTCTTTTCTTCTCATGTCATATATATTCTTATTTTATAATCAAAACCGTGAATTTACTCATTTTCAAATTTCCCGAAAGCAAAACGAGAGAGTAAGATATTAGATGAAGGTAGTTGCTGAAAATCAGCGCTGTTGACGATAGGTTCGTCCGAAGTCACAGCATTTTGCTGAGCAACGGTCCTTGCACAGATGCGATGCACGGCTTAATTGTTCATATTATTGTTGTTTGTTTGTTAAGAAAGTAGTTATTTTTCCACTCTTTATTGGCATTTTGTTTTGATTGTTTTTGTTTTGTTGTCATATTATTATGCCAGTGTCGCGTGCTCATCACGGATTCATTTGTATTGTCAATGTCAATTAATGTGTGTTGTCTTTGGACCCTGGCCCTGACAACAAGCAATGGTCAAAATTGTCAACATTTTATATGCTTGAGTACGAGGCTTTTGACTACTTACGTTCTATGTGTATATTTTATGTCTTTTTTTTAATTTGTAATGTGCGTTTTGTTTGTGCAGAATAAACAATTTTTCTTACTCTTTTTCTTTCTATATACCCGAAAATAACATAAAAGAAAAACGGCAACCAAGTTATATTATATACAATCATAATAGAAAAATACACAATTATGGAATATTTATTTAATATTCAAGCAAAGAAATGTACAGATAATGTATCCGCATATATAAGTAGGTATATTATATCTACGGATCAGCATTCGTCGTCTCATTTAAACACAAGCTTATTAGACTAGACGATAAGAGGTAGCAAGATTTTCATAATATCTTTTAGAGTGCAACTTTTTTCCGGGGGATTTGAACTGTAATAAAATGGGCGACCGTTCACTTATTAACTTTACAGTACGCTACGTCCTTAGTTCAATGGTAACATTTTTTAAGTAGCACTTGTCCTTAGCCAGCTAGTCGTTTAGCTATTTAAATATTTTGTTTTATCTAATTCATTTCGGGTACTGAAAATAACGTCTTTCAGTAAAACTTGTTTTCTGAAAATATTGTTTTTTTTACCTATTTAGGGTGGTTACAGTTTTAATTCTTATGAATGAAGTCAAAGCATCTATTTCAAATAGGTAGGCACATAAAAGGCACTTTTGACTTAAATAAAAAATAGAATTGATTCTAGTCGCCCTTTACAAAAGGTAGTTTTCGTATGGAGAAGAATGGGTATGAAACTCCACCGTTACTCTCTTAAGATGTTTACAATATTTGCATACATTAATTATATAATAATAATATGTGAAGACGATGTACCTAAAATAAAATTACTATACCACATCAGGTGAAAGAATTAAAAATGAAACCGTGACATATAAATTAATTATCTGATAGATACCTACATGGTGCTCACATATTTACAAACATGGTAAAAGTAAACGATTTTCATTAAAAAAAAAATAACAAGTAATAAGTCAGGGTGTGAGTTAAAGTAATTACAAAATGTAAGTCAATGTCAAAAAAAGAATACATTTTACAATTTAATTAGCAACCAGTTTGAGTTTGTCTAGACTCTAGATTGTCCTATGAAACATACTGGTCCTGCTCGGACTAGCATGTTTCCAAGCATTCTTATCTTGGATATAATCTTCTAATTTATAGTATGCTTGTTTACAAGAGTACATTAAATGTGAGTTTTAAATTTTCTTTTATTTAATTAAGTATTGTAATATCACAAGGTATTTTATTGTAACATTTAACACAGCACTCCTTAATTGATGTATGTACTTTGGCTAATCTGAAAAATGGTTGATAGTTGACGTATTTTATCTAATGTTTTGAAGTTGGAGCCAGTAAGGAAAACATTAATGCTTCAGATATTATAAAATAACACAATGTACTATAATAGCCTCTACTTTTATTTTATTACACTTTTATAAGCCACACAAAGTATAGCCCTTGAGTAGTTGCCGTTTCATCCTACTATCCTACTATATCACCCTAATCTATACATATAATAAAATCGTAGGAAAGTCAAAACTGTACATTGGATATTTTTTTAAAAGAATACTTGGGGCGTGATCTACAATCTATACCGAAGCCAAAAATATAGTTTTTAGAATTTTTGTCTGTTTATCTGTTTGTCTGTATGTATGTCCGGGATAAACTCAAAAAGTACTGCATGGATTTACTTCAAATTTTGCTTGAATATTACTAAGAGGTCGGGTCAACATTATAGGCTACATATTATCACGCTATCACCTACGCGGGAGGAGCTGTGAATCTTTATTTTTCTTACGCATTCTGTGACAGCGTGTAATCTAACGACGCATATTTAAATGTTGTTTTTGAGTAAGTCATGCTATTATCTAGCTTTACACTATAAAAACTACGCAATTTAAGTAACTTGGACAGAGAAACATTGTTTAATGAATGTTAGTAGTATAAAGACAATTTTGAAGCAGCGCCACCTATGAGATTTCATAAAAATCAAATCAAGTTACATGTGGAAATTAATAATTTAAATTTGATCATGTTGGCGAGGTTAGTAGTTAGTTATTCTTAAAATTCATAGATGGTAATGTGCATTTTCTTCATAAAAGTTGTATCGTATAGTTCGTTTTGACAAATTCAAGTTCCAACAAAACCCTCAAAATCTTGAGCAGAGTTGAGGAAGACAATTTAAGAAAAATGCGGTGTTAAGTAAGTATTACAAAAAGTTATGTTCATTGATGATGATCATTTCTTCATCAATTTCATGTTGTTAGTACAAAATAAACATTGACTGTTAATACTTTTGTTCGGTATTTATCTGTGTGATTATTGCTTGGTAATTAATATATTTTTATGTCGTATACCTAACTAGCTGCTGCCCGCGACGTCGTCTGCGTGAAGGCTCTACAGCACCAAAAATACCTAAGATGCCAGTGTCGCTATAGCAAAACCTTTAAAATAGCATTATAGCACGTCACCTTCTCAACGGTGACCAAAATTGGTATGAAACCCTCGCGGAGGCGAGCGTCAGTGACAGTCCCAGCCGCATGCGTCATCTGTTTGCCGTCATCTTGGTGTAATGTGGAGTCGCGAGCCCGGTAGCTTTGTGGGAGAAGTATCGCCATCATCTGTCTAAAGATTTCCTACGAGCTTTCAGGCGTGCTACTGGAGACGAAGTCGAAGTAACTGATGAACGCGTGATGAATACCTGTCTCAGTTCACTTCAAGATGTGGTCATTTCTATCGGCGGCAATCCACTGATCGAATATGGGTTACCAGCTCCCCAATCATCACCGCATCAAGACCGTGGAAATCGGGAGTATAACGCTGAGACAAATTACGATCCGGGCGAAATGACCACCATACGAAATGACCATGTCGCTTTGTTCTCTTCAGAGCAAAAACAAATTTATGTTGAAAGCGTTGGGCAAAACCAAGGTAAAATGTTTTTCTTGAATGCTCCTGGTGGATCAGGAAAAACATTTGTTACCACTGGCATACTTGCAGAGGTCAGGAGGCAAGGCAAAACTGCTATTGCTGTAGCGTCGTCGGGAATCGCTGCCACACTGCTACCGGGTGGCAAGACAGCACATGCCATGTTTAAAAATCCTATTGATTTAGAGAGCGCCGAAACGCCTGTTTGTGGTGTGTCATGTAACAGCGATAAGGAACACGTGCTCAAGGATTGCTCTCTGATCGTTTGGGATGAGTGTATGATGGTCAATAGGAAGGCAGTTGAGGCCGTGGACAGAACCCTGCAGGACATCCGCAGGAACGACATTTGATGGGTGGTGTCACGGTTCTGTTCAGTGGCGATTTCCGGCAAACGCTTCCCGTGGTGATGCGGGGATCGAGGGCTGACGAGGTGAATGCTTCGTTGAAACGATCTTCTTTGTGGTCACAAGTTTGTACGCTGCGCTTGACCATTAATATGAGAGCTCGGCTCGGCGGCAATGCACGTGCTCAAGAATTCTCCGATGTCCTTCTAAGTCTTGGCGAAGGCAATCTACCAGAAGAGAGAGGTGGACAGGTGGTGCTTCCAGAGCCTCTCGGTAGAGTGGTATCCAGCTTAGAAGAACTCATTCGCTGTGTGTACGGGGACATCAGTCGTATACCGCACAAGCAGAATTCTTGGGTGTGTGAGCGGGCCATTTTGACGCCCAAAAATGATCAGCCTGCAGCAATTAACGAATGCATTCTCTCGGAAATTGAGGGGAATGAAGTGGTAAACACTGTTGTCGAGCAAGATGACGCCACACATTATCCCGTGGAATTTCTGAACTCCCTGTCAGCAAGTGGACTTCCAGCGCATACCATCAAGCTGAAGTCGGTGTCCCGATTATGCTTCTTCGGAACCTATCTCCTCCGAAGTTGTGTAACGGGACCAGCTTTAAAGTCATCTCGCTCCACAGACACACCATTGAGGCGGAAATTCTTACGGGTTGGGTCGGAGAAATCGCGACGCCCCCGTAAGGGGGCGTGGCGGGCGGTACCGGGGCTATGCCCCCCGGCTGCGGAGGCAACACGTTGGCCTGTTAAAACAGGCCCCTCATTGGGGTGGCGACACGGCCAGCAGATTGTTGGGCGCGCGTGAGCAACGCGCGCCCATGTGTGTGGTTGCATATTGTGTCTCTGTAGGCGCGCCGCGACGCTGTTATGCAGCGCCGCTTTCTTCACGACACCTTGGCGGTCAGTCCCCGCCAGGTGAGACCCCCAGTTACCTGGGGGAGGCCCGGCGAAGGACGACCAGCGACAAAGGTGCCGACTCGACGCTCCTACAGAGTATAGGTGAGTTGCTCCCGCCCGCCCCGCTTCCAGAGCTATCCGGTCACGGTCCGGGCTTAGAAGCAGTCGTGTGTGTGTGGGCGGTATTGTACTGTGTAACACCGCCCAGTGTCTACGCGTATCGCGTCCCGCGTTCGCGTACGCGTGTGAGTCTAGGCGTCTGTTGAGTGGTGGATGTCTGAGTTCGCCGCGCGACGCGCCTGTATTAACCTAGCACGCGCCGCGCGACGAGCGTATGTACTTTGTAGAGTTCAGTTGAGTCGGGTGAGCCGCGTGTAACCTGGGTGCGGCTCACTCGAGGCGTCAGTCCGGTGCGATGGGGTCGTCGTCCGCTACCAGGTCGCGGGGCAAGGGTCTCGCGTCAGGGGGGCGCGCGTGCCAGGGCGCAATGTCCTGGACATGGGGCCAGGCCGATGCGTCGGCACGCGCGAACATTCCCGTCGCGAGGCGCCGCACAAACTCATCCAGGCTCTCAATCCCGAGATCCCTCCGGATGACATCGTTCCTCACGAAACGAGGCGCGCCTACTATGGTCCGCAGCGCAAGACTTTCCTGCGCGCGGAGTAGCTTTCGGCTCGGCTCGCTCGTGAGGGCGAACCATGCCGGAGCGGCGTACGTCATGATTGGGCGTACGTACAGCTTGTACACACCCAATTTGACGCGCGCCGGGATGCGGGACGAGAGCACTGATTGAGCAGGGTGCGGGCGACCCTACCCCGTGCGGCGACCGAGCGGACGTGTGGCCCCATCGTGAGCCGACGATCGATGGTGACCCCTAGGTACTTGACCCGGGGCGACCACGCGATGTCGGCTCCTTGTAGCTTCAAGGGTGGTGGGAGGGGCGCGGACCCGGTGATCAGCGCCTGCGTCTTACCCACGTTCACCGACAGCCGCCATTTCGACAGCCACTCGGGAAGCAAGTCGAGCGCGCGCTGCATCTTGACCGCCGCGTACTTCGCATTAAGCGATGCTTACGGGTTGTGGCGTCGGCGAGGCAGTATTTATACCACGCATTCCCCTCATATCTCATAACTTCCCGTTCCAGTTCAAGCGCGTACAGTTCCCCGTGAGTGTTTGCTTCGCGATGACCATCAATAAGTCGCAGGGGCAGACACTGAGGGCAGCGGGTGTCGACCTCAGGACGAGTTGCTTCTCACACGGGCAACTGTACGTGGCTTGCTCCCGCGTCACCAATCCTGACTCTCTTTACATTTTGGCTCCTGGCAGCATAACAACTTTCGCGGGTAGGTGTTAAAAAAGTATAGACGTTTGTTTAGATTCGGAATTTTATTTAAAATATAAGTAATTTAAAATACTGATTAAGTTTACATCAGTACTTAGTCTACAATAGTAAACTACAAGTACTCACGTTTGTGGCACATTTATGTGACATATATTCCATTTTATAAACACCGCCTGCCAGCTGATCATTTGCACTATATACAACATTTGTCTGCACTACACAACACAGAATGTCTCAATTTGCTGAAGTCCTTGCTGCCCAGAAAGCCCTTGAGGATAACTTTTTGAGAAAGATGGGTGAACTCGAAGCGCAAATCCAGTGTGCCGGTCCTGCCAAGGACACAGTGGCAAAGATAGCGGAAGAGTTTCGCAGTTTCCGGGAGCTCATTTTCTCCATGCTGGGTCTGCTGCGAAGCCAAATCAGCGAGTGTGCCAAACAAATTGATGGCTTAGAGACCAGGCACCGGCGGAAAGCCTTGGTTTTTCAAGGCCTTGCTGAAGTGGAGAACGAAGACAGCACAGCAGTAATTATGGAGGTTCTTAATAGCAAACTTGCCCTCAAAAATCTATCTGCATCCTCAATTAAAGCCTGTCACAGGCTTGGAGCTCAAGGCAAGGAGCATCACAGGCCTATCCTCGTAAGGTTTGCCAGTGTAGACATCAAGGCCTCAGTTTGGAAGGCAAAAACAGGCTTAAAGGGGTCCAAAATTTCAGTGAAGGAGTTCTTGACCAGAGCCAGGCAATCTGTCTTCGGAAGGGCGCGCGAGCACTTTAGCATGCGGTCGTGCTGGACTCAAGACGGCGTCATCTACATAAAGGCCTCTGATGGAAGTCGGCATAAGGTTACTTCCATCGATGAGCTGAAGCCCTTGATATCCAAGTATCCTAAGGCGCCAGGCATGACTCCATCAAAGAGATAAGAAGTGTCCATGATTCCGGGAGCCTGAAAAACACACAATGTAATTATGGTGTTTGTTTACTTTGATATTTGTCGTTGTTTCTAATTTGTTGTTTCATAGATTCATAATCTTTACTTACCGTTATGTAGTTGTCCCGTCTCATAGTTATCTTTCTTTTGTTTTGTGCCCCAACTGTTTACGTAATTTCTGTTTCTCAATATTGAGGTGTATTGGTTTTTCAATACCCTCAACACTATTTATTTTTTAACCTCTCATGTCATGTAGTTATATTAATTTGTTCTGACGTATAATTGAATGTCAGCTTGTCAAATTGACGTTAGTAATATTAAATTGACGTTGACATTTCGGGTATACGTTCGGAAATTACTCGCAACTTAATATTACTAATGTGCAGTTGGGTGTGTCATTTTCATAATTATCTTTTTTTTTATTATTCTTAACTTTTAAATTGTTTTTTTTTTTTGGGAACTAAGGTTTTTGCATTGTTGAATAGCCATAAAATGTGGACAATGGTTTTGTTGTGTAATTTGTGCTTCTTACTGTTTATTTAATCGCTTTTAGTGTTGGTGTTAGCTGGCGGGTGGTGCAGTTGCACCTGTTAGTTGCTCCGATTTTAGCAATAGCTTATAATATATTTTTTTAATTTATTATATTATATTTATTTATTCTTAATAGCTACCTACAAACTTATGTCAGACAATGAGTCTTATTTTTCTGCCAATCAATCTACTGCTTCTTCTTGCGATGAAAGTTTTTGTTCATTCAGCTACACTCTTGGTGACTTTTTACAACAAAATTTCAATGATCAGTCTAGTCGGTTGGTGAATGTGTGTCACATTAACGCTCAAAGTGTTCCAAGCCACTACAGCGAGCTGTACGACGCGTTTAATAACAGCAATGTCCATGCCATCCTGATCTCTGAAACTTGGCTCAAACCACATCTCCTGTCCACCACTTACCCTCTTACTGATTTCGTTCTTATACGGAATGATCGGATTGGTAAAGGAGGGGGTGGTGTGGCCATATACCTTCGCTCTGATTTTCCGTACAAAATACTTGCTACTTCCTCTTCAAATTATTCTGCTTCTGCGGAGTTTATTTTTCTTGAAGTCTGTATCAAAAGAGCCAAAACCATTATTGGTGTTGTCTACTGTCCTCCCACTGTTGATTACTTCACTGAATTCGAATCAGTACTTGAATCATTAGGTTCGGAGTATGCACATCACATCATCATGGGTGATTTCAACACAAACCTCCTTGCCCTCAACTCCCCTCGGTCCCGTAAGCTCCTTCATCTTATCGAGTCAGCTAGTCTGCACGTATTGCCGCTCAAACCTACTCATCACAACACTGTTGGCGAAGACACCTGGCTCGACCTGATCCTCACCTCGAATCCTTCCCTCGTTTCTTCCCACGGTCAACATGACGCTCCTGGCTTTTCTCATCACGACATGATTTTCCTTTCATATATCCTGAAACCTCCCTAACCTAAACCCAAGGTTCTGTACAGGCGTTGTTTTGCGCGCATGAACGTCGAGAAGCTCAAAGAAGATGCATCTGTGGTCGATTGGGAGCCTATGGTGGAAGCTACTTCAGTTGACGACAAGGTTGCCATGTTCAATGAAGTTGTAGTCAACCTTTATAACATCCATGCCCCCGTCAAAAAGGTTAAATTAAAACGCCCACCTGCACCATGGATGACTAGAGGTATACAGATGGCAATGCGACGTAGGAACCGCGCGTTCCGTAAATTTAAAAGGGATCGTACGGATGAAAACTGGAAATTATTTAAGGCTGCAAGAAATAGATGTAATCAGATGATACGCAATGCTAAACGCCGCCATATTCTTGATACTATCAATTCTTCCTCTTCTGCCGATATTTGGAAATTTCTTGGAACTCTTGGTATCGGCAAGTCGCGACATTTAGATCTTCCTAGTTCAATTGACTTAGACGATCTCAACCGGCATTTCTCCACTGTTTCTACAATGGATCGTCTAACCAAGCAACAAACTCTGTCTTTAATTTCTGGTCTATCGCGCCCTCATACTAATTCTTTCAGTTTCACTCCAGTTGAACCGGGAGAGATCAGAAAGATCATTCTCTCCATCAAATCGAAAGCGGTAGGATGTGACAATATCACCCGTGGTATGATCATTACTATTCTGGATCATCTCCTACCCGCGATTACCCACATTATAAACTTTTCCTTGTACTCCGGAGTATTCCCCTCCCTGTGGCGCAAAGCCTATGTTCGTCCACTACCTAAGGTTTCCAATCCCTCTCTTCCTACCGACTTCCGTCCAATCTCTATCCTTCCCTTCCTATCAAAAGTGCTCGAGGCCTGTGTCCACAAACAATTCTCCAACTTTGTTCATTGTAACTCAGTTATTAGTCCTCTCCAATCTGGATTCAGGCCTGGGCACAGCACTGTTTCCGCACTCCTTAAAGTGACTGGCGATATAAGGGCAGGACTGGAAGACACCAAACTCACTGTTCTAGTATTGGTTGATTTCTCAAATGCCTTCAATACCGTCAGTCATGACATCCTGTTAGCCATTCTGTCCTATATTATGGTCTCTCCCGAGGCACTGGAATGGTTCTCCTCTTACCTTCAGGAACGTCAGCAGTCCGTCCATGCTGGGGATTCTTCTTCTAACTGGTGTAATTTGGAAACTGGCGTTCCTCAAGGCGGTATACTTTCTCCTCTTCTGTTTTCAATTTTTATTAATCTTATAACTGCCGAACTTCAGTGTGCGTATCATCTGTATGCAGATGACTTGCAGTTGTACTACCAAGGGAAGGTTGATGAATTACGTGGCGCTATCGACAAATTAAATAAGGACTTGATAGCCATAAAAACCTGGTCTGATAGATTTGGCTTAGCTGTAAACCCTACGAAGTGTCAGGCGATCATCATTGGCAGTTCTCGTAGTATTAGCAAGATAGATAGTACAGCCTTGCCGCCAGTTCTATTCAATGGTACGATCGTTCCTTTTGGTACGGACGTGAAGGACTTAGGCTTGCACATTGACTGTACTCTGAACTGGCGGACTCAAGTCGCTAGGGTGAGTCAGAAGGTTACTGGAACGCTGCGGGCTCTGTACCGTTTGAAAAATTTATTGCCATCAACTACGAAGACAATGCTTGTACAGTCCCTTATCTTCCCTATCATCGATTATGGTGATGTGTGCTACTATGACCTGAATGCAGATCTCCTCAACAAACTTGACCGCCTTCTCAATAATTGCATTCGATTCGTTTTCAATCTGCGTAAATATGATCATGTCTCTGCGCATCGGTCGCTTCTGAAGTGGTTACCCATACGCCAGCGCAGAGAGCTTAGGGCGCTGACCACCTTGTTCTCATTTCTTGATTCTCCGTCTTCCCCTAGTTATCTAGCCCCCCATTTTCAGTACATTTGCGCCAACCACAATAGAAATCTACGTTCATCACACAATCGTCTTCTCCAATGTCCCACTCACCGCACAGACTTCATTCACTCTTCCTTCTTCGTTCAGTCTATCTCTCTGTGGAATGCGCTCCCCCAGGAAATCAGGATGGCAACCAACCGATTATACTTTAAAGTTAAGGCTCGTGAGCACATTCGCAAGAAGCTGGCAGTATCAACACAACGGTAATATTTTCTCATTGTTTGTCTTATTTCTTTTTAGTAAGTATATTCATGTATTTATGTATATTTATTTGTGCTTATATTTATATGTAATTAGGTATATATTATATTCATAGTTTTAATAGGTATATGCGTATCTTTATAGGTATTTAAAATATTTATTCCTCAATGTTCTTGATTGCACCTACCACTGTTTGTCTCTGCATCACCCAAAGGTTGACTGGTAGAAAATGCCTATGGCATTAAGTCCGCCTCTGTACATTTATGTGCTTGAAGTATTAAATAAATAAATAAATAAATAAACTACCAACGTAGTTTATAGGGAAGTGTTGTAAGGTATGATACCTTTGTACGTATTTTTACTCTTTTGTGTCCTGGAATGTATTCCTGCATTATTTTCTCTATTTCCTTCAGTCACATCTTATGACTGAACTCAGCAGGATTCCCATATAACTCTCTTCACTTGCTTCACTTGCAGAAAAAAAAATTTTTTTAATGCTATTTTTGTTAACTTATAATGCTATAGCGACATATATAATTCACGCAGACCACGTCGCGGGCAGCAGCTAGTATTATATAGTCGAAAGTTTGTTTTTTGGATCAATTTTGATAAAATTTGTATGGAGGTAGCTGACACCCTGGATATCGGCATAAAAAGTAGCCGTAACATATAGGCTACTTTTTATTCCCACGGGATTGACATTTACGCGGGTAAAACCGCGGGGCGTAGTTAGTTAGGTATCAATATTTGTAGACAGTTGCGGGTTCGTTATGTTTACGTGTTCTTACTGTACTTTAAACTATCTAGTTTATCTGATGCTAAAGTTTAATTAATTTAATGTCCTTCCACCAGTAGGTATCGTAAATCTTCAAGATTTAAATAGGTATGAGAAAATAAAGGTTGTCTTCTACCAGCTTGGTCATAAAATTTAAGAAATCTTCTGCCTTTATATTATCTCAATCATATTACTTCTTTCTAGAAGCAAACTGCGGGCGAACCTAAACGCGATGTTTCATTTCATCCTTCTAGATTATCCGTTTTCTATATTTAATTATGTAATAAATTAACATTTTATACAATGAAAACCTAAAGCAGAATATTTCCACCTCTGTAAATTGAATCAAATCCATAATTTGTATCGTCAAATTACAAGTCACCGGTTTGTTCTAATAATTAATTTGCTTTTGAACAAACTCGTTGCGAGAAGGTTAAATGAATAACGACTTTATTATTTGCCACCTCGATGTCTGTCCTCATTACTTTTGACGGTAACATTTTATTTTATTTCGTTATTCATGTCTTTGCTTTTCTTTTCCTTGTCAGAGTTATGCCAGCTTTCGAGTTTATTCTTGTATAATTTGATATTAAATATTTCCTTGGCAAACCTATTACGAGCTTTGATATGGTTTTTAGAAGCTTTTTTATTTTGCGTGACGTCGATCAGACTTCCAGACAGGTTACTGTCTGGAAGTCTGATTAACGTCAACGTCAACGTCGATCGACGATAATAATTAGGTAAATCATGAAATATTTGATTTGATTTGCTTTAATAAAAGCCTTGAGAGAAAGAAAGAGAAATAGGTTTATTTGTCTTAGAAACACGTGCAAACAAAGATATGACACGAATAACTATTAAATAATTATTATTTTACTAAGCAGACTGGACAAAAGTGCTCTATGGACGATTTGTGTGTAGTTTACGTCAAGCTTACCTCATCAAAATCTAGTCATAGATAGTAGTGTAGTTATATCACCAATTTTGAGAATAATATTCTTTTAGAATTTACCGAATTTACCTTAACCACTGTAACTGCAGGAAGGCATTCTAAGGAGACTCTCCTTATCTTTTTGAGTAATAATTGACAGCTGAGCAGTATAGATTTTGTAAAAGTGGTACCTACAGTCAGCTAGAAAAATGACAATTATCACGTTTTATTTCTGTGGTTCCAATCGACACAGTTTCGAATAAAGATTCAAATACAATTTTAGACCAACTGAGGTAAAAAATAAGTGAAAAATAACGACTTGTCATATTCTTGCTAATTGATTCTAGCTAATTCTAGAAAATTGTTAACATTACTCAAGTTTCGCCGAGAACAGGGGGCCTAAAAAGGCCACTATGGCAGAATCATAAAAGGATAACATTAAGAATCTTAATGGACAGTTAACTGTCAAGTTAATCGTATCAAATCCCATTGGTGAAGGATTTTCAGTTTTTTTTGGCTGTGCTAAAATACCAATCAATCCAATCCAAATCCAATCCCAATCTCGATTATAACACAACAATCTTGATTATACCTACGTAGTGCAGCAAAAAAAAGAAAAACACGGACTGTCTTCACCATATTGTAATTCATAATGTCATCCTTTTATGATTCTGCCAAAGTGACTTTTTAGGCCCCAAGTTTTCTCGTCAAAACTGGAAAAACGTTAACAATTTTCTTAACTGAATATATTACTCGATACTAAATTACTCTCAGAACCGTTCTGTTACGGTCCAATAAAAAGCACAAATAATAGTGAACCTCTAAATTTTCCGTCTGGTAGTCTTGATATTTTCCATCTCATGGTATCCTGACATGTTTGTGATAAACGAGCCATGAAGATCTTGCAACACTTATTGACATGAAAATAAAATGAAATGAAACGTCAAAAGAAATCGGCAACTTCAAATCGTTCGGGCGAGAGAACCTTTGATGATACAAATCCGGTAAAAAAAATAATTTATTTCAGTTTGGCTTCGAATCTTTCTACAGAAAGAGCAATGAATACTTGATTCAAAGAAATGTCGATAAACCAAAACTCGTTTAAGAAATCATAAAGCGTAATTTTAGCTTCGCCTACGGGATTAAAAAATATTACGATTTGAAAATAGAAACAAGTTTTCATAGCTGGTGTACGCTCTACATGATCACATCCTCGGTAACCCCTTCCTCTTCCTCTCCAGATAATACAGATGTTGAATTATAAACGGAAAACTTATATACAGGATGTTGAACATTTTAAACAATACGGAATGGGGACTTTCCGTTCACCCGAAATGTGTTGCTTGTGCATGGAGACTTATACTCCAATGAATCTTTTGTTATGTAATGCACAAAGCTGTCTACTGAAATACCTACTTGCGGAATATTAAGAATGATGATATCAAGAAGATTTTTCCTAACTACAAAGAGACAAACCATTTGTTGAAAACTTTTTACATTAACGTACTACCTAGACGTGAATCAGTGCAGAGTTTTGTGCGGGGCCTTTCACACACACTCCGCAAGACTGTTAAAACAAATTTAAAACTGCTCTATTTACACTTACGTTAAGTTTAAAATAATTGAAGTTTGCTGTAAGAAGTTCAGATTTGATGTGGTTATTTTAGAACTGCTGTTATTATATTACTGCTTCGTGGACCTTAAATAAGTATAGGTTGGGGATTCAAGTGTGGTGATTAACAATAACACTATTGTTTCAGGTAATGTGGCTACTATTCGACGTTATTCCTACAATGACACGCTCCCAGTACCCATAAGTAAACAGGTAACAAAATTGGAATTGGCAGTAAGTAAGGCGAAGCTATTTAAGTCATCATTCTCCCACCCTTATCCCAATTTATTTGGGATCAGCTTCCATAAATAGATAGATAGACTCTTTATTATGTATACCACATGAATCCATACTAATATTATAAATGAGAAAAAAAAAAGTGTCTGTCTGTCTGTCTGTTACCTGTTCACGCTTAAACCGCTAAACCAATTTAGATGAAATTTGGTTTAGAGATAGTTTGAGTCCCGGGAAAGGAAATAGGATAGTTTTTATCCCGATATTCCTACGGGATCGACACTTACGCGGGTGAAACGGCGGTGCGCTGCTAGTTACAGATATAAAAGTAGAAATTTTACAAAGGGTCTAAAAATGATCGTTTATAGACTTCCTTACTTTTGTATTAGTCGTCATATCGGTTGTCAGTCCCTCTAAAGTCATATCATCTTTCACACAGTTCATGCATTATTTTGTTTTTCCCTATTCTTGAAACCATCGACATTCATACTCAAAACTTTCCTCACAACGAAGCTGGCTAACTATCGATCCCTTCTCCACTTTCTCAATGCAACAAGCAAAAAAGACTTAATAATATTATGTTATGATTAAGGTTCACAGGGGCTCCCCATAGTATGCCCTAATAAAAACATAGCCCATTCGTCCTACTTATCATAAAACAAAGATAAAAAGCTATCATTGCGTCACATCTGTAACACCTCGCTATTCATAATTCTACTTCCTTCAGGTACATAACTTGTTTTTAGGAAGACATAACTTACCGGCAGCGCTCCTCATTTCCTCGCCTGTAACATTCACTTCCTCGAGAAGTTACTTTGTTTTTCAGTTTAATTTATTTTGAGGTTTTCGCTCAAATGATTGAAAAGGCTGAATCAATAAATCATAGACACTGTAGTAACGGTTTATTCCGGTCTGATCCCCTAAACCCAGCTCCATCCCCCCCCCCCCCCCAAAGATCCCCTGCTAGTTCTGCTTCTGTTTTAATCTCTGTCTTATCCACTTTATCTAGTGTGACAGGTAAGTACAGTCAAGAAAATAAACGTTTCATGTTTAGTTTCAGTAAACTAAACATGAAACGTTTATTTTCTTGACTGTACTTACCTGTAAAAGACAAATAAGCACCTGCTGTAACAGTTTACAGCAGCTGCTTATGTCTCTTTACTTTCATGTTGCACTTAACTACTATCGGCGCGCATCCTGTTACGATGGATTCAGTACATCCTAGGGGATGTACTGAATCCTGATGTTGTTCCCAAGATAGGCAGATGGGGGAAGGGGACCCATCCCCTTCCCCCATCTGCCAGGCTAGGCTAGATGGGGAAGGGGCCCACCCCTTCCCCATCTAGCCTAGCCTAGCTTGTTCCCAACTATGTTGGGGTTGACTTCCAGCCTAACCGGATGCAGCTGAATACCAGTATTTTACATGGCGACTGCCTATCTGACCTCCACAACCCAGTTACTGGAAATTACTATACCCCTTGGTAAGACTGGTTGTCAGACTTTCGGGCTTCTGACGACCCGTAACGACTGTTAAAGATCCACGAATGACAGCTGGGACCAACAGCTTTACGTGCTTTCCGAAGCACGGAGGGATCTCGGTATGTAAAAATGGCTTTGAGTATTAAACCAACCGGAGACGCCACGAGTACGCAATAATACACTAATGCAATTCGATCGCGTTGTTACGCACGCACACAAAACAAAAAACAAACACAAGCATAAACTAACACACACATGAATATAACCGCTATGACCAGCGGTCTCGTACCTTTGGCAGCGGGGCTCGCCTGACAATGGCGCCTCCACTTGGTTTAATACTCTAAGAAAAATGGTCATTCATCCACGGACCAACCGCGGCAAGCGTAGCTTAACCGGATCGATCGACCCGTGCGGCTGTTATTACTTAGCCACGAGCTCCTCAATGATTTAACCCCCACCGACAAAATTTCCCGGCGGTTAAAACTGCAATACCTACGCGGTCATAATATTGTATGGAACAGCAATTAGTTTTCTTGAATTGCTGAATTAATGGTTACAGTTTGGGCGTCGATGTCCCTACCACCTTGTATTTCTCAAGAATGGAAATATATAGAAATATTCAAAACATTATGAACCTATGTAGGATAGTTAAAACAAACTCCACGTCCACTCTAAAAGTTTAAAAAGTACCATCAAACATTTTTATGGATGTCGAAACAAAAGTAATTTCTCACGTGTTATTTTCAGCTCGTAAATACAGCATGTGCAAAAACCAAATACGTGGTCACTTTTATATTGTTAACCATAAACCACCCATTTGTTTTTATTATTACTAACAACCGCCTAGAACAAAATAAAATAATTACTATGAATTGTGGCCAGATAATTAACAAACCAGAAGAAATAACTAGATCCATAAATTAATATAAATCTCCGACCTATGATTAATTTCGGAAAGCAATTTTAAGATCGTTGTTAAAAATCGCTTAGAAATGGAATTAGTTCCGCACGGTGAAACGGTCGGCGGTAAATGGGTTTTTAAAACGAGCTAACCAAGAAGGTAAAATATTTTAACTCTTTGTTTAATTTCGGTGACTCTAAATAGATATTTTGAGAAATTTACTTGTACTGACGATCGGGGGGTGAACTGTATTTAATTTTTTTGAAACTCTATTTATAAAATAGTTTTATTGACTTTAAATGTAGGGTTACGAAAAATTGGTTATTTGATAGAATTTATAACACTTGCTTAATATTAGGTAATTTATTATTTCGAACATTCATAAGTTCGTTAGTATATAGACTAACCTACACTGAAGGAAGCCCTTGTTAAACCAGAACATTATACAAAGAAACGGCTTTATTTCAAGAACCAGGAAGATATTAGTGAGCTCTGAGAATGTGTTTTTACAACTTGTTATTGCATAATGCACTAGTTTTTCCAGATTCTCAAACGAATAGTGTTAACGCAGCGCCATCTTTGACCACCAGAAGACATTACCACAGCCAATTACGAAGATAGTTCGATCGTTAGACAAAACCAATACATCTTGTTACAGTCAGGCGTCCTAATTAACTTGTATTATCTCGGTTAGATGGCACCACTTTTAATTACTAAACAACAATCTTTGTGTAGATTCTGTCTATGACATTCTATATTATCTATGTTAACTTAAAATTGAAATTAGCTTATTCATTACAAAAACTGTTGAACAAGAACACCGTTTTTTATTCCTACGCCTCTTAAACCAAGAAATCTCTCCGCCCTGCTAGCGCACTATAAGTCTAAAACATTTGGACCTACGAGCCACATCTAAAGCGATCACCAGCGACCAGCTGGGAGAAAATCCTGGAGAAATACGACCACTAGCTGCGTTCAAACAAGAAGACGTCACTAGCGGCCGGCCAGGAGGAGCGGCTTCACTCAGGGGCGTAAGACCTTTCCAAATCCTTACCCCACATACCCCTTTGTCCTACTTGTACTAAAATCGCCTTATATCTTATAGGAACAGCGGGTGTGGTGCGCATTATTCACCACAGTGGTTGCAGGATAACCGTGAGTACTCTTTCTTCCCATAAATCGTCAATATGAGTGAGGCGTTGACGCTGTTTGTGAAAAGTGTAGATTCCTTCTCAAATTCCGATGAGTTAACTGCCAAACAAATAAACGAATTAAAGCTACGTCAGCGGTCGGCAGCTAACTTATTACAAAACTTTAGTACTGTTCAATATGCTATTGAGGAATTAGTAGATGAAAAGGAATATGAAAAACAGTTGTTAGAACGTGAAATGTTTGAAAATTCTTATTACAGTGCTATGTCTACTATTGAGTGTCTGTTAGAAAATCAAAAGGTTAATTGTACTAGTAGTGATAATTCTCATAACTGCAGAAACAAGTTACTGGTTAAATTGCCCACTATATCGTTGCCCTCATTCGATGGATCTTACGAAAATTGGCTAGAATTTAGAGATACATACTTGTCAATGATTCACAACTCTGAAGAGCTAGATGATATCCAGAGATTTCATTATTTAAGAGCTGCCCTTACCGGTAATGCTCTGCAGGTAATTAAGTCTCTGGAATTTTCTGCCAGTAATTACAAAATAGCTTGGGATCTGATCGAGGGTAGGTATGATAATAAAAATTTGCTAGTACATAATCATGTTAGATCTATTTTTTCTGTACAACCCCTTACAAAAGAATCAGCACCTTATATTCGTAAAATGGTTGATTCAATTTTTAGAAATCTACGCGCTTTAAAAATGTTAGGGGAACCTATTGAGTATTGGGATACTTTGCTAATTTATATCATTGTGTCTAAGTTTGATGCGGCCATAGATAAGGATTGGCAGCAGTACAAGATTAATTTTATTAAAACTACTAACGAATCCATAACGTTTGACACTTTGATTACATTTCTAAAGGAAAAAGCGGAAGTCTTAGACTTGGTCAAGGCAAATCATTCCAATAATTCGAATGGCAAGGTATCTCAAGATAACAATAGAAAACAGACATCAAAGGTTCAAACTTTTGTGTCTACACAAAATAATCAGTCTTCGAATAATAATAACAAAAATAGATCTAAACGTGTATGTGCTAAGTGTGAGGGTAAGCATCCCGTTTATGCTTGTAGTCAGTTCTTAAGTTTATCTCCGCAAGATAAACTAAACCTAGTTGAGGGTAAAAATCTGTGCTTAAACTGTTTACGGATGGGTCATTCCAGTAAAGACTGTTTTTTCGGACCTTGTAGGCAGTGTAATGAAAAACACAACTCGTTGTTGCATGAGGTTCTCAACAATGGAGACACAGTCTCTGCCGTATCACATGCTGCCTCTGATCTTCCGTTGCAACCCGCAGAGCATAATTCTTCAGCTAGCTTGCACTCTAGTATAATACACACTACTTTACAACCGGTTTTGTTGTCTACCGCTGTGGTAGAAATTGCTGCAGATGATAATACACAGTATATCAGAGCTCGTGCTTTACTGGACAGCGGTAGCCAGCACTGCCTCATATCAAGTTCATTTTGTAAAAAAATTCGCGCTAAAACATTACAGTCCACTTATAAAATCAGTGGTATAGGTCAAACTGTTGCAAAAACGAACGAAACTTGTTACATAAAATTACGTTCTTTAAAGAATAATCACACAATACGCATGCATTGCTTGGCCATACCACAAATAACTTCCACATTACCCGCTTCTAAATTAGTTAGTAAGTTAAATATACCCGAAAATATCGATCTCGCTGATCCTTTGTTTTGCACACCTTCTCAAATAGATATTTTAATTGGTGCAAACTATTTTTGGGATCTATTACTTGAAGGTAGAATTCGGTTACCTAGTGGTCCGTATTTGAATAATACGAAGCTAGGATGGATAGTTTCAGGTCCGGTACACACTGAGAGCTTGCGCATAAATCAGGTGCAGTGTAATTTCGGCCAAATTTCAGAATTAGAAGTAAACGATCAGTTAAAAAAGTTTTGGGAAATCGAAGAAATTTCGCCATGTATAAAATCGCTTTGTTCTGAAGATCGTTTATGTGAACAATTATTCAATGATACTACTAAGCGAGACGACAACGGTCGTTTCTCGGTTAGAATACCGCTTAAAGAGTCACCAAATACTCTTGGTGATAGCTACCATGTAGCTAAAAGAACATAAAGTTTTTCCCACGTGGGTAGACTTGACGTATACACGTTATTTTTGCTCTCTTATTTAATATTTATTTTAAAATAGTTAATTATTTCTTTTTCACTATATTTATGTGCTAATTAACCAGTAAACCCACCTTCGCTTGGAATTTCCTTTCACTTTTACTCTTCAACAACCACAACATTTGAGATACTCCAACCAACCATGGACAGCAAACTTGTGCACAGTATGGAAGAACTGGAGAAGCTGTTCAGCTCTCGAATGCGCGAGTATGAGGACAAGCTGCTGAGAGCTACTGCTGGAACGGACCCTGCACACTCTGACCTTGCTGCTCTTTCGCTGGACTTCTCAGAGTTTAAATCCTTCGTTTGCAAAACGTTTGCTCACTTCAAAACTCAGATAGAACTCCTATCTTTGAGCCTGGACAGACATGAGACTGCAATGCGAAGTAAGATCCTGCTATTTCACGGTATTCCAGAGAAGCCTAATGAAAAGCTGTGTGATGCGGTTCTCCTTATTATATCTAAACAGCTTATGATCGATGACATTAGATTGGACCACTTGGACGTATGCCACAGACTGGGCGCCTCCCAGGGCAAAACAAGACCTGTGTTGGTGCGTTTTAATGGCATGGAGCATCGTCGGTTAGTTTGGGACGGTAAAACTACACTCAAAGGCAGCGGCATCACCATCTCAGAGTTCCTGACCAAGACACGGCACCAGGTTTTTATTGCTGCTCGCAAGCATTTTAGCATCAATAGCTGCTGGTCTGCAGAGGGCAAGGTTATTGTTTTAACGCCGGACAAGACACGCCGGAAGATTGCATCCATGGGTGAGCTAGAAACTTTAATCGCGTTATTCCCCACTCCGGCCAGTGCTGCCGCGCCCAATGTTCCCGTGTCGGCCGCTTCTACCTCGCCACCAGTCGCATCTACATCGTCAGTAACCGCAACCCCCAAAAGTAAGGTTGTGAGGAAGGCTCGTCGCTGAGTTGGCCGATTTAGACGTCCCCTTGCATGTTTTTCGTTCATCATTTTGTAACACTTTCGTATAATGTCGGTACACTTTTAATTTATATTTTCCTTTTGCCAATCTACCCAAAGCATTTACTTTTAGTTAATTTTTTCTTCACAACGTTTAGCTGGCCGGTAGTTGTTTTTATTATTTTTCTGTAGTACAGTGACGTCTGTCAGTCATGTCAGTGTCAATTGTCATTTTTGCCACAGACTACTTAGAGATTTTTGCTGCTTTTTATTGACGTTACGTTTCGTTACACTTGCGTCTGTTACAGGCTGTTTGCGAATGTTGTGGCCGACATTAACGTTAGTTAATTTATTGTGTTTTTAATTAATTTTATTTCTTAATGTCCTCTGTTAACATAATTCATGCCTTAATTTTTCTTTTTCACACTTTTTACATACCCTGTTTTTAAATGTTGTGTTAAAATATCTACCAACACCAGCGATTAGGTGTTATATTATTTGAGCGTTTTAAATTATTATTATTATTGTGTTGTATGCACATTAAGTACCTAGTTTTAATATTGTTAGTATCTGTTTTGTTTTTGTTTTTATTTTTTATACATACATAACTATACATATTACTAATTTTGCAAACTATGAACGGTGTCGACCTTAACGATGATTTTTTCTCTTGTTCGTCCTCTTCAAGTAGTTTTCTTAGTGCAGCGAGTGGTTCTTCCTCTCCTCTTACTCTCAGCGATCAGATTACCTCTTTATTTTCCCACCTCCCCAACAATCTCAACATAGCTCACATCAATTCTCAGAGTGTTCCTGCTCATTACTCAGATCTTCTGGCTTCCTTTAACAGTGCACATATAGATGCTTTGCTCATCTCCGAGTCCTTTCTTAAACCCTCTCTCTTATCTGTTAATTATGCCCTTCCTGGCTTTGTCCTTATCCGTAATGATAGAACTGGGAAAGGGGGTGGTGGTGTTGCCATTTACTTACGTACTGATATTCCCTACAAGATTATCAGCACATCACCATCTTCCTACTCGGGGTCAGCGGAGCATCTTTTTCTTGAAATTTCCTTGCATCACGCTAAAATGCTTCTCGGAGTCGTCTACAGTCCTAACCTCACTATTAATTACTTTGAGTCTTTTGATTCGCTTTTAGATGTTCTCTGTCCCTCTTATGACCACGTAGTCTTGATGGGCGATTTTAATACTTGTCTTCTTAAAAACGACAGTCGTACTCACAAACTTCAATCTCTCTTATCTTCTTATAACCTTAGTATTCTGCCTCTTTCTGCTACTCATCATTCTCCTAATTGCACCCCTTCTCTGTTGGACCTGATGATTGTCTCTAATTCTAATAATGTATCTGTTCACGGACAGCTCACTGCTTGTTTTTCTTACCACGACCTCATCTTCATGTCTTACAGGATTCGCCCTCCTAAGCGTAAGCCGCATTATATGTTCCTTCGGAACTACAAAGGCTTATGCCTGGAGGCATTGCTGCGTGATGCCGGTAGCATCGATTGGACGGACGTCTTAGAGAGCTCATGTATCGACGATATGGTTCACATTTTTAACAGCAAATTACTCAGTTTATTTGACCGGCATGCCCCTATCCGTCGAGTCAAAGTAAAACATGTTCCGGCTCCTTGGCTTACTCCTACCATTAAGGATGCGATGGCAAGTAGGGACAGAGCCAAAAGAAGGTTAAAACGCTGTCCTTCCGAGCGCAACTTGAATGCGTACAAGGTGCTGCGCAATCGCTGCAGGCGTATGTGTAGAGATGCAAAGAGACGCTACTTCCATAATTCTCTCGACAATCGTAACTCTTCTGAAGTCTGGAAGTTTCTTAAATCTGTCGGCATTGGCAAGTCTCCAGTCGTTTCTAGTAATGGCATTGACGTGTGTGCTCTTAACAAACATTTCTCACATCCCCCTATTTATATTGATCCGCACGTCAGATCAGCAACGTTAAATAAACTTTCTGGTTTACCAATGCCGCAGTGTTCTCCTTTTCAATTGAGTCAAGTGAGTGAAAGTGAAGTCAAAAAATCTATTTGTGCTATCTCCTCTACTGCGGTTGGTAATGACAATATTTGTTCAAGAATGATTTCTCCTATCCTCCCTACACTACTTCCCGTTTTGACCCACATTTTTAATTTCTCCTTGTTTTCTAGTACTGTTCCTGAGGTCTGGAAACAAGCTCATATCATCCCCTTACCCAAAATTCCTAAGCCGGTCTCACCCACCGATTTCCGTCCCATTTCTATCCTCCCATTTCTCTCTAAAGTTCTTGAGCATATTGTTCACCAACAACTTTTTGTCTTTTTATCTGCGAATGAACTCCTTAGTCCTCTTCAGTCTGGTTTTCGACCTGGTCATAGTACAGTAACGGCTCTGTTGAAGGTTACTGATGACATCCGCTGGGCTATGGACCACAAATCTCTTACTTTACTTGTACTTCTCGACTTTAGCAGTGCCTTTAACTCTGTCGATTTCGATATCCTCCTTGGGATCCTTAAATCTCTGAATTTCTCCTCTTCCGCTATTGGTTGGTTTAACTCCTATCTTAAAGGCCGCTCACAGCGGGTCCGTCTCGACGAGTCGTCTTCTGATTGGTGCTCTCTTACTGCGGGTGTGCCTCAGGGTGGCGTTCTCTCTCCTCTTCTCTTTTCTATTTTTATTAACTCTATCACCCGAGTCATCTCTTCCTACTTCCATCTCTATGCCGACGACCTGCAGCTTTACAATAATTTCTTAAGGGAAGATGCGGAAGCCGCTGTTTCTGCCATGAACAGTGACCTGGATTTGATTAGTGAGTGGTCGCGGTCATTTGGACTGCAAATCAACCCTAGGAAATCCCAGGCCATAATTATCGGCAGCAGGTATATGCGGAATAGGCTCGATGTTGCGTCGCTGTCTCCACTCTGTCTGAATGGAGTTCAGATTGAATATGCTCATTCGGTTAAAAACCTGGGGGTGACCATGGACTCTTACTTGTCGTGGACTGCTCATGTTGCACAAGTCAGTCGCAAAGTGCACTACACGTTCCATTCGTTGAAATGTCTCCAGGGCTTCTTGCCCTTGAACACCAAAATCTCTCTTGCTCAAACCCTCATTCAGCCCATTATTGATTACGCCGATGCCTGTTATTTGGATGCCACCGAGGAGCTTTTAAATAAACTTGAGCGTTTGCAAAATATCTGTATTCGTTTTGTTTTTAACCTTAAAAAGTATGATCATGTCTCCAACTTTCGCAAGATCCTCAAGTGGCTCCCCATTCGACTTCGCAGGAACTCTCGGATATTGTGCTTGCTATTCAATCTCCTTCACAATCCTAAAACACCGTCCTATCTGCGGGAGCGCTTTTCCTACGCCCGTCCTTCAGATGCGCCTTGCAGGTCGCATCTTAAAAACCTTCTTAAGTCCCCTCCCCATTCCACCGACTTCTACTCCTACTCCTTCACAGTGCACGCGGTGCGGCTGTGGAATTCACTACCGCCTGAAATTAGGGACTGCCAAACTGTTGCACTTTTTAAAAGAAAAGTTAAGGAACACTATCTTTCCACTTTATCATAGTTGTGTATGTATTTATTATTTTGATTGCATTTTATTTTTTTAAATTCTAGTGATATTTATTCTGGAAGTATGTATGTTTATTTGTATGTATGTAAGTAAGTATATTCTTATAATACTATTGTTCAGTTTTATTAAGTGAATTGTTTTTAGATTTTATGTGTTATTTTTTTGTCTCCTTTACTCTTTCGCACGCTGTCTACATCTCTCTATTTATTGTCCTATCGCAGGTATGCTGGAAGAGATTTCTTATGAAATAAGCATCACCTTTGTACCTATTTTTCTGTTCTGTTTTTTTCTTGTCTGTTTATATATGTGTGTACATAAATGGTTAAATAAAAATAAAATAAAATAAATAAATAAAAATAGATTTATGTCCTTGGAAAGTAAATTACAACGTCAACCGCATTATAGGTCCATGTACGTTGATTTTATGCGAGAGTACGAGAGACTTGGACATATGACTCGTGTTGAGGATTACCCTATGCCGTGTTACTTTCTGCCTCATCATGGAGTCTTCCGTGAGCATAGCACTACGACCAAATTAAGGGTGGTCTTCAATGCGAGCCAAAAAACGTCATCCGGAAAATCTCTCAATGATATCCAATGGACAGGTCCACCTCTTCAAAATGATTTGATGGTTGTTCTTTTGAGATTCAGGCAATATCGGTATGTTGCATGTGCCGATATAGAAAAAATGTTTCGGCAGATTGATATACATGACGATCAACGTAACTTACAGTTAGTCTTGTGGCGTGAGAATGAGTCCGATCCCCTCAGTGTGTATCGCCTTAACACTGTTACCTATGGAACGGCCTCCGCGCCCTACTTAAGTATACGTTGTGTTCGTCAGCTGGCACTAGATTGTAATGATCCTGAAATCTCAAGAATTATATTAGAAAATATGTACGTCGACGATTTATTAATGGGCGACGACAATAAATCGCATTTATCTCACCTTTGTAAACAGGTTTCTGATGAGTTCGACTCTGGTTGTTTTCCGTTGCGTAAGTGGGTTTTCAATTCACCAGAAGTGGCTTCAGATTCCATACAGAGTGAAAATTCTAAAGAATTAATGTTAGACGAGAACCAATCTAATAAAACGTTAGGATTGGGCTGGTTAAACTATAGTGATCAACTTCATTTCACTACAAAAATTAAATCTGAGACATCTAAAATAACTAAACGTTTTATCTTATCAGTAGTGTCTCAAATTTACGACCCATTAGGTTTATTAAGCCCTATTGTTATAGTAGCAAAGGCGCTATTGCAAAAACTCTGGCTATGCAAAACTGGTTGGGATGACTCATTACCACCAGATGTTTTGATATGCTGGCATAAATTCGTTCATTCATTAATCGATTTACATAAACTTCGGATTCCTCGTCACGTAATAGGAGATTCCCCAAATCGTATTGAATTACACGTATTTACTGATGCGAGTCAAACGGCCTACGGTGCGTGCGCATTCATACGTTCGGTAAGTAGTAATGATGACGTAACAGTCAGGCTGTTATGTTCTAAGACTCGCGTCGCTCCAATCAAACCGGTTACAATTCCACGTTTGGAATTGTGCGGTGCGCTAATAGGTGCTAGGTTACAATCTAAAATAGTAAAATCTATGCACATTAATTTTGACAAGATCATAATGTGTGACTGGGGGGGGTCTGTATTTATGCTTTTGCGGTTGCACAACGACACGCTTTGCTTTGCTTGCTTGGTAGTATAGATGCAGGCCTACCTTGCCGCCTCCTTCAGAGGCGGTAGGGTGGCGGGGTCTTGAGGGAGAGCGCCACGGTCGTGTAGATCCTCAAGGCAAGTCTGGCGGATGCACCTTCCCGAGGTTGCCACCCCGTTCTTGGTCTGATTCCTTATGAAACAGACGTAACAAAAACCACCAGGCGCCAGCACATCCTTAGCCCAATTCCCTTTACCCCATTATTTCCCGTCTTTCATCTTCCTGCCCAAACTTTCACAATCCTTCCACACTCCATCCCACCCATATCCTCATTCCTTCCACCTCCAATGTACCCAACTCCACTCCTAACCGCGACCCCCTGTGACTGGGTGGTGGCGGGCTCGCCCATCACTAAAATCAGCTGGTGGAGAGTAGGAGTAAACAGTCACCTGCGCTAGGACCTGCGCAGTTGAGCGCCGTAAGCGGGGATGAAGGAGTCCTGGGGGGTTGAGCTGAAAGGCAACACGCCCCCATTGGTCTGGATTTCAAGCGAAACGGTGGCCCTACCCAATAGCCAGGGGTAGGGAAATGGTCATTGTGTCCCGTCAGAGGGCCACAGGCGAGGTGCGTGAGGTCCGCTGAGGTCGTTCTTGGACGGCCAAAGCGGTAGGTAAAGGTCATGCTGACGGTGTAAGTGAGGGTTGATCAGTTCGTGAGGGGTTTGGCCCTTTGAACCTTCCACGCCAACCCGATCGAGCACCCGATGTCGCACTGTAAACCAGCCTTGCGCACCTATATCTCTCTGGTAGTCCTAACGTTCGAGCTTTTTTGTAGTGAGACGTTCCCAGGTGCGGGCTCCATGGAGGGTGGGAAGCCAGAGAGACGAAATTCAAAACTTACATAACATGGAAAATTTAAGGCCAGTTATTTTAACCAACACCGGAGTGGAGGCGAAAGCCAATGAGACTCCCAAGGGGGGTGCTTGCACTTCCCTCGCCCCTGGTTGCCTTGCAGCTAACGCTGCGGGTACCAGCGCGGGTGCTGGTCCGGCTGTGGCGAGAACCGCAGCTAAGACCAAACACAAAAAGTCCCAAAATAAACAAAGGACGTCGGCGCTGACTGGGACCAGTACCGACCCTTCTAAAACTCAGGCGAAGGCCAAGGCGACGACTAATACCACTGCCGGTCTGACCCTCACCACACAGATCCCGGAGTTGGGTAACACCAGCGCCGGGCATCCTGTCAAACACCCTCCTCCTCAATCCTCCTCTCATCAGGCGGCCGTCACCGGTCAAACGGAGGCGGATACGTTCGCACATGCCTGGCAAGTGCAGAAACGCAAGGGCAAGGGTAAAGGCATTCAACAAGCCCGAGGCCCCCGCACTGACCCTTCAGGTCCATCAGCTTCCTCAACACAGAGCAAGCAGAGGGGGAGATTGACGAGGAAGGAGCGACGTCAAGAACGCAGGCTGCTAGGTAAAGGCAGCCAACACAAACAGGCCACTGCCGCTAGGTCGGCCAAACCGACTAGCGGCCAGCTGAATTTCGCCGCCGGAAAGCAGTCACTGGCGGAGGCCGGTACAAGCCGACCTTCGCCCAGCCAGCCGCCAACCAGCGCCCCGGAGAAACAGGCTGAAGGTAACTCCAGGCGACCCGATTGGAAGGATCAGGCCGCGGCCAAGCGAGCTCTCAACGAGACTTTAACACCTCGGGGAGAGCATAAGCGGCCGCGTCTTGATCAATCCAAACGGGTCCCTCAAAAAAGCTACGCCCAAGCTGCAAGCGCAACCCTAGACGTCGCGATCACCTGCGAACGCACGGGGATCCTCAGCAGGGAAGTATCAGACCAGGTACTCGCCGCCATCCAGAGGCAGATCATCCTCGAGGCCTGCTCCCCCAAACAAGACACTCCGGGGCCGACATTCAATGCCAAGCCGCTGTTCGCCGGAGGAGTTCTGAAACTGTGGTGCGGAAGCGACCACACCTTAGCCTGGCTACGGAAGACAGTCTCCGATCTTTCTCTTCCTACTAGCATTTCTCTCGTAGTGAAGAGTCAGTCGGAAATACAGAAACGAGCACGATGCGGCATCGTGATCCCAGACGAGCAGGGGGTATATGGAGAGTCGACCAACATTGGGCGCGCTCTCACCTACCAGAACCCCTGGGTCGACATCAAGAGGTGGGTGCTTCTTTTTGCCGACAAACAAGCAGACCAATGGTTCGTGGTGGTTGGCGTCCCTGTGGACCAAATCCCGACCCTGATGCAGGCCGGACGCCGTCTCTCAATTGGATTGGGGGCGGTGTACGTTAAGTTCCAGGGTCGGAACGGCAGGTTCACCGACGTTCCACAGGGATGGGACCCTGCCACGGGCACCGTCGTCGAGGAGCCAAACCAGCCACCAGCACTGGCGGGGGAGTCATCTCCCATATTAGACAACCCGGAGGCATCCGCGACTGAACCTGCTCCGGCAGGGTCAGCCGCCCCTGCTGCCGCCACCGTGTGCGCCGTCCCTTCATCGGGCGAGGAGCTGGACGACATGATCCTGTCCCCGGCTTCGAGCCGGGTGGGGGACGGCTTCGACGAGGGCGACCTGTTTGCCGGGCTCAAACTGGAGGGGGACGAGGAGGGGCTGGCCAGCGATGGCGTCCCTTTCGTCGGTCTGTAGAATCCTCCAGGCAAACCTCCACCACAGTCAGACCGCGACGGCTCAACTTCGCAAGTGGCTAGAGGTTCAACACACGGCCATAGCCTTGATCCAGGAGCCGTGGATAAGGGCGGGCCGCATACAAGGACTCTCCAATCTTGGCGGTAAGCTCCTGGTCACCACAGATCACGACCATCCCAGATCGTGCATCTATATCACAGGTAACCTCAAAACACAGCTCTTAACTGACTTCTGTTGCAGAGATGTCTCTGCAGCTAAGCTGACTATACAGCGTGACGACGCCATGGAGATGGTGATCGTCCTCGCCTCAGACTACATGCCCGAGGTGGAGGCGCCGCCCCCGCACGACCTCGCCCGCCTGGTCAGCCACTGCGAGAGGTGTGGGCTTGAGGTCGTCGTCGGGGCTGATGCCAACGCTCACCATCAACTGTGGGGTATGGACACGCAAAACGATAGGGGTAAGGCCTTGGTTGATTACTTATTCTCGACTAACCTATCCCTACTAAACACGGGTTCCGAACCAACGTTCGTAACCAGGCGAAGCCGCACTATCATAGATCTCACTCTGGCAACAGAGGGAGCGGCGGAAGCTATCACTGGGTGGCATGTCTCCAAGGAGGCCTCCTGCTCTGATCATAGGTGGATCCGCTTCGATATCCAGGTCTGTGTTCAACCCACACAACCTCGGCGTAATCCGCGCAACACGGATCGGGCCACCTACACACGCAGCCTTGAATCAAAGCTAGCGACATCAAACGATCCGACAACATTTGAGGATATAACACAGATTGAAGAACAAGTAAGGTACCTTACTAAATCAATGATAGACAGCTACCAAACTGCCTGCCCAGTGACCACCCCGCGCAGCACACCGGGCAAACAACCCTGGTGGGGCGCTGAGCTGGAACGCAAGCGCGGTAAGGTAAGAAAAGCTCTGAATAGAGCCATGAGTACTTGTGCGGATGAGGACTGGGACAACTATTATGCAGCCAAATCCAGCTACAAAAAATGCATCAGGTTCAGGAGCACCACGGGTTGGCGCAAGTTCTGTGGTAACATTGAATCTTGTCAGCAGGCTAACAGGGTAAGGAAAGTTCTAGCGCAACAGCACACACCTGGGCCTGCCACCCTCCGCAAACCTGACAACACACTAACATCCTCGCCAGAAGAAACGAGACGCGTCCTTATTGAAACTCACTTCCCGGGATGCACTTTCGCACAGGTAATTGACTGGCAGGATACAATACAGACACCATCAGACAGCGAATGGGCCTACGCTAGCAGGATGATCACGCTGGAGAAACTCCAATGGGCCATCCGGAGCTTCCATCCTTTTAAGGCAGCTGGACCTGACGGAGTGTTCCCCGCCTTACTGCAGTGGGGTGGCACCTCTGTCGCCTTAAAACTGCTGCCTTTACTGAGAGCGTGCCTGGCCTTTAGATACGTTCCCAAAGGATGGAGAGAAGTGAAGGTAATATTCATCCCTAAGCCAGGTAAGGGGGACTACACAAACGCCAAATCCCACCGACCAATCAGCCTGACCTCCTTTCTACTAAAGACCCTGGAAAGGCTGTGCGATAGGGAACTTAGGGATGGTGCTCTGAAGACCATACCGTTACACGGTAACCAACACGCATACAGCTCAGGTAAGTCGACTGAATCCGCCCTACATCTGGTAGTCAGCCAGATAGAGGAAGCGATTCATCAGGAAGGCACTTGTCTGGGCACTTTCATAGACATCGAAGGAGCCTTCGACAAAACCAACTTCTCCAGTATCAACAGCGCCCTCTCCAGACATGGAGTAGAACAGGTACTAACGGACTGGATCACAAACATGTTAAGTAAACGAGTGGTTCGCCTTGAAGGTGAGCAGCAGCTGGCCATGATAGCCAGAGGATGCCCCCAGGGTGGGGTCGTGTCCCCCCTTCTATGGAATCTGGTGATTAATGACCTCATCACCAAACTCAACGCCAACCGCTTCTACACAGTAGGTTATGCCGACGACCTTGCAATCCTGGTTTCGGGGAAGGTAACGGGCACGATATGCAACCTCACTCAGCAAGCGCTACGTATCGTGGAGAGATAGTGCAGGGACCTTGACCTTTCAGTGAACCCCGCTAAAACTGAACTGGTTATGTTTACCCATAAACGAGCGTTAGGGCCTTTTCGCCTACCTAAACTGTTCGATACTGAACTCCAGCTGGCCAACGAAGTCAAGTACCTTGGTGTAACACTAGACAGTAAGTTAAACTGGAGCAGTCATCTGGACAACAAACTGAACAGGGCTTGCATAACCTTTTGGCAGTGCCGGAGAATGATAGGTAAGAAGTGGGGCCTATCCCCAAAAATTACACTCTGGCTGTACACTGCAGTGATCCGCCCCATGATAAGCTACGGAGCTGTGGTTTGGTGGCCTCGCACCAAGCAAAAGCCATAAACGACCGGGTTCCTAAACAATTCATGTTTGATAAAAAATACAAGATCCAGCTTCACGAGGATCGCCTATGCGAGGGGTTGTGCCCCAAAGAGCTGCGAATCTTTACGGATGGATCCAAAACAGGTAGTGGCACAGGAGCTGGAATCTTCTCGGAGGAATTCAACATACATATAGCCACACCATTGGGGGTCCACAACACAGTGTTCCAGGCAGAATGCATGGGCATCTCACTAGCCGCTTCAGCCATTATGGCCAGGGAAGTTAAGGAACACTCAATCCGCATACTCTCAGACAGCATGGCTGTTCTGCAAGCGCTGAACACAGCTGACTCTGGGCTAATATACGAGTGTCACCAGCGCCTCAACCAGGTGGGTAACCTCAATAATATAACCATTCAATGGATCAAAGGACACAGCGGTTCGCTAGGCAACGATGCAGCCGACGAACTTGCCAGAAGAGGGTCGAGTATGGCACCCGTGGGACCCGAGCCCATCGTGCCACTCCCCTTCGGGTATATACGCACTCTGGTAAGGAAACGCACAAGAGAGCAACACAATAAACTATGGACGGACCAAGGTGAATGCAGGCAGGCGAGGGAGGCACTTCCCACATTGGATGGCCGCCTCACGAAACAGGTTCTCCGTCTAACAAAACAAAAGCTGCGTATAGTTACCGCAGCTTTAACTGGCCACGGGTCATTCAATAAACACCTCTTTGTCATAGGAGTAACGGACAGTCCGTTGTGCAGGGCCTGCATGGAGGACGACGAGACAGCGGCACATGTGCTTCTAAACTGCCCGGTGATCGCCACGTACAGGGCAAAGTACTTCGGTAACCCAGGTACCCTACGTGAGACGGTCAGTAACATCAAGGCGTTGCTGGCCTTCTTTGAGGAGCTGGGGTGAATTTTCCCACCCATACGCAAAATACGCGCATTGACGTGGAGTTGCGGACACCAGCCCGTAGTACCTATTACCTATTAATGTGGACTGATTCAACAATAGTCTTAGGTTGGATAAGGATGTCCCCGCATTCCCTAAAGGTTTTCGTCCAAAACCGAATAATAGAAATAAATGACCTGATGGCAGGTAAAGGAACTTGGTGTCATGTTGATGGCAAGTCCAATCCTGCGGACTTGTTATCGCGTGGTATTTCTCTGGCTGAACTCGGTAGTTCAAATCTGTGGTGGCACGGACCAGATTTTTTATTGAATGCGGTTGCCAACTGGGATCAAAAATGTGACATTCCACTTTGTGATAATTTGCCAGAACTTAAATCGAATACGGTTTGTATGCTTAATAATAATCCTAATAACGATATAATTAGTTTTAATCGATATTCTTCATTTATAAAAATACAACGCGTTTATGCATATGTGTTTCGATTTGTAAACAATCTACGTGCAAAAGATAAATCGGAGCGTAGCACGGGCACGTTATCAGTCCCGGAATTAAATAAGTCACTTATGTTTCTAACTAGAATTGCGCAACTAGAAGCCTTTCCAAGTGAATATAGTGCCTTAATTAATAAACATAAAATTAAATCGTCTAGTAAACTATGTTCATTAAATATTTTTTTGGATCAAAATAGTGTAATGAGAGTGGGGGGTAGGTTATGCAATTCAGACTTACCTTTCGATCAAAAACATCCTCTTCTGTTAAGTAGTAAACATCAGTTCACCATACTTTTATTTAGGCATAACCATCATGATATGCTACATGCCGGTCCACAGCTTTTGTTATCACATATAAGACAAAGGTGGTGGATAATAGGTGGTAGGAATCTAGCTAAGAAGGTTGTGCATCAGTGTGTCAGATGCTGTCGAATGAAGGCAAAGTCCATACAGCCTATAATGGGCAATCTACCCAGTGAACGTTTCGAATCAGGGTTTCCATTTATTAAATGTGGCGTTGATTACGCGGGGCCTATGTATGTTTTGAACAAAAGGGGCTGAGGTTCTAGGTTAGAGAAATGCTACCTATGTTTATTTGTTTGTTTATCAACACGAGCAATACACTTGGAACTTGTGACGTCACTGTCATCAGAGAGTTATATCCTAGCTTTAAAAATATTTATTTCCCGTAGAGGGAAACCTTCCCTCATTTACTCTGATCATGGTAGAAACTTTGTAGGTGCAGCCAGGGAATTTTCAAAATTTTTACAAAACAGCTGTCAAGGTATTACTGATTACACTTCAAATAACCAAATAGAATTTAAATTTATACCTCCATACGCACCTCACTTTGGCGGCTTGTGGGAAGCTGGAGTCAAATCCTGTAAGCACCATATAACGCGCGTGATAGGGAAGGCCCATTTAACTTACGAGGAGTTCAACACGGTTTTAGTACAAATAGAGGCCGTCCTGAACTCCCGTCCTATGCACCCAATGTCCGTAGATCCTGATGACCTTGCGCCCCTGACGCCAGGTCACTTCCTCATCGGCCGGCCTCTGACGGCTCCTGCAGGCGCAGACTTCACGGCGAAGCCTTCCCACGCTTTATCCCGCTACCTACGTGTCGAGCAGCTCAGGCAGCACTTTTGGAAGCGCTGGGCCAAGGATTACATCTCCGAGCTTCAGAGACGTATCCAATGGAAGGAGAATCATGGTGCACTCACTCCCGGTTCCCTGGTGCTCATCAAAGAGGACAACTTACCGCCCCTCAAATGGCGATTAGGACGAATCCTGCTGACGTACCCGGGACGAGACAAGGTTGCCAGAGTTGCTTGTATCAAGACAGCAACTGGCGTCGTCGAGAGGGCGTTTTCGAAGATCTGCCCTCTCCCGGTCTCATCATCGTCGCCAGAAGATGAAGACAAGGGAGCAAACGTTGAGAGCTATGGCTCTCAAGGGGGGCCAGTATGTTAACGCAGCGCCATCTTTGACCACCAGAAGACATTACCACAGCCAATTATGAAGATAGTTCGATCGTTAGACAAAACCAATACATCTTGTTACAGTCAGGCGTCCTAATTAACTTGTATTATCTCGGTTAGATGGCACCACTTTTAATTACTAAACAACAATCTTTGTGTAGATTCTGTCTATGACATTCTATATTATCTATGTTAACTTAAAATTGAAATTAGCTTACTCATTACAAAAACTGTTGAACAAGAACACCGTTTTTTATTCCTACGCCTCTTAAACCAAGAAATCTCTCCGCCCTGCTGGCGCACTATAAGTCTAAAACAAATAGTGCTCTGGAAATTATCAAACGACGCAACACTCGACCGTTCGATTAGTGGAAGGCAATATAAAGCAATTTCTTAATAATCTGGATTTGGTCATATGTTATTTTTCTCTTTTCAATATCGATTCAAATAAAACAGATTTCATAAAAAAAAAATCATCTACAGGTTCAACATAAAAGTAGTTGTCAAAATATTGAGTTCCCGATGTCTACGACATGTCTGTGCTACGACAGCGTAGCAGCGTAGCACGTAGCGTCCGCACCCACTACAGACCTACGCCGTAGCGACGCGGCGACGGTACAAAGTATAAATGAACTTTCATTTAAATTATAGTTTCAACGAGTACTTACTCGTTCAAACTATAATTTACAACATTTACATAAGCACTTAGGTAGCTTGTGAGCCTATAAAGTCGTCAGCCCAACCCTTCGGTTTGTTACTTAATGTTTCAAATGCTTACCTTTTAATTATGTACATAGTACCGTGTGTACTCCCCCGAGGGAACCCCTGTTATTAAATATGTTCCACCGTTTCCGTTTCGTATGTTGTTATGTCATACATTATTTAAGAGGTTAAGAGCATTAACCGCTCTGAACCTTACCTAATCTAGTTAGCCTGACAAAATGTCGAGAAGACGACTAAATACCCGCCGCAAACACTTGCGTTTTCGTCCCCTTGCAATGAACTCAAGTGCTTATACTTACCATACTTAAGTAGCACAAAGTTAAAAATATGTCATTATAAAGCCTATTCTATATATTTGATCTCCGGCAGCCTCGAGCGCCTCAGAGCCGGTCACACTCGCGTCACTAACACGCGGCACAGACGGTACCTGGAGGGCAAAGGGCACAAGCTTAAAAAAAAATTGTGTCGAAATCAGGCATTCTTGGGAAATATTATAATATCGACACTGTAAACTTTATAATATTCGCGTTTAACCGCATCTAGTTTCGGTAATATTCTAACTTAGATAAGAAAAACGTTGAGCAGCATAATAAGGTCACGGCCTCGCTCCGTATTGAAACATCAAGGTCAGTGCTCTCCCGGCAAAACTTCAGACACATTAATTCCTTAATTGGTTTTTGAAGAACAGTTAAGTTATACTTACGAATAATCTTTTGACAATAATAAGAGTTATGTTTAAATCTAGGGGAAAACTGGGAGACTTGCGTAGGTAGGCGAGATACTCTACATCACCAACATCGTAAATTTACGTATAATGGCAAAACAATGTTATTGTTTTGACCCGTTAATAAAAGCACCAATATCTCTTTATTGGTCTGAAAGCGTAATATAAAAAATCGTTAATCATTATCGGCTTACATAGTAAGAAAATAACTAGTTTATTATACCTAGCATTACTTTTTTGTATAAAAGGCTCTTTTGAACGTTCCGCGCGTTCCTACATAATTATTCTGTCAGAACAAAAATTATAACAAGCAATTATTACAATTCACAACAGTACGATGAACAAAAAAAGAGAAAATCTGAAAAAAGATAAAGAAGAAGATAAAGAGTATTCTATTCTATCAACATAATGTGCGGGAATAGTTATCCTCCTCCTCCTCAAGTCGTATTCCTCATTACTGAGGGTCGTGATCCTCCCTTGAAAACATCTTTTCTCTGACGATGTTTCGCCATCTCTGTCTATCCTTGGCCAGGTGAAGCGCATCATGAAACTTCGTGTCAAGAGAAGAGCTTATCTGGTCCGACCATCGCAAGGGGCTGCGACCTCTTGGACGTTTGCCATCCACTTTGCCGGTAACCATAAGTTGTTCAAGGTTACTGCCATCTTTCCTCGCTATATGGCCGAAAAATTCCAAAACTCTCCGGAGACAGGTCGTAGAGAGCCTGGTCTTTATTCTGAGCTCGCTTAGGATAGACTCGTTGGTGCGGAATGCAGTCCATGGTATCTGAAGCAACTTCCTCCAACACCACATCTCGAAGGCGTCTATACGAGCTCTGTCGGCCTTTCTCAAGGTCCAAGTTTCTGCTCCGTATCCGAAAATTGAAAAAACCAGCGTGCTGACCAATTTCACTTTGGTATTTCGTGAAATGTTGCGATCTCTCCATATTTTTTGAAGCTGAGACATAGCATTCTTGGCCATGCCTATACGTCTACGGATTTCTTTTTCGCAAGACCCTGTGTTAGATATGTTAGAGCCCAGGTAAATGAAGTCATCGACCGTTTCGAGATTAAGAGCGCCAGTAAGCCCTAATTTATGTGCACGGTTCACCACCATTAATTTGGTCTTTGCGTGGTTGATTTGTAGGCCCAGTTCCATGCTGATACGTTCCATCCTTCTAAGGAGTTCTACCATTTCAGACTCTGAGGCTGCTAGGAGAGTAGTGTCATCAGCGTAGCGGAGATTTGTTAACTTGGTTCCGCCAACCGTCACACCACCGTCCCAGTTTTCACAGGTACGTCTGATAATATATTCTCCATATTCGTTAAAAAGGATGGGAGATAAAATGCAGCTTTGCCTTACGCCTTTTCCGAAAGAGAAGGGGTTAGAGTAGGTTTGGTCGACCTTCACGATGCCTTTATTTTGAGAGTATAGGGCTTGAATTAGGGATACCAGATGATGTGGTACTCCAAGCTCCAAAAGTACCTTCCACAGACTTTGCCAGACTACGCAATCGAAGGCTTTACTGTAGTCTATGAAGCACATAATGAGAGGTGTGTTAAACTCATATGACTACTCGATCAGGTGGCGGACGTTGAGGATCTGCTCGCGAGTTCCCTTGCCTTTTACAAAACCAGCCTGTTCCTGAGGGATTTGCCAATCCAGAAAGTGACGGATTCTGTTGTTTATAATATGTAGCAGTACCTTGCTGGCATGAGATATTAGAGCCAGGGTTCGATAGTTACCACATTTCGAAGTGGAGCCTTTCTTATGCAATGGCAGGATGATTGATTTTGTCCAATCGCTTGGCCACTCACCAGTACGCCATACCTCATTACAAATTTTGTGTAGGGCATCTATGCCCGCCGGTCCGGAAGCTTGTAATATCTCCGCTGTGATCTGATCCGGTCCCGGAGCTTTTTTGGTCTTGAGAGAGGCTATGGCAGCTTTAATTTCCGAAACCATTATATAAGGTTCTTGTGAAGTCCTATCCCACTCATTGATTGGTGTATCGCCTGCCGCATTAGGATTACTGTATAGCTCTTCACAGTATTTTCGCCATCTATCTGATATTGCGTACAGATCTTGGAGTGGGGTGCCATCTTCGTCTTCAATTACCCATGTTTTGGGTTTGAACTGGTTGGTAAGAAGTCGTACTTTCTAAAAAAGGTCACCACTCTGAATTTTGAGCGCATGTGCTTCAATTTCCTGGCAGATGCGGTCTACGAAGTTGTTTTTATCGTGACGACATTTTAACTGAATGAGGCGGCTGAGCTCCGAGTATTTGTCTCTTTCCTCTTGGCTTAACAGTCCCTGAGCTTTAAGGTCTTTCCTGTCCTTAATAATTTGCCAGGTATCCGCCGAGATCCACGACTGCTTGCAAATGTTCGGTGTATGGTTACTGGGAATGGAGTCAATTGCCTTCCATATCCCGTTTTTAAAATGCTGCCACTGTTCCTCTGCACTAAAGTTATTAGGTTCTGGATGTTTTGCCATGACAGATTCTAACACATTTTGTAATTGAGTACTCTCTGCTGGTGATAGAATCCGTATTTTTTGTGGTGGTCGTTTTTTGACTGATTTTAAACGGAGAGCAAAGTTTGCCACCAAAAGACAGTGATCAGAACCGCAGTCGGCACCAGGGTAAGTCTTAACATTGGTGACTGAAGTTCTCCAACGATTATTTATTATGATATAGTCAATCTGATTGCGAAATCGATCGCCAGGAGAGATCCAGGTGTAAAGCCGGCGGTGATGGTGTTGAAAGCAGGTGTTCATAATTGTGAGCTTCCTTTCAATGCAGAACTCAAGAAGTTTGGTTCCTCTGTCATTCCGAACCCCTAGTCCATACTTTCCGACTGTGCCTCTTATGTGACCATCTTCCGTCGTTTCTCCTATTTTTGCGTTCCAATCACCGATGACAAGAGTTATCTCTCGATTTGGTATTTTGGACAGGGTTGTTTCAAGCTCGGAGTAGAATGCCTCGATAATGTCGTCCTTGGCACAAGCTGTAGGGGCATATACCACAATGATATTCAGGGTACAAGGCCTAGTGCTTAGTTTCAGTGTTAGTATTCGGTCAGAAACAGGGTTATAACCAAGCACAAATTTATTCAAATGCTTGGACAGCCAAATAGCGACTCCGTTACTGCTGGAGTTTGTAGGGCCTGAGAAATAAAGGGTGTTCCCACCAGGCGTCCTTTGATGACCTTGTCCACGCATGTGAGCTTTGGTAATTCTCAGCAAGGTAAGATTATGACCTTCTGCTTCCTTTTCCACGATTTCGAGCTTTCCTGGTGCCAGTAATCCACGTACGTTCCAGGTTGCAATACGTCTGTGTTCCTGCAATGAGATCTTGCTGTTGCGTGAATCACCAGTAGCATGACCGCTATTCAAGACCTGGTGATGCGTCTTGGTAGAGGCTTCGGTAGCCAATTTCACACCAGTCAGCCCGGGAACTGACTGGCGCCGGGTGTTAGCCGGATCGTCCAACGAACTCGCTCTATCTGTTGTACTTTTCATGGGGGATTTTCTTGGGAAATACATCGTGGTGGGCTCCCACGTCCTTCCACGGCAGACTTTTAGAGATGATTTAGTTCTCAAGGCCACTGTAAGCCGCTTCACGCGTAGTTCGTGAAGGTGTCGGGTTAGTTGACCGCAGCCCGATGCTCGGCGTTGAAGTTTTTACAGCTGGTTTGTACTTCTCCAAACAAACCCTCCTCCTTTCTCATCCGGGCTTGGGACCGGCAACGGCGGAGTTAAACGGCGGGAATAGTTATAGGTGCTGTATAATGGAGTGGTGTGTCAGTTGATTAACGTTTTGTTCCATTTGTGCTCCTAAAATAGCCAGATTATGAACTCTCGTATAAATACGCGATCATAAACAAGACTATAATAGGATAGATACTATATTTATCATAGTTGGTCGCTGGCTGTATATTGAACATGACTGTTATTTACTCGCACATAGTCTCGAACTACACTATACCCTGTTCGTTCTCTACTAATATATTGAGAGAATACGTTTTAAGTCATATTTTTCCTATGGACATTTCACGCAGTATTTTTCAACATACAGCGACATTAAAGAAACATAACCTTGTACATAAAACAGCACCTGCTTTGACTTTTATGGCCGAAAATATACCAAGAAAGTGTATCATAAATATGAAAATTCAAAACACCCAAATCTTCTGAATAAAACAATCGCAGTGTTCATGCTGTGTGACACTTCCGACACAAGCTTATCCAGAGTCCGCGCGTCGCAGAGAGCAACATGCATTATTCACCGTGTGCTGCACCTGCTCCATCTGTAGCCTCTTATAGCTCATCTGAACCCGCTTAAGTCTTATCTACAAAGTAGGAACGCGTTACATTTCTTATTACACCTCGTCGAACGTTATTTGCTTGTGCAGTTCCGTTTGAGTTTGAATCGGATTTCAAAGATTTTTCTTTATTTCATTAGAAACATATAAATATTTTCTTAATCTCTTAACTAACTATTTACACGAGGTATTAAATAAAAAGACTAATTAACTGACTATATAAATAAATACAAAAGGATATTTGGGTGTCGAAGTACTCGTTTACCTCGCTCTCATCCGGAAGTTACGGAAACTCTATACTGCGATAGCGATGCCAAAGGAAGCATTATGGCTAACTTGAAATGTGGTTTTAGTAAAAGAAATAATGAAAATATTATACTGTGCTATGAAAACGAATGACATGAACATAAGATTCCAATTGCTATACAATACACAGATAAGGCAATTCATTATTTTTATCCAATTTTTCTGACGCGTTCATATCACTATGTAAATATAAGCATGTTTATGCTGATATTCCTGGCATAACTGAGTTTACGAAAAATCAAGCCAAAGAATCAGGATAGAATCAAGAAACAAGTTTAGGAATTTATACTTTAAACTAGCCTTTAACTAACTCAGGAAAGGCACTGAGCAGACAATAACATTTTCTGCCCTTCCATGTTTGATTTCTAGGATTCTGGGGTGAAAGAAAAATCTTATTGTAAGTTGTCGTAGCTACAGGGGGGCGACCGTCCAGTTGACCAACCATTCCATTAGTTTTGCCTCCAATTTCCTGTCGCGTCACTATCGTTGCTAAGAAAACTTAACCCTATTTCAGTTTGCTTGAACTTTCTGGTTTGATCCTCGATATAAAGCGATATGTTTGGCGCGCTTCCAATCCAACTAACACACATAGAACGTGCCTACGAGCACTATCTTCTTTTCTCGCTCATATAAATAACTATGACAGGAACAGTTATATATTCTTACAGGATATTTCGCAGCGTGTGTTTAATTTGTAATGCGTTTTTTACGCTGAAATGCTCGGAAGCTAACGTTGAGAGTGACTACGTTAATACTTAATGTTTTACTAATTAACTATTAAAAAGACTAAGGAAAGATTTTACCATCACTAATAGCATATTGGAAGTTAGGCTAAGAGTAGATAGGAAACCGGAAAAGATTGCAGTCACACTTCCTATTTTACTTTCCCTACACCAACAACAAAGACGTGTACACAATCAAATGAAGGTATTTAATTTGTCTAATACTTCCGCCCTAAACCTGTCTTCTATATACAATTTATTTTAGTTTTTCGGATATGATTGCGATACTTTAATCTGTATAAATAAAAATGGATCGCCGAAATGCCTGCAGTAAATTGAATAATTCTTTTTTGTTGTGTTTGGTATTGCCAGAACAAGGTTTGTATGAAAGAAAATTTCAAAAATTTGAAAAAAAAAATGCACCAGTGCGAAGCTGGGACGGGTCGCTTGTTCATACTAATATTATAAATTCGAAAGTAGCTCTGTCTGTCTGTATGTTACCTTTTCACGCCTAAACCACTGGATTTTGATAAAATTTGGCAGAGAGATAGATTGCATTCCGGGACCTTTCCCAGGATACTATCCTATGTCCCTACATAGGATAGTTATTATCCCGATATTCCCACGGGATCGACACTTATGCGGGTGAAACCGCGGGGTGCTGCTAGTTTTTAATAAACATAATTTAATCAATTCACCATTTAGTAGGCGTTCTTCAAATATATCTCAATATTATAATTATTATTCACCTGTCCTCTTAGGCGAAAGGGGACGGTATTTGTAAAATAATACTCCATTTATCGTCCTCCACGATACCCGGAGCTTCGATAATCAACAGATGGCGAGTAAATGGAAATTCCTTTCCCGAGCAACCTCTGAATTAATTCAATATGTTGGATCATCTTACTTAATTAAATACCCTTAAAACTCTTCTGTGTAATTACCTCTCTGTAATTCGTTTTTGAAGGGTAATGGCAGAGTGTTGTGTTTTGTTACTTGTAAAGTAACAGTTTCGTAGAAGTGCAGTTCTGTCATATGATAGCGACTGTTATGAAAATCTCTAATTGTCACCAGTATTTGACAATAAGGTTTTAAAAACGCACTGTATTTCTACAGTCGTTATTGTGTGGCCATTAACCGCTTCCTTACAAAACCAAACTAAAGCTTTACGGAAATAGTTAAAGTAGTCCAGCAAAAGGAATTAATGAGAGTTTGACTTTGTAAGAGGAAAACTCTGCGAAGTTAAAAGTGGTATGAACTTGGCCTGATAGCTAGAATGGTATATTATGTCACACAGAATTATTAATCTGGGTAAATATTTCTTTAGATCGAGGTACTGGTTTACACTTCCATCCTAAACGAATACTATTCTATTTTTAACCGACTTCAAAAAAAGGAAGTTCTGTATGTATGTATGTTTGTACGTCTGCGATTTTCTCAAAAACTAATGAAGAAATTTTTATATTTTTTTCATTAATGTGATCTACATTTTCGTACTTTCAGGAAGGTTTTAGTATATAATACACTAGCTTTTGCCCGCGGCTTCGCTCGCGTTAAGTATTATTAAAAAAAACCAATACATTTACATCCTACATCATCCCTTATTTTATCCCCATGGGGGTTGAATTTATCAAAATACTTTCTTAGGGGACGCCTACGTCATAGTAGCTATATGCAAGCGAAGACTCAGCCCGATCGGTTTAAAATTGACAAAGTTTCATACAAAGTTTCATCCCCTATTTTATCCCCTTGGGGGTAGAATTTATCAAAATCCTTTCTTAGCGGATGCCTACGTCATAACATCTACCTGCATGCCAAATTTCAGCCCGATCCCTCCAGTGGTTTAGGCTGTGCGTTGATAGATCACTACGTCAGTCAGTCAGTCAGTCACCTTTGAGTTTTATATATTTAGATTAGGTAATTATTTTTATGTACGAAGTTATATGCATAAATGTACTGCGTCTCCGGCATTTCTATACGAAATTTGATGATTCTTCTAGTCGGTGTCTTTAATTCTTCAATGCACTAGTGTTAATTGGATTAGTGTGGGGTAGGTACAACTAAAAAGTGAAAATAAAAACTTTTTTTTACAAAAAACAACCGACTTCTAAAAACACTACTAATTGATAAATAACTTTAATTTCGGAATTCGGTGTCAAAAAACGAAAATGCGGAACCAACGACACACCTAAAATAGCAAAAAAAAATCAGCTGTTCACTACATTTATGTTCGCATAACTCGTCACAATGTAGGGAACAGCTGATTCTTTTTTTCGCGATTGCAGCTTTGGTCCCTTAGTAAAAGTTGTTACAATCTCCCATTTCGGTTTGTCGCATGTTTTCAATTTCAACCTGTATAGTCAATTTTATTCATTTTTCTTAACAGTCTGTAACTCTTTTGGTAATTTTAACAAACGATGACAAAAACTTATCGGAAAGTTACTAATCCCTGAAAATAAAAAAATAAAATGTAACCGCCAGCTCAAGTGTACTACTTTTCCGAAAATGGACGAAAAGATAAATAAAGTAAAACTGTCATCACATCTGTCAATAAACCCGAAGCTCGAGTCAGCGATTCCCGTGTACACTCTCGTAACGTTTAAGGATATTTTTTGTTACCCGATAAAGTGACTTCAAGGTTTCTTCAACAACCCAGACAATTTTATTACTATGGCCCTTTTAAGGGTCTGCGTTTAGTCACTGTATCCTTCTCAAAAGACGGTGCATTACCCATATTATTATAGACTGTGATGGTGACTCATAAACTATATTCGGTCAAACTCAAACTCAAACTCAAATCATTTATTTCAATTAAATCATTAACAGGCACTTTTGAATTGTCAAGAAGTCGGTCAGTCAGAAAATATGAAGCTAGTTGCCCATTCCAAAGCGTAGGTACCTATGGAGAAGAACGGGCAAGAAACTCCATGGACACCCTTTTTAAATTACATTTCACAAAAATGTTTGTTACATCATTACTTTTGAATTTATGATTATATAATGTGAGAACGATGTAAAAAATATAAAGACGTACGCGTTAAAAGCGTCCAGAATACAACAAATAGTAACAAAACAACAATCCAAAATTAAAACAATTAAAATAAGCCCAGGCAGCTAAGTGATGACCAGCCCCAACTGACGGCGCCCGTTCACGAACATGACGTATATATCAGCACCATCCAGCTCAACCATTTTGAAGGGAGCTAAATGATCCAACACACACGCCACCGTCAGCGAGACATTTGAGTGAGCATGACATAGTAATCAGCCGCCAGGGCATATTCAAGTCAATGAAAGACATATTATTACCCGGTAAATGGTAGCTATAGGGTACATAGAACATAGAACTTCATACTTCATAACTTCAGAGGGCAATCTCCGTAGTCAGAAACGTTGAAAATGTAGTCGCAATCTCGCCTCAGCGACAATCAATGTCAAAAAAAAAGAAAATCGAAAGAAAATATTGTTGCTTTGCAATGTACCTACGAATTTCACAAATTTTATATTGCATTTTGCAATAATGATTGGTTTAAACATGATATATTTTTGTTGATTTTTTTTTATTTGTGTACAAACAACTTTTGTCTGGTAACTGGTATTATTATGTATAAACTTACCTATTAACTAGAATTTAACACAACGCCCAATTGAAATACTTATGCAACCTGCTATGATGTATCGCTCCTATCTAAAAGCACTAGGTATCGTGTTTCGCTCTGTAGGTATATTATTTAGATACCTGCCTATGTGGCTTCAGTTTGCTGGCTCATCGTCTTGAATTCCTCAGAATACCATAACCTATTTCCGTGCTTGTACCCAATGTTAAAGCTATAGCGACATCTTTAGACACACAAATGTTTTAAAAACGTGCAAAATATATTTAGAAATATTATATTACCTACCTAAAGAAGAAACCTAAAGAAGGTGGCTGGGGTAGACTGGATGCGGAAGGCGGAGGACAGGGTGCTGTGGCGCAGTCTGGGAGAGGCCTATGTCCAGCAGTGGACTGCGATAGGCTGAGTTGATATTACCTACTGATATTTCGTTGTTTTACCATGCAACACGATATTTTTAAGATTTATATAATAGTCAATCCGACGCATCGCGTCTGTTATTGCCACTGCCGGGAGCGAACATTTTCAGAGAAAGAAATAATCTCAGACCACTGATATAAATAAAACAGTTATATTATCCTCCCTAGAGTTATTTTATCGTGCTTCCAAAAGTTACTGCTAACAAAATAAGGTAAGATATGAACAGGTACTGCGTTGTTACCTACATAGACCGGCCAGGTATTTAGTACAAACAAAAATGACTCAAAGCTGTGAACTTAGTACATGGTTAATCTGACCTTTCTTTATGGCGATCTTTTGTCCTGAATTCGTGTGTAACAAAGCAAACACAGCTGAAAATTATAAAGCTTTGGGAATAAAAGAAAAACAACCTTGTAAAAGTACTTTCGTTAAATAGAAATACTTTTGAAAACAGAGCAGTAGGAATTCCATATCATAAAGTCCAGCATGTACTCGTATAAGCATCACCTTTGTAACTATTTTTCTGTTCTTTATTTTTTTTCTTTTCTGTTTATACAACATTATTTTTAGTATAAGCGAAACCCGAAACACTTGTAGTAGTAACAAAGTAAACACTAGTATTTTAATGTATAGAATCTATGTACAAAATTTCAAAACTGTATCATTTACAAAGTTATAAACTTGTTAAGTTTCCTGTTTGTCCGTACAAAAAAATGCTCACCCGCGCTGCTCGCGCCGCGCCGTCACAAAATACAGATAGTACAGAAGTCAATCACGTGTATGTACTTCACTTTTCATACCTACGCTCGGCGGACGCGCTAGGGTCGTCAACTTTGACTTATGCACAAAAAACTATCATGCTAGTGGCACTCGTATCTAGTTGTTTGATTTATTGTTGAGCTTGATCTTCAATATTAAATCAAAACAATAAACATAGTATTACAATACAAAAAGTTTACAGAACAAAAACATATAAAATTTTACGTTTGTCAATTTTCACTATCGAAAATCCCTAATAACTTCAAAACGGATTACCCTATTTTGCCGTATCCGTTTTAGACCTAAACCTTGCAAATGACATTAAAAACAACACAATATCTACACAAACAAAAAATCTGATGGCACGGGAGTGCCCCCGCCAAGACGAGCCAAGCGAAGCGCAAGGGCACTACCTATCTTTTCTCGAAGCACTTCGTCGTATTTTTGAACCCTCTTAACTTGGCTTTGGATTATACCAGATAAACAAAATTTTCGGGATATGATGTCAGTGGTTGACTTATTAAACCTATAAAGTTTCAATTGCATAGCTCTTATACTTTAGATTTTATTGATATCTAAAATACCCCGATTTCGTCACTGACTCACTGACTGATGATCATCAATATTCTTAAGGTTCTTCCTGAAGTCCTAGAAAGCTGAAACTTGATATGTAAGCTAGTAATAATACACAAACAACAAAAAAATCTTAAAACTTGAAAGTTTTACCCCCCAACCCCTTAAACTAGGGGGGGAAAGTTTGTATGAGACTTCCGTAAATTTTGATGCTAGAGGTCTAAAAATTTATATAGGGCCCCCCTATATAAATTTTTGGTCCTTGTTATAAATAAACCCCAAAAAAAGAAAGAAAAAATTAACAACAGAAAAATACTCGTATAAATATCATAAGCAACATACAAAAAGAAATGAAATCCCACAAAAACATTTCATGTTAAATGTTGCCAAGACGAGACCATGTAGCTCGCACTGTCAAAACGTAATCAGAAGGCCAATTCTCGTAAAAACCGGGCAAGAGCGAGTCGGACTCGCGCACCGAGGGTTCCGTAACATCCGGGTTTATGCATAAGGTTTATGTTTATAAAATTAAATGTTTTTTTTTATTCTTAAGTTGATTGAATGAATTTTAAATTGCGGTTTACGATTTATGACGTATTAAAAAAAAACTACTTACTAGATCTCGTCCAAACCAATTTTCGGTGGTAGTTTACATGGTAATGTACATCATATATTTTTTTTAGTTTTATCATTCTCTTATTTTAGAAGTTACAGGGGGGGGGACACACATTTTACCACTTTGGAAGTGTCTCTCGCGCAAACTATTCAGTTTAGAAAAAAATGATATTAGAAACCTCAATATCATTTTTGAAGACCTATCCATAGATACCCCACACGTATGGGTTTGATGAAAAAAAAAATTTTGAGTTTCGGTTCTAAGTATGGGGAACCCTAAAATTTATTGTTTTTTTTCTATTTTTGTGTGAAAATCTTAATGCGGTTCACAGAATACATCTACTTACCAAGTTTCAACAGTATAATTCTTATAGTTTCGGAGAAAAGTGGCTGTGACATACGGACGGACAGACAGACAGACAGACAGACGGACAGACAGACAGACATGACGAATCTATAAGGGTTCCGTTTTTGCCATTTGGCTACGGAACCCTAAAAAAAAACGTTCACATTCAAGTCGCAGTGCCTCAAAAGTTCCAAAATGTCACAAAAGGTATTCTACTAAACCAAAAAAGTATGTCAAACGTAACGTTTACTGCAATGATATTGCGACTAGACTGAAAACAAAAAATGTACCAAAACGGTATTCTGCTAAAGTTTCGACATGACATTTAAAAATTTATTGGTATTCCACTAAAAATAAAAATGTCAAAACTGACGTAAGCATGAGATTATTTGTACACCGGACTGTGACAAATAATTTTAGCTTCTGCATAGTTAAAAGCGTATAAAATTTACATTTCCCGCCTTTTTGTATTGATTTCAGTAAGATTCAATATAAACTCCACAAAATACGAATTGCTATAATGTCAAATAACGGAATTATAAGAAGTTAGTCAAAAGCAACATTTCACAAATCGGATTGGAGGCTTTGTGAAGAAATATTGTTATAATGGCAGATTTAGCCATTTATGAAAAATTTCTGGAGCACGCGCGGGTTACGACGACCCTTTTATATCGCCGACCAAATGCAGCTCTTCGGTTAATGGACATAGCGTTCGAAATGCCGGATCTGGAATTTGTTGGCGTGCCGCAAAGCCGAACACACCGGTGTACATTTCCCGCCTACACTACACCACTAAGGTGGAGGACATCGTTGAGTACGTGCGCCAGAAGACGAGGTACACGCCGAGGGTGCAGTTACTGGAGTCGTACCGCAACGTCAACTTCAAGGCGTTCGTGGTGCGCGTGCCGAATTGTTATCTGCCCGTCGTCATGGAAGAAGACTTCTGGCCGCAGGACGTGGTGTTCCGTCGCTTCCGCGGACAAGTACCACAGAACAGCACAAGAATAAGCTAGTGAAGTGAAGTTCTATAAATAGACAGGCTAAATAAAAGTGTGTGTCGCGACCTCATCCACGAGCCGTACATTAATTTGTACCCTCCACGATGGCATAAGTACTAAACCCAAGGCAAGTTAAAGGATTGTTTTACACTGCCCTTCAAGAGACAGGATTCTCCTAGTTTGAAGGGCAGGGGTCTTCTCAAATGTAATAGCCATTCCCAACCCCTATTGAATTAACACTGATGTTACCTAGGCTAAGTCTTTTGGTTAATAAATAATTACTTACATTCTTGTAAAAGTAGTGTTGTAACACTTTTAACTTATTGGTTCCAGATAGACACTGTCATCTATTACTATAGAGGTTTTGGGTACTCTATACCCCTGGCCTCGGTGAAATACATACAATCTTCTATTCACATTTTAGGTGTTCAATAGGTACACCTCTGCCTAACCCTTCAGGGATTTAAAGGTGTGATGTTTACTTCAATTGTATTAAGTAGTATATAATAAAATATAAGAGGACCCTAGAAGAGGATACCTTAGTATACATTTTACTAAAATAAAACAATAGTGGTATGAAAAATACTTTAATAAATTAACAATTCTCATCTTAAATTATTAAAAAACGAATATAAACATAATAATTAATTAGACTTTTTTTCATTCATTCATTTAGGTTTGCGACTAATTAGTGTTGATGGTAGCTGCGGAGGGCCAAACGTTGTCTCCTGTTTTATAGAATCACCATCCACTTAAGACCCACTTGGAACAACTCCACCAGGCTGAAAAGGAAAATTTGTGGTTTTTAGTAAGTCAAATCATCATCATCATCTGTCTGGCCTTTTCCCAAATATGTACTATGTTGGGGTTCGCTTCCAGTCTAACCGGATGCAGCTGAATACCAGTATTTTACATGGAGCTACTGCCTATCTGACCTCCACAACCCAGTTAATTACTGGGTAATAAACCCCTTGGTAAGACTGGTTGTCAGACTTTCAGGCTTCTGACTACCCCGTCATTGTTTAATTTGAGTACTATTATAATAATAAAATAATTATGTTTCAGGTGGCGCAGGCTATCCCTTGAAAAATCTACATTCAAGATACCACAAGTGGACACAGATCCCGATACCTTTTTCCTTTTATGCAAAGTTTTTGTGTTATTTAAATGTTATAATATAGTATGTTTTCCTTTGTATTTCTTTATAATTATATTATATGAATGACTTGATTTTTTTTATTGCATGTACAAAAAATTCATACTTTACCTCTATGGGACACCAATAAATAGTCTTTCGACAGCATCAGCAAGCCTCCCAAGGTTCTGCACTATTAATTTGCTGTATCAGCTGTGAAATGTTGCATCTCCACCTGAGGTAAAACTCTCCGAGCCTCATCTAGTACAGCCAGAGGGCGACCTAAATAACGTAATAAAAATACCATACTTAATCGTTATCAATAGTCATCATAAGTCTTAACCGCAATATGAATAGCTGTAGGGTTAGAAAAATCCACTCACTGCGGTATCTCGCTTGCAGAGTTCGAGCACTGTTGTAGCATCGGCAGGGCTAGGGTTTGGTGATGACGCACGAGTCTGGACAGAACATGGGGCTGCAGTGATCTCGAAAATCGATCGGCTCAGTGATCGCTCAACACCGACAGCGCTTCCACTTTGACTGTAGAAAGTTGAGCAGTTTGTTCCATTGTATCTCAGACACTAGCTGCACGTCTTTCCATTCCTACAAAATATTACGTACATTTGAATACATTTGCACAGCATGATAATTAAATAATGATTTAAGTCAAACAATTATACACTTACTTTGTATTAAAACGATCTTTCTCGCACGAAATACTTGTTATAAACTACACACGATATTGTTAAGTTATTGTTTGATTCAGTTTGATGTTGACAATGTGGTGCGTTCCGAGTTGCGATGTAATCGATTTGAGTGTGCTTAAAAACTAAAGACTAACTAGTCGCTATAAATCGTAGGGATGCGATTACACTCACCTAAATCGTAAACAATTTAGGTATTAGTGCGGTCGGGACCTTCCAATCGCACTAAACCGGAATCTAACAGCTCTAACTTCAATTACATCTTTCGATTTCCTACAAATTGAATAGTGTTTATAGCGCTTAATTCGGAATGCGGCCTGGCGATTACCAATTACGTTCCATGTTAGCTTTCTAGCCGATTTTTTCTTTTAATGATTTTGTATTTTCAAAGATATTTAATAACAAACGGGAAATGAAAATACTATGAGCATACACTTAATCAAGCAAATTAATAAAGACATAAAACAAATCAGAAAATAAGGTTGATAAAAATTAGAGTATCACAATATAGTCAGCGTACATTGAACCAACATTAAAATATGTTTAATTTCGTAAACGAGAACAAAGTTGACTATACTGCAATGATATTGCGACTTGAATGTGAACAAACCGAATTTTAAGATTAGTAGAATACCGTTTTTTGATCTATTCACAATATCATCGCATTCCGGTGTCATGTTTTTCACATTGCACGTTAATTAGTAGAATTGACCTTCGGATCTCATGTACAGCCAAGCTTCGAACTCTACACGCCCTTACTCTAACAACTCACACAAGGCCTAACTTCGCAAACTCTACACCTTAGTCAAAATATATAGCTTGGCCATTTCGCTACATTCACATGAGCGTAAGAAATGAGTAAGGTGAAAAACTCTCATACTGTTAATGGTTCTTGTAGTAACGAAACGGCCAAGCCATATATTTTGACTAAGGTGTAGAGTTTGCGAAGTTAGGCCTTGTAGAGTTAGGGCGTGTAGAGTTAGAAGCTTGGCTCTACATGAGATCTGATTACTTTTTGACAGTGCGAGCTACATGGTCTCGTCTTGGCAACATTTAACATGAAATGTTTTTGTGGGATCATGTTTTCAACTTACGTAATAGTTGGTGGCGTGAATTTACTTTACAAAATAGTTACTTCGTTTATACTGATTCAAAATAGGAAACTATTATATCGTCGACCGTAGGTTCAATTGGTGTAAGGGACAAAATACGATTTTTCAGGAGAGGCCGACAAAGTTTTTTTTCGGACTAAATCGCCCATAACTTTTTTTGTTATTAACCTTTTTCGGATCTGATTTCACACATCATCTTGTATTTTGGTGCTCTATCTACCTGTCTAACATTTATTTAAATAAGTTAGGTATTTAAGAAAATAGATGTCCCTTACACCAACGTATTTTGTTAGTAATGTCCCTTACTGAACAAGTATCTTGTAGTCCCGTCCCTTACATTAAATTGATCTCTACGTTGGATCCAACCTATAATGATAAAATAGTGTAAAGGTTTGTTGGAAAAAATGAAACACACACTTTTGACGTACGGATATCTTAAATTTGGAAATCGTTATAAAAAATCATATAAGAGACATGAAAATGTATTAGAACCGTGCGTGCGTTTTTTTGTGTGTCGCTTACATGCAATATTTGTACATTGTAATAGCCAATTTCTAATAACTGTAATACATTTTTATTTCATTTAATATGTTTATTATAATCACATTATTATTATAAAAAAATGGTAATAATTTTACCTATAGGTACTTTGAATTCTTATTCAAATACAAGAGTTATCATCATCATCATTTCAGCCGAAAGTCGTCCACTGCTGGACATAGGCCTCCCCCAAGCACCTCCACTTCGACCGTTTCTGTGCTTCTCGCATCCAACGGGTTCCTGCGGCCTTCACAAGGTCGTCGGACCACCTTGTGGGAGGCCTTCTAACGCTACGTCATCCAGTACGCGGTCGCGAATCTGGCAAACGACCCAAGAGCTAGATTGACCCGACACTATACCGAAGACATCCCGGACGCCTGTACGAGATTAGGATGGCTCTGAAGCAGGTCAAAAACAACCAGGCGCCGGGTGATGATGGAATTACGGCCGAGCTCCTGAAGGCCGGCGGCAAACCCGTTCTTAAGGCCCTTGAGAAGCTGTTTGGTCAGACTCGAGGGCAAAACACCACAGGCATGGAACAGAGGTGTGGTGATACTTTTCTTTAAGAAGGGCGACAATACCCTTCTTAAGAATTATAGGCCCATCAAGCTGTTTTCGAGAGTCATCACGAACCGTCTCGCGCGCGGTTTTGACGACTTCCAGCTAGACCACATACATACGCTGCGACAGGTTATACAGAATACCGAAGAGTTTAACCTGTCTCCCTGCTTAGCGTTTCTGGACTACGAGAAAGCCTTTGATTCGATCAAGACATGGGCTGTGCTGCAGTCTCTTCAACGGTGCCAGATCGACTATCGGTACATCAAGGTGCTAAAGTGTCTGTACGAAAACGCAACTATGTCAGCCCAACTCCAGGATCAGACCTCGAAACCTATTCTTCTGCAGCGAGGTGTAAGGCAGGGAGAAGTTATCTCTCAAAAACTGTTCACCGCTGCACTGGAGGATGTCTTCGAGGTTCTTTACTGGAAAGGGGCTGGCATTAACATCAATGGCGAGTACATAACTCACCTTCGGTTTGTCGACGATATTGTAGTCATGGCTGAGACTATGGAGGACCTCAGTACAATGCTCGATGATTTCGGTAGAGCCTCCGAAAGAGTGAGTCTTAAAATGAACATGGACAAAACGAAGGTCATGTCAAATGCCCATGTAACACCCACTCTCATAAAGATCGGAGACGCTACACTCGAAGTCGTGCTCGAGTTTGTTTACCTAGGACAAACTGTCCATTTAGGTAGGTCCAACTTCGAGAAAGAGGTCAATCGTCGAATCCGACTCGGCTGGGCAAAGTTCTGGAAGCTACACAATATCTTCTCGTCCCACTACCGCAGTGTCTCAAGACGAAAGTCTTTGACCAGTGCGTGTTGCCAGTGATAAACGTGGTCGCTTACAATGGGCCTTATTAGAAGGCAAAAGTCACCCAAATGGCATGCTATGCTTGGAGTTTTCCTGCGTGATCGAATCAATGAGGAGATCCGCAGGAGAACCAAGGTAACCGACATAGCCCGATGAATTGCCAAACTTAAGTGGCAGTGGGCAGGGCACATTGTTCGCAGAACAGATGGTCGATGGAGCCGAAAGGTTCTGGAGTGGTGACCGCGTAGGTAAGGCGGAAAGACGACCTTGTGAAGGATGCAGAAACCCGTTGGATGCGAGAAGCATAGAACCGGTCAAAGCGGAGGTGCTTGTGGGAGGCCTATGTCCAGCAGTGGACGTCTGTCGGCTGAAATGATGATTAGAGAATAATTAGGTAACATTGAATAGTTTTATATTATTATGATTCTTCTGTCTTCGTCGAAGCAACTGGTTTAATTGGTTTTATTTTTCAATTTTTACCACATTCTTTTTGTGAAAAACCGTGCACAATCCCGACCAAACGACAGGTGAACTTGCACTGATAGCACAGTATAGATATGCAAGCGACTTTTTTTTATGCCCGCGTGCTGCTTTCGCATTGGTATCATCCTCTCTTTCACACACAGAAAGACTTTGAGAGATAGACAAGGATGGTAATAGTGGAAGCACGAGCTATCTTGTCTTATGAAGTGTGTGTAAATAAGGGTAACAGTGTAAATATTAATTACTTCTCACGAGCAAATTGTTGTAACGGACACTGAACCTAAATATAATTCGATCCAAATAGGTGTAACGTTGACACTGCTTAAAATATGACAATGCAAATTGGGGTAAGGGACAACTATGTCAAAACTCGTGCAAACCATTTAAAGTATGGGTGATATTTATTTTTTGAGATAACAAAGACATTAGTGTAAGGCCAGTTTTATTATGATTTCTTCAAAAATAAACCATGTAATGGTAATTCGTTGATTGGGAAGACCCTTACCTTATTTGAAGTGGATTGGCAGCGGTAATTACACCATTTCAAATTGCTATATTGCATAGTTTTTCAGATACATTGTTATTATGGGGCTGATTCGAAATTTGGATCCAAAAAATCATTGGGGTAAGGGACATTTTTTTTAAGCTAGAATTTTTTCATATACACCATTCGAAAGAGCGAAAAATTCTGAACAAAACTGTATACTCAACTCATTTTGGGTATTTTGTCCCTTACACCAATTGAACCTACGGTCGACGATATAAATCGAGCTTAGATAGCCATTTTTTGTTTCTGCACTTCACAGACGCGTGTCTCAAGCGGATGCCACGCACGCTCGCAATGCTCCCAACCCGTCTGAGATAACGTGTCCGTGAGCGGTGTCTATGTGTGCGTTGCTCGAGCGCACTTTGTATGTAGATTGACTTCTGTACTATCTGTATTTTGTGGCGCCGTCTTGCGCTCATTGATAATAGTACCTAAGTACCTAACCGTTCGGCGCGGAGATTGGATAACCTACTTAGTGTCGCTCGGTGTCCAACTTTTAACCTTTTTTAAATATTTTTGGGACAAAATATAACATGGGGTAAAAATTATTGGAATCGATTCAGTTACTTATTCTGAACAAACTATATTCAGGTTTCGCTTAGACTAAAACTAACGTTGTATATGTGTGTACAGACGCCAGCACATCAAGCTACTACAATCTGTCAAATTTCATTAATAGAATTTTAACTTTATCGCTAAAGCATAAGTCTCAAAGTTCATTGGGAAAATTTCACAGTTTCGGATAGCTTGATGTGCTGGCGTCTGTACATCATCATCATCTGCCTAGCCTTTTCCCAACTATGTTGGGGTCGGCTTCTAGTCTATACCGGATGCAGCTGAATACCAGTATTTTACATGGAGCGACTGCCTATCTGACCTCCACAACCCAGTTATTACTGGGTAATACGATACCCCTTGGTAAGACTGGTTGTCAGACTTTCGGGCGTCTGTACATAAATGGTAAAGTAAATAAATAAATATAAATCATCCCTCATGCCATGTGTTGTCATCGCGACGTAGGTACTCGTTGCGGTGAGCCGCCGGTGTGCCCCCGGGCCGCAATATACTCGCAGACATATACGGGCTTGGGGCATTCTGCTTCAACTGTATCAAAGTCTAGGTTAATTAGGTTTATCGGTTTGACTAGGCACGCACAATATTGTGTGCTTTAAGAGCGGGTACGCCGTACGGCATTTCATACAAACTTTCAAACCCTTATTTTTCGAAAGGAATGAACCGATTTTAATGAAACTTCATACGCATAAGCAGGATACAATGGTCTAAAAAGTTAGTAGAGAACATTTTCGAAAAATAGTGTTACAGCCAAATTAGACACAACTCACTTAATATTGTACGCTGAGTGCTCAGTGAATTATTCCTCATTTTCTAACCTTGGAGGACCAATGTGTACCTATGTGCCCATTGGGATAATTACCACTAATGTGCCTGTAAACAAAACCATTTTGTAAAAGTGTAGTTTCACGCCGACTGAATTTCCACTAACATGGTTAGTCAGCATTAAATATTAACAAGGGGACACAACTTTAGTTCTTTACGTTTCTCCGTAACGAGAACCCAATTACAATGTATTGCTGTCGGTAACTACTGAAATTAAGGAAGATTTCATAGACTAACGAATTAAGTGCCATTCTTATTGATAGCTTGATAAACTCGGCAGACGAGGAAGTTCTGTATAAAACTTAATAAATTACCTTAAATCTATCCGCTGCTCGGACGCGGATCGTGACTGTTACGTATAGTACAGAACTGAGCTGCAACGAATGCAGCTCTCAATAACGCCGACTTTACTGAAATCACTACCGAGTGAAAGTTTGTATTTAAAAGTGTGTACAGGGCTTTACTTGAACAAGAAACGAGGCTAGAACTTTTCACGTGACAAATAAAACTGGCTTGATAGAGCGCAAACTGCGCTGTTCGATTTTCAAATGTTAACATTATCTTTCATTTGTTTTTGGTGGTCACTATAAGTCTGTGCTACACTCAGAACGCTTAATTTTGTTTGTTATATATTGATACTTTATTAATTGCTATTATGCTTTGTTCAGTGATAATAGTTTAAAATGACACCGGGAAGTTGATTTAATAAATATAAAAATAAGAATATATATCATCAGGTATGCTAAACATTATCAATGATTCTGAATCTGCAGTGATTATCAAATTTGAGAAATATTATACATGGTTATGGTCTGTATTGCTGCCTATTGTCAAATGAGATGCTTGGCAATTAGCCAAACTAGGGGTTTATACAACCAGCACGCTAGTTAAAGTGCTAACTTGGAGGCTCGTGACGGAACTGCCAATGTACTAGATCATGTACTAGCTTGGCGTGTCGACTGTTTCTACCTGTAGAGATTTCCTTTAGATTTGTTGCGAAACAAATAGCGTAATTTAAAGTGAATTTACAGTTCGTATCTTAATAGTCAGTGTTTAATCATCATCATCCACAGCCCGACTTCACCCACTGCAGACCATAGGCCTCTGTTTTCATATGCCAAAGTGTACTTACTAAAACTAAAATACTTAACCTATATTCCTGCAAATGTTCTTTAGGCATATAGTTTTCTTCTATATCCCATTCCATTTGTTTAGGTAATTAAATAAAGGTAAACAAAAAAACCACGTGACTTAGTTAACCGACTAAACGTAATACCCGTCACTTCAGTTGTCATGCTACGTCACAGTTTTAAGGTCATAGCACACATATCGACTCGGAAAGGGATCGTAACCGTATCGCCACGGTTCATGAGCTTGTCCCGAGCCGAGGCGTTACGTTACGTTACGATTCCGATTGGTGTGCGGTGCAGTAGAGAGTTTCATACAAAGAATACTGAACGGCTCGATTTGATATGTGTGCTATGACCTGTACTCTTCAATTTAGCAACGTTATTAACGAATTATAACGTTGCTAAATTTAAGAGTACAACTGAGACGTAGTATGACAACTGAATATTACGTTTAGTCGGTTAACCACGTCACGTGGTTTTTTTGTTTACCATAATTTAACTACCTACCGAAACAAATGGAGTATCTAGTCTCATTCTCCATAGAAATATCGACGCTGGAAAGCGATTTTGTCGTATCCCGAAAAATGGCTTTTTTTTTTACTGCATCATTGAAATCAGAAAAAAATACTGCGTCAGACGGTCTGATCAACATTTTCCTACGATGTTTTTTTTTATGATACGACGTTGACTTTTTCTAAACTTTTGTTACAAAAGAGACTTCAAAATGCTGTAAATACCATAAAATCAACTACTTTAAATTGATACATAGATACAACAAAAACGCTATAAGTTTTTTTTTCGCAGTCAATATACACGGTCCTCGTTTGTATGCTACGAGACACTTACAGCAGTATGTATTTGTCTCAAAAAATGTTCTACTGAGATACAGCAATTTCGCCGCCTGAGTATTTTATGCCAGCTAGAGATTGGATGGTCCTGCGCCTGATCTCTCTCCGCTCGTCTCGGATTGCCGTCCCATCGGACTATGAGAGTCAGGGAAGAGGGGGTGTACCTGTGTCTGCGCGCACACTTGTGCACTCATCATTCTCCTGCCCTTATCCCAATTATTTGGGGTCGGCGCAACTTGATTTATTTGTATTTAATACAAAATTCAAGATGTACTCCTAAAAAGAATATTAGGTACTACGAAATGCAAGGACTTATAAATTTACTTCATATTAGATACATCATAATCGTTACCTAAAATTTTAAAGCTATTTCGATGTGCCATAAGTGACAACTACCAAGATACAGCAATATTCAGCTTCAAATTGAAATACCATTTGCTGTAACTAATATAAAACGCACGTTAGACTAACTTTAGAATGCTATCATTGTTGCCATCTGATCATTTTCATTATAAGAAATAAGTGTTCCAAAAAAATTAAATTAAAAATTTAAAAAACCCCCGACACAAAAAATAAAATAAAATTAAATGTAAGTAATTGGAAAAGGATCAAATAATTTAAAAACCCCCAACTTAAAGAATCTAGGTAACGAGACTAAAACAGATAAATTCATATGGCAGTCGGGGGACCTCTTAGCATAGAAGGTGTTCCACAGAACGGTCCCCCGACTTCCATATTAATTTATCTGTTTTAGTCTCGTTACCTAGATTCTTTAAGTTGGGGGTTTTTAAATTATTTGATCCTTTTCCAATTACTTACATTTAATTTTATTTATTTTTTTGTGTCGGGGGTTTTTTAAATTTTTTATTTAATTTTTTATTTCATGCTTTTTGTACGGACTCCTTAATTTTTGTATTTCATATCTTTTATTTTCTTGCGTTTTAAGATTCAGGTAATTTGGTGTTTAATCAGGTTTTTTATCCTTCAAAAAATAATTATTAATTTATAGTTGAAGAATAATTTTTAAGACTAAACAGATTTTTTTGTTTTATTATATTCTTTTTCTAGTTCTTCCCTTAGTTATTCAACTTTCGGACAAGTATTCCATATCGTTAGATATCTTAGGTATTTAGATCTTGATTGATTGATCAGACAAAAAAAAATATTTTGTAGTTTTTAGTTTTCATTTCGTTAGTTAATATTCCTCATTCCCTTACAATATAGTGTACATTATTATACTTGTCAAGCTCTTGCATTTGATACCTATATTGAAGGAGTTGTGAAAAAAAAATATAATTCGCCATTTTGTGGTGGCGGCCATGTTGGATTTGAAATTTGTAATAGCGTATAGTATTCTACTAGTCAAGCCCTTTCATTTGATACCCATATTGAGGGAGTTGTGAAAAAATATGTACTCCGCCATTTTGTGGCGGCGGCCATCTTGGACCGATTTTCATCAAACATAGCTAAGAACACTCCCGACTAATTCACCTTTTAAACAAAAAAAACAAAATCAAAATCGGTTCAGCCGTTCGGGAGCTACGATGCCACAGACAGACACACACACACACACACACACACACACACACACACACAGACACGTCAAACTTATAACACCCCGTCGTTTTTGCGTCGGGGGTTAAAAATGACCACTCTGATTCAGTTAGTTTATGAATTATGAATTTTTGAAATAGTTTTTTGGCTCTGGTGTAAAGTTCAACTTTTCGAGATACTACAAGATTGCTTTCTTGCGTCGATATAATAACAGAATTAGATATTTCAGTCTACTACTGGTGTACGACAATGACAGTTATGTACAAAATGCTTCAGTCATTTGCAGAGCCCAAATTGTAGTCGGAAGTTTAATGAAAACCTCGCAGCGGAGCGGTAGGTACCTACGTGAAGTCTGACGCTTAAAAGAGCGCTCTACATATGCAGCACTGAAAATAAAAATGAAGATGGGCAATTGATTGTGGAGGTCTTTAGACTTGCATTGATTTTGCGTTCAAAACTTGATATCATCGTATCTGTATATATAGATATACGAACTGTCACCATAATCATTTTACTATATTTATCTACCAGGTTTAAAATTGTGATTTGTTTCCAGGTCCAGAGTCCAGTGCTGGTGGTGGAGCTCAACTTGAACAGACTAGAGGGCACACAGCTCAGGGCACTGGGTCTGCTGTCCGTGTACGGGTTCAACGTGACGTATGAGGTGCGAGGAGCAGCGCAGTCGCCGGGACCCACTTCATGCAGCGCCATCGAGTGCAGACTGCTGGGGCACTGCTACGCCAGGCGGGATTATCAGTAAGTTACAGTAATGGCACAAAATTAACAATTTCATTAAGAACTTATTAGTTTTTAATTTTTTTTGATGTAATCATAGAACTCACTGATATCCAAAAAGGCTGTCTTTTACAATCTTGTAATAATTATAGCCTTTACGTTTTTTTAATATCAATTAGAGCACAGTCTTTGTTGGAAACCCGTTAGCTGAGGAAAAAAAAGAGTGGATGCTAGCGAGAACAAAACGGGTGCCAGAGACACTGACAAAATATAGTGTCATTCACTGTTTGTGAATTCTGGTTTGCATAGCGAAAACCTCGCTTTCATAATTTAATACCGTGGCAGATATTTCCCCGGGATTATTCACAATATTTATTGCTAACTCTACAATATTTTCCGCATCGCAGAGAGTTTTACTGTTCGTGTTTCGAGGGTTACTCCGGAGCGGACTGCGGAGAGGGTCCGCTGTGCCCGAGGACCTCCAACATGTGTAAGAATGGCGGCACCTGCAGGTGAGTGAACACATGACCCTAAGCTTGCCAGCGAATCATACATATTTACCTATGTTTCTAGGACTGATATTCAGTAAATCATCATCTGCCTAGCCTTTTCCCAACTATGTTGGGGTCGGCTTCCAGTATAACCGGATGCAGCTGAATACCAGTATTTTACATATAGCGACTGCCTATCTGACCTCCACAACCCAGTTTCGAGGTAATACGATACCCCTTGGTAAGACTGGTTGTCAGACTTTCGGGCTTGTGACTACTCGTAACGACTGTCAAAGATCCACGAATGACAGCCGGTACCAATGGCTTAACGTGCTTTCCGAGGCACGAAGGGGTCTCAGTATATAAGATGGTCACCCATCCACAGACGAACCGCGGCAAGCGTAGCTTAACCTGATCGATCGACCAGTGTGGCTTTTATTATTTAGCCACGGGCCCCTCGTATTCAGTTAATATTGTACTGACATTCAGTTAATGTTGTTCGTATAACCATTAACCATGTTCATGTATGAGTTTACTGCTACAATATGTTTATTTGCCAACACAACATAAAACATTACAGCAAAGAAGGAAAATGTGTAGAAAACAAATTTTATTTTCTTCATTACCTACTACAGTTTCGGTTTTTTTATTTCCCGAGAGCGAGTCACATCTGTTTGTAAGGGTCACACAACCGTTTCAATGAATTCCGCTTTTTGCGTCGTGTATCCTCAATTTCGATGGGTTTTGTTCAAGAACAAAAAGGGGTTAAAATTAAAGTACCTACCATAAACTTAACGTACAGACGCCAGCACATCAATCTTTTAAGATTTTTAATTTTATCGCTATAGCATAAGATTCAAAGATGATTGGGAAAATTTTACAGTTTCGGGTAGCTTAATGTCGCCAGCACATCAAGCTACCCGAAACCGTAAAATTTTCTGTACATTGTTTTGTAGATTTCTGACACATTTATCAATGTGGGTAGAAGTGTTGTAAATTATTATTTGCTGCTACAGGAGTATATGTCAACCAAAGACTCGATCAAAAATGCTCATTAAAAAATCAACCCTTAGGCTTTATTCATCGAATCATATTATATAATCTGTATGTATCGACAGACAGATGGGCCCGGCCGCCGTCAGCTGTATCTGTGCGCCGGGCTACACGGGCGACCTGTGCGAGGCGCAGCTAGCACCACCCGGTGAGAAATTATTTAATTTTAATAGTTTATTTTTATCTTTATTGTTATTTATTTAGTATCTAAATAGCACTCCACTTATACAAAGTATGTTCTTTCTTGTTCTCTTATTTCTATTTAACGTTTAAAATTCGTGCACCATGAACACACTGGCCTTTCTAATATAATAATTATATAAATACTTAATTTACAAAATTGTCAGCAATTTCGCAAATAAATAAAATAAGCAAAATTAACAATCTTCTTGCAGCCATACGTCAATGTTTACATCTCATGACCTCAAATATCTCACTATCCATTACATTACCAAGCCACTTCCAAAATAACGAGGCGTTTTCAAGAAATTAATTAGGAATACAAAGAAATAGAAAGCTTTTCTGGCAAAACAATACACGATTATATAATGTTCAAGAGTCCTGTTACATATTTTACGCAAATTCATGATTTTTGACGCTGTAATTTTCAGCAGTTGTAAGATATTTTAATTATTTGTTTAAGAATAACGATAGTACTATTCTCTTTCTTGTAAGTTGCAGTTACACATTTTCATTTTTCTTTTCGTTTAATTTACTATAAATATTTTACGAACACAGTTTGCAAGAAACACCGTTGGCGATGGAAGTTTGACGCTCAAATTCACATTGTTATATTCAATTCTTATAAATGCTAAAATTATAAAAAGATACTTTGAATGTTTTACTTGTTTATTGGAGTTCTAGAATTCCTTTAAATTCCTTGAGTTTTTATGGATAAAATCGTAAAGAAAGCCTAATTTAAGCAATAAATGTCTTGATTCAGCGTCCATTACACTCCAAATTAACGCAACTTTATCAAATAAACTAATATTATATAAAACTTCAATCTACAATGAATACGTTTCATTAGTTTTCGTTTCTCAATTTAATAAAACAAAATTGCACCCTCAGTCCCGCGCAAGCGCTTGACGAGGTAGGACCTGTCGCCGAATTTTTGGCGCGCAATCGTCCGGAGATCGCTACTATTATCGACTCGTGTACGCCGATCGAAATAATTTGATTTGCGTTTACGATCCGTAATAGGACTCTTAAACACACACTTTATTTCATAATGTTTGTATTTCTGTGAATTTTATAGCAATAATTGTCTGTGACTTACCTAAACTATTAGTAACGTATTTACTGAAGTCAAAAAGACAATAAAACTAAGAACTGAGCACTCAACCAAACCATCTCTCCATAAAAGTACCTACAGACCAACCTATTGTTCAAAGTTTAACTTAGGTTATAACTTAATTGCCACGTTAATATTATTTGTGTTAATTTGGTTCTAGAATGCGGTATAGAAGAATGTGCAGAAGTTTGTAAAGAAGGAACAGATTGTGATTGTAACCCGAAGGATACAGACTTCTGTGAGTATTTACATTCATCGATAATTCTAGGAAGCAGTGATAAATTCGTTTACTAGAAGCCGTGTAACAGTATCTATACGTTGTATGTTTATAGCATCAGCACGATTTGAAACAAGACTGGAAGTAGTGGACCAAGCAGGTGTAAACATATCTCAAGAAATCATAAAACAGGTATACACTGAGAAGTTAAAAAACAGAACCATATATTCCAGAGAGATAAAATAAAATAACAATGATTATGTTACTTCTTTCAGTTGACAAGCTATATAATGGCGTCAAACATAACATTAGAAGATGAAATAGAAATTCTAAACATAAGGTAAGTTTCTCTTCAATAAATAACAGGTACTTTTGTTGAACACACGAGATACATTTCATGTCGTAATGGTATGATCTGTGCATGTGACAGTACGGTGTCGGAGGGAGGCGCACGCGAGGTGTGGGTGCGCGTGTGGGCCGCGCGGCGCGAGGCGGGCGCACTGCGCGCGGTTCTCGCGCATTTTCGCACGCACAACGTGCGTTTGCGCACCGACACGCTGCAATTCTACATGCAGCCTGCGCTAAGTCTGCACGTGAGTATATGCCATGACTCAGTCTCAGTAACGTCATCATCCTCTGGACCGCCTTTTGTAGGATCTCGAGCTCAAGTAAACAAGCTCAAGTAGTCGAGCTCGACTATATATCTTGAAACAACGTCCATGTCTCATAGTGCCAAAAGTTGGTGAAGTAATTATTTTGCGAGACGCTACATGCTCCCCGGGATGATAAAATGAAAAAAAATGTATAAGAAAGCTGATAAAAGCTACATTAGGTGGTTTTCTGGTCTACTCTGATTTTCTTTTTTTCATTATAATAAATGTTACTGAATTACCCAAAATCGTTTGTTGTCTAAAAGTATGTTACCCGCTAACAAGTTAAAATTAAAAACTGAAAACTCTACAACCGGTAACCAAGGTATAAAACACAGAACAAAAGCCACAAACTACTAATTCTATATATTTAGTTACTATCATGTGTAGCAGTATTTGCGGTTAGCCCACATTTTACTATTTTTAGCAAGGGTTCACCCCGTCTCCCAGATCCCGCCTTTGTCAGGAATAAATAAGATACTAGAGACCACTTGGGACCGGTTGTTAGACATATTTTTTTCGTAGTTTTATTACAAAGGCAGGAATGTGGCACATGCCAAAGTAAAGCGAAGTTTGATTAAAAGTATGCGTCTAACTATACCCACCCATTCTTAGATTAGCTTGGTAAGCTTAACTTTCAATTAAGCTTACCATGGTATCTTTTTTTGTTAAGATACAAACTCAAACCTCAACTCAAAGCATTTATTTCAATTGAACCATTTACAGGCACTTTTGAACGGTCTAAAAGTCGGTCAGTGGGAAACCTGCCTACATTTTTGTAATTTGTGCTAGATAAAGATGTTTAGGTTTAGCGTGGAGGCTAACTGCTATAAGTCATCGTCTCATCAACAACGTTTCCTAGACGATAACGAAATAGTAAAGTTAATCAACGACATACATGACCAAGTTTTAATGTTTGTAAGAGCCCGTTCAATTACTTCAATATTAAACGTTTGGTGCCGACTATAGCGAGATTTGGCAATGTTCCAGCACATTTGATACCAGATAGCTCTGGTTAACCTGGCTTAGCCGTTTCTTTATGATCCTTATTGTTGGGCACACCCTAATACCGCTACATGCTAAATCTCATGTTCATATGACCGCATTAAGGTCATAGCACACGTATCAAATCTGAAAGGGACCGGCACCGTATCGCCTTTCGCCTCGCCGTCAAACAGGCGTCAACCTAACGTAAGCACGTAACCAAAGCGGATCAGAAGCTCCGATACGCCGACTCGCCGCTCGATCGTTGGTTGATGGTGCAGCAGGCAGGCCGGAGGAGTGAGAGGGGCAAGAGTGGACGAAGAGACGTAAGCTCGGGTACGGAGAGACGTAAGCGCGGGGACGAAGAGCCGTAAGTGTGGGGATGACGAGCCGTAACGCACCGCACCGCGGTTCGTGAGCTTGTCTCGAGGCGAGACGATTACGTTACGATTCCGATTAGTGTGCGTTGCAGCAGAGAGTTTCTTACAAAGAATACTGCTCGAGTTGATACGGTGCCGATCCCTTTCCGGTTTGATACGTGTGCTATATGACCTTTATACGTAAATACAACTGACGCACTCATTTTATGCATACAAAATCATGCGGAATTCATACATTCTAACAAAATCAAGTTAATCTTCATAAAGTTATGATTCACCACCAGCCCACCAAGAAATGGGGAATACATACTCCAACATAGAAATGTACGTTGTAAGATACAAGTTTCGTCTTTTCTTTTTCGATATGTTGTTAAAAGTCGAAAACTAAAAGTGCGTAACTCCATGACTATGTTGACTGGAAATTATTTAAAATAGTAAGGCATCCTTTTGCAGACTTTGGCAGTGAACCATCGTCCTGAAATATGGGTGGGTTCGGAGTTCATACTGACATGTATGGCGTATGGATCGCCGAACATCGCCTTCACGTGGTACAAAGATGGCGTCAAGATAAATTTCAATGGAACTACGAGGTAAGTGAGTGATGTTTTAGGGTCAACGGAACTATATTTTGTAGACTTTATTGAAACTTTAAACTTCAATCATTTGGAAGACAACGCAGTACGTTAGCAGCTGGCAGAAAGAAAGCTTTGCCATTTAGAAGAGTAATCGTTTTTCAGAGACATTTGGACGCGCACGGTGTCAGAAGATGCGCTCGGTCGTCGCATGTCAGTGTTAGGCATATCAGAAGCGATGAGGCCCGACAGCGGCAAGTGGTCCTGTGCTGCAGACGATGCTGGCAGGAGACGATGTAGAGCGCTGAGGCTGACGGTGCTGAGACCGCCTGATATACGACTCGTGCCTTCCACAATCACCGTCAATAAAGTGAGTCAATCTTAACCGGTTTAAGACTGGTGGTGGAATAATAATAGATTATTCATCAAGGGGATAAAGCAATGTTTTAAGTCACGGGCTCTATATTGAACCCCGAATGCAACGAATAATTCTAAGGTGAGCTATCTCTGAGTTATTTCCCTGAACCCGAAGAGAATACTCTACTTTTCGGAACTACTGTAAGGTAATAAAAAGCAATTAGATTTTCGAATAAGTTATTCACGAGTATTTATGACACTGTTAAATAACCGGAGAATACTAAACTTATTTATGTGCAGCTTTATACACAATTTTATTCTATTTTATCTAAATTCATGCAATTTCATCAAAAACACAATAAATTATAGCGTAGATAATTTGACGCCCAAATCCAACATTCGTACGCGCAACGGCAACCAATCAGCTCATAGAGCACATATACTCCTATCGGAGGATCAGCTGGTGCAATGGCATTACCGCCACAAATAATGTAGAAACAGCGGTTGGAACATTCTAATATGCTCATTTTTCAATAATTTTGTTCATCGACGGCAATTAAAACCTATGGAATGAGAACTATTTGGTCGAGCTGTACTTTAAACTCTCACTAAACGTCAAAACTCTGACCTTTATTATACAAGCGTACTTGTATGATAGAGGTCTGTGACTTTAATGAATAAAAGAAAAGTTCTCATACGATTTTTTTATTAGGACTTTTAGGAAAAAAGCAATAAACAATTCTCCAATTTTTATGATATACCAGTTGATAATAATTTGTGTCAGGGCGATAACGTAAGTATAACATGTCTGGCGGGAGCGGGGCGGGTGCACGGCGCGCTCGGGTTCAGTTGGGCGAGGGAGAGGACTCTGTTACCGATGGCGCCAGGCAGAGAGGTCTGGGAGGATCTGTTCCCCGCGGGGAGCGTGCTCAAGCTTTATAATGTACAGGTACGTTTTGTATAGCGTTGAATACGTTTAATAGTTCACTTTCATACTATTCGATATATCTTTTGCGTATTTAAATAGAAATCCAGTGAGTTCCGCTGTCAAGTATCATCGGTAGCTGGCACCAACGCCAAAGGTGTGACAATGTGGGCTGTAGGAGCTGACGACGTAGCGTGTGAGAGCGACGCCTCCCATGGCTTGCGCTGGCCGAAGACTGCTCCCGGAGCGCACGCGACAGCCTCCTGTCCACCTGGACACAGCGGAGAGACTAAAAGGTTACTAGACCAAACTGATTTCACAAAATTTTGAGAATTCCGATTTAAATCCATCCAAATTTCTACGACGCTAATTTATTTTCAGATTCTGTGAGCCGAAAACCGGACAACATGGCGTCAAATGGATGCTACCAGATTTCTCTGGTTGTGTTGCAGACTCACTCAGAGATATTTATGAACAGGTAAAAGAAAATATACAATTAAGATGGTTTTGTTTATTCATAACAACCAGTTGAAACGTAGGTATATTATGTTGTTGTCAGTTCACTCTGATATCGCTGGGCTATTCTTGGCGCGCTGTATCGTACGTGTTGCGGCAGTACGGCGCAGTGCTGCGCTCACTGCCGACACACCCGGGCGAAGGCGAGCCTCCCCTCACACATGCAGCACACATGCTGAACTACCTCATGTCTGCAGCAGCTCGGCCAGCCGACAGGAACCACAGCGCAGAACATCTGCTGCAGATCTATGACCACCTGCTCACACATCCGGATGCTTTCCTTGATGAAGAGGTTAGTAGCTACTGAACATTGATTAGGTTGAAGCAAGGTCAAGTTTATATTAGGTTAGAATGTTGTATTGATGGGCCATGCTATTTCTATTAGAAAATCTTCGATCTTCAAAACGCGGTAGTGGACACAGCAAGCATGAGGAGTGACTTCGACAAGCGCTACCACGAGTTCACAGTCACAACGAAACCAGCACACGACGACAACGCGGCGCACTTCGAGTTTCAAACAGCTCCAGTAGGGAGCGAGTGGCTCGTGACGTCAGCAGGAGTGGAGCTGGCGGATAGAAATGGCAATGCTTCTGTGGTCACCGTGCTGTATCATGATCTAGGAGCAAGGTTGCCGTCATTGAGGAGATACGTCGAGTATAAGTAAGGACCCCTTTTTTGAATAAAAAATAAATCTTTTATTTCAGGCAGTATAACAGTGCATTAAAACAATTTTAAGAATAATTTTACATCACTAATTAAGCCTGGGTTGCATCATCTTACAGTACGACACATCTTATATGTAGCATCGTAAAACCGATCACTTCCGATTTACACAACCAATAGAAATCGCTCACTATCGCGCCATTCAATGCTATTCGCGCTATATATTTCCGCCTCAGTTCAACTCGAGACAGCGTTGAGAATGCACGTGAGTGAATCATTCCGTACACTTCGTGACAATTTAATAGGAAAGTGAATAATATATTTTTTGTTGCTGTTTTTTTTTCATGATGACTTCGTTGAAACGTGGTAAGCCGTATAATAGCCAAAGTCGTGAAATAATTTTTAATGTTTATCAATTTATGAGTCGAGAGGCTACGGAGTCTAAAAATAGGGTTTTTGGGAATGATCACTTTCAAAACCTTCAAGAGCGAACTGCGAAGGCAACTGATGTGTCACGTAGAACAATAAGTGCTGTTTTGAAAGAGCATGACAATGCCTTGGCTTCGACTAGTTCAACTCGTGCAACTTTTAGTTCTCCTAAAAAGTCCAGAAAAAAGAAAGAACATCGAGCAAATTTAGACGGTTTTGATTATGATGTCATTAGAAGGAAGATGTATGACTTTCATGTCACTGAAAAAAGGTTGCCTACAATAAAATCGTTGTTAACCAAATTACAGGAAGATATAAATTTCACAGGCAGTCGAGAAACTTTGCGCAGAATATTGCTTGAACTGGGTTTCAAATTCAAGAAAATGGAAAATAATAGATCTTTACTGGCCGAGAAAGATGAAGTAAGACTTCAGCGGATTAAGTATCTTCGACAGATACAAAAGTTCAGAAGTGAAGGTCGGGATATAGTTTATATTGACGAGACTTACATACACGTCACACATACAAAGGAAAGTAGTTGGACGGATAGTTCTAAGAAAGGCTTAAAAAAACCGATATCAAAAGGTGAAAGATTAATTATTGTCCACGCTGGTGGCTCAAGAGGTTTTGTACCTGGCGCTCTCTTAGTTTATAAATCTTCTCAAAGTACTGGCGATTACCACCACGAGATGAATAAAGAAAATTACGAAAAATGGTTAAAACAACATCTCATTCCGAATCTACGACCTAATACTGTTGTGGTCGTAGATAACGCTTCTTACCATAACACACAGATAGACAATGCACCGAATTCCAATTCTCTAAAAGCATCCAAAGCATCAAAGGGTATATTTTTAGATGTAAGCCAAGAGGCTTACATCTAAAAATATACCCTTTGCGTCAAATCTGCTGAAACCAGAATTGTGTGAAATAATTAAACGCCACAAATCTGAACACATTAAATACTCAATTGACCAAATAATGGCGGAACATGGTCATTCTGTTTTACGGTTACCTCCTTATCATCCAGATTTTAACCCAATCGAGAATATTTGGGCCCAAGTGAAAGGTTAGTTCTAAAAATGTCTCGATGAATCTAACGAAAGTCAAAGAACTATTAATGGAGAAATTCGAATCTATTGGCGTATTCGAATTTGAAAAAGTAGTCGATCACGCGATAAAATGCGAAAAAGAGCATATACGACACGAGGATAGAACAGACCGATATTTGGATCAGTTCATCATAAATGTAAATGACTCATCATCAGACAGCGACGAATCGTTTAACGACTATAATGGAGCTGTTGAGACTGACGATATAAGTATGGATGTCGAAGGTGTATTCGAATAAGAATGAACAATTTTAATAATATCTGGTGTCGTTCAAAGCCATTTTTTTTTAAATGTAACTTATTCCATTTATTGCATGCCCTTATATAAATTTATAATTGAAGTTTTTAACAATAAACATCTCTAAAAGTTTGATTTGTGATATTCATCGTTCTAGCCTTGTATCCTTCAAATCGAATCTAAAAAAACAAAGACTTTATTTAAGTGATCATTTATTTTGCAAGCCAGTACATGTATAATATGCATCAATTTCACAAATGTGTTTTGTTATATGACTTTACAAGTTATGGAGTTTGCATAAAGATCATTTTCTCCTAAAGCAATAATAAAGATTAGTGATTTTGAAGGCGCACTCAGTTCGGATGTGATCGGTTTTGCGAATTTTGCCGATGCTACATCTAAGTTGTGTCGTACTGTACCTTAACTTTAACAAACGTCAAAAGTCTGTCAAACTGCATACAAAAATCACCGGTTATGGTTAAAGTTACGGTTAAAGTCAGATGATGCAACTCAGCCTAAGAGTTTAAAATTTGCAATAAGTATACATTACACAACAGCCTACATTCAGTTAATTCTTTTTTATTATGTATAACATGATTAATTATGTATTTTGTAATTTGGTATTCAGATTTTAAAGCTTTTAAACTTCCATTTTAATTTGCAGCATTAACGTTTGATCTTTTGTTTTTTGGTGTTTCCAGTATTTTTTTGTATTGTATTTGTTATGTTATGTTATTTTTATTTATCTATTATTTTCGTTTCCCTCCTACACGGTAGCTGTAGCGGCAACTGTTCCAGGTCCGGCCGCTCGACAGAGTACACAGTAGCATCACAACAGGTGCAGGTGTCTGTCAGCGGCGCGGGAGTTGATACCACGCTCCCTCACACTGTCACACTGCTGTTCGCGCATTCCAAGAATTATAGTGCTTTTGGTGAGTAAGACACCAACGCTTGACAAGGATATCAACTAGAATGTACGCTCGCTCATGTAGTTGTTCTATGTCAGCACCTCAGCTCGCGTGTGGAGGTCGGTCGCGCTCGGCGCCGCGCGTGTGGAGCACGCAGGCGTGTGAGCTGCGCATACCGGAGCGCACACACGTCGCGTGCCGCTGTCGGGGACTGGCGACCATCGCACTCTTTACTGTCCACAGGGAGACATTCGTGAGTACTATTATTGAAGAGACTGTTAAACTAAATCGACCTAATAATGACACCTACCTAATTTCCGACACCCTAGCAGTTTTGTGAAATGTCAATGATGCTTATAAAGCTAGAGAACCAAGGTAGCCGGCTTAGCCCAAAGAATTGCCATACTTAAGTAGGAGAGGGCAGGATATTTTGTTCGCAGAACAGATGGCCGATAGGGCCGAAATGTTCTGGAGGGGCGACCGCGTACTGGAAGACGTATTGGAAGGCTTCCCACAAGGTGGACCAATGACCTTGTGACGGCCGCAGAAATCCGCTGGATGCAAGAAGTATAGAACCGATCGAAGTAGCGGGGCTGGGGAGGCCTATGTCCAGCAGTGAACGTCTTTCGACTGAATTGATTAAGGCAATTCTTGAAAAAATATTATTATGGACGTGTTTCGTGAGATAAAAAAAATCACCCTGGGATTTCTTTGTACTGCTAGTTATTTTTTTCTGTTTCAACCATTCAGGTTGATTGTTACATTGTCCTGTTGAACCATTAAAATATGAGTGGCTGCTAAGTGTGAGTTCTTCGTTTTGATTTCACTACTGTCTCATGTTAAGGTGGTGACCCCTTTAAAGGTTAGTTTTAGAAAATTCATAATTATGATCTTTATTGTTTACCAAGAGTATTTGTGCCAATGATGTGTAACCAAAGGATTGTGATTTTAAAAGAATAAGATTTTTCACTTTTAAGAACTCCCCCTTTTCACTCCCATAAAGGCAAATTTTCGCAAAATCCTTTCATAGTACACCCCTTCCTTATAAACTACAACTACTGTCCAAAATTCAAGTTTATATTTTGTGAGAATCTTAAGGACGATTTTGATTTTGACTTACCTTAGCAAAACTAGCGCTCCTACTCCCATCAACATGTCGGGCACGACTGCTGAATGAGTCGCCGGAGGGGCGGGTAGTATTACACACTGCATCCGTGCTCAACATCGAAAGATGCACTACTCGCAAACATTGACGCGACTAATGACGTTTTTTTATGACTAAGTTAAGTTGAACATAACCATTGATTTTTTATAAATGTATTTGATCGTTTTATTTTATTTTGAAGACACATTAGTTATTGATTTAAAATTATCGTCAATGTTTTTTATTAAGTCGCTTGAATAAATTACGACACCAATGGTGGTGTTTGGAAACGGAGTTGAATGCCGATTAGTTACATTTTTTTTTTCGAGATACGCGTGTTTTGAATAATGCGACTTCGAATTTCATCCCATGAGAACATTTTAGCAAAATGGTCTCCGTGTTTAATTGTTGAGAATTAATACTATAAGCACTCAAAAATGTTTTTTTTTAGACAGGTACAGAAAATGACTTACGAGGCATCGTGAAGATCACTGTGAGCCTGGGAGGTGCGATGTGTCTTGTGGCGGCACTACTACAGCTCCTCGGGCTGGTAGCTGGCAGTAAGACCAAGCTGCCAGTGCTGCTCAAAGCTGCCACTGCGGGCTTTCATTCTGCAGCTATGTTAGCTCTACTTGAGTGTGACACGAGGCAGGTGAGTTATAATAAACTGGAGTCCTGTTTGTGTGTGTGTTACAGATAATAAGTGAGTGACATGTGTTGCTATGTCGGACAGGACGTAGCATGTCCGGGTGGCGTAGGCTGGGCGGTGGCGCTGTGCTGGATGGCGGGCTGCGCCACGCTGTGTGCTGCGCCGCTGCTGCTGCACGCCGAGATGGCTGCCACAGCCACGCGCGCGCCCTCTGTCGGGCTACTGTGCGGTACGTGTAGGTGCAGACAGGCCGGTGTGCAGAAGGGCCGGGCGTGTCGCTATGCTCACGTGAACTGGTTGCAGGCGTGTGCACACTATGCTGGCTGACAGCTCGACTGTGGGGCGGCGCGCCGCTGCAGCTGGGAGCGGCCGCAAACGCCGTGTGTGCTGCGGGCCAAGCGCTACTAGCAGTGCTCGCTTTCGCACTCGTGCTCGCGCTTAGGGGGCGAGCACGCGAGCACAAGCCGGGAAGACACGTGCGCGAGCGAGCACGAGTAGTGCGCCACACGCTAGTGCTGCTGGTTACTACGTGCGCCACGCAAGCGGCCGGAGTGGCGTACGTGCAGCCCGCAGAGACCAGCATGCCGTACGTTGTAGTACTGGCTGCCGCCGCGCTGGCTAATGTGAGTCAACTTAATGGCATTGATTCTTACTGCTATAGACCATTGGACTCGGCCAAAATCTCCCATTGCTTGACCAGGGTATAGCGATGCTGGTGTGCTACGTAATCATGGACGAGGAGTGTCTGCAGGCAGCGCGGCGCCTGCTCACGCTCTCCTCACACAGCGAGTGGCAGGACCCACCCGAAGGAGACGCCTCGCATAGTCGTGAGTGAGATTCTTCTCTATGGACTTCAATATTTTGCCACGATTCCGATGTTCTAGATTCTAGACCTACAAAAAACACCAAAAATGGAATAGAATGCTCCACCATTAATTTAATTATATAAATATTTATTCTGGTCCCAACTCCTCGTTTTCCCAGAACTTGGCAGCCAACTCATTTTTATTGACTTTATTAAGTGGGTCAGTTTGTTTATATACCAGCAATAAATTTGTATATGTTATGTATTTCTTATTTCTTCTTTTAGCAAACCTTACGGGAAGATAACTTTAGCGAGGATTGATTCAGGCAAAAGGGTACTTTCGCCTGAAACAATCCTCGCTAAAGTTATCTTATCGTTAGGTTTGCTTCTCGTGAATGTATGAGCGGTATGTAGTAGGTACTTACTGAAAAGCAGCAGCACATGAATTCATTTTTGCTCCTTGGTGTAATTGCTCTATGGCATTCTATTGCGAGTATAAATAAATAATAAGCTGTTGCCATCATATTGTTATAGTGTACATAAAGCAAGCTCGCGAGGTGGAGTGCTCCTCGTCTCATGTGTCGCCCGCTAACACCTACTGGCAAGCGCCGACGTTAGGGAGCCCGAACAGTATGTACAGGTGAGGACTGAGGTACTATTTTTACACTCTTATTCAGTCACTATTATTGACAGAGTCACTATTATTCAGTCGCGATCACGAAGTACCTTCTACATGATACATGACATGTTCCATTGTTCCTGCAGACGTCAGTCGAGCGGTGCGTGTGTGGCCGACATAGTGCGGTGCGTGGAGTACAAGCGCAAGCTGCAGTCACCGCGCACACACACGCGCGCACTGTGTGACCTGATACCCACAGGTAGCGCTATGGGAATACTTCATTCAGGACATGATTGTTAGTAGTTTGAGGAAGTACAATAAATTTGGGTCATTTTGTAGGCCACTTCTGATATCTTTTAATTTGAATTCCTAACGCTTTTCGGTTACTTGTAACGTAACGAACCCAACTAAAAAAACGTTAGCCTCTTGACGTTACGCTTGGACTTGGATACAGCATAGTTACACTGTGACTCCCGCAGACGGTGACGGTGTGCACGCGCGCACACTGCCGCACGTGTCGCGCGTGTGTGTGGAGCTGCGCGTGCAGCCCGCGACACAAGTAGCGCCACACGACACAGACACGCGCTCCTACAGGGACAGTACCGATACGCCCAAGGTAGTGCAAGTTCAAATCAATGCAAATTCATTTAAAATGTCAACTCGAATTGAATCTAATCATAATTTCTCAGGAGAGCTGTACGATCTGTCAGTCGACGCCCAACGTGTCGGCTCGTCCGATCAAGAGCTGTCTCAAGAAGCGCGCGCCGCAGTTGTCAAGCAGCAGCTCGCTGCCGTCCATCCACCGCGAGTGCAGCGACGAGCACAACCATTCGAACATACAATTAGTCAACACTCACTCACACGACACAACAACTACTCACACCACACACACAAACACAGACAAAGTGCTGCACAAGATATCACATGACCTGGACTTCCTACTCAACAGGACGCCGAGCCGAGCCGTCGACCACTGCTCACAGCGCATAGAAGAAGCGCCCACTTAGTAGTGCGGGATGAGTGATAGTAGGTGTAAGTAAACTAGTGACTTGGAAACAGGGATGTGATATGACAACCTTAGAGATAATGTACATATTGTAAAAGAGATTGTATAAATATACGTATAACTTAGGATAGAGTCTTTATAATTCAATAATGTATTTTCGTAAAAACAACGAACAATTTCTGCTTAGTTATAAGAAAAAAAAAGAGTTGCATTACATTAAACTCTTGTTCATCACACGTTTTCTACACGATAGAACGATCTGACCATTTTTAATTAATTTCTCAAAGAGATAATCCTCATCATCATCATTTCAGCCGACGTCCACTGCTGGACATAGGCCTCCTTCAAGATAATTATGATAATTATATTTTTGTATATTTTGAAAATATTGTTTTATTTAAATGACTCATTACTAACGAAATACGCTGCAAAGAGAAATATTTTCCTTGGTTTAGTATTTATTTGTGTAACAACAACACTATGTCATTTACGATTTGCTCAACGTCGTTGTAGCCATTGACGTTCTCCAGTGAAGTTGAAGTGAAATAATGATGTACAAATAAAAAACTGTCTGTTGTGTTCATTGTTTACGTTAGTACCTAAACTATAATACATATTAATGTTCTTATACGTTGTTTGGATTGACGTTTATCTTTATTTATGAATACAAATAAACTATAGGTATTTCGAATTGTTAGGACGGCACTCCGTGGGTCCATTTTAATTGAAAGACTTTGTTTGCTACTACAGAAACTAATTTAATAAAAAAAACTGTACACGTAACATTACAATAATAATTATGTATTGGACAAAATTTGTGAGTTGACTGCCCTGCTTGCACAGCGAGCAGTTTTTATATAGTACCTACATGAATTTTCAAATCAGCAATTTTAAAGTAGTGGTGGTAATTATTTATAACAGAATGTAAGTTGAGAAATAACTAGACAGTGCACAGTGGAATAATTGCATTATGGTGCCAATCTGATCCTGGAGTCGAACCTTCGTGACATTTATCGTCTTCCTGGAATGTCCGGTACCCCTCGACCGATTGTCGCCGAATTTATTTCAGTTTCAAAAAGGAACACTTTTCTGTCGAACGCACGACGCTATAATAAGGAGCGTCCAGTGACTGATAAACTCAACACACTGTCTATTGGAGTACCTGGGCAAAAGAAACCAATTTATGTTGATGAGCACTTGACACCGACAAAGAAAAAACTGTTCTACGATACCCGGGTATTTGAGAAATCTAATAATTTCTCCTGCTGGAACTCGTACGGAAGAATTCTCCTACGGACAAATCCCAATGAGAAACCTATTGAAATCAAATCAGGGAAATGTCTGTTAGCTTTAGTTAAAAAACCATGACTTCGTAATCTCAATGTTTTACAAGTCTTCCTTTTTATTACTTTCTTTTATTTTTTAAATATTGATTTGCATGCAAACTGTGGTTTATGTCAATTTTGTAACGTGTATCTGTTTCTGATCTTGTCTAATCCGGTTTCGGTTGTAATAACGCTATTTATCCTAATTTTGTTGACTCCACACCAATTTTATTTACTTCATTACTGTACCGTATATACACAAGTATTGTTTTTCAAAATGCTCATTCTCATCAGTATGATTAACTTCCTCAACCTACTACTGTCTTGTGTTCATAGCTGCATAATTTTGTGTATAGTACCCAAGTTCGTGTCATTCCTTGATTTTATATCGACAGCCTTATTTATAAAAAAGTATAGTCTATGTGCTGCACCTGTACATAGAAAGGCTTAAATTGTCTGAAACAAAGGTTTTTGCGCACTTGATTAGAAATGGCGGTATTAAATAGTGTATCTAACGATATCGATAATTTCTCCTTGGCTAGCGCTCATAAGTGCTCACCTGACCTTTGTGGTGATCTTATTATTCACCCTAATGATAATCTTAAAGTTATTCATATAAATATAAGAAGTATAAGTAAAAATTTTGACCAGTTCATTGTGATGTTAGCTACTACCAAAACTAATTTCGATATCATTGTTTTCACTGAGTGCTGGCTCAAAGTATCTGGGCCTTTACCGGTTTTGCAGGGTTACAATTGCTATGCCACTGTTGACAATAGGTTGCAAAATGATGGAGTTGTAATTTACTTTAAAGCTTCCATCAAAAGTGAAATACATGAACCCCCGTTTCTTGATGCAAACTGCCTTGTTTGTACTATAGGAGATACTGCTATCATTTGTATATACCGCTCTCCATCATATCATAACTTGGACCAATTTTACAGTGGTCTAAATAGTCTTGTAGACACTCTGAAACATTGTGGGAATGTAGTTCTTATTGGAGACATGAATATAGACATTAAACCGTCAAACAATGACAGTCACGCAAATGATTATCTTACTCTGACTGCGACACTAGGACTTTTACCTGCTCATATGCTACCAACGAGATCGGGAAACTGTTTGGACCATGTTCTATTGAAAACCAAGGGAACAGCATGCGTCATTGTACTTGAGTCACATATCACTGATCACCTTCCCGTTATATTATGCCTAAACACCAAAGGAATAACGAAACACAGTCCCAATACATCGTATCGATACAATTATGCTGCGATAAAAAAACTGGCCAAGTGCGAGTCGGACTCGCACACAAAGGGTTCCGTACCACAAGGCAAAAACGCCGAAAAAAACATGTTTGTTGTATGGGAGCCCCCCTTAAATATTTATTTTATTTTATTATTATTATTTATTATTAAAGTTAAAATACAACTGAGTATTTCGTGAATATTTCAAGTGCCTACCTGTTGCCATTATTGATATCGAGCAAAAAAGGGCAAAAAAATCGCGTTTGTTGTATGGGAGCCCCCCTTAAATATTAACTTTATTTTGTTTTTAGTATTTGTTGTTATAGCGGCAACAGAAATACATAATTTGTGAAAATTTCAACTGTCTAGCTATCGCGGTTCTTGAGATACAGCCTGGTGACAGACAGACGGACAGACGGACAGACGGACAGACGGACAGACAGCGAAGTCTTAGTAATAGGGTTCCGTTTTTATACGGAACCCTAAAAATGAAGTAGACAGTACTGATTTCCACTTGATTTTGGAGGAGCCCGATCCGAGTCTTGCTGTTGAATTATTAATTACCATGGTCCAAGATATTATCACAAAACATTCTCAGTACATAAAAGTAAAAAGGAAAGTCCGTGTAATAAAACCATGGATGACGCAAGGTTTAGTTCGTTGCATAAGAAACCGGGATATGATGCATAAAGAAGCGACCAGTAACCCTAACAATGATACCCTTAAAGTCACCTACACACGTTATCGCAATTTTCTTAACTCGCTACTCCAAAAACTTAAACATGCCCATGACAAAAATAAACTGGAAAAAGCAAAAAATAATCCAAAAGCTACTTGGAAGGCTATAAAAGAAATAACCAACTCCTGTTCACAAAAACAGTCCCCAAAAGAGCTGCTGCAACTTGATGCTGACCCAAAAAAATCTGTTAATAATGTAAATAGTTACTTCGTCAACATTGGACAATCTCTGGCCTCAAACGTAACTCCTCCTACAAGACCTATACTCGGAAATGAGAAAAGAGTGCGCCCCCCTTGCTGTAATTCACTCGTAATATTACCGGTGGACGAAGCTCATGTAAAAAGACTTGTCGACAGCTTACGTAGCAATTGTGCTACTGGTTATGATAATATTCCAGCGAAGGTACTTCAACAGTCTAGCTCTACCCTGGCAGTGCCCATTACGCACATCTGCAACCGAGCCATTGAGACTGGGATTTTTCCTGACGCTTTTAAAAAAGCTGTAGTGCATCCCGTCTTTAAAGGTGGAGACAAGGCTAGTGTCAATAACTACCGTCCCATTTCCGTGTTGAGCTCTCTGTCGAAGATTCTGGAACGAATTCTCAACAACTGCCTGGTAAATTTTCTAAATAAACATAAACTTATTGCGAGTAACCAGTATGGATTTAGGTCTGGAATATCAACAGAGGATGCTGTGATTGATGTTACCAAAAGTCTGGTTGATAAATTGGATAGAAAGATGAAGTGCTACGGCATCTTCCTCGATCTGTCCAAAGCATTCGACACGGTATCTATTCCCTCCCTTGTCTCGAAACTTGAGCACGTTGGAGTGCGTGGCTCGACGTTAAACATTTTCAGAGACTACCTCTATAATCGTGCTCAATGTGTGAAGATCAACTCTATAATAAGTGACCCACTGAAAATCAATTTCGGTGTTCCACAGGGAAGCATCCTTGGGCCTACGCTCTTTCTTCTATATATTAACGATTTGTGTCAGGCCCAGGTTCCAAACTGTGAGATTTTTACATATGCCGATGACACAGCATTAATAATCTATGACACTGACTGGACAAAGGCGAGACAAAGAGCGGAATACGCTCTTCGCTTAGTAATGGAATGGCTCTCAGAAAATATTCTGACACTAAATCTAGCGAAAACCAAAATTATTCGCTTCTCTCTACCAAATACCACTTCGCCACCCCAAGATTCAGGTTTAGTTAAAGCTCACACGTGCCTGGAAGGTAACAATGACTGAAACTGTGCACACATATCCTTGGTACCAGACATAAAATATCTTGGAGTCTACATTGACTATAAGCTAACCTGGCAACCTCATACTGAAAGACTGTGCGCGCGTATCAGGAAACTAATATACGTATTCAAAGAGCTGAGGCATTCCGCTGATCCAGAAACTGCGCTACTAGTGTATCAGAGTCTTTGCCAATCAATCATCACATACTGCATCTCTGCTTGGGGTGGAACGTATAAGACCTTTTTACTTTCCGTGGAACGAGCTCAAAGGGCTATCCTCAAGGTAATGCATTTTAAACGTAGGGACTTCCCCACAACGAAACTCTATTCCGAAGCTCGAGTTCTGACAGTCAGGCAGCTGTTTATACTCCGTGCTGTGCTGCGTAGACACTCCATGTTACCTCTAGCGCCAAAACTTCTATTAAGACGCAAAGGTTTTCCTGTCTGTGAAACTGTCAAGTGTCGAACCGCTTTCGCTAGTCGCCAATTCTTCGCTTCAAGCTCTCGACTGTACAATAAAGTCAATAAGGCTTTATCCATTTATAAATGTCCAAAATATGAAGTAAAAAGTATACTTACTAAGTGGTTGCAGGAGTTGACATATGACGAAACTGAAAGTCTGTTTAGAATGAGTTCTTAATTAATATTGGAAAATAGTTCAGAAATAGTTAGCAAAATATTCAGTTACCTATTTGTACAAAGAAAATTAAAAGTACTTGCACGATGTTTTTGTATGTATATCACCGCTCTTCGGGGAACAAATGGCTTCTAAGACACAGGCTTCTTGCCTAGTTTAGAAGTCAAACGTTCATTCATAGACTGTCTCTGCTGTACAACTAAATCCTGTCACTAAATAGTATTGTTTGGTTTTTGTGTACAAATAAATAAAATATTATTATTATTATTAATAGTCGATATTTTTTCCATACAAATTTTGGGAGAGTATTACTTACTTCACTGTTTGACATTGTGCATCCAAAGCTGAACATGATATCGTTTTGTCTTATTATTAATTTTCTCTGTACGGAAACAGAATACTTAAAGCTATTAAAAAGTTATGAGCCAACAAAGATTAATTTTTCTTGTCGTTTTTAACGTAACTGGGTGTAAATAAGTAATAAAAGAACTGTAAAATCTTCAAAACAAAGTCGGTACCGATAAAGCTCAGTTATCGAAGATTTCAACAAACTTTTTCTAATTGATTTATGCAGTGGTTTTTCATAAAACTCGATTTTCCAAAGCACATTTCGATTTTTTTTTACCTTTCAATTATATAATAACAATAACTTTTCAATTCGGAATGGTGTTTTTGTGCGTGAGAACTAGACGTTGTGCGTGTAGACTAGCGTCTAACTGTTCATCACTAATACTATCTCTGTCGGACGTGGAGCCAGGTGAGACAGGGTGCTTTTTGGCCATGACCACCAGAGAGTTCGAGCTCGCGACTAGTTCCACCTTAAGGCATTAAGTCTGCCTCTGTACGTTTGTGTGCATAGAGTATTAAATAAATAAATATATAAATACTTTTATTATAAAGCTGATTGCTCTTCCATGAGAATTATTTGATGGAAAGCACATTATAAAATTACGCGGCTGCGGGTATCCAGCCGCATTTATCGCGATTAAAATGAATAGGTACCTACTGCGATCCTACGATCAAAAGAGAGCGATGCATTTTATTTCGGCTATCACACCTGCATTATTACCAAACAATTACTTTTATAGAAGATATTTGATTATCAACTTTAAAACAGTAGTGTTAAAGTAGAATATCCTCAAAATAGATCTATGTAGAATGAAAGTAGTTTCAGCAGTGCGGTGAGCGTCCCACATCGATTCGTTTCATAAAAGTTTTATAGCGGAGCACTTTGATGCCAGTCTCAGGTTAAAATGAGATTTGAATGCCTGTTGACTCGGTCAAGTAGGTACAGTCTTAATATTGATGGTGAAGACAGAACACGGCCACGAGGCCCAGTTTTGAGAGACTGTTAGGTACTGAATGTAAGCCGTCAAAAGCTCAAAAGCTTTTTCATCTCTCATACTCGGAAAGTAGTGTTTGTTTGATCCGAATAGCGGGTGGAAAACGCTGCTTCCCACCCTTGGGCGGGAAATACTCATAGTAATTGCCTCCCTCCCTAGGGCGGGAATGAAATTTGAAAATAGAACTAAATTTAGTTAGGTATAGTTGCCGGCACGTAACTTGGCAAGAGTTTTTGTAGTGGGGGAAGTTTGCGCATGCACAATTTCATACATTTTTATATGCGCGAACTTCCCCCACTACGAAAATCTCTTGCCAAGTTACGTGCCGGTAATTGTAGTCAGCTCAGTCAGACCATACGACACCCTTAATTGATTATGTAAATATTTATTATCCTACCCATCAAATCTTACGAATGTGCGTTAACTAGGAGAGTTGGATAAAAAGCTCATTATATTAACGCCATTAAATCTTTCATATTAGCGCACAAGTTAATAATTTACCTTGAATAAATTCAACATACTTACGATAATCACCATTTTGATGTCAGTTGTGGTCGAGGCTAAAAAACATAAAAATTGGGGATTTCGAACATCCTGACTTTACCATATGGGGCTGTGAATATACATCATTTAATTATTTGACGAATTTATCCATAGTTTAAGATAAATAAGTAGTGGTCATGAAGTTTTTTTGATATCTAATGTCGAAGTTTCGCGCCAATCGTGTATGTTTACATTTTTACTTTTCACAAATTTCACACACACAGATGTAGATAAGATTTAAAATGTGACAAATGTTATTGATAATATTATAAACAACACGAAAACGCCCAGGTTTTAACGTAATATTCAAACACAGGTTCAATAATACGTATTAATCATTACCACTACTCAATTTGTGTTCAGAATCGCCGACCATTATTGTTTTTTTTTTATTGCAATGATGTGTGAAAGCGATTATTCCAAACAATTTTTTTTTTAAATTTGATTGACTCGAGTAATTAATATGACGAATGTAATCGATATTTGAAAATAAAATAAAATAATTTTAAGCAATAAATACAACAAGCATTGTTTATAATAATGATTTATGCTTTTCTAATATCATTTCAATCTCTTCTAATATCATGTTAATAACAGACAGGCGGACATAGGTACTTCATTTACTGAATTTCGCGCCGAAATGCTTGTATAATTGAATTTATATTCGGAATGCGCTCGCTGTTTAAAATTATTTTAATTTATTGGACAATTATTTATTGTGGATTTTATTTTTGATACTTTCTAATAGTTTACTACAGAATCCCCAGTAAACATTTTTTAGGTAGGCTTTCCAGAAGTTTTTTTTGAGAATGATGATAATTAATTAATTCTATAGATTGGATATTCTGCAAACACTTTACATTTCAATACATTTTGTTAGTTTGGAGAGTTTTTATTCAGTTTCTACAATTTTTTTTTTTCATTTTTTTTATTGCGAGTATCGATTAGGCTGTATGCAAGTTTTGAATCGAAATAAGAAAGTTGGGTGGACGGTCAGCACTAAAAAGTATCACGTTGCAACACAATTTTTAGTAATTTTTATCAAGATTATCGTGTTTTCTAAGTAATTTATGAAAAATGGTGAAAGTAAGAATGCAGACAGAATGATAATAATACGGGCCCTAGTAAGCGGGACGGCCCGCGGTGGTGACACAGAATCTACTCATGTGGCGGTGACGTGGTGTGTTCCATACTTCAAACTTAAAAAAGACTAATAAATAGGTACCTATTATTCATGTAATTATTATCAATAAATATTTTAGAAAAAACTACTAGTTTTTACTTTCCTTAAATTCGAAATGAAAAGTAAAGTGTTTAACGCGGGTGAAAGTCATCAATTCCCACTCGGACTATAGCAGCCCTCGCTGCTCTCGGGCGTCTAAATGCCTCGTATGGGAATTGATTCCTTCCGACCCTTGTATAACAATCTACTATTTCCAGCTGCCAGATAGAATATTTGAACTATAAACTGTCAAATGAAGAATCCAGATTCTGAGCCGTTTAACATTATACTACCAAGTACCTACTTTTCAGAATGTAGGTAAAATACCGCTTTCACTTGGGTTCTACAAGTTTGTTCTTATGGAATTCAAGGGAAAGTGGTATTTTATTTATTTCAACTAAATCTAATAAATCGTCTTTATGTATAATATAATAACAAATATTGTTTTAATAAAACGGTACCTATATTTTCTAGTGATACATCTATGTTAATCTGAGCGATTGAAATGTTGCAGAAAAGCAAACAAATAGATTCTGATTATTAGAAAATTAATAGAAACGAAATTACAAATATTTTATCTTATAAAATTATTACGATGAATTGCAAAGTATTCCAATGGCAAACAATGTTGTTGTTATTTCATCCTTACCTTGAATTTCATGCTCTCGGAGGTATGTGTGTATTTATCTGCAGTAGCCTGGTACTCACTTGTTCTTGTACTATGTAGATAAGATGGCAGCGGCCTACATAACGTTTACAAGTCCCTCATGAGGAACAGCACTTAATATATACTCAATGCATAATTTATTCCGTTGCCTGAAGGCTTCGGTCCAAGCGCCTCCGCACCAATCTCGTCGGGATCCTGCCGTTTTGCCAAAAAGATTTTGCCAAAATTTCACTACCCAAACAAATTTTGGCAACCTTTTTTGTATAAAAAATTTTTATACAAAAAAGGTTGCCAAAATTTGTTTGGGTAGTGAAACATTGCATTGGTATCAACGCAATGTTTGGAATGATTTTAGTACGCACATTTTTATTTGGTCAAATTTTTACTTGGCAGAATATTATTAAGGATAATGTCATTTAGGCATTTGGTCTTTAATCAAATTATTTATTACAGCAAACAATCTTTAGACAATAAACGTTTCGTCAAATGATTTGTTATGACAAAAAATATAAAGGCAAAAATAAGATTTGGGAATCATATAATTAAAAAATGCAATTTTATTTTAAAATAATCATTTATTTAATACCAAATGTTTGTAACTTACAATTTTAAATTTTTTGCAATGGACATTAGCAATTTTATTTCGGAGAATTCAGGCTTGTTTTACAGAATTCGATTAATTCTGTCGTCTTTATCCATTTTTTTTTTTCTTTTTTGCCGGCGGGCCAGAAACGACCAGATTATATAGAAAAAAAAGAGATTATTTTTAGCAGGCTATCGAGAATCGAATTAGTTAGACGAGGTTAATTAAAAAAAAAAAAAATGGTTAGGTTAGGTTAAAACTTTGACCTCCTACGCACGAGCCGAGCGGTGCCGCCGCACTATGGGACCAAACGGTACTTTCCATCTCAAAAATCGATAACTCTGTTGTTTTGTGATTTTTCTTCTTGAATTTTTTTTCATGTATTTATGAATACCTAGGCAATAAAAGAAATCAAACATCATAATTTTAAAAATTATATATTTTTCGTAAAAAAATGACAAAGATAAAGTTTCATAAAATTTCATACAAAAAATTATATTGTTGTATTAAAATAGCAATAAAAGTTACACTTTTGGTTAAAATAAGTTTAAATCTAAATTATTATTACTAAACAAACATTTACGAGATAAAAAAAATTAGCACTTATCCTATTCATCACTTTCTATTTCCAACAATTCTTTAGCTTCGTCAAACAATTCTTTAGATATTAGAAAACTTGGTTTATTTAAGCTAGATATATAAGGATCAGATGTATATAACAAAATATGCAGAACGTCTTCGTTTGTTGCTGATCTGGAACACTTCCTAGCGTGATGTAACCTATATTTCTTGTAATCTTTATTTCGGGCTTCCTGGGCATCTTCGGATAATTGTCCTATTGGCAAAACTGCATAATGCTCTATTATTTTAGCACCATGTATAAGTACTTTATGGACCAAAGATGGCATGTAGTACCAGTTATATTTGCTTACATATAATTGCGCGGTTACCAATGTATACTGGCCGAATTTTTCTGCGTTTACAGGGAATCCAGATGACATAGTTTGAAGAATTATATATAATCTCTTGATTAATTCTTCATCAATTCCAGTAATCTCTGCAGAACATTGATAATTTTGGAAAAATCTCCTTGCCGTATTTCCGTCATTACTATTACCGGAACCTTGACGTGGTTTATCAATGTGCAAACCAAGCACTTCTCGGAAACGTTTTTGGACATATTTTTTCTTGTCTTCTTTAAGTTGCTTGTTTTCTGGACTTGTTGCAGACCACTTCTCAAAACCTAAATTGTAAGAAATATGGAGGATCGTTTCCATAAACCTTATCCATGCGTGTAGTGTCGACAATCCGTATTTAAATGCATTTTCATTTTCAACTCTCGTTGTAACTTTTAAAAGATCATTCATTTGTCTGGGAGTTGCTCCACAAACAGTACAGGTAGCACTGGATGATGTGTTCGTTAACACTTGAGCAACTTTCCCATCAATCATCGTCATAAACAATTCATGTTTAACTTCGATGACTTTGTCGTCTATTGACATAAGAGTTGGAATCAACTGATTAATTTTGGCTTCAATTTCACTGACAACCGCTGTAGTTTTTTCGGGTGTTTCTTTACGAGCAAGTCGGGTTCTGCCATATAACTGCAGAAGTTTCTTCGTCTACTAGTCGCAGTGGTACAAGGGACACAATTAACAAATTGGCATCTGATATTTGTTCGTTTTCTTCCGGTAGAGTTTGTTTATACTCACTCTGCCCGGAAGATCCATCACATCCCCATTTAGTAAATAGCTTGAGACGATTGTTATTCATCGATTCTGACTTTATCTTTATAATACGGCAAACTGTATGGTCTAAGAGATCTTGCAGATTTATTTTTGCGCTTATATTTGTCACCGTTATGCTGGAAGCAGGCGGATAGCAAGCCTTTTTTGCTTCACTTAGTATTTGATAAGAAGGTAATACAGAACTTAAATTCTTATCAATGAGCCTTTTTCTTAGGTACGCATATTGGGCTTTAGTTAGATCCGTCTCAATATACATACTCAATGCCTCTTCTTTTGTAAAGGAAAGTGGACTATCTGGATTGAGTATTTTTTGTAGAATTAGCTTTTTCTCTTCTTTTTCCTTATTTCTGATAATAGTCACAATCGACGCTTCGTCATTTTCACCCATGGATCGTAAACCTTGTACATAAGCGTTACGGACATGTCCCATTCCGTACTCCTGGACCAGTTCCATATTTTTTCGTTTTTTTGTGTTTTCTGAACACTCATCATATGGTTTTGTTGGTCTACCACGATCACCAGAAGTATTCAAGCCAGAATTATTTCAGATGTTGAGGTACTGCAAGAATTCAATGGTACTTTAAACTCACCATTTAACCAATTTGAGTATAGGCTCCCAAACCTGTCTGGCTTTCTTTGAGCTTTGGTCCATTTCTGGTTGCAACTTGATGTTAGATTTTTTTGAATACTGTCTAATACAGTATTAACGTCAGTTTCCGATAGTTGAAAGTTGTCCAACAAATATTGTTTGAGGTCTGAAGTACTTTTCCCTTTTATTATTTGATCACAAAGATCGCGTCGAACACAAACGAATTCACTCATTTTTAGTAAAAATATGTTTTTGTCTATTACTCGTAATTGTTACTGAAAAGAAGTATCTGAATACTTTGATGAATAGTATGCTGAAAACACGGGTATTTAAAGGACCAATATTTTAGTGCCTCGTGCAAAAACCATAGGACAATTGAGTATGACAGTTCTCATCGAAATAGTGTAATCAGTAGGTACTGATTGTAATTAATTACCACAATAGATAAATAGAACTTCCGTAGCAATATAGTTTATCATATTTGTGGTTAAGGTGATCACCGCAAATAAAAGTGTCATGGGAAGATTCTTTCAAATTTAGTAGTAGTCATGTATGCTTCTATCATAGAAATGAAAAAAAAAAAACAATACAGACATCAAAATGTAATGATTAAATATAATATTTCGTAACAAAAAAAAAGAACCGTAATTTTCGGGTATTTTTTTATTTTCCCCCGATTGACATATTGCCTCGAAATCACCTTTGGCGCAAAAAACGCGCAAGTTTTTTTTTATTCCTCATATTACTGAATAGGTAAGGTATCTGATAGAGTGATTAACTTGACACCGGCAGCTTTCGGCAACAATGAAAACTCAAATTGAAATAAATAAAAACTAAATTTTCTTTACATCACTAAAAAAATTAATAAAAAATAAAATAAAAATATTTTTTCACAAAAATCGACGTAGTTGCAAAGTATACACTCTAAGCTATCTAATGATGTATAACACTAATATACTTCCTTGGAAAACTTCCGAATAATTTTGTGTTGAACTTCCTTAACGGTAATTTAATTGGCATGAAAATATTTATGCTCAATGTTTGAGGTCCATTTTATATACTTAAACCTAAGGTATTTAATTATTTTTGTAAATCATTTGTAAGTTCCATCCTTTGAGAGTATAAAACCATAAATAAATCTATAGATTTAGGACTTTTATCAAAACCATTTTCGAGATGGAAAATACTGTTTGGTCCCATACGCCGCAGCGGCCGGCGAGTGCCAGAAACGACTAGATTATATAGAAAAAAAATGGAAAAAACAAGCTACCCGAAACTGAACTAATTAGACGGGATTAATTATAAAAAAAAACCGGCCAAGTGCGTGTCGGGCCACGCACGGTGTAGGGTTCCGTAGTAGCCCGTTATCACAATGTAGTACGATTCTGTTGTTCTTTATTCTGAATAGGTAAAAAAAAACATATTTTGGTTTTCAATGCAAGTCTTTACCCATTATAAACAAGCAACTACTTCATCTTAGTCACTTTAAAGGATTAATGCTAAGGATTTTGTATTTGGTACAAAATTATCCAACACCCAAGTTCAACGACTATTACTGCTAAACTAATAAAGTTATCTTAACCGCTATACATTTCCTTTAAAGTTCATGAAATGCACTATCATCGAAAATTTTTCCAGATTTTTCAAGCCAGTAGTTTAGCTTTTAGAGGGGGGGGGGACGCCCTTCTGGAACAAAAATTTGCACTTTAAACTTTAATATTTCGTAAATGGAGCATTAAATCGAAAAATAATTTTAGCAACCCCTAAGCCATTTTAGAAGACCTATTCAACGATACCCCACACGATGGGGTAGATGATGAAAAAAATATTTCACATGTAGGGGAGCTACCTAAAAAAAAATATTTTCCAAAATTTTATTTTACCACTTTGTCGGCGTAACTGATATACGTACTCCTACAAAATTTCAGCTTCCTAGTTCCAACGGTCACAGAGATTAAGCGAGGACGGACAGACAGACAGACGGACGGACAGACAGACATGGCGAAACTATAAGGGTTCCTAGTTGACTACGGAACCCTAAAAAAGTGGAAAAAACACCCTGTAATAAAACGTCTTCAAAGTTAGTCTTGAAATGGTGCAGCCATTTCAAGACTAACTTTGAAGACGACTAACTTTGAAGACTTTAAAACTGCGAAAACTGACGATACTAAATATTTGGCAAATGTTATTTTGCGTAAAATGAGTTATTCCAACTGAAATATTTGACTAAATAAAAATTGGTAAAAGTACTAGTTGGTAAACAAGTTATTGTTTAAACGTTCACTTGCCAAACATTAGGTTTGGGTTACAATTATTTGTGAAGTGATTTTTGCTAATTAATAATTTGGCAAATGAAATTATGCGGAAAATTGTTTGGGAAGTGATAATTTGGCAATTTCTTTTTGGTGAAACAAGGGAGACCCATCTTGTCTTGTACCTACTCTCATTTGCATTACATAACTCTTTGTGGCTTATGCATTTACGCATGCAAAATGATGAAATGGAAATAGTGTTTGGTTTTGGTAATACCAAAACCGTTACAGCGGCATAGATACGAATTTGGGATTGTAATAACCTGGATAGTGAAAAACTTTTGGTAACCATCTATTGCCTAAAATTGTATGCTCTCGTGGGTGTGTGTCTTCGGTAGCCTGCCAGGCTACTGGCACACGAAATTTAGCAATTATCTTTGTACTATGTAGATGGTGGCGACCTAAATAACGTTTACAAGATCCTCGCGAGGTACAGCACTTAATAAGTACTCAATGCATAATGTATTCAGTTGCCTGAAGGCTGCGGTCCGAGCTTCTCCCCGTCAATCTCATCTTGTACTCTCTATTTACATTACATAACTCCTAGAGATTCTATTTGGAATGGAATGTTTAGTTTTGGTAATATCAAAACCGTTATAGTGGCATAGATAAATACCAATTTGGGATTGTAATAACCTGGTTAGTAGATGACTCTCGGGAACTATCTGAACAGTTCGGACAATGCGTCAAAATAACGACTCAACTTATCACATTAATACACAATAACCAGCGAGCGAGTAATAACAGATTGCAGATGATAATACTATTAAGTAATTAGTTCCGTTGTGGTTGAACTATGTCGTAGTTTACACTGACTGTTTCACTGCTGTAGGGCACAGTACAAAGCAGGCACCCGTGCGCAGGGTCTTAGGGGGCGCAAACCGATCAGAAGGGCAATTCTCGTAAATTTAAGAACGTTCACATTCTGATTTCAGTCTCAATCTGTCAAAAATACTTCTAATTTCAATACATTTTTGACATGTTTTTGACATTGATTGTCGCTGAGATGAGATTGCGACTAGATATTAAACTTTTTTAATTACGAGAATTGGCGTCCTGATTTCAGATGGATACTGTTTGATTTGTTACATTGCGGCTGAACTAAATCGTGGCTCTGGTTTTCTGCTGTGCGGTAGAGTACAAAGTAGGAGAAATTATGAACACTGCCATCCCAAAGGGGTTGTATGCATTCACACAATGTGTTGTTTTTCGAAATTAACCACTGCTACGTGTGTTAAAGTTTTGTTTGTATAGTTATATACTTACGTTAATAAGTTGTGTTTGTATAGGTAATAGGTATTGCTTAAAAGTAAAAAGACCTTATTTTTACGTAGCAAAATGATGTTGATGCCTACCTATGTATAACGTGAACCATGTGCTGTACGAGGCCCATTACCTGGAATTACGTTTGAATTTATAGCAGATTACCAAATCATCCTGCGTTTGTATGGATTTAATTGTTTCGTTGGAACCATGAACAACAGAATGATAATTTCCATGACATTTTATTTTCCTTACTGGTATACCTACCGAGTAAGAACGAGTTGTCTACGTTTGCTGTCTATGAGGAAATCACTAAATAGTGGTCATCAACAGTTACTTACGTGCTTGACTGATTCCTTCATTCATGTGCAGGATCAACTTCTTAACCAACATCAATAGCTATAACAATTGACTGCAGGAATCACAATTTTGGTAAAAAAGGGTTAGGTCTAACAAAGAACTACAGCAGTGTGGCAAGTGGAGATAAAAATTATATCAGAATAAGTCTTGAAACAGCTTGCCACACTATAATATTGTTTCGCTGCATAAAATGTGTAGGTACATTTCTTCATCACACCGTTCTAATGAACACATTACAATGTAATTACTGCTAAAAGTGTATATGGTTTACCTACCTAGTTATTAAACACTAAATACATTATCTTCTGCCTAAATAAACCGCCTGCACAAATATGCGAAGCTTATTTGCTTAATTGCCTTAAGATACAAAGTTCTTATAAATATTTTTAATTTATACGGTTTTATGTACAACGTAATTATACTCTTTGCTATGTGATGGAAGGTATTCATATGGATCAATATAATGTGTAATTGTGTATGTATGTATAATGGGTAGGTACATGTACTGTCTCGTAATATCCAGCAGGGTCTTAGGTTACACCCAAGATCGAATCGTCTCTAGATTGTGGTTATCGGAATACAATCGGGAGAGAAATAGTATTAGACCCGTTTTGGTGAAATACAAGTAGGTACATACCGCACATACAATACCATCCGTACTGATAAACTGAAGCGAAGCGATAATACATTCAACTCCAGAAACATTCATATACCTTAGTGTGTAGTGAAGGGTATTTCACCAGCAACATCATTACGCTGTTTTCTGAAGCAAAATTATATTTGGCAATTACTTTATTGTGTCTGTGCAGCGTTCAAATTTTCGATGATATAACTTCCTAGTACATCAAGTTTAAAACCTAGCTTTATGAGTATGGATCTAGCACAAATTACAGTCAGTAAAAAGTCTGGAGTGTCTGTGTGTGTGTTTGTGTGTGTGTGGATGTGTCTTGGCGGTAATAGTCTGAGAAAGCACATGCGTAAGTCGTAGGGACCAAACTTTACGTACCTATCACCACGAAAAAGTGTAATGAGGAGATAGCACAATGAAGATTGTGTGATTGTAGTAGTTTGCTTTTACTTTGTACAAACGTTAAAGAGTTGTGGAGTTAGGCTATAATAATTTGCTATTTTGAAAGACTGAGATAGTGTTACTTAATTAGTTGCTTGCAGCATGCCAATTGCAAATAAGAACCCATTTCGGGAAGAAGTCTATATTCAGCAATTATTTGCAATACCAACTAGTAACTAAAAGTGCTATACCTACGCGTGCCGCATACCTACATTATGCAAACAAATCAATAAACCTCGACCAAAGCCAAGGCCACTATTATGTTTATAAATAATATTGCAACACGTGTGTTGCAACAATTGAACTCAGTCCACTGACCGCTGCTTCTATGTAGCTACTGAAGAAAAACAACTCGTAAACAACTCGTAAAATAAAATAGATGATTTGTGAGACGTACTATGAATGCAGTATCTATATTTAGGTCACTTTGTCATAAATGTCATACGAGTATTGTTATCCATTGGTGTAACGCCGACGTTTCGAGTCATTAAATCTTACTATCCAATGGTGTTACGGCGACGCTTGAGGGGTTATTAGTTACACGTGGAAATACTAAAAGTTTACGATCAAGTGTTTAGGTACCTATTTAATACATAGCCACGTTCATTTACCTGCATAGTAACGAACTCGAAATGTTCAAGAGAAAAGCATTTAACTTTTGGAACGAAGTTTTTTAACGGAGCTGGCGGTAGGAGTAAACTGGTAGCAATCGTCACGTAACGAAAAAGCGTTATCGTCCATGTGACTTTTGAGAGAGATAGTTTTCGTGGTTTTCGGGCGGTTGACGGCAATAGTGAGGTCAAAATGAAAACCAAAGAGGGTGGCTACGAAAAAAAAAAATCATGAAAACGGCATTTTCATGGTTTTCGAGGGTGCTGAAGTTAATACTGAGGTCAAAATGAAAATATTAGAAGGTGGCTGCAAAAAAAAAAATCCTGGGTGTCGTTGGAAACTTTTAAACATTTCGTCATTTTAACATTTTCGCAGCCGCCATCTGGATTTTTCATTTTGAACTTCGTTTCTGCCGGGACCTCACACGTTTTTTTATTTGCTTTAACATCTTTTGTGTGTCAAGGTCAAATGGCTTTAGGTACCAGATTCTATTACTGAACTCCGGAATAGGAAGATGTTTTATTTTTTAATAGCAGCCTGCAAGAAGAAGAAGAAGAAGAGAAGATTCAGCGGGATTGTCCGAAAGGGTTACCGCTGGCCCGGAACATAAAGGGCTAAGGAAGGAACACGGGTGGGTTTTAGTCAGTAAGAGTCTGACACTCCCTTCCGCTCCACCCAGAGCGGGAGGAGTTATTTGATGATTTCCCATCCGCAAAAAAAAAAAAAAAAAAAGCCTGCAAGATATTCTAATAATTATATCTATGAAATGGATGCCTCGTTTAAATATAGTTAAGCGTTACGTAAGTAAACATACTCTATGTAGATAAGCTTCGGGGCTTTCTTAAACTACCAACGTGTTCCAGCTACACCCCACGTAGTAATAACACCGGGATAATCCGGATGCTGTGGCTAATACTTAACACGCAAGCTGTCAGCTGTTTGAATCAAGCAGTGTCTGTGGTTTGATTGGTTTACTTAGGCACACCGGTTGATTTCCCGCAGGGAAAGTATAGGAAACTATTGCCCACCAACTTCAAATGCCTGTACTTCCAAATCATAACTGTCATTATTTGACAGTTATATAAAATGTCATTTCACGGCAATGCAGGATGTAGTATATAATGTTATTTGACTGCACCAAATACTTGCGCCTGCCAGTATACAATAATATACGGCCACTAATTAATATCAACCAGTACCAATTACGATTACGATGTTGGTCCCATGGAGAAAGTTGTTCAGTTTGATGGTCTGTACCACATCCTTAAATTATACTGGTTTTTAAAAACTAACCCTGTATAGTTGTAGCGTCGTATGTTGTGTACCAAAGTACGTCAGTAAAGTGGTTAATTTCGAACTACAGTTGGCACTGATTAGTATGCATACAGCTGCAACTGAAAACCGTCGCCTAATTAACAATCCTATCTAATTAGGCGAACACAAAGATAGGGAGAAAAAGAAACTAAATACTCAACTTTATCAAAAATAGAGTTTCGAAACTCTTGTTAAAAAATAAGGAAAAAGGTAATGCCATTAAAAAAGTTTTTTTAAAGAGTGAATTCGTTCGTGGAACGGCCTCATTTCCCGTTTCGCAAAAGTGAAACTCTGTAGTGGACAGGGACGACACGCGATGCGATGATCGAGCACACTGCTGCGCGATCACGGGCTTCAGGTATTTACGTTAACCCAAAAAGATTATCCTGTGTACCTTTGTAATCCTAATTAAAGTAGGTTTTAACTATTAAATACCGTGGCTACATTTGTGAAGTATGCTTTAAAAGCAGAGAGGAGAGCAAGTAAAAAGGTGAATAGGTCTTCATCGTCATCTGCCTAGCCTTTACCCAACTATGTTGGGGTCGGCTTCCAGTCTAACCGGATGCAGCTGAATGCCAGTATTTTACATGAAGCGACTGCCTTTCTGACCTCCACAAACCAGTTACTAGGTAATGCGATACCCCTCGGTAAGACTAGTTGTCAGACTTTCGGGCTTCTGACGACCCGTAACGACTGTCAAAGATCCACCAACGACAGCCGGGACCAACGGCTTAACGTGCTTTCCGAGGCACGGAAGGGTATTGTATGTAAAGATGGTTACTTTCGACCCGTGCGGCTGTTATTACTTAGCCACAAGCCCCTCAATAAATAAAGGCGAATAGGACAATGAACCAAATAATTTCAGTAGATACCTACAATAGATTATTTCTCGCTGGTTTATGTTCTTACTAAATTTTGTAGGGGAATTGTAGTTTGACTGGCGTATTTACTTAGTATGAAATCGCAATTTTCTTGTATTGCATTTTTCAATTATTAATAAATAGAAAACCTAGCTTATCTTAAATTGAGACATTGCTACATAAAGACTTGCGCAGAATGAAGGGCTGACTATATTATAACCTACTTCAGTGGCGAAGGTTCCATACAATTCGATTCCTACCAGCTTCCCTTTAAAAATGGCACAGTCAGTATTCTATAGACAAATAATAGTTATAATTATATTAAAGATAACTACTCCGGCTTACCTCTTACAAAAAATTACCCTTTGCTACTGACCGATTTTTAATATTTTACAGGTGTTGTATGCATTAAACGCTTTTATTCGACGTTAATATACCTTAATGTTTCCTCAGCGTTTTCTTAATGAACAATAAACTTCATTGTGCTTGTTCACTTCAACTCTTACAAGGGCTCGTTTCCCTATTATATGCCGTGAGAACAACACTGTTAAACGTTGTTACAGGAGCCTGTTTCGACACTCACTACAGTGCGGCACTACTGTAGGAAATAAATACAGTTTTTCACCTTTTTTTATTTCTTTCCTTCGCAAAACTATGTAAATCTACGGCGAGGTGGGAGCCATTACAAAATGCACTACAAAGTTATTCCGACAAAGTTATTCTATAGATTTTCTTGACACTTCTGGGCTAGTTTCGATAACTGGGCTTTCAGAACACGTAATATAGTGAGATTGTTTGTAGTTAAAGTTTGCTTTTTAATTTTGTATTGTGCTGTTTGTGAAAGTTAGAGTTTATGTTGTTTATATTGTTTAGGCTATCGGCATCGTGGACGACAGCTTTAAATTCACATATCTAGGTACTTTCTCATCAAGAATCCCACTTTTCTGCAAACTGTGTCAGCGTGCTCGTCATCATAGCGGTGTACTCATTTATACACCTAACCGCGGTGACATCACATCACAGATTGGACGAACGCCAAGCGCGCAATATGTATTCTCAAACTCAAACTCAAACTCAAACCATTTATTTCAATTAAACCATTTACAGGCACTTTTGAATTGTCAAGAAGTCGGTCAGTCAGAAAATATGAAGCTAGTTGCCCATTCCAAAGCGTAGGTACCTATGGAGAAGAACGGGCAAGAAACTCCATGGACACTCTTTTAAATTGTATTTTTACAAAAATATTAGTTACATCATTAATGTTGAATTTACAAGTAAATGTGAGAACGATGTAAAAAAAATACGTACGCGTTAAGAGCGTCCAGAGTACAGCAAATAGTAAGAAGACAACAATCATAAAATAATTAAAAATTAAATTATTGTCATACTACAAAGGCACTTAGTTTTGATCGCGTTTAATTTACTTTCGTAAACAAAGTATGAATGAGAATAAGATCAGGCTTGTAAGATTACTTATCTTTCAAAACTAACAAAGTATTTCAATTCAGTTTAGGCCTGTTCTTTGCTTACAATACATTGAGCTGAACCATAGAAATAATAAATTATCGCACTGCATAACTTTTAATAATGTAAACATGCAAAATCTCTACATTTCGACACAGTAAAAGCAACAACGATGCCAACTGATGACATTAGGTACGGCCCCATTACACGGTATCAATAAAATTCAAATGTGCGGGTTTTGTAACGATATGCAAATTGTTGCTCGTCCATGTAACCATCACGCCGGTCACCGAGTGCTGGGTAAGCAGAATGTGCGCTGTTTATTACATGTTACTGGTGCACAGTAGCCATAAACAGGACGCGTCCAGTGTCAACCTTGTTTTGTTTTTTCTTTTCCACGTGTAAGCTTTATTGGCTATTCTGTACTGAAATATGACCTGAAAATTCACAAACTTTTAACGTTCACATTATTTTTGCGGATAGCTTAGTCTCAAACTAATTCCGTAAAACAAAACTTTTGAATTCAAACTATTAGTACCTAGGTAAGGTAGAACGAATTTCGTTACAGAGATTATTGTACCTGATCGAGAACTTTATCCTATGCAATTGAATCAATCGAACTCAACTAAAAGTTTCACAATTAAATAGTTTGGAATCAAAAGCAGTGTTTGCGATAGAGAATTCAATAAAACCGGAGGTTAGTAATAGAATTAAATCGCATATAGCGGTGATGCAATAGGAACATTTAGCTTTTCTTTTGTTTAACATTACATTACATTACGCTAGTATTCCCTGATAGTATTCCGGTCTTGTCGGATTGCCGTCCATACCCGACTATGAGACTATGAAAGAGAGGGAAGAGGGAGTGCACCTGTGTCTGCGCACACACTGCGCACTATAACATCTCTCGCGCCAAAGGCTAGTCTCCGTTGAGATTGGCCGCCGTGGCCGAAATACGGTCGGGGTGGGGGGGGGGGGGATCGTGACGACGACGACGACTTCATTCCCGAAGGGTTAGACCTATACATAGGTACACCATTGCTTATAAGCTCGCGCGCGCGAGCTTTTAGGCAATGGTACAATTAGGATGAAATAACCGACCCATTTTCTTTTTATTACTGTCCATGTAACCTTTGTATAGGTAATTCTTGTTATAATTCTTTTGCCAGAGAAAATTATAACGTAATGATCCCTCGCACCATTCATTACAGTGTTACGATCCTTGTTCAAGAGTGGGGTTTTTAAGCCGTGTAGGCACGAACGAACAAAAACATGGTGAACACGAACATCGAACACTGTGCTCGCACGTGCGTGCCATTAACGAACGTCAAACACTGTGTTCGCCAAAAATACAAATATATAAAAACATTTCTGCAAAAATTAAAATAATAATTAAACAATATAGGGAAATAGTTGTGGAAGAGTTAGTAATTTACATGTTGTTTGCAAACTTCAATGTGATATGATTTATATTTATAGCGTAAAAATAGCGTTAAATTGGTAATGTATGTAGTAAGTTTCATCTTTGCTTGATAGACTCGAAGATATTAAAAGTATGACCGCCGCTGTATAGTAAAACCGAAGTAGGTACCTACTTGTTAACTAATAGTCACATCTGCAGAAATCAATCAGTTACTTACTCCTGCGCAGGAGTTAATTGAAAACGGCAGTTTAATTAGTTCGTAAATCAGTTGCATTGCGTTTTAGATGTCAACATACGACAAAGACTAATCGTACGTATGTGCGGAAGTAAAAATAACTCGGCGGGATTTCGTCGCACACTGAATTTTCAACTCTGGCTATTCAGCCGAGCGTTGAGAATTCAACAGAGCACACCCCAGTGCGTCAAAAAACACACTGTTGGATTTTTAAGTCTCGGCGCTAAACAGTGCGCGAAAAAAAATCGCCGCGGATTCTCACTCGCCCGCGCAATCCTGGGCTAGTGCTTGTGATTCCCAAAACTACATTCTAATCATAACTTGACATTTGCACTTAGCAACGTGAACTCTAGCCAAGTTCAACGACTCATTTATTTAGCTACGAATGCTGCGATCGCTCGCTTCTTCATTTTCAAATATTTTGAGAGCTTTATAATTAATTTCTCTACAGTTTTATATGTAACACAATTGCCAACAATCTTTTATACCATCGCTCCCTTATCTCATTCAGCGCATCTCTCATGAGATTCATAAAATAGGAACCACGGGAGAGGCCGCAGTGAAGAAAAGCTTCACTAATTAAAATACTGGAAGTAAGAATGTGGAGCGAGACGAGTGAGGTCGGGGTAGTAATGAAGTGTATGACGTATAACAATGCTATAGAAGTTGCTCAGCAGTTTTTGTTTGATACTTTTAATGAAGCAAGGAATTGTAAGTAGGTATTTGTTAATACTCTTTTTATTCCGTACTATTTCATTCTCGTTTAATTCGGGGCATGCAGTATAGTATAGGAATGTTAGTATTCGGTTATCATTTAAGAGATTTTCACACTTTTTGTGACCTACATCGGTATGTATCTGTAAACGATGGCGAAGTAGATAGGACCAACACGGAATTTTCACTAGATGGATGAAATGGCGGCGAGGTCAGGTTTATAAAAACATGGTTAGATCTGCTGTCTTGTATGGATCAGGATGTTGGGCCACAATGAGGACGAATAAAACATAATTGCATGCAGCAAAAGTGAGAATGCTATGATGAATGTGTGGTGTTATGCGAATGGATATAATATGAAATGAGTCTATGGAAGTCTCAAAGTGACACCGGTGACTGAAAAGTTGCACGGAAATCGGTTGTCATATTATGTGCATGCGATGCGGAGGAATAAGGAAAGTGTCGCCAAGAAAGTTTTGAGTATCAATACTGAACGAGTAAAGGGAAGACAAAAGACACATTGGATGACTGTGTGAAAGTTGATATAGCTAAAAGGGGAGAGACTACCGAGATGACGATTAATAGAGAAGTATGGAAGAAAAATACATCTTGCACCGACTCCAAATAGATTAGGTTACAGGCAGGAGAATGATGATCGGTATTCCCCTGTACTTTTTATTTCAGCTTCACATAGTTTTCGACACCAGAATTAAACTAGGTCGGTACCGCCAAGTATTGTATACTGAGAATGGTTCTATTTCCGTGTACCAATTAATTTCATGGAAACACTGAATCAAATTTTAATTGCCTATTAGGGCATTGAGACCATGTGTTGAGACAGCTAGTCTCAGTTTGATAATTACAATATTACGTGTTAGAATTCGACCCGTACTCAATTGGCATCGTTCCAGTCTGTCACTTCAGTTCAAAATGTTTACCTGAACGCCTGGCTAAGTTCGCCAATACGTAATTTGGTTATTATCTAATGCCTTGTTTAGCTTTAGAAGTGAAAAGTAGAACGTTTAATGTAATTTTCTATTACTTACTTCAGAATCGTAACGGCGGTTTACCCAATTGACATTTTTACTATTACTATGTACCAATATTAGGATTATTTTCGTTTCGAGAGAAGTGGGCGTAAGTTAATGCTCTTATAACAACGTAATAAATATAATATTTTCTACTCTGTATAAAGCCTGAGCCGAAAATACTAGAAGCTTTTATTTCCTGGAAACTTTAATATACTTTCATCAATGTATTCAGTAAAATAAATTATTAAAAAAAAAAAGCTTTATTTCTTTAGAATACTTAATTTATTTTTGAAGAACAACTTTGGTTACGTAGTTATGCTTTAAGTAATCTCATAAAGAAGTAATCTTTTAGTATTTAGATATTTCCCCAGGGTACGAGCCAATCAGTTTCAAAGGCGTTTGTAAAGTTTTTGAAGAACCAAAAGTATGCAAGCAGAAGAATTTAGACTTTAGATTTCTCAAAGAGTTGCGGAGTCGCTTCTAACAGTTTCTAACTAATTCAAGTGCAGCTTTGACTGAGTAATCTAGAGGTTCATGACGTCGTGGTCCATCGTTTCGACTCAATGAAATGTGTACGAAAATAACTTGATAACAATTAGATAAGTTACCTACTATGATTAAGTCAATTTAGACACTGAATAGATGAAAGTATAATTAAGGTTTCCACCAAAAACTCCTACATTATTTATGTTCCCTTAAGCTTCTTTTCTCACAACAGACGAAACTTAATTTTAACAATGTAAAGATGTTGTTGTTCTGCAGCCAGGGTACAAAACTGTATGAAAATGTTCTACGCTAATTTATGTAGGTACTTCATAGTGTATTGAAGGGATACCTATGGCAACACAAAAACAAGGTTCAGGTGAGAAGGGAAGTTATTAAAAGTTCAAGTCAATCTAATATCATTGTCATCAAATATTTAGACAACCCAGCCCAATATTTAGAAAGTTTTGATTCAGTCAAATCCTATTAACGACGGGTACAAAATTACAGACAAGAGACAGCTTTCGACTGTTTGACGGTCGACAGTAAATACTTCATTATTTTCAATGAAGACGCGAATTTGGGATTATTCATTTCAACAGAAAACAATGTTTTAAGGACGACGATTATCTTCTACCGTATTACTTATGGTAAGATTTTATTTACTACCAGTAAACTTCCAATCCATAACTATTTTATGTGCCTCTGTCTTACTATTGATATCGCAGACTCCAGATTATCTTTTAGTGAGACCCTAATTTATGTCATGCTCCAGAATAGCTTAATCGGAAATTCTGATAATCATCATCTAGTTTGTTTTGCTTACTAGATTTAATTGTGAAGGATTTTGTCGGATTATGTATGAGCGGGTTTGGCATTGAGCCAATAAGGTTAATGTCAACAATCAAGCAATTTTATGACTGTGCTACCCGGTCTGAGACAAAGACAAATAATCTTACCAAACAAGAAGTTATACAGAGATTACCTTCTAAAGATTCAAGAAACTTTAGTCATAACAAGACAGGTATTTCAGCAGTTTTGTAACAAAGACACACTATCATTTAACAATAGTCCAAATGAATGATTGGAGGATCTCTCAATCATTAGACATTAGAGCTCACAAATAATTATGCACAAATGTTTCTTTTAACAAGAAATAAGTTTAACATACACATTAAAGAATGTAGTATCTAAAGGAAACGGTACAGATAAATTAGGGTCGTAAACACTTTGAATAAGAACATTCTGCCGATGACGGGTTGCAACCGATCTACTTACCCCCGCGAAGATTTGTCTTAGAATGTATGATACTATTGAATACAATAGAACCTGTTCAAACCACTCACGTAACAAAAACAAAAACTTTCTGCAGCCTTGTTCTAAGTTCTCGTCTAACTGTCTGACTTTTGGCTTGAAGTTTTGAGGCCAATCTGCCTAGCCTTTTCCCAACTATTTTGGCGTCAGCTTCTAGTCTAACCGGGTGCAGCTGAATACCATTATTTGACATGGAGCGACTGGCTATCTGACCTCCACAACCAAGTTACGGATCACACGATACCCCTTGGTAAGATTGGTTGTCATACTTTTTTGGGCTTCTGACTACCATGGTGACGACTGTCCAACGAATACACGAATACAAATGACAGCAGGGACCAAATGGCTTAAAGTGCTTTCCAAAACACGGATGGGGTGTCGATATTTAATAGATGGTCACCCATCTACGAACCGATCTCGGAAAGCTTAATCTTCGATGGATCCGTGATGCTGTTATTATTTAGCCAACAGCCTTAGTGCTTGGATAAAAATATACTATTTAATGATACCCCTCTACTTGGCTATATGATTACCTAATATTTAATACCCTCTATGACAATTTAATACAATCGCTTTTACATTACGAAAAATTGCAATCATGTTGTGAAGGTCTACGCGGTTGCTACGACGTAGCACACGTGACGTCAAAGCTACGCTTGCTACGCGAGATGAAACTTGGATGTGCAAACGTTTGATTTTGTCTGTTCTCTCTTGAACCTATAACAAAATTAGCCTTCTTCATTTTAAACATGAAGGAAAATTTTCTTTGCTATAATTGTTTTTTAAGGGTATCTATAAAATTCGAAATTCGACAAAAAAAATTAAAACTATTTAAGTATTTTAAACAACTTGTCATGGAACATTTTACATCACAATAGCGCTCAATCTTTGATACAAAATAAGATTATGTGCGCTATTAGCTTATTTTAGAGTTTGCTCACTTCAAGTTAAAGTTAGCGGCTAAAAACCTACACGCAGACCTCCTCCATTCCAAACTTCCTCAGGGTAGGTTTTTAAGATGTTTTTAATTTCGTTTTTGTTTTCTTATTTTTTGGAAATTTCTTTTGGCAGCTTATTCAGAATGTTAGGAAAGGTGTACGTCCAGGTTCTCTTACCATACTCATTATTAATCTTTGGCAGTTTTTAGAAAGGAAAATACGACAGGTTACGAACAAAGTTTGGTCTGTTTATTTTCTGCAGCTTATTCATAAAAACAGATGACTAAATATGTATTGAAGGAACTTTTATTGACTTGGCAAAGAATTATTAGATCAATTATATTACGAGTAAGAAAATAAAAACCTAATAAGAGTACCTATACTCATTGTTGTATCGAAATGTTATCACGTTTAGTTTTAGAAGTACGTATGATAAAAGTGGAGTGCTCCTTAGGCATGTTGTTATTGGCCCTGTTTATTGCTTTTCTATCGTGTTTTTTTCCGACATTGGATCTCCCACTTACATGATAGAGAACATATTTATTTAGGTAGTTCAGAGATAGCAACCATTTCTCTAATAATATTTTCTTGTTAAAAGAGATAGTAAATTAGATGGTATTTAGGTTGTTACTTAGTAGCACAACGAAACTTTATCGTTTTTTTTAATTGAACAGACAGCTGTGCTGCTGGGAGCTTGTTGCGCCACTTCTACTTACCAGCGAAAGCACTAGGAAGTGGTGAAGGGAGCACTAGGAAGTAGTGAAAGGCGGGCACGTATTGAAGTGTTAAAAAAGTTATTTATTGATTTTTTTTTCCTTTTTGTTTTAGATACGAGACAAAACATAATATACTTTATTTCAATGTTGCAACTGAGGTTTGATCGCAATTGAAACAGTCGTGTCAATTAAGGAAAGAAATTACCATCCGCGTCCAATATGTAAAAGAAAAGATCGGGAACAGTCCATAATGAGCAGTCTTAAGAAGCGTTATGGTCTTTATTTCCAACCATTGTTACTTTAAAGTGCTTTCCGTGCCTTTATCACCTAATGACCCAATTAACTTGATTCTCTACTCACCCCGCGTGTAACTATATGCACATATAACGCTGTACTGTATATTACTCGTGCCCTCAAACAGTTCTTGCATTGCTCCGACAGTTTTATGAAGAGCAGAACATGTAGGCTTTGGCAACAGACGAGAGTCTCCTGGATAAACTCCAAGAATCGTAAGCTTTATGTGTTCTGCGAGAGGTCCATCTGACCCACATAAATAGCACCGAAAAATATAAATTTGATATTTTTACACAATGTGTAACAGAAGTTCTTCGGATTATTGTAAGGTTTCGGATTCACATATTGATGTAGTTTCTTGAAACCCTTATTTTTTATTGATGCAATGGTTTTCATGTCCCAAGCATGAAAACCATGTCATACAGTCATGACTGTCGTCACTGCGGCCGTTATGTGCGGTCTCCGCTTTTTTAAAGAAGCCGCAGTAAAAACTGGAATTGTTCTCTTAGACACCGGTTTTCGTCTTAGATCAGGGTTCAAAGTCGTGGGGGCAATAATCCAGTCTGTGGCAGTCTGTAGATGTCGTTATCAAAAGCAATTATCTTGAGTGGCTTACAGATGTTTCAATTCCAAACAAATGATTGAGTTTTTTAATATTTAATTATGATAAAGATATTACTGTTTGAATCTCATAATGGAACGGTCGATAAAAATAATAGGGTATCGCGTTCTGGTGGTTTGGCCGTTTCATAATATATTATTTTTATACCTACTCTCAAGTACCTATTAATATTGTGGATATAAGAGAAAACAGTGAACTATAAGAATATATGGTTGCATACTTGCATGATAAGTATTAGGTATGTTTTTAAAAAATAATTTATTGTGAATTCCAAACACAGTCATAATGAATTGAATTGTAAAAACAAACCGTAAAAAGATTACGGAATTTGGAAAACGGAACTGTGCCAAAACATTAAAAAGTCTTTGTCTTGCCTTGTAATATAATTAAGTTGAGTCCTAAAACGGATACATTGAAAGAACCTTGTTAACATTTTGTAACATTGTGTATTGTAAAGTATGTAGGTAAACAAATTGTTGGGTTGGGTCTTATATCGAGTCGCCTGAATCTGAGTTAAGTGTAGATATGGGAGGGTTTAGGGGGTTCTTACTAAGCGATAAAATGTATTTTTTGCTGCCGGAGACGCGACAAAATATTTTAATTATTATTTAAAAAATCTTCGGAAATCTTACAAATGCATAAGAAGGAACGTAATTTTTATACATTTCGTAGCGATTTCGATACTGCGTTTATCGAAATGCGTGAAAAGAAACCATTTTCCCCGCGTTCCGAATTGAGTCAAAAGCGATATATCGCGAATCCAACCAAATTTAATAGTCACAAAATATAAGGACTATTGAGTACTATTGTGACGTTGCGCGTTGGTCGGATTCGCGATATAATCGCTTTTGACGCAATTCGGAAAGCGGGGTTTGTTTACATTGAAAAATACTTTTGTTTGGCGTTCGTTTTGTCATTCCGTTGCTGTCGAGTTTACGTGAATTTTATATTTTGCTATGATTATTATCTCCCCGCACCCTAATGAGTGACAGATCGTAACCAAAGCACACAGACTTGTGTTGGTTAGGTTAAGTTAGATAGCGCGAACCGAGCGAGCTAAGCGAGATGTGTAGGTTAGGTTAGGTTAGAACGGTGACCACTTAGCGCGAGCCGAGCGAGCGTTGCGAGCGTGCCGCGGCAGCGGCCGGCGAAGCGCCAGAAAGTAACTACCTCCCCGTACCCTAATGAGTGACAGATCCTACCCAGAGCACACAGACTTGTGTTGGTTAGGTTAGGTTTTGTTCAAAGTGGAATAATAGAAAAACTACGCATTTCCGGCAGAGCAGGAGTGGGGGGGGTGAAATAGGGCGCCCCCCCAACCCCCCTCCACCCCTCTCATCTTCGTACGGAGGCGACTTGATATAAGACTTTAACCAAATTGTTTTTGTGAAACAAAAATAATTTTCTTAAAAAAATAGACTTGAATCACAAAGAATAACAGGAACTGCTGAATCATTTAACAGATTGTTTGAAATCTACAATGGATTTCGTCACATCTGGTATTCATTTCTGACAATACACGACCATTATTGGGATAAAAAGGCTTTTGTGGAATAACGTCGCCCACCCGAACTCTTCGAGTGATGAAATGTGAAATTAGAGATGGAATATTTTTATTCCGACATTTAAATGATGGAATTGTGGACAGTCTGATGGAGATAAAAATGAAATTAAATTGAAGAGTACGCGTTTTTTACTCTATCGGGAAATGAGGACGAATTTTGTTTATGATCTTCACTCAAACTCACAGCGTTTATTCCAATTAAACCATTTACAGGCACATTTGAACTGTCAAGAAGTCGGTCAGTAAGAAAATATGAAGCTAGATGCCCATCTCAAAGCGTAGTAGGTACCTATGCTGAAGAACAGGCAAGAAACTCCATGGACACTCTTTGTTATATTTTACAAAAAATATTAGTTACATCATTGCTTTTGAATTTGTAATTATAATATGAGAACGATGTAAAAAAAAAGACGTATGTTTTAAAAGCGTCCAGAGCACAGCAATTAGTAACAAAACACCAGTCCAAAAATAAAATAATTACAAATAAACCGAGGCGGCGACACTAACGAAGTGTCACGTTTTATTTCGATAGTCCTCATTCTAAATAATTGTAATTAAATATGGCCCTGTAGCGATGTTTTGTTTAAGGGCAGGCCCAATGGAAAATCTTCAATCTTAGATTCGATTTAAACAGTAGTAAATCATGTTCAAATTGAAAAAAAAGTATATGGCAGGAAACTTCATTATAAATGTAAGGGTCGACCCAGACGAAAACATGGTACGATAAAATTTTCTCGATAGAAAACTATCACAAAGTTACCTCTAATTTTCAACTATTTTGGTTTGCATTCTGTTTTGGTGCATATTACGGAACCACAAATTAGATAAATAATAACACTTATTATAACCTAGGGATGACCCAAGCGATTTTTTAAAATATTGTCTATTTTAAAAGATAATCGAATAAAAAGCATTTGGCGCTTACTGCATTTTTAATCCGCGAGATACGCTGTCTTCCGTCTCGCGTGACACGAGGTTGAGACATACGTTTGTTTCACAAATCAGTCGCCGTCGCTCTGTTGAGACGAGAGGACTGCGCTAAAATTTTCTGCTGCGCTGGATATAATTTAATTACGTAAACAATATTTTCGTATTTTATCACTTTGTAAGAAAGAAACTGTGAAATATAAAACATGGAAAAATAACTAAAACCACTTCCAAAACGATTATTAAAAATGTTAAATATTGACAAACTGAATAAATACTGAGCCAAAACTATAAAATAAAAATATTAAAATAATTCGATGTTGATATTTGAAAACTCAAAGTGAGATTCATTGTATTTGACATATTTTTGATTGGTATAGTACAACTAGCGCCATTGTTCTGCATTTCGGTCAATTTTCTTGTGGATATAATTTACAACATAGCTAACTAGCCAATTTCACGTTAATTTGAAAGTTCGTGGTCGAGATTTTATATCTTATTGCGATTAACTCAGAAGCCAAATTCGTCTACTCAAAACTCCGTGTAAGGTGGACCTTAGACGATCAATTTCGAGCAACTTTTGACCATTTCCTAAATCAAGTTGAAACTCGAATTTTAGCAAATAAATCAGAAAGCTAAAACAGGTAATCAATGGGTTTATTGTAGACAAAAGTACGAAACGGTGTGCACATGAAATATTTCATACGGATAGTGTTCTCATAACTAGCTTTCTTTTTATGGCGGGGATGAATAAAGGTTGTGACGGATCACAATGTTTGGGATTGTCGGCTTCGCCGATAAAAGAATTGAGATCTAAATGGGTGCTAAGTTGAAAGAAAGTCTAAAGTTTATATTGAAACTTGGCAAGTTTTCAAAGCTATAGTTTAAAAAGTTACAAAAGAGGAACTTAATAAACTTTCGACTTATTTTGGCACCCATTTACATAGATCCCCATTTTTTAATCGGCGAAGCCGACTATCCTTTACTTTTTTTGTACTACTGAACTTGGCCTCTTTTTCACAAATGTTTTCGGTGGGATTTTTTCCTAGTCGCACTTCGCGCAGGAAAAGTTTTCATGACCTTTGACTTTGCACAATACAGTGCAAAATCCACTATAACAATATTATTTTTTACTTGGGTATCACTGCTGCTAATTTAGTGACTTTGCACGATCGTGCAAAGCAAAATCCACGATATACCATTATAATTTTTTACTTGGATAACACTCATTTCCACGAAGATGACGTGACGCCCAACATGTACTAAATAAAAATTGGTTACATTGGAATTTAAACTCTTTCACGTCAACATTGTGTTTCTAGTTCCAAAACATGACTAAGACAAATGACATTCTAAAATTCTGAATTCAAGCTTAGCATAGAGTAAGTATATGCAAAATAAACAGATGTTTTTACGTACCTACTGAAGAATTAAACATTAAAAATAAAGAGAATGGCCAATTATCATATTATTCCGCTTAAATATTGTAATTGAAAAACCATTACGAGAAATAGGGTTGCTAATCACTGCGGTGAAACAAATATTCTAAGATTTTGGATAGAGTTCGTCCGTAATATGACTTTTATGACGTCGTCATTCTAAAAAGGCTTAATTTCATCAGCTCAAAGTAACAAAGTTTAAGGTAAGTGATACCATTATATTAGTCTTCATATCGTTAAAAAAAACAAATTTATTGAGTTTGTTTTGATCATGATTCATAATCTATCTACGAGTATATAATATAAAACAATTCGGGTTAGATACACCATTTATAACTCAAGAACGATTGATTTTTACCTGACTGCGGCGAAGCCCAAAAGGAGGGTTATGTGTTTGACCTGTATGTATGTATGTATGTACTTATGTATGTATGTATGTCCGCTTCTTTGTTCCCTCGTAACTTCTAAACGAATGAACGGATTTTTATAAATTATACGTCTTTAGATTTTTCTTGGTAGCGCGAGTGTCACTGGGTGTATCAAAATTGAAAAAATATAAAATGGCCGATTTTTGGCGCAATATTATGTCTTAAAAAAAAATATTTTTCTCGAAACCTATCGAGTGGGGTATCAAAATAAAAGGTTTTTAAAGGTGATTACAAAAATATATACAACTTATATGGTAAAAAGTAATTCGAAGTGAGAAATCGTAAAAAACACGTACCAAGAGCTAAATCGTCTGAGAAATCTTTCAACCTAAAACAAGCCTATTTTAAAAAACAAGTAATTAAAAAAACTAAAAAACCCGACTGCGGTAAAAAAATTAAGTTAAAAAAAAACTGAAAAACTAAAACAAGCCCATTTTAAATTAAATAAAAGTTGGTAACAGGCGGGACCCATACCATTTCTTTATTACATTTTCAAACTCAAATGGGTCCCGCCTGCTTCAAACTTTTATTTAATTTAAAATAGGCTTGTTTTTAGCTTTTCAGTTTTTTTTTAATTTAATTTTTTTACCGCAGTCGGGTTTTTTAGTTTTTTTAATTACTTGTTTTTTTATGATCTTTTATTTGTTGGATTTGTCTTCGGCCTGAACAGCAGAATAATTATTAAAACATGGAAAAAATAAGAAAAAAAAATTGAGGCGGTACGAAGTTCAGTTAGTGTAGTTTAAAAATGGAAACCCGTATAGGATCACTTCGTTGTCTCCCTGTCTAACCCTTTTTCTCAGGAATGCGTGGGGGTGTCAAGTTGAAATTGATATCAAATACTATCTACGATTCCTTGGAGCTGTATAAATATCAAGCCTCTAAGACGTTGACTTAGAAGCTGGCATTAATTGGCATTCATGTAGCAAATTTTGACACTCGCAATTAAATTAAAACCCTATGGGTGTACCTTAAGGGTTTTAATTATTTCCGTTGAGCTAGAATCATGAAATTTGGCAAGAAGCAAGGTCTCACAGCATAAATAAGTACAAGAAAATATCCAAAAATCGTTCATTTGTAATTTTATTCGGAATCGAAAATTTATACTCCAAACCTTGAATTTAGTTCATTCAACTCGGTTTACTCTCCTTCAATCCGGAATTGGAAATTCATAGGCTGTATTACTTGTATGTCCGTGAATCTGTTACCAGCATCGGTACAGATTCACGGACATACAATAATATTGAATAATATGCTTACTTGCACAGCGATGAAATTTAGGTACATTGAATAGAGCCATTTTGTCTGATTATTGTGCGTATACTTACTACAGAAGATTTAAATTCAAACACAAATATATAATTTATTCCGGTCTGATCCCTTGAGCCCCCCTCCACCCCCCCTCCTCGATCCCCTGTTAGTTCGTCTTCTGTTTTCGCCGGGCGAAAAGTTTCTGCTGGCGGGAAGGGATTGTGTTGTGTTTTCATCGTGTTTCATGAGAGGGGTAGGCAATGAGGCGCGGGTGAAATCAGATTTTATCCTGTCATATGGCCCTCTCTTAACGTTACCAACATACGATTTATAATGGAAAGTAGTGTAGGATCTCAATAATTTTTATAACAAGAGAAGTCGTATCAAATTATCACCAATTTCATTTATTAATGACAGACCCCAGGTACCTGCCAATACTCAACAGTTAACGCCTGTTAAACGGCTCTTGCACATATTTGAATTTAAACATTTTAATAGTAAATGCTTCCGGAGAAATAAATACTGATACGTGACTAAAATCTTTTAAAAGTAATAACAAAAATATTGGTCTCGTTCTGTTACTCCACGTGAGGCTGCAGGGCTGCCATGGAACGTGACGCGAAAAATGTATACTCAATCATTGGTTTCTGCTCAGTTACGAGTACGTCGTTACCGTATACATAATCACTACTTGTGTGTCTAAGGGCTGATTTTTCCAACGCCAGATAATTTTATCGGATGAATAATTTTGAATTTTTGACAGTTCTTCCATACAAAATCTGTCAGACGTCAATTTTATTCTACGAATAAAAATTATCTGTCGATTGAAAAATCAGCCCTAAGAAAAATAATAATGTACCTACATGTGCAGACGCCAGCACATCAAGCTATCCGAAACTGTCAAATTTTCCTAATCAAATTTGAACCTTATACCTTAGCGATAAAGTTGAAAATCTATCAAAGAAATATGACAGATTGTAGTAGCTTGATATGCTTGGCGTCTGTACATACTACTGAAGAAGAAGAGAAGCACCGTCGTCGTGGTTTTGGATTTTTTCCTCGATGAATATTCGTGTTAATAGACTATGAGGAGGCTGTGTCACGGGCTGATAGTTTTTGATCAGGTAGTGAAAATATCTTCATCAGGCAGCCCTAGTGTGTGTGTGTGCTCACGGTCAACTGATCTACAATCGTTTGTGATAATTATGCATTGCGCTCGCTTTTCGTCGCTAGTGACCCGTAATAATCATCTAAATGGAATTACCGATACATGCTACGTTCCGGCTCGATTCATTAAGTGAACAACTAACTGATTGGCTAATGACTAGGCTGTCGCTAACGCCTGCTAATTGAATACTAATATGCGAGACTAGCTTGATATTTTTCGCTTCTTTTCAACTTCCGCTATAAATGATACCCAGTGTACGGTAGCACCTGCTCCAATACCAATATCTCTCTGACACTTGTATACCACCAAACTGGTCTCGAGGAGATCAAACCAATTATCTTCCTCTTGTTCAATAACAATTGCTCATAAATAATGTTCAGTAGTTGTAAATGGGGTTCACCCTTGTTTGATAGAACAACGTTTGATATAATATTACTAAATCGAACAACGTTTAAGAAAATCATCACTTTGTATAATATCGTTTGACAGAATTTTCAGTTCATCGAATATTTATTTGCTATAACAACATTTGCGCTAATGATCAAAAGGTATAATGTTCATTTGATGTAATGTTCAGATGGTATAACCATGTATTTTATCGAATATTCAATTGGTGTAATGTAATGCAGAAAATAAATATGTATTTAAAATGCATTGTAAATAGGTATTTAAAAAAAAAATTTTTTTGAACAAGAAAACACTTAAATTTACTTAGTAATGACTTATGATGAGACACAAATCATTATAGTGCATGACAATGACAACCTGCATGATGCATTTTTCTTGGTACTACCTTCATATTTACGATTATAGTAAATCTCAATATTGTTCCACTTACATCTACTAGATGGCGTTAGAAGTACTGCGCGCGGCGTGGCATTAATTCGATAGGTGAAGAACAATGTTAGTTTATAGACGATGAAACAAACGAATTATTAATTAACTAAATGGGATCCCTTCTTTTCGCATAATGTTCTTTGTTCTAATATACTTCGGCATAACGATTTTGGCACAATTTGTTTTGGCATAATAATACTTCGGCATTTTTTTTTTAGGCATACATTTTATGTTGGCATAATCATCTTAAAGACTAATTTGTTTTGGCATAAGTTTGATTCGCATAACGTTAGTAGGCCTAATGACTATTAGCATAATAATATTTAGGCATACAATTAATTAAATTTAATATGCTGTGCAACAAAAGTTAGTGACAGAACCGAATTGCTGCAAAACCGACTCCACGTAGTCTTGTTTGTCCTACCCCTAGAGTGTAATTTAAAATCGCGTAGGCGCGTAGGGGCGAGGCGGCCCGCGGGCTGAGGAGCAGGCGGCTGCGAGCGAACCGCCGCGGCTGAGGCTGGCCGGCGAAGCCGGCCAACAAGCCGAAGCTGCGGTGGTGAGCGAAAGCCGTCTGCGACGATTAGCACGCGTGGGGCCGCCAGAGTCCCGCAGCGCCGGAGCCGCGACAGAAACCCTGCCTGCTGCATGTTGCATGCTCGCTTGGATGCTGCATGCTGCATTCTGCATGCTTGCTTGCATGCTGCATGCTTGCTTGCATGCTGCATGCTTGCTTGTTTGCTGCATACTTGCTTGCATGCTTGCTTGCATGCTTGCTTGCATGCTGTATGCTTGCTTGCTTCATGCTTCCTACAGCGAAAAAAAAACCCACAAAATTGTTCAATACGTTATATTATATTAATATGTTATTTATTACCTGATTCAGGAGATATGGCTTTTTTCCAATCGTCGAAATAAATTGGCATATCCTCTTCGGGAAAATTTATGCTTTAGGATATTATGCTTAAAAAAGTTATGCTTTATCGATTATGCAAATGGATAGGGAACCGAACTAAATATTCGATACGATCTTTCGACTAAATCATTATTAGTGTAGTGAAACATTAGTTTAAATAAAATTAGTGCATTTGAAAATTCGGCGAAATGAAATTAGTTCAAATGAAATTAGTTCAAATAAATAATTACGCTAAATAAAAATTTACCAATGAATTATTCGGTCAAATGAATAATTCTTCGAAATGACTTTATTGCAACTAAAATTCGATTTAGTAATATTATATCAAACGTTGTTCTATCAAACAAGGGTGAACCTGTAAATGGCTGTGTGTGATAAACTGTCACGTACCTACATGTATCACGTGTGTCAGTTGCGTAAAAAGGAGATATTGTATAGCGGTGCTTATGCACAAACAGTATTGTACCGTTCGCGTAGCTGGAGATATAAACTGGAATAGGTATATTTGCGGAAAAGTGTATTAATTTTGTGATTTTATAAAATACAAAGTTTTCATCATTAAAGTTTTTCATTCTTTGTATTAATAAACTTTTTTACGTTACAATTTCATTCGCATGCCTTACGTTCCGCAAGTCCGTTCACCGTTATTTTACCTCTGACAGCAGCAACCTTAAAGTAACGAAATAAAGATCACAGTGATTTTGACAGACCTGTCAATGGCAGCAATCTAACAGCAACCTTATTAAAATTAAAATAAAGTTAGTTGACTGTGACGTTGACAATGATGCAAAGTCAGGGATAAAATACCTGTGAACGGAAAGGGAACAAATTTTTTGAGCTGTTATTTAAATATTCGAGATGTTATTATGATCAGTTGACAAACATATTTAGCAGTTATTTAATTTAATGGCGGTTGAATAATTGTTGCGACAGTAAAACATGAACAGTAATAAAAAATCAATTAGTCGGTTATTTTATCATACAATGTCAATTCTAAAAATAATTGAGCAGTCCAATAACTGAATGAGCGGTAAAATGATGAAATGAGCGGTTCGAATGAGCTCGTAACACTTTTGTAATGGCAACTTAGGATGCAAGAGCGAGCGAAGCGAGCTCGGGACTTGACGTTCGAAGGGGACGACGGGGGCTCGAGTGAGCGAGCAAAGCGAGCGAACGAGCTCCCGTCATCCCCTTCGTGTTAGGTTCCTTTAAACCCTGTAGACAGAAATAGGGACTGAGCCCCGCTTCGCGGGGCCCCTATTTCTGACGACACACCCAAAACTACTTTACCGCCTCATTGTTTATAGAATTGCTTAGAATGAGATTTCTTACCGACAAGTTCCGATTTATTACTGCCCACACGTAACCGCTCGTTCAATAATTTTTACCGCCCATTTAATTATTTTCCTGCTCAATTATATATTCACTGATCCATTTAATTATTTTTTATTACTCATTTTTGTTTACTTTACTGCTTAGTTTTAACTGCTGAACTAGTTATTAAACGTGCCATTTATAATTTTTAACTTACCAAAAACGCTATTTACAACTGCCTCTTTAAATCAGTGCCTTATTATAACTCTTTTTAAAATCCAATATTAATTATTCAAATGGAGTAAGTAAGCAATCACTTTCTTGTTATATTCCCCTTCGGCCTTTTTGACGTGATTACGTTGAAAATGGCGATTCAATGAAATTAAATGATTGTGTTTGAACAGAATCACTAAATTAAATTGAAGCTTTGAGCAGCACATTTTATTCGTGTTTTAATGCCAACTCAGATTTGAAAGATAGATCTCCTTAATTATTTACTTAGGAACAAACATAGCTTACTGTCCTTCTTTGTGTTCTTGAATAAATTGAGCTTAACGTTTTATTCACGATGGAATTACCAAATTGAATTATTGTTAACATCCAAAGTCGGGTAATGCCAACGATCAATGTACATTTTCTGATAATTTTAATAAAATTCGTGTGAAGGAGGTAGGTAAACTTCGAGGTATTTTCGCGAAGGACATTACAAATTCGTAATGCAGTAACATTGCGCTTCTGCCGACTCGACGCAAATATTATAGCTTTTCGGTAGGTCAAGATAATTTATATCTCTTTATTGATGCTATCAATAAAGGGGGGGCCCGTGGCTAAATAATAACAGCTGCATAGGTTGATCGATCAGGTTAAGCTACGCTTGCTGCGGTTGGTCTGTGGATGGGTGACCATCTTTACATACCGAGACGTTAAGCCGTTGGTCCCGGCTGTCATTCGTGGATCTTTGACAGTCGTTACGGGTAATCATAAACCCGAAAGTCTGACAACCCGTCTTACCAAAGGGTATCGTATTACCCAGTACCTAACTGGGTTGTGGAGTTCAGATAGGCAGTCGCTCCATGTAAAATACTGGTATTCAGCTGCATCCGGTTAGACTGGAAGCCGACCGACTGGAGAAAAAGCTAGGCAGATGATAATGCTATCAATAAATACATTAAATAATAATTCTCGGTGATTATGACGAGTTCGCAAACATTCTTTAACTTTAATAAGAAAATATTATATAATTACAAAAAGTGTCTAAATAATTAAAATTAATTTGAATGAATTATAACGCGGTTCGAGGCATATTTCCTTTCGTTTTTATAGCATTTATTTTATGGTTTTATCAAAATGGGTCATCAAACACGTTTATTTATTGCGAAGGTCTCCCCTGGGCTTTTTAACACGGTTAATAGCTCAGATTATGGTGATTCTTTGTTGTTGAACTGTTTGCTAATTGCTTAATCTTTTTCTTGCCTCAAGTGTTTATGTAAATCATGCTTAGAGAATCTTTGGCGTAAGGGAAATTCAGTGTTTAGGATTTTGTTGAGGAAAATTATATATTTTTTTCGAAAGATGATATTACTGCTTACGCATAGGTATTGGCTGGTATGTCAGAGTTCGTACATAGGATGAATACGTTTCGATCGATTTAATTTTGACATTACAAGAGACCGCGTGACTGAACATTTATCATACGTTCTTCAAGTGCTTTTACGTTATATCCATGTCTATATTTTGTATTATAATCGTTAACAGCATAGGTAATAATTTATAACTACACAAAATTCATGAGAATGTTATGTGTCATTAATCATACGTATTTCCCACAAATCGGCACATTGCAATGGAATGAGCCGCAAAGATAAACATCAATGTCACTTCATTAGTCAGTTTAGAATGGTTTAGATCCAGCCACAGACCGTAGACAGGTACAGGAAAAACAGTAGTCCTAATTCAAAAGCTTCTATATAAATAAAATTCAAAGTCCTGACTGACTGATATATCAACGCACAGCCTAAGCCGCTGGTCCTAGAGACATGAAATTTGGAGGGTGTGTTCTTTGTGAAGAGTAGATATCCACTAAGAAAGGATTTTTCGAAAGGAGAAACCCAAACTCCATAGAAACTTGGGCCTGGCGTTACAGGGCTGGAATTTGGCCATAAATTTGAGCATTTAGGAAGGTTTCACGAGCTTAATTTTCACGTCTCCCAGCAATGGCCATATTGGTAAAATCAGACAACAATGTTTACTTTTTAGGTTATTTTTAGTACCTAGTGAAACAATGATGTTTTTGAGACTTTCGTTTCCTACGTAAATCTGGAACGCACATGGTGCTGTGCTGCAGCACCTGCCGCCTATCACGATGAGGTTTTAGGTACTTATATAAAAAGCGCTCAGGGGATGACTTCCGATTTATCTGATTGTTCTTGTAGCGGTAGGTACTGAAAACCTCAGCAGAAAACTATGTTTATTATACAAGGCCCACTTACATCACTACTGGCTTGCATTTGTTAATATTGTACCTAGGGATTTGATGCAATCTCAGATGTAAGTAAGTAATCTGAGATTGCAATAATATATTAAAATAAAATAAAAAACAGGTAATTGTGATGGTTTTATTAATTACTTTCTTCATTAGGATTATCATAATATAATAACACAGTAGGTATCCAGAAATTGTGCAGAAGACAATTGACTACCCTGGTGCCGTGCCTAACCAAGATACCATATTATGCTCATGGTGTGGGTACAGCATCCAACCGTTCTTTTGCTAACGATACAGGTTCGGTTATAGCATCCCTTCCACTTAGAGAGCTGTCGACTAAATCCTATTACTAATATGCCTCGACTTTATTCTTCCTCTTAAGTTTGAGTCCGATGTTGACAGCTCTTGCTGTAGATCATGGAAATGCCGGGATGCTCTATTTGCTCGCACCCAACAAGAGAGACAGACAACACTTGAAGCACCCACCTGAAAATAATATATCTACATTAAAGGGTGCCTTTATACCAGAGATGTGTGGTGTGTTATTGCCCACTTTGAAAAAGAATGATCTAAAGAAATCCTGATGTAGGTTAGTAAGCCTGAGTTAGCTTAACCATTATCACACTGTTCTAATTCACTTAAATGTTTTAGCATACCAAATAAAACTTTTGAATGCCCTTGTTATCAAAACTAAACTAAATAAAATGTTATTAAAAAAGCATGAAAAAAACTATTATATTAACCGTGCGTGGTAGGATCCATCCTCTTATAACTTCGTGTATTCTGTGTTTTGCACTGTACCAGTAGTCGTAAGTTGATGGCAACAAACTCTTCTCAGAAGAGAACGTCCACAGTGAATACAGACTCGTTGATGTCCTGTAGGTGTCTGTTCACTCCCTTCTGGTATATTTCCATCAAGAGATACAGCATTGGCATGATTCAAGCAAGCTTGGCAGATTAAAGTCATTTTCATTTACCTGAAGCAAACATTTATCATTTGACTATTAGGTCTAGCATTAGCATTTAGCAATAAACATCCGAGTGGCACATTTGGGTAAACATACTTAAGCGGCCTTATTAGATTCCCACTGCAGGGACACAGGTCTCCTCTCTGAGAGGGAATATAATTAACCAATAACCATGCAGGTTCAGTCCGGATTTGTGATGTCACAGTCATGTCTTCGAATATGAAGCATCACATCTGCACATTCTGGTATCATTATATAAAGTACAACTATCAACAAACAACTGAACAAATGCGATAACACTATTTAGTTCGACTACATTAAATTATTACATACATTGTACAAAAATGTTACAATATAGAAATATCGGATACTAACCGTTTGAGGCGCGCGCGACCCATTCTTGTACAATTGAAAGAATCATTTTCATGTTGCAATCTTCGCCTTCCTATTGTATGGCAGTGGGCCGTTGCTATTCCGCAATTAATGCACAGGTTCATGATGTCGTGCCAGTCGACAAAAAGAGCAATAATCAGAACCGGTTTTCCAGCAAAAGTCAGCACAGGTGGCAGGTTATGTAACGGTGTCCATTGTTCAAGCGAGGGTCAGCCAGAATACAATCAATTTCGGAGTCCAGTATTCGATTAGAGGTCTTATGAAAAAATAATTCCCCAGAAATACAGAAAAACAACACATTGACTTACGCAAAAATCCGAAAAGCGAATGACATTAATGACATGACATTACAACCATGATAATTGACAGACGTTGACATTGACATTTGCCGTTTACTAGTGCAATCCATGGTGCAGTCGATTTTATCGATTATTTATTTGTTTTAATGTTTTTTAATGGCGATTACGTTAAATATCTCAGTTAATAGTTTCCAGATTTAATTGCTTTACATTGATTTTAATACCTAAAAAGTCGTTTATACTAAAACAATGGAGTGTTATTTAATTATTTGTACCAGCATCGATTTCCACTAAATCGATCATATTCTTAGGGTACGCTCTATTGATAGAATACCAGCATTTGTGAAGTTAGTGACGTATAACAAAATAAGTGTTGTAACGGTTTACAAAGGTGGTTTAAAACAAAAAAATTGAAATCTAATTATTTTCTACACTTGGCCATTGTAAATGAGGCTAAGATTTAAATGGGTTAATTTAGAAAAATAGACAATTTTTTTTGGTACATATCTTATTTGTGTAACGGCTAGGCCCAGAAACGGGTTTCTCCTTTAAATCCTTAGAGGGAGAATGGGAGTAGTAAGTTTTATATGGGAAGGTGTAAGTTTTATATGGGAAGGAATACGATTATAGATACCTAACACGCTTGACTTTCCAAAAATATATCAAAGTTTCAATTGGTGACCCCCATAAAGCGAATTCCTAGCTGACGCCATTGTATTACTGAGATCTCATTAGCTGCTAGTAAACAAAATCAAGAGATTATTTAGAGAGACAAACAACTTGGTAAAATATGATAGCTTTTGAAATCCATATTGAGTATCAAGTTTTTACGACTCTGTTGAAATGAAAACCTCGTTGGAGAAGTATTTACACCAGTGAAGAGCGAAGATAACAGAAAGTATTGGTAGGTAAGGGATATTCATTTTTCTTCTCCAAGGAAAGCTAAATAGCCTTCGATGCTGTTAGAAAGGTGTATTTTTGCTGCTACTGTTTTGCGTTGCGATGCAGCCCGCCTGCGATGGTTCATATAAAATATACAAAAGTGAACTGAGAGGATTTTTAAAACGCATCGCGTTGCGGCGCGGCTCGCCGCTTATATAATTTGCCCTTAACTTTTAAATTGTAGTTCACAACACATAATATGTTGTTGTAGCTACAATATATCAAAAATTCTTTGGAACGACATCTCAACACTTCCTAACATTCTATCCATTCATCCTTATTCTTTTGTAGTTGAGATATATTTTGGTAAGGCATACTCTTTACCTATATCTTACTTGGATGCAGATGTTATATATGTCAACTTTAGCAATCAATTACATGTAAACGATGCCTCTCACTCACTGACCTCTATAATACAAGTACTTGTATTATAGAGGTCAGTGCTCTCACTCATTAAATTTCTAGTCATGTTAAATATAATTTCCTCCGTAATGTCTTTACAACAATAAAACACGGCATTACTTTGATAGATGGCAGCACATGTGCAACACATTGAGCACAAAACGTTTAATTTATCACACGCTTAGCAGCTGATATTGCCCGTATTTCTCATAAATCGACGGAAAGGCTGTAAATATGAGAATATCTATGCAGATATCCTGTGCAGAGCCTCGGTGAGATTAATCTCGCTTATATATGGGTAAGTAAAGATTGCTTTTTTTTTTTTTGATTGCTAACTAGAGAGCATGCGTGTTATGTGGCTACGTCTCGTAATATGTGTCACATGTGATTTTTGTATAAGCGTTATAAAGTGCATCAGCAGCCTTCGCGCTATCTTCCGAGAGAACTGACTGTGTTGTTAGCCGGTAATGGAACTCACAGTTATGCGTGGGCTGCGCTAAACGTGCTGAGTACACAACGAGTACCTATTAGGTTCTCATAACAAACTCCTAGTGTAGGCAAAATAATATAGTCTTTGATATAGGTAAATAATGATCCACACGGTGCAATTGAATGTCCCATTGCATGTCATAAGTTGAAGCAACAACGAAAGTTGCAACGTCTAACCTAACGTGAAGTCATAGTGTTTTCATAACATTCTGTACAACATCAGTTGATCTTGTTAAATCTAAACGATACATATAAACTTAAAACCTCTTGATCTTATAACAGAAATTATGCAACATGTAATAAGTTATCACTGACCTGCGAGGTGCTTGCGTAACACACTATCAGTAGCAATGGGTTCATTTTGACAGGTCAACAACATTCATTGCGTTATTTGGTACATTTTCCGAACTTATGAAGCAATAGGTAGATTAGCAATATCCTTCAAAATTATTCTAATTGAGATTGATAGTGTGTTAAGCAATTACGGTGCTGTTATGACTGACACGTTATTAATCTTCAACATAGTTCACTGTTAAACCTTACGAAAGGTCATTCGTTTCATATATTATTGTCTAGCATGAATATGAGACATTACGCCTAACAACAACAACATTTAACATTTTGAATAAGCATGTACAAACAATACATTTTAGTGAGAATAGTCCGAATAATAAATTATACCAATATCTAGATGTAGATACTGAGGATGAGCCGGTCATTGTACCTAAGCAATAATTTAGCTGTGGGATAAAATATTTCGCTGAACTACTCGTATGGAACAGATTTAGAAAGACTTCGTCCATTTCTCGTAAGTTGTGTTGTAAACATTGAGACGGTCATCAATTGCGATAGTTGCAGTTGGTTTATCTGCGATAGATTGATACATTGAGCGAGAAAATACCATCAAAGGTTTTTTTAATGTGCCCTTTGTTACTATCGACTCCTGCTGTGTGATTAATTCATGTTTCGTACAAACCATAAATTTTATTAACTATTAAGGGTTGCATCATATTTTGTTACAAATTGCTTATGAAACGACCTCGATAAAAAGTTTACATAACAGCGAAGTGTAAAGTTGTGAGCTTATCACTGCCTTTGGTAATTCCTACTTAGATCATTTATGTTGTCCTGAATCACACGCGGCAATCGATCAAACTCAAACTCAAAGCATTTATTTCAATTAAACCTTGTACAGGAACTTTTGAATTGTCAAAATTAAATAGTCTGTCAGTTAGTCAGAAAGTTGAAGCTAGTTGCCCATTCCAAAACGTAGATCTCTATGGAGAAGAACGGGCAAGAAACTCCATGGACACTCTTTTAAATCAAGTTATTACAAAATCCTGGGTACATTATTCTTGTTGCTTCTATATGTGAGAACAATGTAAAAAAAAGACAAATGAAGAAACAATTCAAAATATAAGATTAAAAATAAGCCTTGGCAGTTAAGAGATGGCCAGTCTCAACCGACGGCACCCTTTCACGAACATGACGCGTGGATCAGCACCATCCAGCTCAACCATTTTGTAGGGAACCGAATAATCCAACACACGCGCCACCATCGGTGAGACATTTAAGTGAGCATGACACGTTCTCAACTGCCATGCTCTTTCAAGTCAACAACAAAAAAAATCATAATAAACGGAAACATGGTTCTTACATTTACAAAATTTAAAAAAAAATGCTTCTAAATTATACAAAACTATAGTTTGCAATTTATTTAAGATGTTAATATAATTTACTACCAAACAGGAAGAGGTATCTAATATTGCAGTATTCAACAATTAAAACTGGATTGAATAAAATAAAAAAGTTATGTTCGTAATGTCAGAAATATTGAAAAAGAAAAAGGGAAGCACCTCTTCCAAATATTGAAATTTTAACTAGTGAGCCCAAGTGCCTGTGGAGCAGGACCAGCATTAAGCAAAGCATTTTTATCTACGATATAATCATCCAACTTGTAATATTCTTGTCTACATAGTGTGCGTTTAATGCATGTTTTAAATTTCTTCTCATTTAATTGAAGAATATCGAATGGTATTTTATTATAACATTTTACACAGTAACCCATAAAAGAAGTTTTTACTTTAGACAATCTGAAACGCGGTTGATCTGATTTGTCCCTATTTCTAGTGTTAAAATTATGCCTGTCACTTATCTTACTAAAAATATGTAGATTTTTTCGAACGTACATAATGTTTTCATATATATATTGACAAGGAACCGTCATGATGTTAATTTCTTTAAACAGTTCTCGTAGAGAATAGCGTCTGCTGTTTACCTATCTATAGAGTCTTCAGCTTGTGCTTACCATTTTACCTTTTATATTTTATTTCTTTCTTTTGCATATTAACTTAGATTTTAAAATTTTCTTATTACATACTCATTGATGTTTTCAGTTAAATCTATTCAAACGATATATTCCAAAAAGGGTTGTTTAAAAAGGTGTGAAAAATACCGAGAGTACTGCAATAATGTCATAAAAAATATAAAATATATGCGAGTGAAGATCTAAATCCGAATAATTTTCGACGTTTAATACGTTAGATATCACTTTGCATTAACTTTAAAACACAACTCCATTTACCTACAGATAGTATACATCATCGCCTTTTATTTGTTCAATTTGTTTACAAGCCATTTTGTCTCTTCTAGAAAAATTGCGTCTAAAAACAATTTTATCTTTGTTCCGAAGTTTGTCTTTCACACAAATCAAATGTCTGAAAGTTCGAATTCGCACGACTAAGTAGATACCTACATTAATCATATTATATTAAATAAATTTAATTTAAATTTTCATAAATTTACTAGGTTTCTATACCTAAGGTGGTATGGTGTGTATTCATTTTATCCATTGATGTATCCAAGTTTGTTTGTTATAGTCATGGTGGGATACAATAAATTGGAAACAAGGAGGGACATAGCTCTTGCTACCTATATTTTTAAATTATTACGTGGCAAGACTTCAAACCCAGGTATTTTAAAATAAATAAACCTGTGTGTGCCCGACAATTATGTAATGCGAAGCCGACAGCCACGTCTATTGGCGGTGCCCAGTAGTAGGACCAATCTACTAAGTAAAGCCCCTATAACGCGCACCTTTCGTGTACTTAATGACGTAGCAGACAACATAGATATTTTTACTTGTTCTCTGAGTGAGTTCACAAAAACCACGATGTACATAATATGTTATGGTAAATAATAATACTGTAATTATGGCCACACTATTGAATTGGGAAATTCCTGTAATGATAGTAATGTTGACTTAATAAATAAATAAATAATAAATAAATGTTACATTATTCATTCAAAGGAGGCAGGTATATTCCTATAAGTACAGACGAAAGCACATTAAGCTACCCGAAACTGTCAAATTTTCCCAATCAACCTTGAAACTTAAATTGTAGCGTTAAAGTTTAAAATCTATTAAAGAAATTTGACAGATTGTAGTAGCGGGCGTCTGTACTTTACATGTTCAAAGGTAGAGCAACTACTACAGCCTTATACGGTCTTCAAACTTTGAAACTCTCAGAATAATTTAAATATTTAGCTTTCGTTAGTTTTACACCTTACTAAACTATAAGTTCACAATAATTGAAACAAAACGAACTTCGCTGTTACTACAGTGGCTGGCCTTATAAAAGCTTAATTTATGTCTGCATAAGTCCTTTTATAGATCGATAGTACTTTCGTTTAATCCCCGTCTATAGTAGGTAGGAACTAGTCATGTATAGAAAATAGAACCTTCCGTAAATAACACAGTAAAGTTTGGCTGAACTGAAAATCTTTACAACAATACAATACACCGTACTTTGAACCGGCACCATGACACTCGTTTATATTTAATTTGTGAAGAAGTATTGTGAATTTATTGGATTCTGGGGTGATCCTTGGGATCTAATTAGAAAAGGCGGAACAAAGTTTTGGCCTGATTTCCTTTAAGTTGTACTGCCTGATTTACTAAGGAAAGAGGGCAACTTGGTCGCCGAACCTCTTTTTTAATTAAGCAAAAGTTTGAGTCGGTTAAAACCATAGATATCCCTTATCCGAGGTTAAAACGTACAATGAGTAAGAATATATCCAGTGGTCGTAGAGGGAGGTGGTGCAGCGTCTGCAGAAAATAACTAATTCCAAATAATTAATTCCATTTGTTTAATTGTTTGACCAATTTAGGGCTGATTTTTCCAACGCCAGATAATTTTATCTGGGGAATAATTTTGAATTTTTGACAGTTCGTCCGTACAGAATCTGTCAGACGTCAATTTTATTCCACGAAAAAAAATTATCTGTCGATTGAAAAAGCAGCCCTTAAACGAATTTTACCAATAATTTTACAATACCTACTTATGCTTCTGGCAATATTTTTGGGTTAGACAAATAGGTAGTCGACCATGAACGAACGCCACATGAAAACAACCCGTCATACTGACGTCACTCAAAATGCTGCATCTCGCAAGCCGTGTTTACCACGCTACTATCATAGATACAACGGCCCGACATGAATCACCAGGCATTTGCCCGCCAGACACAACACCCGTCTGGTCGGAGGATCCTCCCTTTTCTATAGAGTATGAGTGAACTTTACACCCTGTTCCTCATACCTTTATACATGCAACGGGTTTCTGCGGCCTTCACAAGGTCGTCGGACAACCATCGATCACCATCGGACGAGGACGTAATCTTTACAAATATGCTCCTGTAGTTCTGACCCAATAGCAAGTAGTCGGTAGTTAAGTTACGAAGGGAAGAAAGGTTCGTCAAAAGGGTTTTCTTTGAGAACTTAGTTCATATAATTGCTATTTTTGATCCTTTATAACCTTCAGTTTTAGCACAAATATCTTTATATTTGTAACTATGTAGTTTTTATTATATAAGGGCATAGCACACGTATCAAACCGGAAAGGGATCAGCACCGTATCAACTCGAGCCGTTCAGTATTCCTTGTATGAAACTCCCTACTGCAACGCACACTAATCGGAATCGTATTGTAATCGCCTAGCCTCGGGACAAGCTCACGAGCCGCGGTGCGGTGCGTTACGGCTGGTCGACCCCGCGCTTACGGCTCGTCGTCCACCCTTACCCCTCTCACCCCTCCGGTCTGTCTGCTGCACCATCAACCAGCGGTCGGCGAGCCGTAAGCGCGGCGTCGCGTCGCCTAGCCGTAGCCGAGCCGACGTATCGGAGCTTCTGATCCGCTTTGGTTTCGTGCTTACGTTAGGTTGACGCCTGTTTGACGGCGAGGCGAAAGGCGATACGGTGCCGATCCCTTTCCGATTTGATACGTATAATGAGGAGATAAGAACCTGCGAACATTGTCCTATTTCAGCTAGTATCCAGAGAATCTACAATGTGTGTGTGTGTGTGTGTGTGTTCCAACAAGATAACAGCTACAAGCTTATCTTCACGCGACAGTCCGGTGTCATCCGAAGTAACGCTGTACAATAACCTCCTTCCTTATCTAAACTCTCCACTCGATTAGCTAATGTTCAGTTACTTCAGTGCAGGAGTCACCAACTCTTCCCCGAACATATCAGATATCTACGAGAACTTGATACGAGTCCAAGTTAATAAGACGTATTTCATACATATTTGATAAGTTGGCTGAAGGTACGTCTGTTAAATCACGTGCTTTACTGAAGTGGAACAAGATGGGAAGGTTAGATTAGTTTTAGAATGTTGATAACCTACAAATTAAATATGTAGTTCTGTTGATGATTATTCCACTTGCTCATTGCTACTACGGTTATTACCTACTTCTACGTAGCTAAATACTGTATTTTACTAGAAAATTGGAGAGTAATGCTTTTAAATTTCCCGATTGAATAAGTATTTCATATTTGCTTTCTAAATTAACAAAATTATTTGCGCTCTCTACCGCCTACCAATGCTTAGGCATGTAGAAATATTCCTGTTCACGAAATTGAAAACCATAGTGATTCTTTTGTGTAAACTTACATAATATAATTATTCTGTAAGGTAGATCTTCATGATTGCGTTAATGAAGCGGTTTTAATGTTGCGGTTGATTACGCAGTAAACACATCGTTAATAATCGATATGGGTATTAATATTAACCATTACATGCTATTTGTTTATCGAGATGCAATACACAATATACATAATTAATACAGAATTGCATGCTAGCCTGGGGGGCAGGGCATGCGACATGCCCTAGAACTAAAAATGCCTAAAAGATGACCTAATACAATGTTTTTATATAATCAAGATCTATTGTTGGATAATAAATTCCGTGGCTAAAATTATTCATGCCCATTAATAGGTACATGCCTTCTTATATAGCTTGCACAAAAACTAAAGATTCGTTCCTGTGGGTCACTGAGCTGGAGACCGCGAGTTTTGTCGATGCCACCTGATGATGATAGCTTTTGTTGTGCACTAAAAGTTACTGTCTCTCCTTTTTAGGGTTCCGTAGCCAAATGGCAAAAACGGAACCCTTATAGATTCGTCATGTCTGTCTGTCTGTCCGTCCGTCTGTCTGTCTGTCTGTCTGTCTGTCCGTCCGTATGTCACAGCCACTTTTCTCCGAAACTATAAGAGCTATAATGTTGAAACTTGGTAAGTAGATGTACTCTGTGAACCGCATTAAGATTTTTACACAAAAATAGAAAAAAAACAATAAATTTTAGGGTTCCCCATACTTAGAACCGAAACTCAAATTTTTTTTTTCATCAAACCCATACGTATGGGGTATCTATGAGTAGGTCTTCAAAAATGATATTGAGGTTTCTAATATCATTTTTTTCTAAACTGAATAGTTTGCGTGAGAGACACTTCCAAAGTGGTAAAATGTGTGTCCCCCCCATGTAACTTCTAAAATAAGAGAATGATAAAACTAAAAAAAATATATGATGTACATTACCATATAAACTACCACCGAAAATTGGTTTGAACGAGATCTAGTTAGTAGTTTTTTTTTAATACGTCATAAATCGTAAACCGCAATTTACCATTCATTCAATCAACTCAAAAATAAAAAAAAAAACATTTAATTTCATAAACAAAAACCCGGATGTTACGGAACCCTCGGTGCGCGAGTCCGACTCGCTCTTGCCCGGTTTTTGTATAATCAGATACGCTTTATGCTTTTTGCTACATGGTGACAGGGTGAACTGACTCTTTGATGAATTGACTGTGCAATTTTTTTTTGATAAATTACATATTGCATTTTATGAAAGGTACTATTGATAATGAAAGCCCTTCAGACCGAATTTTGGCCATGGCGACCTATCTCAGCGGAGACCTACGGCGCGACAGATATTATAGTGCACAAGTGTGTTCGTAGACACTGCACTCTCTCTTCCCTCACACTCAGTCCGATGGCCCGGCAATCTGCCGAACCGAAACCGAAGAGGGATCAGATGCAGGGCCAACTGATTGACGTGTTTTCCGAGGCACGATACCCCCCGTATCATACCGCTCACTTACAAATTCAGGGCTGTTACAAAAAAAAAAAAAACCTAATGTAAAAACCCAATAAAAGCTTGCCAGACCCGGGACAAACGGGACAGTCAACGTTACTTTTGATATCATGATACTGTCGGTGTGGCGACACTTGGCTTACATGTCCACCTGTGGGCCTCTTTCAGCTAAAATGATGATGATTATGTTTGATATCAAGTTTGTAGTTATAAAACATCATTGATATCAAGTTTGTAGTTATAAATCATCATTGACTTTAATTAAGATCCTGATTTATATATTTTTTTTTATTTAAACTGCCCAGCCTTTTAACAACTATTTCTATTGCTTAACATGCTTTCCCAAGCATTCAGATTTATACTTATAGTTACACCAAATTGCTTATATCTATGCTTATTACACTAATATTGAATTGCATTACAATGTAAATAAAAAAAACTTAGACTAACGAAAAATTAAAATTTGCGAGCACGGATGGGGTCTCTACTTATATGTAATGGATGGTAACCCAACCGCGGCAAGCGAGTCTAACGACCTGATCGATGGAACCGTGCGGCTGTTAGTCAAGCCCCTAGATAGACGAAAATAGACAAATTCATAACCGAGAAAAATTACTATGCAAAATGTGAATCATAACCGTCGGCACACCCGCAATGCTTTTAATTACAGTCGCAATATTTTACAAGATTCAGAGCAAACTCAAGGTGACTCTTGACAGCCATTCTCACTAAGGTGGCTTAATTAAAAGTCGAAGTTCTCCAAAAACATCAGACCCTGATTTATTAGATAGCCACATGAAATATTCATCGAATTAATTTACCGTAAAATGATTCGTTAGTGATGGCCGTTTTCACTAGGAAAATTATAAATGAACGCCTGAATATTATTGCTCTCTGAATAATATTAATGCCTCGGCTCGAGGTTGGAACTCAAAAAGAGTTCCAGCCTAGAGCCGAGGCATTCATTTAGATGTCATCTAGTGTTAGTGAAAACGGTTATGAGTACTGTAGTATCTATGGAGCACAACATCTATTCATACAACATACTGAATTTAGATTTATTTAATTTAATCGATTCGTAAACCTATTACAAAGTTTAATTATATTGTTAACCGATCATGAACCAATTGTCTAGTCAGACACCAGCAGGAAACTATTAGTCATTATATGTCATAATTTCTGATTAAATAATCTTATTCTATAAAGTCTATGGGCATACTGTCTGTCTATACCAGAAAACCGTGAAAAAAAAAGTGAAAAATATGACGGGGAAAGTATAGTGTGTCTCGTTATTATCAGCCATATTTGAATTAGAGTGGGCTACAGTGGGCTACAGTGGGCTACAGTGGGTTGTGTGTTGGATAATGCGCAATAGAAAAACGGTTTTCATTTCAAATTTCAAATGAGATTATAATTTCACAAACAATTTAATCACGCTAGCAAATTACACACTAGGTAGGTACACGACACAACCAGATACGGAACGCCGACAGTTTCTGAGCACATGTTGTTCGTACGATGTCCAATGTCCAAGCGCTCCACCGTTCTTCTCGCGCTGCCTTCCAGCGTCGACCCCCCACGAACTCAGGCCAGACTCTGTCAACGCCACCAGATGGCGCTAGCGTTCCGATTCCGGTTGTCAAGTCAGCTCCCGTACTAATGACGTTTCCGACACGGTCATCCTGCGATACACACGTCCTCGTGTGTTAATCTGTAAACAAACATACCCGCAAAGTATCACATAGCTCGGTCACTCCTGACCAATATGGTACAGGCAAAAACACAATGAAAATTCGAACAACCTAAAAAATTGCAGAGTTCAGAGCATTACTCATTATTTGATTAACAAATCTCAAGATCACAAACTAAATAATCAACTAAGGTGCATGTCTCATACTATCAAGTAACCTCCTGTTACTCAACCATTCATTTGCGCATCCCCTCGGATCGCCAAGTCACTCACAGACTTTGTGGTTTCTCACAAAACCCTACACAACACACACACACACGACTTAATCTCTGCTCTGTTTCATCAACAAGACTTTTACTTGGCTTTCCTCAAATTCGTCAGTAATACTCTGATCCCTTGGCCTGTGCCATGGCATGTGCCTTAGCGTCATGAGCGTACTTGATTCAACCACAGCCATGTAATCAAACTGTAATCAATCATAGCAAAAAAAACATCAACCATAGCCATGTACCATCGTTATCGACATTACAACAATAATCTTTTTCACTAAGAGCCTTAGGCACCTGGAAACCCACACACGAGTAAACCACTCTAACGCCACGGCGCTCCGGCCGACCAGCAATCCACATTGCTCTCACACATCCAGCGCATGGATCCACATCCATCACCCTGTGACTACACACAACTTTACTACGCCCGCGCCCGTTAGAGAACACCTACTCGCGTGGCTCCCACTACATAGGCTTGCTCATTGCTCATCACCACTGTGATCACTATCTACTTCGACTGGTACATGACCTACTGACATCATTCTTAAACTAACGTGAGCTTATTTAAAATTGCATTGTAAATTAGATTGGGCCACACCCAACAATGTAACCATTTTTACTGTTATCTACCAGGGAAGCACTCAGTACAAGAGTCAAAACAAAATGAAAACGGCTCACCAGATTCGGTAGACAATCCACTCGTCGTCACTGCCTCCCTGGCAGAAGTCGTGAAACCTCTTGCACGAAAAGCACCGTCCCTGATCAGCGAGCACTCCTACAGGAGATCCAAAGAATGCAGCGCCGCCCGACACTGCCATCCCGCCCGCACACGCCGCCGCGCACCAACCTTTATTTTCTAACGTGCCTGAGAGTAGCTATACGACGCAAACGCCCACTCGCCACTGCTGCTTGCAGCACGCGGTCCACCTCCACCATCTGCCTGGCTGCCACTGCTCGTGCACCGGGTCGCGGCCCATGACATGTCGCGACTTGTCCTGGGTTCCCTCAATTGCAGCACACGAAGGGCTTCACCGACGGCTGCAGGCTGCTTGGCTCAATTCTTCAAGTCACCCCCCGTCACTGGCAGCTCCACGCCACGTCCTTGGTTCCCTTTGTGCGCCTTAATGACGGCCACACACAACAAGTTGACCTCCTTGCAGTGAATTTTCAGCAAAACAAATCAGCTATCGTACTGTATGCTGTTACGTTTGCACATGACGCGTCCTACCGCCGTGTGTTCTTAATACGAAAAAACAGGATACGACGGACTCAAACGCCGGTTACAGACACACTTTTTTCTTTTTTTTTTTTTTAACATGGCGGTAGGGCGCAACTGGCGCGTCACTGTGCAAAGGTATTTCTGCATACAGCCTATGCCCAAAACAACATGTACTATGATCGCGCATCCGTATCTGGTTTGTCTGGGTCGAACTTGGACAGATCCACACGCGATGTTCGCATGTTTGCACTTTGTTTATCAAATGTCAACGATCACTTTAATTTTAAGCGTTTTGATTTTGCGCATGAACCAACACTAATCCCAATTCTGATGACGGGGAAAGTATAGTGTGTCTCGTTATTATCAGCCATATTTGAATTAGAGTGGGCTACAGTGGGCTACAGTGGGCTACAGTGGGTTGTGTGTTGGATAATGCGCAATAGAAAAACGGTTTTCATTTCAAATTTCAAATGAGATTATAATTTCACAAACAATTTAATCACGCTAGCAAATTACACACTAGGTAGGTACACGACACAACCAGATACGGAACGCCGACAGTTTCTGAGCACATGTTGTTCGTACGATGTCCAATGTCCAAGCGCTCCACCGTTCTTCTCGCGCTGCCTTCCAGCGTCGACCCCCCACGAACTCAGGCCAGACTCTGTCAACGCCACCAGATGGCGCTAGCGTTCCGATTCCGGTTGTCAAGTCAGCTCCCGTACTAATGACGTTTCCGACAAATATATTTTGCGAAGAGATTTTACTTCACTTACGAGTACCTCATCCTAAATATTTGCTGGCGCCGGTAATATGTTACGGCAAGATATTCCCAGCAATTATCAAGCTTATGAGCAAAATCACCATGTAGCTTTGGATTTATTTCTTACTAGCTGCGCCCCGCGGTTTTACCCGCGTAAATGTCGATCCCGTGGGAATATCGGGATAAAAAGTAGCCTATATGTTAATCCAGGGCGTCAGCTACCTTCATACAAAATTTTATCAAAATTGGTCCAGCCGTTTGAGCGTGAAGAAATAACAAACATATAAACACACACACACTCACACACACACTCACACACACACTCACAAACTTTCGCCTTTATAATATTAGTGCACATACATAACTGGAGCACTAATATACAACTACAAAGTTGAAATGTTCACCAACCTCCTACATCTAGACATAATAAATCATGGTTACGCATACTTATTTGACTGCAATCGTGACCTGACACTTGAGATGTTTTCTAATAAAACGGAAAAAATCAATAAATACGGAATGAGGAACATATTTGACAATATTATGTCTAATATACTTGTGGACGTACATCTATTTAATCAGACTAATAAGCAATTAAAGAACTATAACAAACAAGAAAATCTGTCCGACAGCAAGGCACCAAGGAAATCACATTGCCGACAAGAAACAATTTTAGATTATTTTACACCACTTCAATGTAACGTAGAGTTAGGAAATAGCAATAATGAACAATCATCTGATCGACCAATTTCTGTTTGTGATAGTCTTTTTTGTGTATGAACGTATTTTCTTATTACATCAAGATATTAATGGACTGGTAAATAAGTCGGACTTACGAGTACTAAGCGTTCACCTAAATAACTTTATAGACGAAGGTAAACCGGTGGATATAGTTTGCATTACAGAAACAAATATGAAAAAGGGTAACCATAAACATCTTTACCTACCGAACTATTCACTTTGCTCTGAGTATTCACGAGATAATAGAAACGGGGGTTCATGTTTACTGATAAAAAATACTTAGAAAAGAAAAAATATGATGTAGCAAAATGGTGTAAGCCAAATATTATTGAATGTTGCGCGGTTGAGTTGCAACCACATCCTATAGTTATCTTGTGTATATACAGACCTCCTAAACATGATAAGACTTCATTGAACACTTTTTTCATTAACCTAGACACAATAATCAGTGACATATGTTTCAAACGTAAAAAGAAGACTATAATATGCGGAGATTTGAATATAGACATTCTGAAGGACAACCATGCAACTATCAGTTTCAAAAATCTACTGCGAAGTTTTAATTTAAAAATTGGTGTATTTAGTCTAACACGCCTGTGCAGCGGTACCTATATCGATAATATAATTTATAATATAAGGGGTAGTAAATTTGAAACTATTGAATTAGCAATGTCGGATCACACAGCGCAACTACTACAATGCCCGGTTAAGAAAACATGCAAACTCCCATACTGGTACGTATTTAGACGCAGCTATTGCAAAGAAAATATATCGAAGTTTATTAGTTGTTTACAAAATCGAACATTTAAAGATATTTATTCCTGTAAAGAACCCAATGTTGCATTCAATGAGTTTCATGACGCCTTTAAATTGTTTTATAACATGTGCTTTCCACTTAGAAAACTAAAAACCTATGCAGAAAAGAAATCTAGGTGGATAAGTAAAGGCATAAAATTATGCTGTAAACGCAAGCGAGAAATGTTATGGGAATACCGAAAACACTCCAATTCCAATAATAGAAAAATATTTAAAACCGTTTAACCGTTTAGTATAAAACGGTTAAAAATATAATTCGTCTGACAAAACAATCCCAAAACAACCAACAATCAATTATGCAACAATCTCTTATTAAATGCATTATTAATAAATTCATTAGAATTTATTAATAATGCATTATTAATAAATTCATTAGAATTTATTAATAATGCATTAAATAAGAGCAAAGCTACATGGCAAATAATTAATAACGGCAAAAACAATAAGCCGCCCGAAGGTATACCAATACTCACAATAAATGACACGAATGTAACTGACCCAAAAAATATCGCACAAACTTTTAATGACTTTTTTAATGACGAAATTGAGTCCGCATCTGACATTAATAATCACAATCCAAAACTTGACATTCACTGTAACTCCTTATTTTTAATACCCACAATTCCCCCAGACATTACAAAATTAATCAATTCATTAAAAAATACAAACAGTTCCGGATATGATGACATCACAACAAAAATAATTAAATCTGTTTCGACTATTATTGCACCAGTACTCTGTTATATCATAAATCTGTGTTTGGAAGAGGGTGTGTTCCCGGATAGGTTAAAAATTGCTGTAATTAAATCTGTTCATAAGAAAGGGCACGAACAAGACCCAGCCAACTACCGGCCTATTGCCTTACTACCGATATTCTCCAAAATAATAGAAAAGTAATCTACAATAGACTATATTCATTTTTCGAACAAAACAATCTTTTTGCTGATGAACAATATGGTTTTAGAAAGAAAAAGAACATAAACACGGCAATATTCAATCTTTTTGAGAATATTATCACCAGTATTGACAACAGAAGTCCGGTAGCAGCTCTATTCATGGACATGAGCAAGGCATTCGATTATGTATATCGGACATTACTTTTAAAGAAGTTGGAACGATATGGGGTTAGGGGCAATGCTCTTAGCCTCGTGAAATCATACTTGTCAAACAGGAAACAAGTTACGCGGATAGATAAAGTATGTACGATATCAAAAAAAGAATGTACCTACATATATATCCAGTCAGAGAACTAATAACAATGGCGTACCGCAAGGAGGAATTGTTTCCTCTTTATTATTTATAATTTATATTAATGACATGCCCAAAAAAACACATCATCCAATGGTCTTGTTTGCTGATGATAGCACGGTAGTTTTTAGTAATAATGATGTGGCGACACTGTAGAAAGAAATAAACAAAAGTTTTCAAAGATTAATAGAGTGGATGGGCGCGAATAATCTGAAAATAAATGTTGACAAAACTAAAATAATGACTTTCGAACAACGGACAAACCACAAAAAACCAGACGTAAGATATGGAAACAGAAAAATTGCAGAAACGTCATCTACAAATTTTTTAGGAATAGAGTTGGACAGAGACATGACGTGGAAAACACACTGTACGGGTTGTGTGACCACGATACACGAAAATGTCAATATTGAGATGAGATAGATGTCAGCTAGTCAGAGGTGGATGTTGTCAAGAGAAAACGACCTTTACTAGCGAGTGTCTTTAATTCACTGATCATACACAATTTACATGAAATGATGAAATATTAAATGTAGGTCGCGCATGAACTATGTAATGCTATGTCATCAAGATTAATTATGTATATAAAATAAATGTACTTTTGTCCGTACACACACACACTGAAAGCGTATGTAAACGGCTGAGCCAGCATGCAAACGCTTTACGCAATCTCGCTGAAGAGGTCAATCAAAGACCATTGATCACAGCATATCATGCTTACGTAACGTCAACATTACGTTACGGCATAATATATTGGGGCAACTCCACAAACTGGGAGATGGTATTTAGAGCCCAAAAAAGATGTGTTAGGGCGATTTGCGGGATCGTAAGATATGGAAACAGAAAAATTGCAGAAACGTCATCTACAAAATTTTTAGGAATAGAGTTGGACAGAGACATGACGTGGAAAACACACACTGAAAGCGTATGTAAACGGCTGAACCAGCATGCAAACGCTCTACGCAATCTCGCTAAAGAGGTCAATCAAAGACCATTGATCACAGCATATCATGCTTACGTAACATAATATATTGGGGCAACTCCACAAACTGGGAGATGGTATTTAGAGCCCAAAAAAGATGCGTTAGGGCGATTTGCGGGATTGTAAGCACAGATAGCTGCAAACCATTTTTTGTAAATCTCCGCATATTAACGGTACCCTGCTTATACATATATGAGGTGATTCTATTTCTGAAAAGTAATCCTCAATTCTTTGAAACATTTAGTCGGGCGCGACACAACAATAAAATAGTCAGTAGGCAACATAAAAAGGCGATAGGTAATCCAGAAAAACCTCTTAGGCATGGCTCCTAAAATTTACAATAACATGCCTAAAGCTTTACTAGACTGTAACGATTACAATAAATTTAAAAGACAATTACATAACTCACTAATAAATAAGGCGTACTACACAGTTAATGAGTACATGTCAGACAAGAACTTATTATGATGACTTATTGGGATTGACGTGAGGGTTTACTGAGTCCGATTTGTTACCTATCTACTATACAGTTAATTTGACCTTGGACCAATAAGATAGTATAAGATTTGCTATAGGTACATACTGGCAGTGTTTTGACCAAAATAATATTACGACATCGTATTTATTTGACATCTGATTAATTTCGCTGACATTTTACATGTATAAGTAAAAATTCAGGTCTCTAGTTTTATCCACAACCAAGTTATAGGGTGTCGAAAATGGCCTGAACTGCTTCGAGAAAAGGATGGTACGGCCGTGCCCCATTTTGCTCGACTTGGTGGGGGCATTCCCGTGCCCCCAAATTCAAACTAAAATATTTTTTATGAAACGTATAATTTTTGGCAAGTGCTTTATAAAATCAATTGTTAATTTAATTTAGGCTTATTTTGTGATATTATTGTTCTTTTAAATTATTTTTAATTTTATTTCATTTTAATTTCTCCGGTGTATAAAATTATTTTGCATGCCTTAATTGGTGGGACATATGAACTGCGCATTTACTCGACATCTTTAAATATATTTGTACCATCTATGTTCAGCAATAAATAAATAAAATTAAATAAATAAGTGTCAAGTTTTAGATTCTTCTAATATGTTTTTACAGTTGAACCCCGATTCCGAGGTCGAATATGATTCCTGGTTATCATTTGAAGAAATGTTTTGTTTTATAAAACAGGTTTTACTTAATAATAAAACCGAGTGTCATGAACCTGAATCTCAAACTTCATTACAAAAGTCGAACCTTCTGCCAGCCGACGTGGAGGATTGATGGTGAATCTACAGGTCAGTGGTGTTGCATTTTCCTGCCAAATTCCTTTGTCCATGTACAATTTTCGTCGTCCTAATTCGTGTCGTATTTTGCAAAGTCAGACCTACCCACGTACTATTCACCCCCGCATTATACAGTCCACTATTTAATTGATCCAGCTCCCTGCGTCTGGGATAAACGCAAACAATTTTATATTTCCGCCCAAGTATTTGGTGTTAGGCGCCACCATTTATTTTTGGGAATATTGGGATAAAAACTGTCTTATGTCGTTCCTCGGGATGCAATATATGTCTTTGCCAAATTTTATCGAAATCCGTTCAGTGGTTTAGGCGTGAAAAGGTAACATATAGAGAGACAGACTGACAGAGTTACTTTCGAATTTATAATATTAGTATGGATTTACAGACTTTGATGTGCTCTTACATGGGCTGTTAGCTTACAGCATACAAATATTGTTCATCTACCTAGTAACCATTAAAATAATAATAAAGTTTATTGTTCTCTTGATTACAAGAATATAATAAATACCTACCTTTAACGGAAAATAAATTTTCGCTACGAGGAAGATTACTGGAAATTACTCACGTTTTGAAATACCAAGAATTATTATTATTTTGAGAGCGTTATTAGTTCACTAGGTATCGTTATGAGCTAGAAATACTTTAACCTGGTCCCGTCATGAGAAATATACGAGCACGATGTAATAACTTTGCCATCGAGCTAATTTATTATCTTTGCATAAGTTTTAATAAAATATTCAAACTAATCTTGAATATCTAATAGAAAAAGTTTTGTCTGCGCAAAAAAACATACTTGAACTGAAATTCTGGCCGCAAGAGTTCTAATAATAGACCACCAGCTGAAGTACAATCACAAAACAGGGAGTATATTATTTACTCAGACAAATATGGTCCGAAAAACTTATACACAGTGACTTTCCAAAAGTATTCGGTTTTGCCACATGCTGGCTTCTGTACACATCCGCTACCACTAAGTCCTTTATATGACTGAAGCCTTTTTACAAAGGATACCTACTGAAGTTGTAATCTGTTTGTTATTTCCTGTTTATTAAATGGAAAGTCACAGAAACTCGTTACAAATGAAACACTTTGATTATATAAAGGTCTAGATGGAACGTCAAGTGCGCGCAAACGTGTCAAAAAGTGTCTGCCAACTGTTAGCCCACAAGTGCTTACCCGCCGATCAATGCAGATCGTGTCACTTTACTGTCAATACGTATTACGCGCGCCAAGTAAAAAAACAGCGACAAAATGACGGTATGTGCTATTAAATTGTGCCGGAATTATAAAGGAAGGATAAAAAATACCAAACACATCACCTACCATCGGTAAGTAACCAAGAAACTACATATTCATTTTTTGTTTTTATGATTATCAAATCACGCCATATTTTATAAGTGTTGCCAGTTTCTTTTTTTTACTCTCCCAACTTAACGTCATTTTTGTGGGTACATATTAGTTGGTTTATTTACGTTTACGTTTATACAATTTCGTTCGTGTACTTTTTCAAAAAACTGGCCAAGTGCGAATCGAATTCGCGTGCAAAGGGTTACGAACTAAAATCATTTTTTTTACAATGTTAATTTTTAAATCGTAGATAATAGCTTTTCCTTGTCAAGACATTTTTTTTTAATGTCTTGACTTTAATTATATATATAAAGCGAAAACTTTTCAAAAAACAAATACAAAGAGATGGTCATTGACTTTGTTTTTTTTTTTTACACGAACGATCGCTATGTGTTTATTTGTAATTAAAATTCATTCCTAATATATGTTATCTTTCATTTAAAATTTCCAAATACTGCTTTAAATATTATTTTAATTATTGCAATACTTATTTAATTAACTTAGTTGATTTAACTACAACATTCAGCCACCCAACTCTAATTAAATTAGTGGTTTTGATTTATTTAAAAAAGTAACAACTGAATAAAAAGACACTAAAACACACTAAAACTGAATAACACTACATACATACACCTAAAACTTATTTAAGAAGTCTATTTTTTTAATGTGATATACGGGAGAATGGAAGATACTGGTATCATTATTCACGCACACAGAGACGTAGACGCACAGTGTAAAACGACGCCTGCACGCACACATACTTGAAAATGTTGACTCGTTTTCTTTGATACGATTGTAGGGCGACGCTCCATCTAGACATTTATATAATCAAAGATGAAACAGTATATTTGATTTATTTATTAAATAGTCTCTCACTGACTTTCTCTTTGCAGTTACACCATTAGTGTTCACTGAATAATAGATTTCAGTGGAGAACAGTTTCACTGTTATAAAATAAATTATGGAAGTTACCAACTGTGTGTTATGGACTCGGTGCTTTTGAAATTGTACGAATGCAATTTTTAACCCCCGACGCAAAAACGACGGGGTGTTATAAGTTTGACGTGTCTGTGTGTGTGTGTGTGTGTGTGTGTGTGTGTGTGTGTGTGTGTCTGTCTGTGGCATCGTAGCTCCCGAACGGATGAACCGATTTTGATTTTGTTTTTTTTATTTGAAAGGTTAATTAGTCGGGAGTGTTCTTAGCTATGTATGATGAAAATCGGTTCAAGATGGCCGCCGCCACAAAATGGCTGATTACATATTTAATCACAACTACCTTAATATGGGTATCAAATGAAAGGGCTTGAATAGTAGAATACTATACACTATGATAAATTTCAAATCCAAGATGGCCGCCACCACAAAGTGGCGAATTACATTTTTTTTCACAACTGCCTCAATATGGGTATCAAATGAAAGGGCTTGACTAGTAGAATACTTTACGCTATTACAAATTTCAAATCAAAGATGGCCGCCACCACAAAATGGCGAATTATATATTTTTTTCACAACTTCTTCAATATAGGTATCAAATGCAAGGGCTTGACAAGTAGTGATCAATGCTCTAGAATGATGAGGAAAGTGAAGTGATGACTGGTACCTACGACCACTGAGTTTGACTATTTTTATTACGAATGGAATTATCCTACTTAATTAAAGCGTAGGTATTTCTACATCTGATAGTGTCGCACTCCCATTTTATAAACTAGATCTGAAATACCTAAGATATCTAATAGCTATGAAATACTTGTACGAAAGTTGAATAACTAAAGGAAGAACTAGAAAAAGGATATACTTAATAAAACAAAAAAATCTGTTTAGTCTTAAAAATTATTTTTCAAATATAAATCAATAATAATTTTTTGACGGATAAAAAACCTGATTAAACACCAAATTACCTGAATCTTAAAACGCAAGAAAATAAATGAAATACAAAAATTAAGGAGTCCCTACAAAAAGCATGAAATAAAAAATTAAATTAAAAATTTAAAAAACCCCCGACACAAAAAAGTAATAAAATTAAATGTAAGTAATTGGAAAAGGATCAAATAATTTAAAAACCCCCAACTTAAAAAATCTAGGTAACGAGACTAAAACAGATAAATTCATATGGAAGTCGGGGGACCGTTCTGTGGAACACCTTCTATGCTAAGAGGTCCCCCGACTGCCATATGAATTTATCTGTTTTAGTCTCGTTACCTAGATTTTTTAAGTTGGGGGTTTTTAAATTATTTGATCCTTTTCCAATTACTTACATTTAATTTTATTACTTTTTTGTGTCGGGGGTTTTTTAAATTTTTAATTTAATTTTTATTGTTGTACTTTTTACACATCAGTTAGTTTAATGTGTTTAAATATTTGCAATCTGTTGTCCACCACATTAATTTTCCGGATATTTGAGCGTCCTAATAGACTAGGGTCGACCCTTATTTGAATAATTTCTGCGATTCACTTATATAGTTCTGTGTGTTTAGGACCAGACCCCAGAGGAATTCGCCGCTCGACGCTCGCCGTGAACGGACGTGCCGCTCCCCGCCCGCTGCATCGTGACTCACCGCTCTCGCCGCCCGGCCTCGTTACGCTTGCCGTAACGAGCTCCGTAGTCCCCGACTACGACCGACTTCTATCAACAGCTGTCTTTTTCAAGGCACTGTTGTTAGAATTGTTTCTTCGGAAATATCGTCAAAAACGTTTCGTCGCTTGTTGTGGCCCCTTCAGGGTAAAACCACAGTTTCGTGGTCCTTGGCGGAAACCTCACGGTGTTAACGAAGCCAAGTGGGTGGTGCCCCAATCCACCAGCCTGACCCCTTCAGGGTGAGGCAGTCAATTGGAGTCGGGAGCTAGAACCTTGGCCTTGGGGGATCTCCTAGTCAAGTCTAGCTTCGTCACTAATCTTGCATTCGTCCACAGCTTTGCACCTAGTACGGTTGGGTGTGTCAACCCCTTCGTACTAGGACCGGTCTGGGTGTCTCTACACCCATTTCACTAGACCGGTTAGGAACCCGTTCGCGCAATAAGATTAGCGACGGGATTCAAGCTTAGGGCTCACCCTAGGTACTCACCTCCCTGTCTTCACCCGACAGGGAGGGTAGGATCACACACCCGGGCACTCCCACCCGGGGTTAGGTAATTAGGATTTTTACGCCTCTATGCGTAGTCCCCTTTCCCTCTCCTAGACCACCATGGACGCTGTTATTTTAGCGTTCGTCAAGGAGGTCCTTTTTAAGGATCTGTCCTTCCGGGCGAAGTACGGTCCTCAGCTGTTGGCATATCGCCTAGCTCCCTCCCCCTCCACCGACTCCGTCGCTGATTTCAGTGACGTTTTCGAAACCCCGACTGTCTCGGAAACACCGGCGCCTTTGTCCGTCCCGACAAAGGGTTCCGCCAGTGTTTCCGAATCGACTAAGGTCGCCGCAGCCCCCTTGTCGGCACCCATTGCCAAAGCCGCCATTGTCCCAGAGACAATGGACTCCTTACCACCCTCCCAACCCGAGGCTATGGACACGTCCATACCTCAACCCGACCCTGACGAAACCCTCTCTGACTCTTCCTCCTCCGAAGACGACTATCAAGTTGTCGGAAAGGGAGGTAAAAGAAAGAAGGGCTCCTCTTCCCAAGCTTCCAAGGCTAAGAAAAGCCTAGCGCCTTCCCCATCTCCCCTCCCCCCCACCCCTCCCCCCGCCTCACCCACCGCAGCATCTCCCGCCGCTTCTCAGGCCGTCCCTGCCTCATGCCCTAGTGCAAACCCGCCAGCTTCTATCAAAAAGAAGCAACGTCCCCCGCCCCCTATCTACATTCAGGAGAAGTCCAAATGGACAGAAATCTCCAAAATGTGTGTTGATCGTAAGATCAACTACACAAACGCTAGGTCCACCCAACAGGGTATTAAAGTCTCGGTTCCCTCGTCCTCGGACTACAGGGAATTCACCCGCCTTCTGCAGGTACGGAATTATTCATTCCATACCTACTCCCTCCCGGAGGAAATCCCCACCCGCGTCATAATTAGGCACGTGCCGAAAGAAATCTCCACTGAGGAGATCAAAGAAGACCTTGCTTCACAAGGCATCCCTGTTTCCGCCGTCCATCGCTTGCACAAAGCGAGGACAGACCTAGTTTACTACATGGTCCTTGTCGTATGCGACCCCACAGACGGACATCACCCTATCTTCAAGGTGAAGTCCATCTGCTCCCTCTCGGGCATCTCTATCGAGAAGCCCCGAAAGTCCAACTTGATTGGACAATGTCACAGGTGCCAGCTATATGGCCACGCCCAATCTCACTGTTACGCGACACCTAGATGCGTCAAGTGTCTAGGAAATCACGGAACAGCTGACTGCTCTCGTCCCAAAGACCGCACTCTGTGCACAGAGCCGCCGAGCTGCGTACTCTGCGGTCAATCCGGGCACCCGGCTAACTACCGGGGTTGCCCCAAAGCCCCTAAAGCCCCCTCTCCCAAACTGGCCAAGCGCGCAAGCGACCGCCAGCAAAGAGAGAGCCCCTCTGTGAAGATCCCATCTTCACAAATGCCCGAACGGCTCAGTCCTCAGAGACCCTCGCCCTGGGCCAATCTCTTCCACCAGAAAGCTCCCGCAGCTTCGGTGCCCTCCCAATCCCCAACCCTCCCTGCACTGATGGCAGTCTCCATCCCACCGCCACCAGTAGCCCCCGCAGCCCCAGTAGCCCCCTCGGCCTCAGCTGCCGCTATGATAGTTCAACCTGCTACCACTCCCTCTGGCCCCAGTAGGTTCCCCCAAACCCTCGTCCCTGGCCCTCAGCCAAACAGCATGGAGGTGATAATCGGTGCTTACGCATCATTCATCGCCCCAGCTAACGCTATGGCAGCCGAAATCCAAGCCTGCCAAGGCAATCCTCGGCGTATTGCCGAGATTTTCAATGCGTATCCCGAGATTACGCAAGTCCTCACAACTCTTAAATTCTAATTGCTCCCAATGGATCAACAAAGAATAAGTGTAAATAAACCCCGATCCCTTAAGCTAGGCTTCTTCAATGCCAATGGCATTTCTAGTCAGCGTGATGAGATCGCCACTTTCCTCCGCGATCATCAGTTTGACATCCTTTTAGTCCAGGAAACCTTCTTAAAGCCCCACAATCGAAACCCGAACATTGCCAACTATAAACTAGTTCGCAACGACAGGTCTCGATGTCACAAAGGTGGTACCCTTATTTATTTTAAAAAGTTCCTTCATTGCTCCCCCATAGACCCTCCTCCTCTACTCTCTCACCTGGAGGTCTCTATCTGTCGGCTTGGCATGACTGGTCATCAATCTATATCAATCATCTCTGCTTATATCCCGCCCTACACTGGTTCAGAGGATACCATCTCTCTCACCAGCGACTTCACTGCCCTCTTCGGTATGAGTGACTCCGTCATCATGGCGGGGGATCTTAATACCAAACATCCCGCTTGGAACAGTAACTCGACCTCTACCAGAGGGAGATTCCTGTTCAACCTAAGCTCCACCCTTAATTTCGATGTCATCGCTCCGATGCATCCCACCCATTACCCGGACGATCCAAACCACCTTCCTGACGTGCTCGACATAGCGCTGCTCAAGAATGTAAACCTCCGTTTGCAATCTATTGAGACGCATCAAGAGCTCAACTCTGACCACCGCCCAGTCATTATTCACCTAGCCCCCTATTCGGGCCCCCGTGATTCCAACCAGCCCCCTCAGACCAAAGTAGTGACTGACTGGAGGAAAGTAAGCGAAAGCCTACAATCCACCACGTCACCTCACTTAGATTCCATTCCCGATCATATTGTCTCAGTCGCTGACACGACGGGAGCGATCGCCTCGTTTACAGAGCACGTCCAATCCGTATTGACGGATTGTTCACGGGAAGTTCCAGTGATGGAAGACCATCGCTGGAAATTACCGGCTGACGTACGTGATCTGATAACCGAGAAGAACGCGTCCATTCGTGCCTACGACTCCTTTCCCTGCGATGCGAACAAAGCCCATATGCGCCATTTACAGCGTGCTGTAAAGAAACGCATATGGGAATTGCGCTCTGAGGAATGGAGCAAGATGATCGGTGAACTAGAGCCCAATCACCATGCCTTCTGGCAGCTTCAGAGGAAGCTTCGCTCCCCCGAAGAGGCCTCTATGCCTCCTCTCGTACGCCCTGATAAGACCATAGCCTTTGACAACATCGAAAAGGCCGAATGCCTCGCCGCCAGCTTAGAGTCCCAATGCTCTCCCAGCTCTCAACCAGTAGATCAAGCGCACCTCGACAAGGTGAACTCGAACGTAGAGCCTCCCTCCCACCAGTCGAAGACCCTGATGATCCTCTGCCTCCGGTCACTCCTGACGAAGTGCAAGACATCATAAAAGGGCTCCAACCCCGCAAAGCCCCCGGTTCGGACGGTATCACCAATAAGGTGTACCAACTCCTCCCCGCCCCCCTCATTTTGCTCATGACCGCTATCTTCAATGGCGCTCTGAGTAACAACATCTTCCCCCAAGCGTGGAAAGAAGCCACGGTCATAGGTATCCCCAAGCCTGGCAAACCCAAGTCTGATCCCTCCAGTTACCGACCCATCAGCTTGCTCAATGTTTTTGGCAAAATCTATGAGAGACTTATTTATAAGCGTCTCAGGGATTTTGCCGAATCAAAGAGCCTCATCCCCAACGAGCAGTTTGGTTTTCGAGCTAAACACTCGTGCGTCCATCAGGTCCACCGCATCGTTGAGCACATTAGCGCTGGCTTCCAGCGCGGTGCGCCAACAGGTGCTCTATTCTTCGACATTGCGAAAGCATTCGACAAGGTCTGGCATAAAGGCTTATTATATAAGCTCTACCAGCTAGGTGTGCCAGACCGTCTCGTGCTCATCTTACGAGACTATCTGTCGGATCGTACCTTCCGCTATCGCATAGACGGCGCACTCTCTCCCCCCCACCCGGTCCGTGCCGGAGTCCCCCAGGGTGGCGTTCTATCTCCCCTCATATTCACCCTGTTCACCAGTGACATTCCCAAAAGTAAATCGGCTCAGTTGGCTCTTTTCGCCGACGACACCGCTATTTACTATACGGGTCACAGTCAGGTCTCTATCGCTCGCACTCTCCAAAAATCCGCAAAAGCCTTAGGCGATTGGTTCCGGAAATGGAGAATCGAGGTCAACCCCGATAAGAGTCAGGCGGTTCTCTTCAGGAAACCGCGAATTCTCCTCCCCCCCCTCCCCAGCCCGATCACTATGTATGGCAAGCCGATCCCTTGGGACAAGCAAGCCAAATACTTAGGGGTCATTCTCGATGACCGACTTAGTTTCGGAGTGCACATAAGGACGGCGCGTTCGCGCGCCGCCTTCGCTCTCGGCAGGCTCCACTCCCTACTGACCTCCCGCAGCAAATTGTCACTCAAGTGCAAATTGCGCCTCTACACCGCAGTCATCCGTCCCATCATGACGTACGCTTGCGTAGTCTTCGCACACGCTAAGCCTCATCACCTGCATAAAATGCAAACCCTTCAAAACCGTTTCCTCAGAAAGGTCACGGGAGCCCCCTTCTATGTCCGAAACGTGAACCTTCACGTAGATCTCAGACTTCCCACCGTCCAGCAGTTCATGAAACGCCTCTCAAAGCGTTTCTTTGATACTGCCATTAAGCATCCCAATCCCCTGATTGCGGCGGCCTCCCGATACACTCCCTCCCGCATAAGTAAGATTCGCCGACCAAGGCATACCCTCACCGTCCCCGATGACGCCACTACCCTCCTCCAGGAAAGTAGAAAGAGCACCAGCACACTCAGAAAACACATAACCCGTCGTCCGTCATTCCGCCCTCGCCGTCGAGGCCCGTCGCGACACCCCGTACCATGTCCGCCCCGACCCTTGCTCGATGTAGTGCCAGCCCGCGCCGCAGCTGAGCCTGTAGATTTAAATTCCCGACTGTAACCTCTGAGTTTGTTTCGGCTTTTCTTCTCAGAGCAGTCTGCTAGGAAAAGCCGGTCTCATCATTCGTTAAATAATAATAACCTGATCCAGCCTGTCCCTCTTGCTGCCCTCTCCCAGCGACGCCCTAAGCCGAGGTCCGTACCCCACAGGGGGTGCCCTTAGCGTGTAGTCGCTTAGTTTTTAAGTTTATTTATGCCCTGGCTGGAGGCCTTAATTTATTGAGGCATCCACAGGATCGCCCGGTTAAGCAGTCGACAACCCCTCAGGTTGAACTGCGAGATGCCATTTTCAAAAAAAAAAAAAAAAAAAGGACCAGACCCCTGTTTCTCATATGTTCCTGTTAGGAAGGACGAAAAGTTTAATTTTCTTTGACATAAAATTGGTGACTTAGGAACGATACAATAACTTTTATCCTTTATTTTCAAAGTTTTCTGAACAACGCTGGAGTTTTGTAGATGTAGGTAGGTTGGTTGTAGTCGGCTATCTTCTCAACGAACAACTTCTTTATTTGCAGGAATAAATTGAACCTTAAAGAAGCTTGGTAAATAACTTAGTTTAAAATAGAATAAGTACGTTTTAACTATTTATTCTTCGTTACAATTGATTTTAGATCTTTGCATCTAGTGAAATGTAGGTTGGTTGTAGTCGGCTATCTTCTCAACGAACAACTTCTTTATTTGCAGGAATAAATTGAACCTTAAAGAAGCTTGGTTAATAACTTAGTTTAACATAGAATAAGTACGTCTTAACTATTTATGCTTCGTTACAATTGGTTTTAGATTTTTGCATCTAGTGAAATTACACAAAAGTATTATATTAATGTAAAGGTAGTAACACCTTCATCCACATAATTAATCGTTTTCACCCGAACAACATAGCAACATGTAAATTGTCTAAATCTCCCTGAAACGGTAAATTAGCGAAGGTATAATTCATTCAAGATTCATCAGTTGGCATGTTTGGGATATAGACACCCGCAGCTCCCTCTGTGCGGTCGGTCGTGTTTTTCATTTCCTGCTAATTATGTACAAGTTGTGGGTAGTCGTAAAATGTGGGATTTGAATCAAGGTCGATGAAATTTCGTGCTCGTGCCACAGGATTAATTTTAGACTTTGTATATTCTAATTGCTAATTGGTTGAGGCCAGTATGGAATATTTATATTTTTACCGACATTAAAAAAAAGGAGGTTATTTCGACACGTATGTATGTAATATTATTGGAATTGCATTATATTAACATACGACAATCTATTAGGGCTTTCAAACAAATATACAAAATTTTATAGATGTATGATGTATGGTTGTCCACGCATTTCTCCGCAACTATTAATCGGATCATGCCCATTTTTTTATTGGCTTACATTTACTTCAACTTAGGGAACAGTGCAAGTTTCATCAAAATCGATTCAGTAATAAGTAAGTCAGACTAATAAGTAAGTGGGACGGCCTGGCTTATTGATACGAGTTACGGGTGTAGTGTCAAAGGGAAAACATCTCAAAACCTTAGTCAAATTCTAGTGCAATATTTACAACAAAACTATTACCTACATAATACAAACAAATATTCCAGTTGTTACTTAAAACTAAAAATTACGAAATAAAAAAGTAATTTAAAAGAATTAAACCGACTTCAAAAAGAAATTTATTCAAAGTTATGAAATAACTTTAATTTCGGAAGTCGGTGGCAAAAAACTAAAATACGGATCCCAAGACACCGACTGCCGAAATTAAAGTTTTTCATAATTTTGAGTAATTTTCTTTTTGAAGTCGGTTTAATTTTTTTAAGTTACTTTTTTTTAGACGAATACCTATAAAATTAAACTTACTCCAATCGTAAAAGTTTGTTAAAAATTTGCATTCATCTGAAAAGGCTGGTATGCTATGATTTCTTTTTTTAAATATGGCTCACAGTTCACTGTCCTGAATAACGTAGACGCGTACAAAAAAAGTGTCGCACTCACACACCACTGAACCATAAAATCGTTCAGTGGTTTTAAAGCATCCCTTTGAATTTGATACGGTATAGAAATATTAGCTTCATTATACCTACTAATATATTAGAATAGATTTATTAGTAACACTGGAAAGGCTACAAGTGATTCTAACAGCATGTTTAAAGCCGCTCAAATAAGTAGAATACCTTTATATATATCTAATGTGTGTAAAGAATCGAAGGAAGAGGATATTAAACAGTACATTTGGAACAAAACTCAGGACTCAGTCACACTAGAAAAAATAAATATGAAGAAGAACAAGAACTACAATTCTTTTATATGTTATGTCTCCAGCCATAAACTGCGCTTATTTTTAAATGATGAAATGTGGCCAGATGGTATATGTTTTAGGCGCTTTGTACAGATTCGTAGCAAAGTGAGCAAAGAGGATGCATTAGAAAAAGGGTCAACTAAGGTAAAACAAATGTACTAGTAGCTATTTTGTTCATCATGTTAGTTACACATACGAAGTTTGTGACTTCCAAATGTAAATCCTTAAAAAGATCTATTGAAAGCGTTAGATACTTATGCAAAACAGCTGACATAGTGGCATTGCAGGAGACATGGCTACTGCCTCATGATTTATCCGTGCTTGGAAATATACATGACCACTTTGAGTATACTGGAAAATCGGCGGTGGATACCTCTGCAGGAATCCTCACAGGACGACCATATGGAGGAGTGGCAGTGTTATGGCGTAAAGGAATTTTCAAATCTGTGTCTGTGGTGGTGTGTAGTAGTGCTCGCATATCAGCTATAAAAGCTTGTTTAGAAGAACGAGCAATATTAGTGTTCAGTATTTATATACCAACCGATTCGACAGAAAATCTTCTCGAATTTACTGAGTGTTTAAGCGAATTGAGTGCTGTTATTGAAGCTAGCGATGTAGAAGCAGTGTATATGATAGGAGATTACAACTCTCACCCGCATCAACCTTTTTTGGAATGAACTATGTAACTATAGTACAGATCAACTGTGGATATGTGCCGACACGGAATTGTTTGGTCTATGGTCTAATAACCACACCTATGTGAGTGATATGAATGGGAGCAGGCGCTGGTTGGACCATTGTTTTGTTACCCAGGCTGCCTGGCAAACTGTAGTGAGCGTTAACATTGAGTATGATGTTTTTTGGTCTGATCACGTACCAATGGCCATCGAGTGCAACTTGTGTACAGTTGCCCAAAAATCGGTTCCCAATAAGTCGCTATGTGACAAAGTAAAATGGCATGAACGTGACAGTGATCAGATCAGGGAATATTTTCATATCTGTAATCGTGAATTCCGGAGCATGCACTTTCCAGAGCTTTTTACGAAATGTGCTGATGAAAGTTGTAATTCTGAAGAACACAGACGTGGACTTGATAGTATGTATGAAAGCATTGTAAATGTTATGTCTAACGCAGTCATATAGACCCACAAAGGTGACCGGCCGCGAGGTAAAAAACGCGTAATCGGGTGGAACAGGCACGTTCGCGCTGCGCACTTGGAAGCAAGGGAGAAGTATCAGGTATGGATTTTTTGTAATAAACTTAATTCCGGCAGAGTTTGGGATGAAATGCGAGAAAGCAAAAAGATTTTCAAAGGTAAACTGAAATGGTGTCAAAATAACCAAGAACAAATAAAAATTGACATAATATCTTCTCACAGATCATCAAAGAACTTTAGCCGATTTTGAAAATCCACAACCAGCATTGATCTCAAGCCCGCCCTTCCGGTGACAGTTGCGGGCTGTAGCACAGCTAATGGTATAGCGAATATTTTTAAAGACAAGTTTCGCGTAATTTCGCCGCTGGACCCTTCGGATGGGGTGGTCGATGCTGAGACTAGTCAGAACAGCCCTGTTATCAGATTTACAGCCAAGTAAATATCTCGTTATACAAAAAATGACGGGCGAAAAATCTCCAGGGCATGACAGTCTCAGTATCGAGCATCTAAAATATGCGGGGTTCCATTGTGCTCGGGACTCTTATCTCACCAGATTTAATGAAAACGTTAGTGGTACCCATTATAAAGAATTAAAAAACCCCCAACACAAAAAAATAATAAAATTAAATGTAAGTAATTGGAAAAGGATCAAATAATTTAAAAACCCCCAACTTAAAGAATCTAGGTAACGAGACTAAAACAGATAAATTCATATGGCAGTCGGGGGACCTCTTAGCATAGAAGGTGTTCCACAGAACGGTCCCCCGACTTCCATATGAATTTATCTGTTTTAGTCTCGTTACCTAGATTCTTTAAGTTGGGGGTTTTTAAATTATTTGATCCTTTTCCAATTACTTACATTTAATTTTATTATTTTTTTGTGTTGGGGGTTTTTTAAATTTTTAATTTAATTTTTTATTTCATGCTTTTTGTAGGGACTCCTTAATTTTTGTATTTCATTTCTTTTATTTATTTATTTTTCTTGTGTTTTAAGATTCAGGTAATTTGGTGTTTAATCAGGTTTTTATCTGTCAAAAAATAATTATTAATTTATAGTTGAAGAATAATTTTTAAGACTAAACAGATTTTTTTGTTTTATTATATCCTTTTCCTAGTTCTTCCTTTAGTTATTCAACTTTCGTACAAGTATTTCATAGCGTTAGATATCTTAGGTATTTCTGATCTAAGTAGTTTATAAAATGGGACTGCGACACTATCTGATGTAGAAATACCTACGCTTTTTAAGTGGGATGATTCCATTCGTAATACTTAATAATAGTCAAACTCAGTGGTCGTAGGTACCAGTCATCACTCCACTTTCCTCATCATTCTAGAGCATTGATCAGAAAAAGAAATATTTTGAAGTTTTTAGTTTTCATTTCGTTGAAAGGGAATGAGGAATATTAACTATTCCTCATTCCTTTTCAATATAGTTTACATTATTCTACTTGTCAAGCCCTTGCATTTGATACCCATATTGAGGGAGTTGTGAAAAAAAAATGTAATTCGCCATTTTGTGGTGGCGGCCATCTTGGATTTGAAATTTGTCATAGTGTATAGTATTCTACTAGTCAAGCCCTTTAATTTGATACCCATATTGAGGGAGTTGTGAAAAAAAAATGTAATTCGCCACTTTGTGGTGGCGGCCATCTTGGATTTGAAATTTATCATAGTGTATAGTATTCTACTATTGAAGCCCTTTCATTTGATACCCATGTTAAGGGAGTTGTTAAAAAATATGTATTCCGCCATTTTGTGGCGGCGGCCATCTTGGACCGATTTTCATCGAACATAGCTAAGAACACTCCCGACTAATTCACCTTTCAAACGAAAAAAACAAAATCAAAATCGGTTCATCCGTTCGGGAGCTACGATGCCACAGACAGACACACACACACACACACACACACACACACACACACACACACAGACACGTCAAACTTATAACACCCCGTCGTTTTTGCGTCGGGGGTTAATAAGACGGGTGATATCACAGACGTAAACAATTATAGACCTATATCGCTCGCTACTGTGATTGCCAAAGTATTTGACGGTTTGCTGGACAACATATTGGATAAATTCTTAAATCTACATGACGCTCAGTTCGGGTTTAGGCCTAAACTTTCCACTGAAAGCGCAATATTAAGTCTAAAGCAAACCGTCAAATATTATACAGATAGACGCACACCAGTTTACGCGTGCTTCCTTTGACCTCTCCAGGGCTTTTGACCTTGTGTCTTATGAAATTTTGTGGAAAAAGCTCAGGGAGGCACGCGTACCTGCTGAAATAGTTCGTGTGTTTCAGTATTGTTACTCCAACCAGGTAAATAATGTGAGATGGCAAAACTCGCTTTCTGACGCATACTGATTGGAATGCGGGGTGAGGCAGGGGGGAAATACCTCACCGAAGCTTTTCAGTCTGTATGTAAATGAGCTTATAGCTGAGCTCAGCAGCAAGCGTATTGGATGTTGGATTGATGACACTTGTGTCAATAACCTTAGCTACGCAGACGATATGGTGCTGCTGATCAGAACTGCCAGCGCAATACGGGTACTGCTATACCAAATACGCTGCAAGCCATGGTCTGCTGTACAACTCTAAAAAGAGTGTCTACATGATCTTTAAGGCCGTCGGTAAAAAATTATCTCTTGAGCCAGTCATTACACTCAATGGATAGGTAATGCATAGAGTGACACGTTTTAAATACTTAGGACACTGTGTAACGGACGATCTTAGGGATGCAGATATTAAGCGGGAACGCAGAGCTCTTGCTGTGAGAGCTAATATGTTGGCCCGCAGGTTTTCTCGTTGTAGTAGAGAGGTAAAACTAACCTTGTTTAAAGCGTATTGCCAAACTTTCTACACGAGTAGCATGTGGGTCAGTTATACGCGAGGAGTATTGTATAAGCTGCGAATCCAGTACAATAACAGCTTCAGAATGCTTTTGGGCGCCGCGTTTCTGTAGTGCCTCGGGCATGTTCGCACAGGCTCACACCCATGACTTTTATGCCATGATGAGGCTAAAGACAGCCTCACTTTTGCATAGGGCGCGGTCGAGCTCAAATAGCATTCTGAGGATGTTAACAAACAAACTTGACTCACCTTTTTCGCAACACTCTATGCAAATATTGGTGAGACAAGAATAATGTTAAGTTTTTATTTTTCTATTCTTTGTGTGTTTTACTAACATAGTTTATAAGTGTTTTGTAACTAACTAACTAACTAACCTCTGATGTCTAATAAATGAATTATATTATTATACGATGAATATTAATACATATTACCAAAGCAATCTACATCTAAGGTAGAGCTGCGTAGGTCGTGGGTACTCGAACAAATAATATTTTTGTATGAATTACTTTGAACATAATTTCCTCCACGTCTATGTCTATGTTACCTTTGTTACTTTTCATACTAAAAGTACCGACTGGATTTCATACTAACATTGAATTCAATATTAATATCACAAGTTAGATTCCCCCTACAAACAAATTTCTCTATTTCACAAGACGAGTGAGCCACACGAGTGAGCTAATAATGCAATTTCCGTGCAATATGCGAGAGAGCCCGACGATGTGTGACGTCACATAGCAATATACTGAATTGCTGTATTTGCAAGTGTTAATAACTCTTTGGTGAAATTGATTAGGTAAGGTTAGCCCTACTTTCTAATCACATAAAACCATCCAAACCATCTAATATTATAAAGGCGAATGTTTGTGAGTGTGTGTGTGTGTTTATATGTTTGTTACTTCTTCACGCTCAATTGGCTTGACCAATTTTCTTAAAATTTTGTAAGCAGGTAGCTGACACCCTGGATTAATATATAGGCTATTTTTTATCCCTATATTCCTACGGAATCGACATTTACGCGCATGAAACCGCGGGACGCAGCCAGCATTAAATAATCTGTTTGTAGAAAGGGGAATCACATTTCAATAGTAGTAATTTTAAACTCGAAACGAAATCATCCTACCACGGTGAAACAAGAATTGACTTTGATTCATAATCTTTATCTAAAAACTCAATTTAGAGTTTTTTTACTAACTAGATGGTGCAATTCTTTATTAAAGACTTCAGTCGTTAAAATAAATTAAAACAAAAAAGAAAGTGTACTTATAAAAAAGTGTACTTATAAAAATGTCTGTGTGGTGCCGGACTTAAAGAATACCACCACCCCTTACTTCCCGTGGGTGTCGTAAAAGGCGACTAAGGATCGTACCGGAGAATGGGCAGCAGCGTTCTCTATGTATTCCACTATCATACCATACTGCGATCGCCAACCCGCCTGCCAAGCGTGGCGATTATGGTAAACCCTCCCAAAATTGGGGGAGGCCTATGTCCAGCAGTGGACGTTTATCGGCTGGAACGACGACTTATAAAAAATTAAGTGTCACGCTTCACAAAGTTGTTGACCGCTTAGAAGCGAAGATTCACATTTGCATTTCAATGCATTCCTTTGAGGTGAAAAATGGAGTCGCGATTTCATTTAAGAAAGTATTGGATAGGAAATATTATTGTGTTTACTGTTTATCACACACTTTATAAAATCAAACAGAACACTTGTGTCTAATGGCTCTCGGATCTAAATGATTTAATTAAGCAATACTACTCGGAAAACTGCTGGAAATATGCGCGTAGCGGTGTTGCTACGACGCAGCTCACACTGTGTTGTGGCGTAGCTGACACGCTGCGCTCAATGCTACGATTTTATGTTTTAAAAACTAAAACACGTTTCCGAGGTTCCTTGTTTCATCCATCGGTTTCAACCAAGCGACAGTTAGTGCCCATATAAGTGAATTAAACGAAGGCAGAATTCATTAAAAGACCAAACGAAACTATAATTCTTATGAAATCACCAATCGACAATTAAATCGATCGAGAACCCTTAAACATTAAAATATTTATTGTAGGTACCTTAATTCCAAATTTGGCTTTTGTGTAATCTCGTGGGTACCCGAACTGACGATCAATAAATTACTATTGACCTTAGACCGCGGTCCCTTACAGGTATCTTCCACCAATTTAGTAAAATATACAATCAATTTTAATTTGCACTGTATATTACTAGAAAACATAACGGAGTTACCGACACCCTCTTCTTACTAATTACAGAAGTCGAGAGCTGCATGGTGAATACTTGCATCTGAACAGTTCTCTCGGTGTCGTAGTTCTTGAGAGGTTTAATTAAAGTTCAGTGATTGAAAATCACATACAACCAAAGGGTATTGCTGCACAACAAACTAAATAACAAGAATGCAATAGAAACTTCTATTCTATTGTTATGTGGTGTTGTTACCATCTATTTAATTGATACATCGCACAGTCTCAACGTGAACTTATGGTAGCCATGAACGTTACAATATACTTGCGCAAGTTTAGACTTGCTTAAGTCTAAGTGACACCAAATAACTTGGATATTTGTGGTAATTCGTCCCACACACATTAATGTTTACTAGAGCAAGTCCAATTTTGCGCAAGTTTATCGTTACGTGTGTGGCCTAAATTACAAAGCGGAAACAGCACCCATATTCGAAGTGAACCAGCTACTGCAAATGATAACCCGTCAATTAGTATCGCATCGCATGACTCGATCTCCTGTAATGGGTTCCCTATACGAGTTCGAAATACTATTCCGCGAAAATTGTTACATCGATGATTATAGCATTCCTATGACCGACATCGACGTCGATATGAAACATTTACAATGTTATTCATACTTCGATAATCGTCCTATCGCACTGTGTATGAATGTGGCATTAGAGGCATGTTCCCAGTTTTGCTTAAAATGGTAGTTGTGCATCTGAAATGTTCTGTTAATATATTTATTTTACAAAATTATTCATCGAATTACCAACTGAATCTATAGCAAAAAGCATCAAGTACTGTTTTGACCCAACCTTTTTTTAGCTTTACGTTAAAAGTACTCACTTGCTGTAAAAAAATCTGAGATGACACTAAGTTTTTATGTTTTAATCTGGGGGCACGGGAGTGCCCCCGCCAAGACGAGCCAAGCGAAGCGCAAGGGCACTACCTACCTTTTCTCGAAGCACTTCGGCGTATTTTTGAACCCTCTTAACTTGGCTTTGGATTGTACCAGATAAACAAAATTTTCGGAATATAATGTCAGTGGTTGACTTATTAAACCTATAAAGTTTCAATTGCATAGCTCTTATACTTTAGATTTTATTGATATATAAAATACCCCGATTTCGTCACTGATTCACTGACTCACTGACTGATGATCATCAATATTCTTAAGGTTCTTCCTGAAGTCCTAGAAAGATAAAATTTGGTAAGCTAGTAATAGTACACAAGCAACAAAAAATCTTAAAACTTGAAACTTCTACCCCCCCAACCCCTTAAACTAGGGGGGGAAAGTTTGTATGAGACTTCCGTTAATTTTAATGCTAGAGGAAAATTAGTTTTATTTCTTTATGTAGCATAATTATATGCAATACCATCTAAATATGTTAACATATTCATATCGTCTTCTCCAAGTAAACCAAAATTTACTATAAAGAAGAAACCACCCCTATTCCCACCTAGTTTATGGTCTGTATGGGACTGCTTTGTCACGGGTATACCCATCACGCAAAATGCAGTTGAAAGCTGGAATAATCGTTGGAATAGAAGGAAACAAACAGAAGGAAAATAAATATATTCAAAATAATGAGAGAACTTGTAAAAGAGCAGAAAAATACAGAGTATAAAATAAAGAGGTTAGCTGGTCTGATGTAAAAAAAACCGGGCAAGAGCGAGTCGGACTCGCGCACCGAGGGTTCCGTAACATCCGGGTTTATGCATAAGGTTTATGTTTATGATATTAAATGTTTTTTTTTTATTTTTGAGTTGATGGAATGAATGGTAAATTGCGGTTTACGATTTATGACGTATTAAAAAAAAACTACTTACTAGATCTCGTTCAAACCAATTTTCGGTGGTAGTTTACATGGTAATGCACATTATATATTTTTTTTAGTTTTATCATTCTCTTATTTTAGAAGTTACAGGGGGGGGACACACATTTTACCACTTTGGAAGTGTCTCTCGCGCAAACTATTCAGTTTAGAAAAAAATGATATTAGAAACCTCAATATCATTTTTGAAGACCTACCCATAGATACCCCACACGTATGGGTTTGACGAAACAAAAAAAAATTTGAGTTTCGGTTCTAAGTATGGGGAACCCTAAAATTTATTGTTTTTTTTTCTATTTTTGTGTGAAAATCTTAATGCGGTTCACAGAATACATCTACTTACCAAGTTTCAACAGTATAGTTCTTATAGTTTCGGAGAAAAGTGGCTGTGGCATACGGACGGACAGACAGACAGACAGACAGACGGACAGACAGACAGACAGACATGACGAATCTATAAGGGTTCCGTTTTTGCCATTTGGCTACGGAACCCTAAAAACAAAAACGCAGTACTACAAAAAACTCCAAGAGAATATTAATAAGAAAGCTGATATGGATGTGTTCACATATTTTTATGGTCTTGCATATATATGCTACATAAAGAAATAAAACAAATTTTCCCCTACGAATTCTTTGATTCATTTATATTTTTGTACCAATCAATAACATAATTATTAAAACTTTGTTTATATTTTGTTAAATTTTTGGTTATATCTAACTCTGTATTTATGTCAAGTTGATTAAATATACTTATAATGTGATTAATTATTATACATACTTATATTATGATTGTTTATTATCTACTGTACAAACCATTATGGAATACATATTATTTTGTTCACTATGCGTTTTGGTTTATATTTTTTTAGGCCCATTCAAAACATATTTTCGTTCTGATAAGTGATAATATAATAAATAAATAAAATAAATGTAGATAGCTAAAATGGCAGGGATGTCGAAGTGTAATAGTTTCTCAGTAACGATGTTTCGCAATAGATTATAAAGCCAAGTTGCTCCGTAGTTTTTCGCGGTAACGTGCATTGAAGTTAAGTAGTATCGCAGTGAAAATCTTTCGCGGTAACGTGCATCGAAGTCAAGTAGTATCGCAGTGAAGATCTATCGCGGTAACGTGCATCGAAGTGTAGTGGCTTCGCAGAGACGGTCTTTCGCCGTAACGGAGTAGAATACGGAATGTCGACGCACAAAATATCGATAAATGCTAATACGATGCTACAAAATTGCGATGCACGTTACGGCGAAAGACCGTCTCTACGAAGCCACTACACTTCGATGCACGTTATCGTCTCCTAATTATGTAATTGTCTTGCATGCCGAATTTTTTAATCCTGAGCAAGCTTTAAGACATCGATAATAATTAAAGTTAAATAATTTCAATTCATTAGGGAGGTAAATTGATGTGCCTTATTATTCCTGGATATATTCGTTTTCCTTTAATCTTGTCAACCCTACAATTTGTAATACTCGGCGTACCGTACATAATTGAATATTAAATACGATCAGTGTTCGCACTAAATGATAACTAACTAATGTTAGCAATTTCCGTTGTTATTATTTGGTAATCTATTAGTTAAAGCTTTTCATACTTTAATATAGGTATTACATAATATTAATAAAAATAGTGAGGTCCATAGTTTATTAAATTGAAGCCACGAATACGCTGAAACTTAGCATTAATAAAGGGATATCACCGCGGAGCAAGATTAGCATATCAAAAGCCGCATTGCTCGGTCTTGGGACAAAGAGAAAGAGTGCGAGAAAAACGGTGACGCAGAACTGTGACGTCATAGACTGTGGCTCAAGTACTCCTTTAAAGGCGGGAAAAGAAGTCGCTTACTGCGACTGCGGACAAAACGCGACAAGATATAATCTCTTAACACAAATAGATTCAAGAGACTTTCCGCTTTGCTGAGATCCATTGTCTTAGTTTATACCATTGTGAGGTTGTGTGGTGTTGATTTTGTAAGCTTAACTTAGCTAGATTTTTAATAAAGAGAATTTTATTTTATTTTGCAACGTTTTCGTTTACACCAAATCTATAGAAAATATTTATTGTAAAGTATAGATCGTCCGTCTATTTGCACGTTGAATAGCTCAAATAATTTGTTATGCAACTAAATCCCAGTAGGCTGCTAACATAATGGTGAATTTAGTTATGAAACTACACGAGTCCACATGCACACGCTAATACATTCTCTACCAATACGCAAATTGAAATGGATCGTGAAATGAATGACTCAGAGAAACCACCTCTTTTTAGGGTTCCGTAGTCAACTAGGAACCCTTAAAGTTTCGCCATGTCTGTCTGTCCGTCCGTCTGTCTGTCCGTCCTCGCTTAATCTCTGTGACCGTTAGCACTAGAAAGCTGAAATTTGGTACCGATATGTATATCAATCACGCCGACAAAGTGGTAAAATAAAATTTTGGAAAATATTTTTTTTTAGGGTAGCTCCCCTATATGTGAAGTGGGGATGAATATTTTTTTCGTTGTCTACCCCATCGTGTGGGGTATCGTTGAATAGGTCTTCTAAAATGACTTCAGGGTTGCTAAAATTATTTTTCGATTTAATGCTCCATTTACGAAATATTAAACATTACAGTGAAAATGTTTGTTCCAGTAGGGCGTCCCCCCTCCCTCTAAAACCTAAACTGCTGGCTTGAAAAATCTGGAAAAATTCACTATGATAGTGCATTTCATGAACTTTAAAGAAAAACTATAGCGGTTAAGATAACTTTATTAGTTTAGCAGTAATAGTCGTTGAACTTGGGTGTTGGATAATTTTGTACCAAATACAAAATCCTTAGCATTCATCCTTTAAAGTGATTAAGATGAAGTAGTTGCTTGTTTATAACGGGTAAAGACTTGCATTGAAAAACAAAATATGTTTTTTTTTTTTTTTTATATTCAGAATAAAGAACAACAGAATCGTGATAACGGGCTACTACGGAACCCTACACTGTGCGTGGCCCGACACGCACTTGGCCGGTTTTTTTAAGTTTTATTGCTGTATGGGCCCACTCTTGACCTCGATTACGCCTGATGGAAAGCAATGTATGAGGTCTATGATGGAACAAGCGTGCCCAGAAGAAGCCTAAGGCACTGGAACACCCACACAACGACGAAATACAGCTCTTGACGTCGGACTCCGGAGGGTGGTCGCAAACCAGGCGGGCGTTAGCCCTACCACCGCAAGGGAAGAATTGGCCAGTTAAATAAGGTGTTGGGTGCGACTGTCCAGGATGCGCCGAGCGCTCGGTTCAGTTGAGTAGCTGGTGGAACAAACTGCTCTACACGAGGAGGCTTCTTCATGCATCCCAAAAAAAATTGTTTGGATAAAATCTACCAATACATGGTGATTTTATCACTGTATACCAAGACCCTTTTTTATCAGCCTATATTGTCCCACCTGCAGGGCAAAGGCATCCCGAACTGCTTATAAGCAGTTGAAAATGTTCTGATTATAATAACAAGTTTAATATTGCACAAACCCGGCTTGTCTTTCTAATATCTACGTAACTTTATACTTTTTATTGTTCTGTTGTAGTTTTAATTAAATCCGAAATTAACAAAATGTACCATACCCATGTTTTAGCTATTGCAGTATTACACGAAATATGTAGATATTTTAGTTTATTTTGTGAATCCGCTCATAATTTTAGTAAATAATAGCCTACTCATCTGAATGAAATGGGTTTTCTGAATAAATCCAGAAGTTTTCTTTGTAGGTAGGTAGAATTTAGCAAGCACGTAAAATATTGGAACAATAAAAGATATAAAAACACTCATTTAGTGCACCCCTTGAATAATTAAACGAATTTGTTACCAATTAATTGATTAATGAGCAGAAGAAACGAAAAGTTTTCTACAGGCGCTAATTCAAAAACGAGCAGCTCTTGCGTTTTATCTCGAAAAGATCTCTGAGATAGTTTTCCTTACGTATCTTCTTCCTTATATGACTGGAAAGTCTGTTTCAACTTTTAATGCTCTTAGCAGTTTTTTTCTAGTCAACCAAGCGGAATCTTAATTCTTGCTATCTACGTTTCCAGTTGCAGCAGACGTATAGTGAGAATGCTCTCACTATACGTCTGCTGCAAATTAAACATTACATCGTGTATGCACACGATGTAATGTTTAATTTTAATAACAATAGTTGATAAATCGCCTTTACAATACCTTTACAAATTGATGTTATATTTTGTTTTCAAATCGGAGTTCAACAATAGAATTTTAAGGATAATTAGGATCGATTTTAACAATGCTTCAAATCACATTATTATTCCGGAACTAATTATGTTAAATGAAGCAAGTAATATCAGTGGTAAGTACTGTTCCTTTGAAGATTTAGTTACGAGAACTTTATCAGAAGCGACCCGGAGCCGCTTTTGTTATATTGACTTGGTGATTGAGTTTCTACTGAAAGTTCTAATGACGGAGCACAACAACACACAGAAATTATTTTGATAAAAATATTTAGGTTACGGTAGTTAGTTTTCTAAAAACGTCAAACTGTAATTGCTGTTGTTCACTGAATCTTATCACTAAGCTTAGTAGAGTCATCTACCTAACACTAGTAAAATCGCTTCTTAGATGGTTTCCTGACCGTTGGAAAGGCAAAAGCAATTTAAAAGGATTCTTGAGCCAGCAGTCATTAGAATATTTTACTGGAATTAATACTTCCATCGCAGCATTCTACGTATTAAGGTAATGGTCCTATTTACTTTGATAAATTATTTTCGGGAAACTACGATAACTAAAACAGTTTGAACGTAAACAAAAATGTTGTAATATTTCTTGTGAAAATCTATCTTATAACAAAAATAAAAGTATTCGTAATTTTCTTTAGATCACCATATGACTTAGGACCCCCTAAGTCATTTGGCCTTTAGTTTTTGACACTGTGCCTTGCTTTTACAATCTTTCAGCTCCATTTTTAGGGTTCCGTAGCCAAATGGCAAAAACGGAACCCTTATAGATTTGTCATGTCTGTCTGTCCGTCTGTATGTCACAGCCACTTTTCTCCGAAACTATAAGAACTGTACTGTTGAAACTTGGTAAGTAAATGTATTCTGTGAACACTGTGCCTTGTTTTTACAATCTTTCAGCTCCATTTTTAGGGTTCCGTAGCCAAATGGCAAAAACGGAACCCTTATAGATTCGTCATGTCTGTCTGTCTGTCTGTCCGTCCGTATGTCACAGCACTCACAGCCACTTTTCTCCGAAACTATAAGAACTGTACTGTTGAAACTTGGTAAGTAGATGTATTCGGTGAACCGCATTAAGATATTCACACAAAAATAGAAAAAAAAAACAATAAATTTTAGGGTTCCCTATACTTAGAACCGAAGCTCAAAATTTTTTTTTTCATCACACCCATACGTGTGGGGTATTTATGGGTAGGTCTTCAAAAATCGCAATTTACCATTCATTCAATCAACTCAAAAAATAAAAAAAAACATTTAATTTCATAAACATAAACCTTATGCATAAACCCGGATGTTACGGAACCCTCGGTGCGTGAGTCCGACTCGCTCTTGCCCGGTTTTTTTTCTTTTTGCCGCACTTTGACAAATGTTGTTGTACTCTGTGCAAGTTTCATGAACCTACAGTATACATACACGGTAGAAGAGACATGACCATGGGTACCATAGATACCATAGATTCAGTACAAATGGTTCTAGTGTCTGAAGACACTATGCCGAAGGTACGCGACCAAAGTTCGGCATGATTACCTACGCCTGCATTGCTATTTAACGCAACGTAATTTCGGCATAATATGTCGTCAGTAATTCAAATAGCATTACAGGCATAATCATTCCGAACTTCGGTATAGTGTCTTTACACACCTAAACAGACCAGCGTTGAAATTTTACGTCAGTAAAAAAAATAAAAAAAATTGTTACTTTGCCATTCATAACGAGTAGGACCTTCCTTAGATTGCACTGAATACTGCCCAATCTCGGGGGACCAAGGGAAGAAGTTTGCCGCCTCTACGCAGGCGTCGGGCGATCCATGGTCCTTTACGGGGCGCCTGTTTGGTCCAATAAACTGTCAGGCGTCCGACGCTGCAGGAATAAAATCAACAGCCTGCAGCTGAAAATGGCTATTCGTGTCGCACGCGGATACCGAACGGTATCTTTTGAGGCGGCAACACTCCTGCCACGCTTTCCGCCGCTGGACATCTTGGCGGATATGGACGCTAGAGCCTACAACCAAATTCGCGCCATGCACCAAAGAGGCAATAGCGTGCCAGGAATAGCTATTGTTAGGCTCAGGCAGCTGGAACGGCGACACGCGTTCGAGCGGTGGCGCGAGCGGTTACAGCAGCCGCAGTTTTCGCGCAAGCGCGTTGTCAAAACCGTCCTGCTGCACTTCGAAGCCTGGCTGAAAAGAGGGGAGCGCATCTCTTACAGGCTCACTCAGGTGCTGATCGGGCACGGTTGCTTCGGTGAGTACCTAAGCAGGATTAGGCGTGAGGCCAATTGACATTGACAAAATCGGCAAATTGCCACTGTTCACGCATCAATCGAGTGATCATGTGGGCTGACGTCACCGGCGGCTGAGGCGCGGGCGCGGGGCAGACGACCTGCGCGCGGCGGCGAGCGGCGAGCGGCGGCGGTGGGGAGCACTTCACGATCGCACGGCTAAGACGACACTTGATCCCTTTGGCACCATCACTGTACCGCTCATTATTTTTGCCATTTCTAAATATAATCTAAATAGTACCATCTAGTAGTAATATAATCTAAGTAGTCCTCGCTTTTACTAATTTCCCTGAGCTCCTGAACAGCCACCATTGTGAAAGCCACCTAGACTCTGCACAGCACACGCTTGAGGAGTGCCCTGCGTGTGCCTCCGAGCGGTAGGTTTTGGTCGCCAGGATTGGGCGAGACCTATCTCTGCCAGCAGTAGTGAAGGAGCTATGCTGACGGCGACAGAAATCTGGAGGAAAGTTGCTTCCTTCTGTGAGACCGTGATGGTCCAGAAGGAAGCTGCCGAGCGGGATCGTGAGAGAGCCAATCCCGCTCGGAGGAGGCGTCGATGAGGCAACCGCCTCGACACCTTGTTAGGTGTCGAGGCGAAACCCCACCCGCTCATTGAATGCAGGCGGGACTTTGGAATCGCGGGCGCTAGGAGTGGGGACTCTGTTTGCCCACCGAGTGATTTCAGGGCATACGGTGACACTGTGATCACGTACTGCCGTGCATAATGGCCTCATTATGCACGGCAGTACGTGATCACAGTGTCACTGTGACAAGTGGTCTCAAGGGAGACCACTTTATAGTCTCCCCAGAGCCCTCACAGGCGTTGCGCTGAGGGGTTCCGGATTGGTCTATTAAGAGGTAACGGGCCCCCCTCCATGTGCTGATGGTGATCACCGGGGTGGTTTTAGTGAGGTAAGAATCCCACACTACCTGGTCTTTTTCCCCAAAGTCCAGGTGCCTTTTGAAGGTTTCCCCCGAAAACAAAAAAACCGACCTTCCTTAGATTGGTAGGTATTTTTACGATAGTAACACCAGAGAGAGGTTAAAACCATGCACGACTCCACTATTTTCGCCGGAACACAGCCATAAATCAGGTTGACAAGTCGAGAAAAACTCGCCAAAAGAATTTCACAATGAACAAGTAGTAACTCCAACTTGGCTTGGATAATTCTAGGATAAAAAATACACTGGTGAACTAATAAGGCGAGAAGGGAAATCTTGGTTTTAGGTAGATCACTTTATTGTGAACGCAAGAGACATTTTTTCCTTTTTTGTTTTTTGGTACTGTCCCACTGCTGGTTTTACACAGAGGTTTCCCTCAAATCTTTCCTGCAACTCTTTTCCCGCGCCACCTCGAAGCAAATATTGCAGTATTTTAATAAAGTTTGTAAAGGACATCATTCAAGTGTCGACCATTTTATACCCAAAAATTAAAGTTCTGACCAGAAAAGAAAGTACTATTTTCCTATGGGGAATAACATCTTGAGCCTTTTTAGGGTTCCGTACCCAAGGGTAAAAACGGGACCCTATTACTAAGACTTGTTTAAGATTAATGTTAAGATTAATATTAAAGTTAAATAAAATACAACTGAGTATTTTGTGAATATTTCAAGTGATGATGCCATTTTTGATATCGAGCAAAAAAGGGCAAAAAAATCGCGTTTGTTGTATGGGAGCCCCCCTTAAATATTTATTTTATTTTGTTTTTAGTATTTGTTGTTATAGCGGCAATAGAAATACATCATGTGTGAATATTTCACTGTCTAGCTATCGCGGTTCTTGAGATACAGCCTGGTGACAGACAGACAGACAGACGGACAAGTGTTTTATGCATAACATTAAAACAATACCAACTTTTAATTGTATTTAACATCCTGTACATGTTTTAAATACCTATAAACTTGTTATTATAATATTATTTTTGGCATTTTCAAACTCAAATAGCAGCTGGGGCGTTAATGGTAGACTTTCGTTGTAATAGTAAAAAATACTCAAGAAGCACTACTTTTTCTTTCTGGCCGGCACTTCAATTGTTGGGTCCGAAATGAATGATGTCTATTCCCTATCCCATAGGTACTTATCAATCGGATTGGTAGACCCATTGTTTTGATATCAGTTGCAGACCTGAAACTGTCGCTGTTCGTGTGCAAATAAGGGAAAGTCTCCGTAGATCGAAAATTGTGAAATCTGTAATACCACAAGCCGATGAAATGAAGATGCATGAGCTCTGGCCGAGCCTCTGACGTTTTTTTATTTTCTTCGCTCCACGTGGAACATGTTTTATGACTGTTCACATTTAGAAAGCAGATTTTTGCTCTTTGAAAAACTATTGCCTAGCATCTAACCGATTATACTTTTACTATGCTTTATGCTTATGCTCTACCTTAAATAAAACCCAAAATTCTGCAGCGCAGTAGGGGTATTTTTTACCACAAATTGTTTATTTCTTAAATTGTCTATGCAGGAATTATAAATAAGTTCTTTAAGACCTATGGGATATCTTCACATGAAAGCTACCCAACCGACCCAACCCGACTTCCACCACCCAGTTACGCAATATGATATCCTTGGTAAGACTGGTTGTCAGAATTTCGGGCTTCTGAATACCCGTAACGACTGTCAAAGATCCAAAAATGACAGCGGGGTCCAACGGCTTAGCGTGCTTTCCAACGCACGGAGGGGTCTGGCCTCTTGGTATATAAAGATGGTCACCCATCTACAGACCAACCGCGGCAAGCGTAGCTTAACCTGATAGACCGAACCGTGCGACTGTTATTACTTAGCCACAAGGCCGTCATTACTTTTTCTTCGTTGTTCATACATTTTCCTCAATTATCCGGAATTATGCTGACCAAACCGTCCGTCCGTGTCTCAGTGACGTCAAGGAGCTAATCAACTTGTTGGAACCGGAGCGCGTACTCAGAGAAGCTATAAAGATAAATCGGAGTGCGACGCAAACATTACGCGGTGTTAAGGACGTTCATTGTAACAACGTGAGAGAGAGACGCAATGGATGCCTAACCTATATGTCACCATGTACACGTGGTAGTGGTATCTAATTAATTAGAGTTCTGGAGATTAATGGCTGGCTAACTTTTTGGAGACGGCATTTTTACCACGATATTGACGAAATTATATTTAATTGTGTAATAAAGTGTCTGCGATGTTACATTCTCCTGAATTCTGTAGGTGCCTGCTAATTGAATCACAGCTCTTGCTAAACCTAGTACATCGATGCATGTTATAGTTTCCCACATTATATCGTATAGTTCTAAAAAAAAGACAAAAGACGCGCTACCCGCCACTAAGTGAACACTTTAAACACAGTGAAAATGAGCTCTTTCATTCATAATAGGTTTTCTTCGTACCAGTAGAAATTTCATTCAACAAAGGAACATTCAACTTTCTATTTAACCTGCAGACTTTAGCAGAGTCCATTTATAAGTTCATCAACGTGTTATTTACTGGAAGGCTGGAATAAATAAATTAAATATTAATTAGAGGGTAACCTAGTAAATTTTAGTTACTTCATTTTAATCACGAACAAAATAACCGACTTCATTTGCTGTTCCCAAACAAGTTTAATCCAAAAGACCTTTGTATTCTTATAGCATTTTCAAGTGTTAATTAAATCTATTGTTTGGTAAAATAATACATAAACAAGTAGGCAACAACATTTTAACATTACAGGAGATTGAATCTGCACCAATATGTCATATAAAATTTATATGACATATTGGTGCAGATTCAATCTCCTGTTATTTTTTAATAATTAACCTCAGGAGAGTGTAATTAAATGTTTTTGAAAAAATTGTATCTTTTTGTGAATACAAAATTTTGGAAATCAGTGAAATTACCGATTTGATACGATTGCTCACGTAAAAGTACGGGGCTTGATAAATTTTCGCGGGGCAATGTTTTCAAAGATTCATACGAACATGAGCCCTTGGTATACGTTTGGGAATCTAGGTTTGGGTTAGTCTTTGAAATTTTATGCGTCCGTCACCTTTTTTCGGCAAATTCCAGTCCCTGTCCGGACGATGCCTGCGATATATCACGAAAGTAATATAAAATCTTATAAGATAGTACAAAAAAACATGGCCAAAAATTTTGAGTGTTTCTAAAGAACTTGCACGATTAAAGAAATAATTTGAAACTGTTGCAAGAATTGTTCTAAGACAAAAATATAGTAGTTACGAGTATATGAGTAAAGTAGTGGGTGTGTAAGTATTATGTAAGTAAGTGTTATTATAAGTTTGAAAACAATAAATATTATTTTTAAGGTTCAACTTACCTATTTACAAAAAAAGTGAAAAGTGAAGTGTGTGTTTTTTTTTTTTTTTTTAATTTTTTTTTTTTTTTTTACCCTGACAATATGTATTTTGCTTTATACAGTAAAGAATTTTCGGCATCATAAATTGAATGTTAGCTATTCATCACCTGCTCCAGTTTACAAGCTCAGCAACGATCGATGGATGTTTCCGGAATACAATTTATTGTGAGATCAGACTACAGCCATGCTTTTTCGAGGATTTTCGTATGCTAAAAGTGAAATATCCAAAGAAAGCTGTATAATTCTGACCAACTTTGTGGATTACGCTTATCATCTATAATTTTCACTTTCAATTTACATCTAAAGAAATTCAAAAGTTTTGACCGTAATACTTCAAAATCTCTCCTCTTCAAAAATCCCGTTTCTTTAATTTGATTAAAGAAACGGGATGGATAGGTAGGATGTAAAACTTTCAAAGAGTATTTGATAATTTTTGCGATTGTCATCATTTAAGGAGAGCCTTTGTGAAAGTAATTTCGGAAAAGTGTTTTATTACCAAAGGAATTATCCATTTTATTGAGCTATTAGCTATCAGTATAATTGCAGACCACATTATCTTTGGTAATTAATTCCATTGATTTGCATAATGACTTTCTCTGTGAGGCTCGTCTATTGGTTGTTAAAATCGCGCTAATATACACATTGCACACATTGTGACATTTTAATGTTACCTCTTCGATTAAAACTCACATACTTACTGCAGGTGAGATAGTCACGTGTCTTGAGCGATGTTCGTGACCATATCATCGTATTATTCAGTTAGGTTAGGTTACCTTCCCTTTACAGTCTTTAACCGACTTCAAAAAAGGAAGAGGTTCTTAATTCGGATGTTTATATAAAAGATGTAAAGATCTGATGATGAGTTTGGGAGACAGACAACTGAATTCTTTAATAAATGCCAGCTCATCAACTGCGGACGCTGCTATCGCATACGTATGCATTGTCTACGCAATCACACAACATAACATCACGCCTGTATCCTCTAAAGGGGTTACGCCTATGGGTTACGCAGATGTATTCAATAGCTTTCTGTCACTGATATTCACATAGCAAGCAGTGTTATATGAATTTGTATGGGCTAGGTAGGTATAACTAAAAGTGAAAAGTAAAATTTTTTTTTTTTTGTAAAAATGTTTTTTATAATGTTCGAAGGAATGAAATTTTAATCTGCAATGATTCCGTGGATTTCATATTAAATTGTGATCCTTGTGGTTACTAGTTACTCTTAAGCAGATTGATGTAACTTTCAAACTAGTAAGGTACTACTAAGACGCCTCACAAAGTAACAATACTTAAACAAAACTTTGGATCCGCCTCAAATTGCTGTTCGTTACATGAACTTCTCTTCTTCAATATCCCGCAGCGTTCAACAGACCGGAACATTTAAGAAATAAGTAAGGCTCTATACTAACTTGGGACTCACAACCCAGCCCCTTTGTGAGGTCTGAATAACAAATTACCTTATATAATATCATCCAATATGTCTGATATTAGCTAAGTTTCTCGCGCACGAGTCACGGTAGCTATGAGATACATCTGTCACACCAAACACTTATTTAATCTTCAAGTGATTTATGGAATCATAATTTTTAACAATTGCGTTGTAATTTGAACCATATCTCTGTGGAATAAGGTCTCAATTGATATGTTAAAGGTCTATTAATTATGACCAAGTGACGCTTGTCAGACTTAATTAAGGATATAACGAGTGGAGTGAATCAAAGCAATTATTTTTATCTTGGATATTTTCATCCACCTGACATCTACGTAAGCTAAGCATCTACGTAAATTAAATTTTCACCATTCCATTCCATTTCTTTGTAACACCACGCTTTTTATGTTAAACTACACAAAAGCTGTAGAGCTCGTCTTCAGACTGGACACTCTCCCACCGATTGTAATGAATTCCCAAGAAGTGTTTTGCCTTGTCCCCTTAGGTGGAACCGACTTAAACACTAACATGTCATGTAACATAATTAGGAAAAACGAAAATTGTATCAACCTAGGGTCATATAAGAACAGTCACATGTTATATAAGCTAAGTTATTGCATTGCACATTTGTTTAGTGAACACAATATTTATCGCATTTTTCGTAGGTAGGTAAAGTGATTCACATGGAAACTTGTTTCCTCTTTTTAATGTGCTTTTTAATAGTAGTAGTAGTATAATTTCCCAAGAGTTTAATTATCTGGAGATTTATTTACCTAAAATAATCACTTTTATCTGACACTGAGCTTGACAATTTATAATAACTTAAGAAACTCCACTTGAGCCTTAACTTCCCCTACTGGTTGAATAAATGCTCGCGAAACTCCCATGTAGAGCTAACTATGCCTAAATCGTTCGGTTAAAACTAGAAAGTTAATTTTGGCCTCATATTTATAAACTTAAATGAACAATCACAAAAATCTGATTAACTATTGCGGTTTGTTTTGCAGTAAATAAACGCTTGATCATAAAAAAAAATTGGTAACTCTTTACGTCATGAATAGAACCAAAGGAATATTACCTTCATTAGCATATACATTGTTTTATGTAAGAGTAAATTGACGCAGATTGAGTGTGGTTACACTCTGACGTTGATGTATATCAGCACCATATATTCCCACTACCTATTAGATTTACCTGAACTTCTAAGTATCTCATTCTGAACACCTACATATCTAATTCATAACTAAACCAAACTGCTCAGCGTCCTCTTGTACAATATATATTCGCTGTTCGTCCAGATAACCGAGATTCCACTAAAAGGCTGAGCACGCAAGGTTAGCTCCCACCACAGTATTCATTATCCACAAGGATTACCAACTTCAAGAGAACTGTATTTCTGTGGCAAAATGTGCAGAGGATATCATTAGAAACATGGTTGTGGCGCTTTAGATGTTAGTTAAATCTGCGTTTTTGTCTTGTTAGAGTTTCCACCAGGTATACAAATAGTGATTTTGTAGTACATCAATTACTAGATGAAATCTCTATTACCTATACCATAGTTATTGAAAACTCTATTGATAAATACCTACATAATATTTTTCATTGTTGAAAGCGATAACAGCGGTTCATTAATTAATCTTTCACACAAGCTGGTGTTCGTAATTGGTAATTACAACGTGAATACTGAAACCTCTCGGGCTTCGTGTTTACATAGATAAAACAGTGTAAATCCGCGTATAGTTTCCGATGGTAAATATTGGGAGAAATGTTGAGCTGCTGAAAACTTATAGGTGTAAAGTAAGTAAACGTCTGCACGCTCACATCAGCGAAACATGCAGTAGATATTTCAAGTCTCTGCGGATATTAATATGCAGCACCAACTAAGGGTTTATTATTGCAACAATTTTGACTTTCGTTCGAAACTAAATATTGAAGCAATTTCGAATGTGTAATTGGTGTTTTTGGATCAGAAACGCTTACAGTAGAATGAACGTGAATAACCAACAGACTTAGCTACCGTCCATGTAATAAAAAGCTCGGAGGCGCACCAACATTAACCTCACCTTAATCATTTCGCGTCATTGCTACTAGCTAGCTAGTCCGCACATCTCGTTAACGATATAGAATAGACAAACTTTTTTTGAAGAAAACAAGTACAAGGAGCCTATCCTTGAATCTCACAATCGTTTATATAAACGATTTGTGAGTGGAACTGCCCGTAAAAAAGATTTACGAGTCTTCTCGATACGAACTGAATAATCAGCAGGTTTGAAGGTTTCCCTGTCTTCATAAGAGAATACGTGCTCTTGGGTTTGGGTTTCACTTGTTTTCACCCATAACCATATAAAATACCATACAATGTCCGTATCTATATTTTTAAAATAGATTTGTTCTTTTTTCACATAATGCTGCTTTTTTATTTTGTTTAATGTAGGTATAAAAAACACAACGCAGTAACACTACAGACGGATGCTCATTGAGATCCCGTCGAGTGACGTCATCCTCTACATATAACTATAGATTGGTAGGTTAAATACAAGGATGGATATATTTTTGTACTTTTGGATGTTGCAAGATTGTTAAATAAACGGATTCTCTTCCTTTTTGACCCTTCAAATAGCAGGAAATAAAATGAGGAAAAAAGTTTTACCTGAAATAGAAAAGCAGGAATTGTATGGCGCTTATAAAATATATTCCGAGGGGATACCCACACAACCAGGTGCACAAAGGCGACCATTGTGGACGAGTTAAATCACGCGGACGCGATCCAAACGATGTTTTATTGAAACTCGACGGAATCAGAGAATAGAGGATATAGAAGCTCAACTTTTGTAGCACAACGTTATCAAATATAAAGGTTAGAGTTTTATTTTGTCTCGTCGGTCGTAAGCGCTATTGCTGAGCATGAGGTTGAGGTTGAGGGTTCGATTCCCAAGTCGAGCAAAGTGTTATTGGGTTTTTCCATCAGGAATTTCTCAGTAGCAGCCCGGAGTGTGGATTTGTGCCCGGTTGATGACAATAAGCTCTCCCCCTATTAAGTACATGGGTCTTAAACATAACTGGCGAAATCTGGGTTTACTTTAGGTACACCTAAATTTCTAACTTAACTAACTAGGTAACTTTTGGGGATTACAGGATTATTATGTTACGTTAGAGTTTTATTATGAATTATTTACCTATTTATGATAAAAGGATTATAGAGATGTGATGCCACGTTGAAAAAATCATGATAGTGATACTTAGTTCGACGGTTAGATGAAGTTATTAGTTAACCTACCCCATTACAATGTGAAACAAAGTAGAATTTTAAGTTTCTGTTCGCATTTTATATGTAAACCTATTGAAGTCTAAACATCTCGCGGATAACTCTCTAGAGATGCCCTCAGTTGGAAGTAGAATGGATCGTTTTTTATCCCAAGGGATGCTGCGTGATGTGAACACAGAGAAAGGTGATCGGGTTAACTGTGATGTATGAACAACAGTAGCGCCGAGTTAATATTGTACAAATAGTATTTACATTATGGATTGCTTCAAAAGTGAAAAGTATTTTTGTATTTTGTCTGCTTGAAGCATAAGGCGACACCAAACAGAAACTTTTGCCCAACAATTTAATCATGCTTTACTGCCGTTTATAAATAATGACATCTACTAATGGGAATTTTTACTTTAAACAAAACAAAATATATTGTGCCTGCTAAACTTCTTACAATAAGCCGTTCTGAATTGGTTGTACTGAACGACGTTTCCATTGTACCTACTTGAACCATTAATTGAACTTGCAGGTAAGCAATGTTATGTTCCGAACTACTTACATTTTTATTAAATTCTTTCATTTTGTTTTCATATACAAAGGAAAAGCAATCGAAGAAGGAAGAACGCAAAGCAAAACTGTTGTTAATGTCATTATCAAAGCAAGCTTGTAATATCAAATCGACAATCGAGCTTCAATATAACTTCTCTATTTAATTTGCTTTCATCTCGAATTCATGTTCAAGAAAGAATCCGAGGGGAATCGTATATTTTTACTGGTTAAGGAAAATTGTGTTCCGCAATAAATTTTGTTTGTCTGTGAACCAGACGTTATTGAGGTATTTGTTGATTAAGTATAACGACGCAATCGAAATAGTTACAGTATAAACCATATTCCGCAATCACTATGAAGGAATACGACTCGAACACCTTAGACCAAAGAATTCAGAATATAAGATTAAAAATAAGCCTTGGCAGCTAAGAGATGACCAGTCTCAACAGATGGCTCCCTTTCACGAACTTGAAAACGAGTCATGGTGGTATGACTTCATTTTTTTCATTTTACATTGTTCTCACATATAAAAGCAACAAGAATAATGCACCCAGGATTTTGTAATATTTTGATTTAAAAGAGTGTCCATGGAGTTTCTTGCCCGTTCTTCTCCATAGAGATCTACGTTTTGGAATGGGCAACTAGCTTCAACTTTCTGACTAACTGACAGACTATTAAATTTTTTGACTATTCAAAAGTGCCTGTACATTAAGGTTTAATTGAAATAAAAGTTTTGTGTTTGAGTTTGAGTTCAACTAATTTCCCAAAATGTCTACATTCAAGCTTTATTTCAGACAAACAATACAAGCAGTCACTAAACACCACAGAAATGAGACCACCTCGAAGCTCCATCAATACTTTGTGTATTTGTGAACAAACGTTTACCTTTTTAACTCGGTTGAGTTAGTTAACAAACGTAGGGGTAACGTCAGTCCCTCGAGACTGACCTGTTACCAGTCGTGTGTAGTGGGAGACGATGAGGAAACAAACCTACAATAAAAACAGATTTAATTGCACAACAATCGGCTTGATTTGTTTTCTAAAAAGTTTACCTAGTACCGACGTCCTTATTTCTTACTGGTAAATAATTTAATTGTTCTTTTTAAAAAATGTGTGCAATAACTGAAAAAGACTAATTATATCGGTTATATTATTTTTTGTTGGTATGGTTACTTCTTCGGGAAATAAAAGCAAAAATCTTTTTTTTAATTCCTTTTCTTGTCAAGGTTTTCCACAATTGGTGGGCCGCTTTAACTCCGGATTGAGCTTAGCTGAAGTAAGTAATGCTTTCAAAGGGATAAACCATTGTTTGTAATATGAAAACCCAACAATATTTTCTCAAATCCAGTACGATCGTAATGTACAACGTTTTTTTACATCGTCTGATGATTTCATAAATAACAGCCAGTGTTATAATTTTTTTTTGCCTTGTAGAGTTTTATATTTATTCAATATAATGGCTAAATGAAATGCCAATGTTATATCATTTAATTATCATCTTAGGAACAAAAGATTTATTGTAATGGTAATTGAATAGGATAAATTATCAAGTATTAACGTGGAAAAAGGCCGATACATTTTACTTATTTCAACAGCCGACATTGTAAATTCAATATGCCACAGAGCACTTAATAATTAAGTGCTTTGTGGCATAACAGACACATTAAGTCTTAATGTGTCTGTTACATTCAAATACGAGGTGATACATAAACTGCGTGATGACGTCATAGTTAAGTGGCGTATTACATTTACATATTCACTCACATTCTAACTGGAAATGAAATGAAATGGCAACATACAACTCTCGTGAGAGCCGTGAAGGTCGTCGTAATTGCATTTCCATCTGCAAGAAAAAAAAACCTAGGGAGTTCATCCTTTGACACTTTGTACAGAAACACGCAGGGCAGCATGTGGCGAATTGTTGGGCAGTAGTGACCCCACGGACCCGATCTCCCAGAAGTAGTCTTGTTCCTCACCTCTGGCTTACCGACAAAAAGTGCACGACATGGACACATCTTGCCACTTCTTACTTTAGAAATTACATCTCATTATCCCTTTTCTTTAAAAGAAGGTAGGTAACTTACTATAATTATTATATATTTTCTGTTTTATCACAAAATATCATGTAGTTTAGAGAAGATATCTAATGTTCCGGTAGCAAAGTCTGGGTAATAAGTTCCGATTTTCAGACTCGGAAAGAAAATGCCAAGAATATTTTGTTTAGTGTAAGCGAGCGAGGTGAGTAAAGGTGGAATCTATCTATATATATATAATGGTAAACTGACTGATTGTTGATATATCAACGCACAGCCCAAACCGCTGGTCCTAGAGACATGAAACTTGGAGGGTGTATTCTTTGTGAAGAGTAAGTATCCACTAAGAAAGGATTTTTGGGAATTCTACCCCTAAAGGGGTGAAATAGGGGATGGAACTTTATATGAAAGTCCGTCAGTTTTGAAGTTAGGATTTTCAAATTTTTGTGTTTAGGCTGAGGATTGAAAGTGAATTTACACATGTCTCAGCGTTTTTGACAAATCTACCCCCGAAGGGTTAAAAAGGGGGCTGAAGTTGTGTATGGAAAGTCCTTAATTTTAGAAGTAAAAATCACTAAGTTTATTATCTGGGCTTATGGTTGGAAGGTAACGCAACGGTGTTGTTAGAATTTCAACCCTTAAGGGGGTGAAAAGGAGGATAACATTTTGTTTTTAATTATAATTATTATAATCTATAATACATTAAATTCAATGACCTGACTGAAATATCAACCCATAGCGCTTATATCGCTGGTCCTATAGATATGAATTTGGGAGGGTGTGTTCTTTGTAAAGAGTAGGTATCCACTAAGAAAGGGTTTTTGAATATTCAACCTTTAAGGAGGTGAAAAGGGGGGATTTTGTTAGTATGAAAAATCTTATCCCTTGAGTTAATAACCTTGAAGCTTGGCACGAATACTTAGCCAAATCAATTATGAAGTTTGGCATTTTTTGTTTTTCTAAACTCCCTCTAAAGAGCGCTGTCCGATTAACTCGAAACTGAGTATGTATACTTATAACTAAAAATGATGATTAACATGTTGATACATGTTAATCATTATTTTTAGTTATAAGTTTTCTGAAAATCTACCCCTAACTGCGTGAAAAAGGGTAGTTAATTTTACAGAGGAGGATTTTACTGCGTGTCTTGAATAGCTCGAAAAGTGGTATAAAATAATAATTAATCTATGAGTTAAGTTATGAACACATCTTAAACGATTTTTTTAAATTTCCACCCCTATAAGGGTGAAACCCAGGGATACAGATTAAATGAAAATAAACTGAAAACTTAGCAAGAATACTATCTAAGTAAATTATGAAGTTTGTCATTTTTTGTTTTTCTAAACTACCTCCTATAGAGCGGGGGATGGGGGGGGAGATCAAAATTTCTAAGGAAAACGCGCAGTTCGATTAACTCGAAACTCAGTATTCATACTTATGACCAAAAATAAAGAATAACGTATCAGGGTTTTCGATAATCTACCCCTAACGGGGTGAAGCGGGGTAGTCTTCCAATTTCACAGGGGAATATTTTATTACTTGGCTTGATTAACTGGAAAATTGGTAAGTCAAGTCATAGAAACATCCCAGACGATTTTTCAAAATTCCATCCTTATGGGGATAAAAAGAGGGGGATATAGTTTATATGAAAAATCTTATTTAATTGGTATATAAACTTTATAGACTTCCAAAAAAACACTACAAAGTGAAAAATAACTTTAATTTCGGAAGTCGGTGTCTTTGGATCTGTATTTTAGTTTTTTGCCACCGACTTCCGAAATTAAAGTTATTTTTCACTTTGTAGTGTTTTTTCTTAAGTCGGTTTTTATTTTGATAATTTTTTTTTATATCTTCATTTTGTAGTGGGTCTGTTTATTATTTATCTAAGTTACAATAGCCAACTTGCTCATCGCCTTTACCAAAATATTGCTTTTCCCGATGCAGGGACATTAATTGTTGAGCAGTTCTCCTGGTATTTCACCATCAGCAGAATTTCCCCATTCGCATTGTGACGAGCATAAATTGCTTGGCAACCATAATATTATTAAAGTAATCGAATCGCAACCCGTGAAATACTTATTATTGAGTAGTTCCGGTGGCCATCTGTGGTCGTCATCATCAGTTCCACTTCATTAAATGGTGCTTTTCGAGAGCAAATGCACGAGTTACTATAAAAAATACCCAAATCGCTATAGGTGTGCCTATAATATTTGAAGAGTTCCTCCGATTTCTCCAGGATCCCATCATCAGATCCTGACCTGATGACAATGGACCACCTGGAAAGTATACCCTTTCAAACAAAAAAATATTTTTTCAAATCGGTCCAGCCGTCTTCGAGTAATCGGGATCATACATAAAAAAAAGGTTCCGACGAACTGAGAACGTCCTCCTTTTTTTGAAGTCGGTTAAACATAAAAAAGTATGTTTTAGGGTTTTCAAAAATCGACTCTTACCAAGGTGGAAAAGGGTAATAAAGTTTAAGGGTCGGATTTTACTGCTTGCTTCCATTAACACGAAAATGGGTATGGGTCTTTGAGTCAAGTTATGAACACATCCCAAACGAAATTTCAAAATTCCATCCCTGTAGGGGTGAAAAGGATATCAGTTTATTTGAAAAATACAAAAGCCCTTTGATCTATAAACTTAAAAATTGGCCCGAATACTTATTTATCTAAATAAATGATAAGATCATAAACATACATTTTCAAAATTTTTAGAGGAAAGTACGAATTTCACGCGGACGAAATCGCGGGCAGAAGCTAGTGAGGTATAAAGTTCAACTGGAAGATAAAATTGAGATGTATTTGTTCTGGCTGCGTGGAAGCGAGTCATCTCGGTTGTTTGATGTCCGCAAGCTCAGGACACCATTCTTTACTCAGAAACTATACGCTCATGAAACGTTTAAAATTATCTCAGTTTTATGCTACGAATAAAATTATGTTTAGATCAGTTTAGAAGTTATTTAATGTTTGATTGTATGTTTGCCTTAATAATGCCTGTACATAGGTAAGTTAATTTTAAAAAGTTATCAGTGAAAAGGAATTATAGGACACAAAATAATTACCTCGTACTAAGATAGAAAATATAATCTCGACTTCAAGCATCATTTTCGCACCAAGCACATAAAAAGTCAATAAGATTATTTTGTCATCATAGCTTGGTCAAGGTACAGTCGACAAAAACCTCGTTAAGTTGAATGTATGTAGTAACGAGGCACATTATTAACCTTCTTCTCAAAGCGAGCCATTCAAGGTAGAAAGGAGAACAATTTTCTCCGTCATGTCAAAAATCTACGACTATTTGTCTCACGTAACTGCAACTAAGCTATGAACTTCCTTATCACATTAACATTTTAAGGATAAGTGCAATTCCATTCTATTAAAATGCTTTTATAGTGGTATGACGGTAGTGTCTCTTCTAAGATTGATAGTCGCTATTAAACTATCGCGTGCTCTAGCATTAAATTAATATCTTTAATGTGAATGTAAGTGCCTTGGTATAATATTTTATTTGTGAATTTCTCCCTAAGTTTATTTCTGAGAACTGACAAGTAACTCTAGGTTTAACTATTATGTCTAGAGCTAGGAAATACCATACATGGAAACAAAACAAGACATCTATAAAAAAATAGTTACAGAGAGCTAAACTAGCATCAAAAGTTACAAACAGGTAATCATCAGCATCAGCCACACTTGATCCTGGTGATAATCTCGTCACCTCGGACGGTGAGCGCTCTCCTCTCGCCCAACTTGTAAGATTCGTCATACATAATACATGAACCTACTCAACGAACGTCAACCCACTGGTAGTGTACTGCTGAGTAAAGTATATCGATATAGTCCCATTAATGTGTGTCATTCATATGTTCTGTTCATTTACGGTTTATCGGGACGGGAAAAAAAGGTTGAGGAATTTTGGTGTCGTTATCGTGCCCACGGGAGCCTTCAAGTACCCACCGCAGGTTTGTGGTCCCTGGTGCTCTTTGTCGCTCTGCTGAGCGTGCGTATGTTCTGCGGCAATGCTGAGCAAGTGCTGCATAACGAGCCTAGAACAAGACCAACAAATGGTTTTATACTGTATTTTACACGTCAATCAAGTTGGCGCTAACTAAAATTGGTTGCAAATTGGGTTTGTCTTACGAAAGAAAGTATTTTAACGCTCACCTCATGAAAACCTTCTCAATACTGTTAATTGTCTTTAATGAGCCATTTTAAGTAGACTGCATTTGTGTTGTCATAATTTACGTTTATGAGGAACTATGAGCCAGATGTTCAATCTGTTTTTAACCACTGCTTGTACAGTCATGTTTAGTGTATGGTTAACTTTATGTATTTTTCATCTTTTTGGTTCAATAAATGATTATTATTATTATATTCATATGGCCTTACATAAATTTACCAACTCGCTTCAAGCCCGCGTAGTTGAGTACAGCCAGGCCCTTTCTAGAGTTTCAGATTCTCAGGAAGCACTCTTAAGTTTTGGTCTAACACGGCATTATTATTGTGGCAGCGACTATTGTTTTATTTTACTCTTTCTTTTTTTGTCTTTAGCACTTCTAATCTTTAGTTAAAACGTGGACACTGGTGTGGGTTACATGTTTGTTAATCTTATTTTAGTATTTTTCTGCATTTTGTATTATGTAACTGCTTTTTGTCCCTAATCAATAAATAAATAAACACAGGCGTGTGTGTACTAATGTTGCCTCGGCGCATCCCGCTGAAATATACTAAATCAGCATAATTACAATAATAATTAAGATGTGTTTGTGATTGAAATAACAATAGAGTAAATATGTGTGATTAAGCTTTGTGGTGTTTGTAGTTCAGTGTAACACGCATCACTCCGGTCTTCAAACGCGTTGATGACACCACAAAGCTGTAATAATACATTTTAATTATAAGTAATCATCAGTACATACTTTTAATTAAACATTGTGGTTCGAGAAACAGTTGTAATTGCTACTAACTCTAATTAAACAATTGTTTGTCTACCATTCGAAATATGTTTGAGGGTGTGTGCCACTGTGTGGTGCTGTTTAATTATTGTTTTGTTTACATTAGTAGTAATTAAAAACTGTAACAGTTCTATAAATGAATGATCATGTTCAATTAATTATTAATGTCTCTGTGTCTAATTTACAATTGAAATCATATTATGTTCGGTACTTGGTTCTTGTTTCAATTTTCAGTGAAATATTTACATTAATAAAACAGAAAGTGACGTTAAAAGTGAAATAACTTTCTTTATTTTAATTTATTAAAACTTTGTGCACAAGTAAAAAATACTGTACAAAGGCGGACTTAATGCCTGCGTTCCGTTCAATTTCAAGTTATTAAAGACATCAAAGTAATCCGAAAATATAATAGAGGGATGCTCAGAGCAATATTAATTTCCTGTTAAACAAGAGTGGACAGAGACAGAGGACAGAGAAAGGAATGTCGGATGTGAGCCCGCGGGGACAGAGAACGATTTTAATTCAATTTTCCATACGTAGGATGTCTGCTTTCGTTGGTCTGAAGCAAAAGTTTAGCCATAAGGAATGTAGAATTTATGGTACGACGAAATCAGCATAATAATAATGCGAATGCGGTGCTTCTGATCAGACCATGTCCCGCTTGCTGGAGTGTCCTAACTGTAAGTATCACTCCTAAGTACACTTGCCTAGCTACACCTTTGATGACCCATATAATGATAATGTTACCGCAGCCAACGTGGCCACTTACTAGGCTCAAACAATATAAAATCACAGTACTATCGACGTGAAAAAAGGAGAAGAAGTATTAAACTATAGTAATGGATTTTTATTTAATTAATATTCAACAGCAAAGTTGTATGGAAAATTAAATGGTCTCAAATGAAAACTTATTAGTTTTGCAAAAGTTTACATAAACTATTCAAATAATAGTATTTATTAAAATGTTATTACTGATTTGATTTCTGTTTGTACTTTAGAAAATAATTTCATTTATACTGTAATATTGTCATCATTTCAGCCGAAAGACGTCCACTGCTGGACATATGCCTCCCCCAAAAGGGGGGGTTTGCCATAATCGCCACGCTTGGCAGGCGGGTTGGCGATCGCAGTATGGTATGGTGGTGGAATGCATAGAGAACGCTGCAGCCCATTTTCCGGTACGCCCCTTAGTCGCCTTTTACGACACCCACGGGAAGTATGGGGGTATGTAATATTGTAATTAGGTATAAATAGTTTTTAATAGGTTTAAACGTATCTTTATATTTAAAATATTTCTTCCTCAATTTTCATGATTGCACCTACTACTGTTCATGTCTGCATCACCCAAAGGTTGACTGGTAGAAAAGCCTATAAGCATTACTTCCGCCTCTGTACATTTATGTGCATGAAGTATCTGCATCACCCAAAGGTTGACTGGTAGTAAATGCATATAGCATTAAGTCCGCCTCTGTACATTCATGTGCTAGAAGTATTAAATAAATAAATAATGGCAACTTTGAAACATTTTAATAAGAAAAGCGTGCCGTTGGAATTTAATTGAATGGACTCAACAATGTTATACTGCACTCGAAAATTATAGTGTACCTACATATTCTGTTAATTACCAGCTTAACCCCGACACTACTAATAGTTTAATTATATACAACTAGCTGCGCCCCGCGGTTTCACCTGTATAAGTTTCGATCCCGTGAGAATATCGGGATAAAAACTATCCTATGCCCTTTCCCGGGACTCAAACTATCTCTATACCAAATTGCATCTAAATCGGTTTAGCGGTTTAAGCGTGAAGAGTTAATAGATAGACAGACAAATAGACACACTTTCGCATTTATAATATTAGTATGGATAAATATTCACCCATTTCCACAGAGTTTTGGCATTTCTACACACAAAGCAGAAATCTGTACCGTATCAACTGCAGCTGAAATAGGCTGGGAGCTAAAGTTAGGACTGCGGTGGCCGCTACATGCACGTGACACTCAATAGCCCTTCAACCACACACAGAATTAGCTCGGCTCTTGTGTGTATATCATGTTTGTTATAAATTAATTTGTCAGAGGTGCTCAGGTTCAGTCGATTGACTTGACGCTGTGATACGAGTTGTCGTAATTATTTGTTTGACTGACTTGACCACAGATGAAATATATAGAATTATATTAACAGCTATTCGACCGCCGCTGGCTCATTGTTCATTAGAATTGATATAGGATGTCAACTTGCGTAACAATTAATTTTCTAAACTGTACATAGCCGTATTGGTATAAAGCCACATACCTTGTATTATTTCAGTGTTAAATATACAAAAGGCGTGTCTAATGTACGTACGATGTTCCGCAATTTCCGGTACTCTGTAACAATAATACGGAGATCCCTTGAAATTAAATGTTTATTCTTGTTGATATTGCATTCAGAGGCAAGGCTACGGAAAGATACGGTTTCGGACCATCCCTGATTTTATTTTGTCACAATATACTGACTCACTTATTTTGTTGCTTGTTAAGACGATAAAATTAAAGAATGAAACAAGAAATGCATTTTAACTAATGAATAATTGCATTTATGGATTCAGCCGGATCTGGTTAGTCGGGAAGCTGACCCCAACATAGTTGGGCTAGGCATATAAAGAGCTATAGCACAGGTACCGCAAACTCATGACCTAAAGCGTGGTCACTTTCGGACTGCATCGAAAAGAAAGAGAAGCGCGATGACACAACGCGGGTAATTTATTGCAAAATATGAAGCAATTATTTAATTACAAAAAAAAACTATTGTTTGGACTAAAACATTAAAACACTAGTTTTTTAGTATGTTGCTTGTAGAATAATCTGCCAAAAAAAAAAAAAATTAAAAAAATTAAAAACCCGACTGCGGTAATAAACAAGCCCATTTCAAATTAAATAAAAGTTAGAAAAGTAAAGTTAGTAGTTAGTAGCAGACGGGACCCATTTGAATTTGAAAATATGATAAAAATGATAAGGGTCCCGCCTGCTTCCAACTTTTATTTAATTTAAAATGGGCTTGTTTTTAGCTTTTCAGTTTTTTACCGCAGTCGGGTTTTTTATTTTTTTAAATAACTTTTTTTTATTTCCGTCTTTTTAGTTTAACAAAATAAATGTGAAAAATTTCGCAGACGATTTAGTTCTTGGTACCTGTTTTTTACGATTTTTCACTTCGAATTACTTTTAACCGTATAAGTTGTATGAATTTTTGTAATCACATTTTAAAACCTTTTATTTTGATACCCCACTCGATAGGTTTTGAGAAAAAAAATTTTTTGATGACATAATATTGAGCAAAAAATCGGCAATTTTTTTTTTCAATTTTGATATACCCAGTGTCACTCTCACAATTAAGACGAATCTAACGGCACCTCTCAAGCTGAAATCGATCAAGCCGTTTAGGCTACAGAGCGTGCCAAAGAAATATACATACGTACATACATACTTACATACACTCGAAAAACATAACCCTCCTTCTGACGCAGTCGGGTAAAAATCAGAATGATGGTATGTGTATTAGTATGGTTTTTATTGTAAAAAAAAGTTTTTAGAGGTATCTTCATGATTTTTTTCTATCGTATCAAATTAGTTGTATTATGTTTTCAACACACTATCTACCTAGCAAAAATATATGATATCCTGAAGAATATCATTTATTTTTCTGATTTCGTTTTGTAGTCGATCATATACTTTTATTCTTTCTAAAACTTGCGTCTTTTGTTTAGGTCCTGTAAGCCCCTTTAGTTATAGGTACAACATTCTCATGTTTGGAATGCGGATTAACTTAATACCTTTCTATACATCTCTTTGTGCGAATAATATTTGGCGTAGAGTATTACAATTTTTAGGACCCTTCTGTAGTAAACAGGCAAAAACTTATATCAAATACAAAATTTTATACGTTTTTTATCTGAAAGGGTGCGGGAAAAGCCTGTCAGTATGATTAACCTTTTCTTTCGGAAAGGTAGGCTAAGTGCCATATGTATGAGGTCAGATAAAAAAGTTTTACCATCAATCAGAGTGATGGAATAATAAAAAGACTTGTATTTTGCAAACGCGAAGGTTCCTGTATAATGACAGCATAGAAAAGAATCAATAAGAAACATAATGCTTCACGCTTCAAAGTTTGGATTTATTTCTGAATGAATTACTATTTACTACTAGCTTTGCACGAAGTAAAAGTACTCTATCTGTTAATCCAGGTTATAAACTATTTGTGTGCCAAATTTCATCGAAATCCGTTTAGCCGTTTTTGCGCCAATAAGGAACATACGTACATCCACACAAACATGTAAAAATTCTTCGTTGCAATTTTATTATATTTATCTACTGAATTACTTTAATATTGTCGTGTGTCACTTGTATGTGGCGGCCAAAGACCTACAATAATATGGACCAGAAATACCTACAAAATACGCGTGCATACCTACTATTAAAACCTGCACTAAAGATGGCAGCCATTCCTAGGGAAGTGCAGTAATCAAAACCAAAAAGTATCGATATCGATACCAGAGATCCTTATAATACTTCTTCTGGTACATTGGGTACATGTACCAATATTGTTATACTTTGGTTAATTTGATTATAGGTACTTTGCTTTGTCTTGTTTGTTTGGTTTGGCATAAGTGTAAAAAGTCCTTTAGTTCTTTTCCTGGATTTTTGATTCCTGGATTTTTGAAATTATAATCATATTAACATACAAGGGGTTACAAGCACTGTACATTGGGCTACATTTTATCGAGTGACTGACTGACTTCAAATTTTTTTTTTATTGACTTTCGGACAACTGAGGTTTTTTGCGTTTTCAATGTTTGTTCCGCATTTAAAGTTGTTAATGGAGTTATTACTATATTACTCTGACCCTCCTTCCGGCTAGTATCGAACTGTCGTTTGTAGATATTTTACAGTCGTTTTAGGAAGTGGCAGGGGCGTAGCTACCGCCGCCGCGCCGTATCAATAAAACGGGGGCCCCGCGCCACAGAGGCCCCGACGCGACGTGTGTAAAAATTCGAAACATGTTATCCACAATTTTGTTTAAGAATTGATAAGAGACTACTAGTGAATAAATTCTACAATGATACATATAATGTTCTAATAGTGTACAACGAGCTCCGCTCGTTCTAACGTTTTCTACATAAGAATTCCAGAATGATCAAATAAACGAGCTTATTTTCAATCAACTAATAGGCTAATTCTGCACTAGTGCTACAAAAAAAACAAATATACGAGGCCCTTTTTTAGGTGGGAGAATCATCCAGTGACAACTCTCGCCTAGGGCGAAGCTGGAGATAGTGTTAGACTTTTGCCGACTAAAAACCTACTCCTGTTCCTTCTTTGCCTTCGTCCCATTATTCAGCTGCATCTGTTGGTAGACAGGAAGCCGAACCCAATATATAGTTAGGAAAAGGTTAGGCAGATAATGATATTATAGGGCTAAACTGCGTAAAGCGGACACCCGCGACGGGCACCCCTTCGCGTGACAAAGGGCGTCTAGCGGAAACCGGAATATTACCTGAGCAGTGTCGGTAGTTCAACTTTAACAGTGTGCATGTAGTCGAGTCGAAGATACGTAGCAAAAAACAGGCGCGGAGCCTGGTTCCCCGTGACTAATGCCCGCGTAGGTTCACACAACGTAGCGCTTTTGTATTGGATCGCGCGGGCGACCGCTTTATGCAGTTTCGGCCAGTTAAGATATTTTATACAACAATAATAAATATTGTAGAAAGATACCAAAACTGAGGTATTATAAGGATTAAAACAACAATTTTGAAAAATATATCCTTTATTCACCATAATCAATCAAACATCTAAGCAAAATGCTTCATTTCAATAAGATAATTATTAGGCACTTTTGAAAATATGTATAATAATATACATTGTAAACTGCCCATTCAAATTTGAGCTTAAATTTATAGAAACTAAAAGTGGCGTTGAAATTGATTTAAGAAATGTGTGTTTTTATTTCCGCAGATATAGACTTTACAAAAAAAAACACATTCTGCTTTTTAGAAGCAGAATGTGTTTTTTTTTTGTAAAGTCTCAAACTAAATCATGTATAACAATTAACATAGAACTACTTTTTAGATAACTTCTGGCGACGTGAGACCTGTATTACCGTTAATTCGTTCAAGAAGAAGAAGAAAAAAAAAATTCTCACCAAAAACACACATTTCTTTAAATAAAAATGTTGACTGTAATTGTATTCGACAATTGACCCCCTTTCGTTTATTTCAGCGTTATTCTAAATAACCATAGTTAAGAATCTTGGACCCTGACTCCCTTCCTGTTTAAAAAAAAACACCTGAACATCGATATTATTCATTACGAAACAACGTTAATTTATTAAAATAGTTTCTGAAAGATAGCTTATCACCTAATTTTCTTCCAAAATATCTAAATCTGATGTCTGTAAAAGTTTTGATAATACTTTTTATCAATAACAGTCTATGAGTAGTATCGTGATCCGGGTTCAGACAAAATAATTTTTCGCTGTCGTAGTGCTCTACCAGAAACTTAAATATATATAAATAGTATAGTTCTGGTTTACATTTGGTAGTGAGACAGTGTTTAATTAAATTTTCTGATCTTTTTATAATGCTTATGACACTGCTAGATGCATAAACTAACCCACCCCTTGATTTGAAATAAATAAGGCTCTTTTCGTTTTTCGGACCACACAGCAATGACAAACATAGGTCGCATTTGATAGTTTTTGACAGTTTTCGGGTGACAAAGCCTGATATATACTCCAATACACTATCATTGTAACTACCAAGTTCCTGCGTCAAAAGTTCAACATAACAATCATATAATTCGCTGTGGTCCTCTTCAATTTCTATGAATTGATTCTTGTCTGTTAATTCATTAAGTGAATCAATCGGATTTTTGCTTGAACAAGTCAAAATGTTGATTTGTTCCAAAGGCACACAATTTCCAATACCACCGACTCTGATTTCAGCCCTTACTAAAAGCCTTTTGTACGCCGCACGAAACTGTACAGCATTTGGATTGTTATTAAATCCACCTCTTGCCCTAATTGCCGAAAAAAATAGCTCTAGATGATCCTGACTAATTTTGTAAAGAGGTATATATTGTAAGTATTTCTTTTCTTCTACAATTTTCTCGTACATTTTTAAAGCGCTCTTCATATCCACAATTAATCCAATGAAGCCTGTTTTCCGACGGGATTCAACTAATAATTCCCATGACGGAAGCTTTAGCAAGCGCAAATAGTCTATAGCACTCGCAAAGAGCGATCGTATAAACCCAATGTTTTGAGGGCACATAGCCTTTTTCCACCCTGGCGGTCGAATGGAATGGCTATTTAAAACGTCAAACACGTCATTGATAATATTTATAAAATTGACGGTGCCATCACATTCTTCGAAGTCCTTCAGCTTCAGTACCGTTTTGCAGAGAATTTATGCATCCGCAACTGAATTGCTGAGGAGCTGTGTCGCTAGCCTGACTTTCATTTTTTGTTTCTCGAAAAAAATGTGCGCTTTTGAAATTTTTGTCCCCATATGAAGACCTTGATTATCTTGTAATCTTAAAAGTTTTTCTAGATACCCAAAGTCAATTTTTCTACCAGACGGGTCTATGAAGACCCTTATTTCACCTAATGTGTTACGTATTAGTTTCACTGCATGGCACGGATCAATAAAAGCGTGAATTGTGTTATTGTTACTACTTACAAATGTTGTACGTTCCTGGTTTTTCAAAATTTCACAGCCTAGTAACGAGTACATACTAAAATTCGCTGCCGGCCCATCACAAGTTACGGATACAACAATACACCCCGTATCTTCTGTTAATTTTATGGCAGTTTCTACAAGAACGCATTTTTGTTCCCCAGTTACCGATGTAACAAAAAAGTATCCAATTGGCAATTTCCATGATCCATTGATACACGTCAAAAGAAGTACCAGACACTGATTAGCTTCTTCTGAAGAATCACAGGAGTCCAAATTATGACCGTAATCGACACGTCCATGATATTTTAGGGACTTCGGATCCCATGTTAAGCCCTTTCTGATTTTTTTTTTTTTTTTTTTTTTTTTTTTTTTTTTTTTTTTTTTTTTTTTTTTTTTTTTTTGAAAATGGCATCTCGCAGTTCAACCTGAGGGGTTGTCGACTGCTTAACCGGGCGATCCTGTGGATGCCTCAATAAATTAAGGCCTCCAGCCAGGGCATAGATAAACTTAAAAACTAAGCGACTACACGCTAAGGGCACCCCCTGTGGGGTACGGACCTCGGCTTAGGGCGTCGCTGGGAGAGGGCAGCAAGAGGGACAGGCTGGATCAGTTTATTATTATTTAACGAATGATGAGTCCGGCTTTTCCTAGCAGACTGCTCTGAGAAGAAAAGCCGAAACAAACTCAGAGGTCACAGTCGGGAATTTAAATCTACAGGCTCAGCTGCGGCGCGGGCTGGCACTACATCGAGCAAGGGTCGGGGCGGACATGGTACGGGGTGTCGCGACGGGCCTCGACGGCGAGGGCGGAATGACGGACGACGGGATATGTGTTTACTCAGTGTGCTTGTGCTCTTTCTACTTTCCTGACGGAGGGTAGTGGCGTCATCGGGGACGGTGAGGGTATGCCTTGGTCGGCGAATCTTACTTATGCGGGAGGGAGTGTATCGGGAGGCCGCCGCAATCAGGGGATTGGGATGCTTAATGGCAGTATCAAAGAAACGCTTTGAGAGGCGTTTCATGAACTGCTGGACGGTGGGAAGTCTGAGATCTACGTGAAGGTTCACGTTTCGGACATAGAAGGGGGCTCCCGTGACCTTTCTGAGGAAACGGTTTTGAAGGGTCTGCATTTTATGCAGGTGATGAGGCTTAGCGTGTGCGAAGACTACGCAAGCGTACGTCATGATGGGACGGATGACTGCGGTGTAGAGGCGCAATTTGCACTTGAGTGACAATTTGCTGCGGGAGGTCAGTAGGGAGTGGAGCCTGCCGAGTGCGAAGGCGGCGCGCGAACGCGCCGTCCTTATGTGCACTCCGAAACTAAGTCGGTCATCGAGAATGACCCCTAAGTATTTGGCTTGCTTGTCCCAAGGGATCGGCTTGCCATACATAGTGATCGGGCTGGGGAGGGGGGGGAGGAGAATTCGCGGTTTCCTGAAGAGAACCGCCTGACTCTTATCGGGGTTGACCTCGATTCTCCATTTCCGGAACCAATCGCCTAAGGCTTTTGCGGATTTTTGGAGAGTGCGAGCGATAGAGACCTGACTGTGACCCGTATAGTAAATAGCGGTGTCGTCGGCGAAAAGAGCCAACTGAGCCGATTTACTTTTGGGAATGTCACTGGTGAACAGGGTGAATATGAGGGGGGATAGAACGCCACCCTGGGGGACTCCGGCACGGACCGGGTGGGGGGGAGAGAGTGCGCCGTCTATGCGATAGCGGAAGGTACGATCCGACAGATAGTCTCGTAAGATGAGCACGAGACGGTCTGGCACACCTAGCTGGTAGAGCTTATATAATAAGCCATTATGCCAGACCTTGTCGAATGCTTTCGCAATGTCGAAGAATAGAGCACCTGTTGGCGCACCGCGCTGGAAGCCAGCGCTAATGTGCTCAACGATGCGGTGGACCTGATGGACGCACGAGTGTTTAGCTCGAAAACCAAACTGCTCGTTGGGGATGAGGCTCTTTGATTCGGCAAAATCCCTGAGACGCTTATAAATAAGTCTCTCATAGATTTTGCCAAGCCCTTTCTGATTGCCATTTCGTCGAGTGATAGCGCACACAACACTTTTTGCGAGCCGCTTTGATTCGCCTTTTTTTTTAAGGTGTAGAATGCTTCTTGGGTAAACCCAGGTTCAGCATTAACATTTTGGTACCATTTTGTGAAAGTACGGGGATGAGGCAAACACGTGTTATACACTCTTCTTATATAGTCGTAGGCTTTAGGGGACAGAAAGTGTAGCGTTAGAGCAAATTTTCGTATTTCCTCAGAGTACTTTTTTTCCAAAGGCAAACCTTTGGACTTTGAAATTTGCCGTTTAAGGAAATCCTGCGAACATGCACATTCTTCTAATAAAATTGATTGCTCCGTGTTAATAATTACTTTGTTTTTTAAATCAATAATAATATCTTGCATACTTGAGATTTTTTTTACTTGGCGACGAATTTTCTCAATCAATCTTTTATTTTTTTTTTCTCTGGCTATCGCATATTTCTTGCATTTTAAGAAACTTGGATGGCTGATGATGTACCTGGAAATAAAATATTTGGAACTATGAACGGAGCGGAACCAATCGGCGCACAGTAGGGCAATTTCGCAACCCAGGGGAATTTAAATCAAATATTTTTTTATTAATTGATAATTTAATATAACCTATTTATATCTAAGACCCTATGTATCACAGAATCACAGCTACATCTTAAAAATTAAAATGTTTTCTTTACTTGAAATTACTAGTCAAATTAACGTATAGTCTTGGTTTTTGGTTTCTTGTTTTAGTTGTGTACATCCTTAAAGGTAAGTAAGAGTGTATTTTATGTAAGTAATAAATAAACATTTATCTAATATCATCTCTTAAGAGCAGAGTTAAATTAAGCACTTTTTAGAGATGATTTACACAAGTAAAAGTGAATTTAAAAAAATGGCCTCAATATTCCGGTGTTTTTATTGTTTTAATTTATAGTTTAAGAATCTTAACTTTCAAGAACAATTGAAAAACCTTGTGATTTTTTGCGACCGCCATACTTTTTTTCGATTTTTAGATGGTTGTTTGTTGATGTTGTTGTGTTTTGTTGTTGGTCGTATCTTCTTTTTCTTTATAAAAAGAAGTTTATGTCGCAAACAACAAGAGTTAAGACTCAGAAGTTTGATATTGTCATAGCTTCAAGGGGTCGCAGACCTAAGTATATGGTTTTAATTTTAAATCGATACCTCCACGCACGCGTTCCCGAGATAAAGGTCTTGAACCCTAAAAACGAAGTCCTCTTAACCCTGATCTATTAAAATTATTTTTGCAAAATTGTACTTGTATTTTCTCCGTGAACATAACGTAATTTTTTTACAAATACTCAGGTCTAATTTCTGTTTGCAAGTAAGGCTTCTATTTCCGGGTGGTGATTAAAAATGGGCTAACTTAAACTGTCCGTGTCAGGGTTCCCTAAAATTATATCACCCCCTTCCCTACTCTCGTCTTTCACACACATTAACGGCTGCGCAGCATATAGGTAGGGCATATATACCTAGGCAAAATATAAAATAAATAAAATTTCATACATTACATTTACGTTTCAGGTATTATGTACATTGCATAGGTATTGTATAGAATACCAGATTATACAGATTACCAGTAACATAATTGTTATACATACTATAGATTGACACTGATTTAAAGACGAGTTATGAGAAAAATATTTTTTCTATGGAAATTTGAAATTCACTCTCGTCTTTATATCAGAGTCCTTTCAAAAATATATATTTGGGAACCTAGATATTCTGTAATCTAATCGGAATAAATACACACTACCTTAAGAACATGTTTGAATTACAAATGATTTTGGTATTACGTTTGTATGAACTACGCATTAGCATGCATAGTTTGCCGGCCCCCTATCTGAAAATTCATTAGGGCGCGGTCAGATCGCACGCTATAAACTAGTGGATAGTGTCCTAGTAAGGTTATAGCGCATGACGGTCAGATCAGTGAGCTTTAAATATGAGGATAGGCTTAGAATTTAGCCTAAAAACTACTATGGTTGAGCATTAGCTCAACTACACTAGTTTTACAATCTGAACTGGGGTCACATTAGTTTGCAATATGAACTAAAAACTATGTTGCCATTTCGCTCTAACCTAGTAAATCAAATGGCAGCTGTATTCTTCGTGACTTTGTGTTGTCACTTTTGGTGTTCAATTTGGAAGAATTGGACCATGTAGGAAACAAAAAGCAACAAACAGCGTCCATACAAATTCAATTAAATTCACTCAAATTGAATGCCTAAAGTGAACCTTGTAACATTACCATGTAGTCATTACTAGCGGAAAGGAGTGGGATTCCATTTTCATTTTTGCGTGCGTACTAATGGAAAAAAACACAAGAAATAACAAAGTCTAAGTCAAATAATTTATTTCAAATGAAACAGACACTTTTGAATGTCATTATTTTATTTCAAATAGGTACATAGGCACTTTTGAACGTCAAACATACAATAAAATAGAATTGATTCTAGTCTTCCAAAAGGCCGTGTTCGTATGGAGAAGAGCGTAAGTGTAGAGTGTTTAACGAAACAGTCCGCAGTGAAATTGCTACAAAGATGATAATTCGATTTAGGACTCCAATTTTCCATTTTCATGTTTTTGAGCCCTGCTTAGTTGATTTGGTGGGAAATCTGAAATTAAGTATTTAATTAAAGTAAAACTGACTAAAGTATACAGTACATTGTAGATGACAAGTTTTATTTTGATGTTAGGTCTTTACTTCGGAAACAAGTACACATTACATATAATACTATGCTTCCGCTCGCGGCTTCACCCGCGAGATATGTCGATAAAAACTATACTCTGCCAAATATTGAAATCCGTTCAGTGGTTTAGGCGTGAAAATGTAACATACAGACAGACAGACAGACAGAGTTACTTTCGAATTTACCTATAATATTAGTATGGATTTATCTGTTGAAATTAGAAACTAGTATTTGCTAATTTGTTTTAGGTAGGTAATCAAATTGCAGAAATTTCTGGCGACAGTACATTTCTATTTGAAAGACGTAAATTTAAAATTATTAACTGTCTGAAGAAAACTATCGACACATTATCGACATGGAACATTTACAACCCTATTCAAATTATTGTATTCACTAAATGTGAAAACTGAGCCCTAATTACACTTAAATATGATGGGATATTAATGAAAACATTTATTCTAAATATAAGATAGTAATAAAAATGCTCACATAAGCAATCGAAACATTTATAGTCGTAAAATTCACTTACTTGTGAAAGGTTAATCCGCTGTCTTTTTGGCAGCGAGTTTTACAAAATCCGCATGCTTTCATAATAAAAATGTTCCAAATATTAAGTAGTAAACACAAAATACACAAATAAACTAGTTTTTCGCGATTTAGACCTAAATCATCAGAGACGAAGTAAACAAATCAACGTCCATTTGAAAGAACGTGTCAATTTTAGTTCCTTGGGGCTACGAGCGGGGCGCTTTGAATCGGCACAAAAAACAACTGTCATTTCGTAGAGTATCGTTAGTCCAGCGTACTTGTATTATAGAGGTCAGTGCACGCGGGGTACGTACTGTAGCAGAAATGTAAAAATGTTGCCAAGCAGAGAATAAACAAACAGCATGACGTCTCTTTCTTCAAATGAAATAACTCATTGAATAAAAAGAGATAAAGTGTAGTTTCATAATTCTGTATCGATTTAATAGATATTTGTATAAGCAAGTAAGCTATAGAACATTACAGCTCCTCTATATATCTCTATTCTCTAAGGTGGAGGCAGACAGACGCGTCTGACATGGGTCTATCCATGCTTGGTTTTGTACAGCGCGCAGCGGAGAATGATTGTGATTGTCAAGTGCTGACTATGCCTCTATCTTAGTTTGTTCCAAAAATGATGGATTATGAGTATTTCTCCTCCATTTAGTAAACCTTCGCAAGTATTCTTTTGTTTCACTTTACCCAATCCGCGACCTCAAAATGTACAGACGCCAGCACATCAAGCTACCCGAAACTGTCAAATTTTCCCAATCAACTTTGAACCTTACGTTACGTTAAAGTGGAAAATCTATTAAAGATTGTAGTAGCTTGATGTGCTGGCTTCTGTACCTACTGTTTATTATAACTTACTAAAATATATAATTTACTAAAAAGTTGTTTACAGGAAGATATTTTTTCTCCTTTGACTTAAGCTGCCAGTTTCCTTAGTGCAATAGCAATTACAAAGTACATATTATACATACCTCGCCTCTGACGTACATACACAGGTATTATTTGCATTCAAAAAATCGTAAGCCGTGTCAATCCTGAAAGCTGAATTTATATCCGTCTGACACACATTTGATGGAATATAGTTACATTTGAACTCAATGCACCATTGAAAGGCAACCAGATTGATCTCCATACACAACATATTGATTGCTTGTCTAATAAAAGCTTAGTACAGCTTTTAACAAAATACGAAGTTGCGATTGCATATTTCGAGATTTAAAATTCTGACTATTGGGGTTTAGCTTCACAGTAACTTAAACTCTAAAAGGCTCTTCTGAGATAAAGAATGATCCACGAGTAACCCCGTTCTACATCTACAAAGACCTTTTAAGGAGATACCGTTTTCGTTAGGAAGAGGGTAGGTTATTTGTATTAGGTTACAACGTTGCCTCGGATATGTGACCTCAAAACAAATTTATATTTTTAACTACAGATCATGTACTACATACATTACTAGATTGCCTTTGAGGCTACGGACACGAAGTAAAAGGGCGCGGGGCGGCGGCGGCGGCGGCGCGAGGATTGGCGCGTTTCAATGGATAGATTCAATATGGAACTGGCCTCAAAGGCAGCGGCGCGGCGCGGCGCAGAGGGCGGCGTACGAGCGATGCGCAACAGTCTAGCGGTGCCTACAGAGCATGGCATGTAACACTAGCAGTGCCCGCGCGTCTGCATTAACGTAGTGTTGTGCATTTTATGTTTTGCTTTTAACGACTGAAGTTTCTAAATGTTGTATTAAAAAGATGATGTCGTCGCTGTTTAGAAATTTCGTTGGCGAAAAAAGACACTAATTTCTCATAACACAACACTACGCCGCCCTAGCGCCGTGCGATTTGCTCGCTGGCTTCGAGGCCGGGTCTGCGTTGCCGCCGCCGTCACCACCCCGCAATCGCTGACTTCGTGTGCGTGGCCTTAGAGTCTATCTTCAACAACATCATCTCAAACAACACCGACTGCAATGTTGCGTCCTTAATAAAATACGCAGGAATAGTGAAAGTAGTACAATAACAGCAAGGGAGATTAGGTTTGTAATAGAGCAAAAGAACAACCTTGACGATTAGGATGCATGAAAATCTAGTTTTAGATCTACATTTTCACGAGACAGTGAATGAGTAAACCACTAGAATCAGATTGATACGATATCATTTTTGATGCTGTGAAGAAGTTGGTTGCTAGCCCAGATTATTTTAACGCGACGATTTTTATCGTGCGCATGGTTTTCTACTGTTGGTATCGAGGGTTGAGATTTTATTTAAGTCATAGCTGTTCGTCCGGAATAATCTGTAACAATGCATCAGTCAGTGTACTAGTGTTGTGCCATTATTCGTAGGTATGCAGGAACGCAGGCGTTCATTTATTTGCTCAAAACGAAAGACTTCGCAAGTAAAGGGACATTACTACTAAGTCAAAGTCAAAACAAAGGCTGCGGGTCGACCTCGAGAAGAGCTGCTCCTCACACGGACAACTACGTCTCTTGCTCCCGCGTCACCAGTTTTGCCTTTCTTCATATTTTGTGTGCTGAGACCAAAACTACAAACGTAGTATATAGGAAAGTTTTATAAAAATGCGGCAGTTATTTTATTATGTATCTATGATGGTGTCTAACGATTTCCACGCAAACGAAATCCCGGGCAGAAGATAGTTAAAAAATAAATAACTTGTTTTTATTAATGTAGAAATTGCAAAATTGTAGAAATTGAAATGTGTAAATAGTGTCAGGATTAAGGCAATCGGTTTTTTATGCTTAGGAAGCTCATTGTTATAGATCTATATGCAATTGGATAGAACGTGCTACGAACTGCTACGTCACCGCGTCTTACTACGAAATGCTACGAACGGCTACCACTTGCTACGAACGGCTACTACGTTAGTCGCTAGTACTTCGGATACCTAAGCTAGTACTATACTAAATTTTAAGAGCCAGATAAATTGATGGTAATCAAGTTTTGACAATGACTAATCTAGTAAAAAAATTATCATTTAATGATTATGTTGTAAATTACTATTGGGTTATTTCGATAGTTAGGGTTTCCTCAGGCAATAATACGGGATATTATAAATTGCATATCAAATAAATAATCGCCTATCAATACATACTCATCATTTATATTCTTTTTTACATCAAATAACTTACTTCACTACAAATAAACTAAATGTTTAACAAAACTCAAACTGCAGATAATTCGAAATTATACATCAATATGACATTACTTTTTTCCTCATAATGCAATACAGTTAAATTTATTTTTGTACAAAAATACTACATACATAGCATAAGTACTGACTGTACAGCAAATTTTCCATATTTCATAGCAAAATAACTATCCCAGTCGCATATTAACCAGTAAGTACAACAAAACTTGTTCATCATATTTGTCATAATTTTCAAGAAGCCATGCTCGGCAAAGGAAATGGCCCATAACCAGTACCGCTTTAAAGCAATAGAGTATGGCCATAAAAATATACTTATAAATTATAAAATATTTTTTTATCTTTTCTGAGTTCAGTTGATTGAAATCGTATGTGAGGTTAATATTTTGTATTTAATTAGTTATTAATTCGATTTTATTGCATACTTTTTTAAATGGAGTATTTTTGTAAAAGCAGTGTTGCCAATTTTAAGAACCTCCCCATAATCGGTCTTAACGCTTAGTATAAAGACAGACGCTGAGTTTTAAAAATAATTTTAACTGTGACATTCTTCCTGGGTCATTGATTCCGTTTTAGTCTGATCTGGCAGTTGGAGTACCTAATTTATACGGCCTACCCAAATGTCCCTTCTTTGGTATTGTTCGTCGAATCGTTGAGCTCCTTAAGTTCTGCGTTGAGCTGCACGTTTACTGACAAATGGGAGCACTGACTGGACAGGTCCACTCAATCTGTGTGGTTCTTTTCCCAAAAGAACATTTCAGACACCTTTATACATGGTCTGCACATGATCTGACCAAGATTATGTCTGGGCTTTAAAAGAGATTGTGACCTCTGAGTTTCTTTCAGCCTTTCTTCTCAGAGTTGTCAGATAGGAAACGCCCTTCTCATCTAGTTTAAAAAAATATTCTTGACGTGTAAAAGTGTTTTTTTATCATTTGTCCTCCTTATTATTTTTTAATTAACATAAACAACTTAATATAATTATATATTTTTAACATCTTTAAAATAATAATAAATTAAATCCATTTATTTCAGACTAATTATTTGTCCATACTTGTTAGTGTAATTACATTACTTTACTAATTAAAACTATTTCTATTATTGACAAATCACATGGTCAGGGTGATTAAGATTAACTGTTGGTAACACTATCACGGGCAATGTGAAAGGTGAACTGCCAAAAGTGTCAAAAGTGTCACTCACTGTCAATAATTATTTGTCAAACAAAACATCTCATGTCGGCCGACCTGCCGACCAGCACTCCGCAGCGAACATTGTTTTTACTTGTGTATTGATAGTTGTTGAGTTTGTTGTGCAAAAAAATAACTTATCATTGCGTTAACATCGTGTCCAGTTGAGTCTTCAGATTTCTGCACGGTCAAGAATTCTTATAGAGACCATTGTACTGTTTCTGTGATGTGGATTGTGTAGAACGTTTTTACGACTACGGCTTGTGTTCTCAGTGCAGTAAATCACCAATGATTTCGTTAAAAATGTCACGCTGTGGGAGTTGTGTCTACCCCGTCATCAAGTCGGAGAGGCAACGGATATAATGGAACTCTTTCAGCACATTTGTATTTTGTTGTTTACAGCTAATACTAGAAGCTGTTTAACTATGTTCAAAATATACATTTAAATGCATCATGATGAGAAAATTGGGAAAGTGTGTTGTACCACTCACTTGCGAACGATCACAATAAAGATTGAAGCTGTGGCGACACAGTGCTTTCTTACCCAAACCATTCGTTCCACCGGCTGAAGAGCTCCTACCAGGACATGGGTTACCTTGGGTAACCTTGGGGCCACGGTTGGCCGAAGTAGGGAAAACCTGTTCAGGTGGAGATTCAAAGACGACTCCGCCTTGGAGTGTAAATGTTGTGCTGTTCCACAAACGATGGGACACTTAATATCGTGTCCCGTCTGCTGCACGTTACTGGAACTGAAGGACGCTGGTGATGGCGGCAAACAAGTAGCTGAATTCTGGGCCGAGTCCATTTAGATTGCTATCGACACGCTAAGAGGAACATGATGAGATGAGAATTAAGAACCACCAGTTATACTTTTCTTAGTTTGATTTGATTTTGTTTGTGACTTTTGCCTCTGTGACAATATGTGTATTTTCTATTAAACTAATACAATATGTATATTTTCTATTAAACTAATGCTACGATCAATTTCTTTACTGAATATGATATATCTATTATATTTATTTTTAGATGTTAGTTGTATTATTGGGAGCATGTAAGTAGGAACGAAATATGCGAAATTGAACTAGCAAACGACATTGAGGTTGACTTGCCGTTGGTACTGGGAACGGACACGTATTTATTTAGTAAGGGGAAGAATTAAATCACGACATGTCAGCACAAAGGTTAGGCTTACATTTTAATTAATAAGTAACTCAGTAGGTGATATTAATAGCTATTATTGCAATTGTTTGGTGGTAATCAGACAATGGGATGATGTGCTCTCATTATGACCATTTTGTGGTATCTTAGTTGGGCTCGATTTAGGTCTGTGGAGCCACCGGCTCCGCTTTTAGACGACATATTTTATGAATATGATGATAATATGGACCAATGAAACTATTGCATTCCTATATTCGCATTTTTATTTTCTATTTCCTATCAAAACCTACATTTAGCATGACCTACCTTTGTAATATTATTTAATTGGGAACATTCGTTGATTTATTGGAACTATTTTCTGTTGTTTTATGTGAATCAAATCATATTGTTGTAAAATACTGTTTTTTTGGTGGAAGATTTGTTACAAAACTAACCTCAAAACTGAGCAGAAAATCAAAGTACAACAAAAACCCCACAAAATAAATGGATAATTTTAATTTCCTATGAAAGTACGACATTACCCCGCTTTTATATCCAATTTATGGTAGCATACAAAATTGTTTGATGCGCAACGGCGGTCAGTAGAGAAATGAGCAATTTCCTTTAATGATTATTATAACAAAAAAATCCTTTTACATTGCATTATTTCTAAAAGCAGAACAAATTTACTGAAAAAAAAAATCAAAAAATGCAATTTTATTTTAAAATGATCATTTATTTAATACAAAATATTTGTAACTCACAATTTTAAATTTTTGCAATGGACATTAGCAATTTTATTTCGGAGAATTCAGAATTATGTTGCAGGATTCGATAAATTCTGTCGTCTTTATCCATTTTTTTTCTTTTTTTCCGGCGGGCGTGAAACGACCAGATTATATAGAAAAAAAATATGGAAAAAGAGATTATTTTTAGCAGGCTATCAAGAACCAAATTAGTTAGACGAGGTTCATTATTTTTAAAAAATGCTTAGGTTAGGTTAGGTTAAAAGTGTGACCTCCTTCGCACGAGCCGAGCGAGCGAAGCGAGCGGTGCCACGGTAGCGGCCGGCGAGTGCCAGAAACGACTAGATTATATTGAAAAAAATATGGAAAAAAAGAGATTATTTTTAGCAGGCTATCGACAATCAAATTAGTTAGACGAGGTTAATTATTTTAAAAAAATGCTTAGGTTAGGTTAGGTTAGGTTAAAACTGTGACCTCATACGCACGAGCCGAGCGAGCGAAGCGAGCGGTACCGCGGGAGCGGCCGGCGAGTGCCAGAAACGACTAGATTATATAGAAAAAAAGGGTAGTATTTAAACGCAAATCAAAAAAGCGAAGCAAAAGTCAAAGTCAAAACATTTATTTCAAGTAGGCACTTAAAAGGCACTTTTGAACGTCAAAAATTACGAAAAAATAGAATTGATTCTAGTCGCCCATTCCAAAAGGTAGTTTTCGTATGGAGAAGAATGGGCAAGAAACTCCACCGTTACTGTTTTAAAATGTTTTACAATATTTTGTATACATTGATTATATAATAATATGTGAAGACGATGCACCTAAAATAAAATAACATTACTATACCAAAATAGGTAAAAGAATTAAAAATGAAAACATGACATAAATTAATTATCTAATAGATACATGGTGCTCACATATTTACAAACATGGTAAAAATAAACGATTTTCATTAAAATAAAAAATTACAAGTAATAAGTCAGGGTGTGAGTTTAAGTAATTACAGAGTATAAATCAACGTCAAAAAAAAGAAGAAAGAATCAATTTTACAATTAAATTAGCAACCAGTTTGATTTTGTCTAGACTTTAGATTGTCCTATGGAGCAGGACCAGCATGTTTCCAAGCGTTCTTATCTTGGATATAATCTTCTAATTTATAGTATGCTTGTTTACAAAGTGTACGTTTAATGTGAGTTTTTAATTTTCTTTCATTTAATTGCAATATATCACAAGGTATTTTATTGTAACATTTAACACAGTACCCCATAAAAGATGTATTTACTTTGGCTAATCTAAAAAATGGTTGATGTATTTTATCTTTATTTCTAGTATTAAAATTATGTCTATCGCTTATTTTATTAAAAAGATGTAGATTTTTTCTAACATACATAATATTTTCATAAATAAATTGGCAAGGTACCGTCATAATATTAATCTTTTTAAAAAGTTCCCTGAGAGATTCGCGGCGACGTAGATTATAAATGGCTCTGACAGCTCTCTTTTGCAAAATAAAGATGGATTCAATGTCAGCAGCTCGACCCCATAGTAAAATGCCGTACGACATTAAGCTGTGAAAGTAGCTAAAATAGACTAAACGCGCGGTTTCTACATCAGTTAATTGTCTAATCTTTCTAACAGCATAAGCGGCCGAGCTAAGCCGCCCCGCAAGAGATGTTATGTGAGGTCCCCATTGTAATTTCTCGTCTAGCGTGATTCCCAGAAAAACCGTTCGATCAACAAATTCCAGTTTTTCTCCATTAAGTATGATGTCACATTCGCTACTTCTAACATTAGGTAATTTAAATCTAATGCATTTGGTTTTCTTTTCATTCAGTACCAAATTATTTACCGTGAACCAATCTTGGACCTGAAGAATAGAGTTATTCACATCGTCAAGATTTTGTGCCCGTCTGTCTATCTTAAAGATCAATGATGTATCATCTGCAAATAACACCATCTTCGGTTGGTTTTGAAGTAATTGGGGTAAATCATTAATGTAAACTAAAAAGAGGAATGGACCCAATATCGAACCTTGAGGAACACCCATTGTCATTTCAGACCCTAATGAGTTTACGCCGTTTACTTGAACTTTAACCTTTCTATCTTTCAGGTATGATCTTAGCAAATCAAGTGCTGTTTTTCTAATTCCATAGTGCTCCAGTTTCATCAGAAGTGTTTCATGGTTTACGCAATCGAACGCCTTAGAGAGGTCGCAAAAGATTCCAATGGCATCTTTTGCTTCTTCCCAGGCATTAAAAATGTTCTTTATTAGGGTAACACCGGCGTCAGTAGTGCAACGCCCTTTGGTGAAACCGTACTGGTGTTCATGAAAGATGGAATTTTTATTAAAGTGACGTAACATTTGATTGAGCATCAACTTTTCAAACACCTTACTGAGAACTGGCAGAATTGAGACAGGTCTATCATTGTTAGGTTCTTTACTATCACCGGATTTGAACAATGGTACAACTTTACTATGTTTCATAAGATCCGGAAAGACTCCTTGATCAACACTGGTGTTAAATATGAAAGCTAGATAGGGCGCAATGGTTTCGATGAAAGATCTACATACTTTTACAGACATTCCCCAGAGATCTTCTGTTGATTTAATGTTAAGATCTTTAAAAGCTTTTATAACAGCCTGAGGGTCTGTATGCTGAAACCTAAACTCCAAAGGGCATGCCTTTACTTTCTTTTTAAGTAAGGCAGCAGAAAGCGTGGGGGATGAATTTAAAGCTTCAGTAGTTTTAAGGGGAATATTAGAAAAAAAGTTTTCAAATTCCTGAGCTATTTCTACATCTGAGTTGATGGGGCCATGTGCAGTATCTAAATTAAATTCAGTATTACGCTGTTTTTTCCTACCTGTTTCATTATTTATTATTTGCCAAGTAGTTTTTATTTTATCATCAGCTGATTTTATTTTATTGCTAATATAAAGAGCTTTAGCTATTTGACACACACTTTTAAAAGTTTTTGAATATTTTGCAACATACTGATGAAAGTTTGTATTATTCATATGTTGCTTTAAGCCATAGAGTTCAAAAAGTTTTTCCCTGCTTTTACGAATACCTGGAGTCGCCCAGTCACTAAATAAAAACTTAGTGTAAATACTTTTAGTTTTTAGTGGAAAAGTGTTATTAAACTGCGCGTTCAATATTGAAAAGAAATCGGCGTAGAACTCATTTGGGTATTATTAAAATTCTGATCACATAATTTACTGGCCAAAGAATTATTTAATGTCTCTAACTTTTTACATGTAATTGTCCTAAACCTTATTTGAATTTTTTGTAAAGGCATGTAGGAGCTAAATGTTATTGTTTGTCCACTGTGATCAGATGGCAACTTATTTACAATTTCTTTGTGTAAGTAATCACAATTACAAAAAACATTATCAATAGAAGTGGCAGAAGAAGCTGTCACTCGGGTTGGTTCAATAAAAACATTTGACAAATCAAATGACTTAAAAAGACTTAACAATCTGACAGTATTCGAGTTATTTTCCAATAAATTAATATTAAAATCTCCACATACGATTATTGACTTACTACTAGTACTAAGTTTCTTTAACACATCTTCCATTACAGAATCAAAAACCAATAGATTCTGGTAACTTGGAGGTCTGTATACGCATACTATAACATGCTTATCAAGCTCAACACAGGACAATTCAATGGCGTGTTCAACAGACAGCCCGATTATGTCTTTTCGTTCTTTCGATTTAATAGAATTTTTAATTAATATTAATGACCCGCCATGTAACATACGTTTGCGGCTGAAATTGCTAACTACACAATAATTTTCATAATTAATTGACATCACTTGATGATCTTTCAACCAATGCTCTGTTAGACAAATGACATCAAACTTGGTGTTTTCCAAAAACAATTCTATTTCCAGTAATTTGGAAGCGCAACCTTGGATGTTTTGATTAAATAATTTTAAAATATGTTGCACTCCCTTTGGTTTTTTATTATTATTAATTATATTGCCAGAAGATACCTTTTTATTATTCTGTAATAGTAATTGGTAAATAGCAATTTTTATTATTCTGTAAAAGCGAAAGCAAGACCCGCTTTAATAATTCAATAAATTACAATTTTGTATCTAATTTTAAATGGTAATTAATCAATAATAAGACGACTGTGACTAATAAAATGCTGTTTTATTTAGAAAAACTGCTGTAAATAATAAAAAAATAGAAGCTATATTTAAAAGAAAAAGAGTTAACATGTATAATGTGCATTAAGATTATTAGCTGTGCATTGATGAAAAAGCTTTTGCTTTAGGAAAAATCGCTGTACACTGCGAAAATAAATTGTAGTGTGTTTAGTGATATTTTGAGTTGAATATTTTGCTGTGCAATCAGTAATTTTGATGGGAATTCGGAATCTTATTGCATAGAAAAAGGATATTTTTTGATTTGCGTTTAAATACTACCCCAATAATACCAAAAAAAAATAAAAAAAATAAAAATAAAATATATATATAAAAAAAAAAAAATTGAACACTAATTACCACGTATGTCTCAGGAGATTGGAAGTACGTAAACATATAGGTCATAGAACTGTACAGTGAAGTTATTGATTTAGCTTTCATTTAGGTACTCACATTATGATTGTTTCTTCAGTAGATTTATTTCAATGCAATTAATTTATCAATGAAAATCGGTCTTATTTGTATTTATTGAACTTATAATACAAATAAAGAGAAGTACTTCACTCATAAGCACTTTCTATTTATTTTAGAATAGAGTTTAAAATTCCCTAAAGAAATCTATGCCACGTTACACATAGCGAAAATCAAAGTAGGTAAGAGCACTGTACAGAAGCTCACAATCACAAACTAAACAGTTATAGTCTCAAGTGTTGAGACGACAGACAAACAGATTGCGGTCCCCGATCTCTAATCTGAATGTCAGGACGGTACCAACGAGTACACTAGACTAGATGAAACCAGCGATCGAGTCACAAACGACTATCTACTGAATACGAAAGTGGATTTATAAATCGAGGGCGAAAGAAAACAGCGCTACAGCGCAGCACAGTACTACAATACTGCGCTGTTTGCTTTTGCCCTCCATGAATAAATAGCCCAATGGCAATTTATTAAGAGAGGCCGATATCATGCGGAAGTTTGTTTAGAGGAAGAGTTAACAAGAGGGAGACTTTGTTATGCCTGACCCTTTCGATTAGCACTTGGTATAACCAAACTATTTGTAGTAATAGCCATTTGTTACATCGTTAAAGATAGATTTTTGTTGGGTTCCTAATTAAAATTTTATTAAGTGGAAACTAGGTTCTTAATAATTTGTAAGAGATGAACAAGGATTTTTTAAGTAATTGACTTATTTTGTGAAGTAAATATATAGGTATAATATTTTCATGATATAAATTACAACTTTAATTAAAAAGCAGACTGTAGGCCCAAAATAATTCTGATATGGCCAGTTTATTTCTAATGAGAATTTTATCAGAATACGTTAAAGGTTACGAAAATATTATTCAGAAGACCACAGAATGTTTGCAGACACTGAAGACTGTAACCGGATAAAAGTCCGAGTATACACATAGTTAATTAAGTACGGTTTGGTGCTGTTATTCGAGTATCAAAACTGTCCTGACCTATTTACGATTTTCAGGTACATAATGTTGCTTGCTCCGTTTTAACTACTTTTACTGAGAGCTTTAAATACTTCGTAGAAATAGAAAGAGTAAGACTCAGTAAACACAAATGTTGACCTTTCGAACAATTCCATCGCAAAATCAAATTCATTCGAATAGTTCAAACGAATATCAAATGCGTAATTATCCATCATAAATGATCTGATTTACTGTGCTGTTAGCACTAGAGGACTGCTAACAATACTGCACTCTTATGTGGGGGTGTTAAATAAGAAATAATATTGTATTTCTTCCATTATTTTTAAAAACACTTGTTCACTTTTGCGCGTCTCAATCTTTTTTTCTTTTTTCGAAACCAAAAACCCAAATAATCTATTTTGAAAACAAATTCCGAAGTGATCGAATGCAACCAGAGTTATTCATCTACCAGCCTGGACGATGTAAGGTCGCCTTTTGCTGTATAATGTCACGCCGATTCCAGCACATTTACATCACACTTCTTTCATGTCCATACGTTACTTTTGCACGAGATCTAGATGATCAACATTTTATGATGGAAAGTATATTATGTGAACCACATTCTGCGAAACCTGTAGCACAAAATTACATCTCAACTTGCACTTTACCCAATGCACTACATATCTATGCACTACATGCCACTTTTGACAGCATACAGATTTAAGTGACCATGCATCACAATAAATTCTTACTAGCTTTCCCGCATTCTTATTTATACATTTTTATTGTTTCAGGTCGTGATGACACATTATCTTTCGCGTGCAATGGAGATAATAAGCAACCGACACAATTATAATAATAATAATTATAATAGTTTCATTAAGATTTCCTAAGGGGCCTCTGCGATTTGGCTTCGGCCCCTCGTACGCCTTCCAAAGGACCGGGACCCCATGGTCCCGAGACATGTAAAATATAATAATAATAATTGCCATTTATTTCGGACAGAATCCATATAAGTGTTAGTAACAATTTTCTTAAGATCTACGTTAGTAGGTAAGAAAGTAAAATTAAATTGAAAAGTTTTTTTTTGCAATTACAATTTTACTATTACCACCCAATGTGCCTGTATGGGACAGCCATAACGGGATGCAATCATTTGCAAAATGCTGTTGGTGCTACTGCGCAGTCTATGTAATAATGACGCCATAATTACAAACTATAGCGTGGAAACCACAGATATAGATACACCTAGATAATGCAAGAGCAACTACTTCGCGTACCAAAACTCACACCAGCTTACGTTCCAAAATCGTAAGCTGCCACTTTCGCGCTCAGTCCTGTGTACTGCAGGTTGGGTAAGCATGAGCGAGAGCGCGAACTTGTGACGTCATATTAGGTAGTCAAAAAATTGCACGCTCGGTTTTCATACAGTTCGATGACACTTGCGTTATTCTCATTATTATTATTAAACTGCCCATAGAAGCTCAACTCAACCATAATCCTACGCTTGATGTATTAAATACACTTTCGTAGTTAAAGCGTGGGTTTGAAATTTAGACCATAGGTTCATGAATGAATTCTCACAACAGAAACAGGTTCGAAATACTTATAGAAATTGTCTAGAACTTTGGTGTTATCGTAAAATTTACTTTAATGCATTTGATTTAAGATCCTCACTTGAATAACAAGTTATTTGTTGTGTCGAAGTGGTGCTGATATAATGGATGAATGGCCTTTCTATTTCTCTAATTCCTTTATTATTTCAGTAATACTTAAGCACAAAGGTCCATCTTTTCTGAGCTCTATCACTTTTATAATTGCAGGCAAAATGGGGTTGTATAATGGTATTTTTTTAAAACTGAGTAATAAGCAAGGGCTGCACGGTTTTACACCTTAGACTTTAGAAAATTTAATAGCGACAAATAAATATAATTTTAATTAATCACAATTATGTAAATAACGAAGATTTGACTGAAAGGAATACCTGAAGGATTTTATATTGTTTACACTTTTAACACGCTGAGAGTCTCGCATATTCAAACTTTATTAGTGTCATTGTAACTGATTAATGTAGGCGTGATGATTATCAAATCAGCACTTTTTGAACGTAAAAATTACATTAAGACAGTCCCCCAATACCCCCGCCCTTCCTTTTCTTAAAGCTCTATTGCAGGGAAGAAGAAGTGACGCAACCAGAAAAAAGAATAAGCAGACATAGCACACCGTGTTACAGCAAATATGTCCATTACATGTGTACATTATGAAACATACTAAGGCGAAGAAAGTCCGTGTTTATTTTTTTCGCAGCACTACGAAGGTATACATTCGTAGTGCAAAGAGATTGGAATTGGATTTGGATGGGATTGATTGGTATTTTAGCACAAACAAAAAAAATAACTGAAAAATCCTTCACCAATGGTATTTGATCCGATTAACTTAACAGTTAACTGTCCATTATGATTCATAATGTTATTCTTTTACTAGCTGTGCCCGCGACTTCGTCCGCGTGGAATAATGACTTTTCGGGCAGCATATTTTGAATTACATATACAGTCTACAGTCTATGTGTGGTGCCGGACTTAAATAATTGCACCACCCCTTACTTCCCGTGGGTGTCGTAAAAGGCGACTAAGGGTCTTACCGGAGAATGGGCTGCAGCGTTCTCTATATTCCACCATCATACCATACTGCGTATTTCTCGTTCTTCCTGTGTTTCCTGAGACCGAGCCTTTGCTGTCCGAACCCTCTGAGAACTCAGACGAATTTCCCTATCAGTGAAAGTCTCAGACTCACGCGATAGTGCATGAGCTTCACGATCGGCAGTGAGACGTATTTCCCGTTCGTCCTGTGTCTCCTGGGATCGAGCATTTGTTGTCCGTACTCTCTGGGAGCTCAGGCGGGTTTCCCTGTCAGCAAAAGTCTCAGACTCACGCGATAGCGCGTGAGCTTCGCGATCGACAGATAAACGTGCTTTTCGTTGTTCCCCATTTTCCCTATTTCGAGTTGTCATCATTCGAGAATGATTTGAACTCAGTCGAGATTCCCTCTGAGTCGAAGTTTCTGCAGCACGAAACCTAGCCTGATGTTCCCGAGTTGCAGAGAGCCTTACCTCACGACCTTCCTTAGATTCCTGTGATCGAACTAATCTCATCCTTTTAGCATTTCTGCTACATTGGGAGAGGTTGGATCGTCTTCGAGGCATTCTTACAATAAAATAGTACTTACTACTTAACACACAGTTATTTAGTAAACACGTACTATCGTAAACAATTAAATTATAAATAGGTACTTACAGATTATTATACAGTCTAAAATTATCACAGTTTAAGTAATAAGTGTTAAAACGTGTAAACCAAACGTATTAACTTTATAAAACAAAAGAATTGCTAGAAAAATTAATTACTAACCTAAGCTGAACTTATACTTAATAAAGAAAATTAAGAAAAGAAATGTCTAACCTATACCAAATACTTATAATATTTAAATACAAACCCTAAATACAAATTAAGATAAAAAGATAAATATACCGAAAATCAGGGAAAGAAATACCTAACCTATAATAAATCATCATCTGCCTAGCCTTTTCCCAACTACGTTGGGGTCGGCTTCCAGTCTAACCGGATGCAGCTGAATACCAGTATTTTACATGGAGCGACTGCCTATCTGACCTCCACAACCCAGTTACTGGGTAATACTGGTTGTAACTAACCTAACCTTTTTTTTTTTTTTTGTTTCGGGGTGGAAAATCCTCATGGATGTCCGCCGCTCTGGGGCGGGCGACGCGGTCTGTCAGACTCTTACTGACTAAAAACCACCCCGGTGTTCCATCTCACACCTGCGCCAGGGGTCGCGGGAACGTTCGATCCTTCCGCAACCCCCGGCTGGTGCCGGCCCGCCACCGCGGGCCTCGTCGGGTCAGGGGGGGGTGTTTGACTCCCCCCGTGACGTCTAAGAGGGGCGCGCGCGGAACACTACGCGCCGCCACCTCGGGTCCTGATGTGTGGGGGGCGGCGGACGTCCCCGAGTCCGTCGCCCCTGGACCCAGTTAGGGGGGCTGGAAGAGGGCGTTGTCCGCCCTCCGCCGACGCCCGGTGCGCCTGCTGCGGGCTGGGTGAGTGGTCGAGATCTCCCTCTCCCTTTCCGCAGCCTTCTTCTGCGACATGACCGTTTCGCAGAAGGAAACCACCGCGTCCCAGGACTCTGCGCTGCCGACCATCGACTCGACTACGGCCGGCAGCGACACGTCACTGCCTACTTCTGAGATGAGGTCACGGCGCGGCTCCTCCCAAGCGGCACACTCTATATGCCAGCGAATGCCACGCCATGTCCTTCCGGCAGTCGACGCAGTGGTGACACCGGACGTCCGGCTCCCTGTTTATGCGACACAGGTACTTCCCGAAGCAACCATGCCCTGAGAGCACCTGCGTCACCCGAATCGACAGGGAGCCGTGCCTCCTCCCGAGCCAGGGCTCGAGTACTGGCCGGACCGCCTCGATAGTGCTGAGGCCGGCGGTAGGGCGTGAGAGCCTGTCCCGCCATTTCGCCACCAGGACCTCGCGAAGCTGAGACTGACGCAACTCCATATGGCGCTTCATCAGCCTTTCGCCTCGCGCCCGCGCTTCCTGGCGCCACCGGTATAGTGACGCGAGTACTTTCGCCTCCAGGTCCCAGGGCGGGGATCCAGCCAGTACGCAAGCCGCCTTGTAGGAGATCGTGCGATATCCGCGGACGACTCTGACGGCCATCGCTCTCTGCGGCTTCCGCACAGACTTCCGCACGGACTGCGATGCTACCGGCCGTCAAGTCAGTCGCCCAGATCGGGGCCCCATACAGGGCCATCGATCGCACGATCCCCACGTAGAAACCTAACCTAACCTAACCTATAATAAATGCTTACAATATTTATTTACAAACCCTAAATAAAAATTAAGATAAGTAAATACCCAAAAATCATGGAAAGAACCGCCTAATCAAATACTTACAATATTTATTTACAAATTTTTAAAGAAAATTGAGAAAAAGAATCTAACCTACAAACCCTAAAATATAAATAAATGAAATATGCAAACAGTCAGCATTCAAGTGAATCGCAATAATCCTTATGGCAGCGGCGCGTCATCTCGCAGTTCAACCTGAGGGGTTGTCAACTGCTTAACCAGGCTTTCCTGTGGATGCCTCAATAAATTAAGGCCTCCAGTCAGGGCATAATACACTTAAAAACTTAACTACACAATATAAACTTAAAAACTAAGCGACTACACGCTAAGGGCACCCCCTGTGGGGTACGGACCTCGGCTTAGGGCATCGCTGGGAGAGGGCAGCAAGGGACAGGCTGGATCGGAATTATGGCAGCGGCACGGCTCTTAGCGCGCTTTATATTATAGCCACGGACGCGCAGGCGCGAGGCGTGTACGTACTCTGATAGAATACCTTAACAAATGTTCGCCGTGATTCTTTAAATTGACATAACTTTTTTATTAGGGTTCCGTAGCCAAATGGCAAAAACGGAACCCTTATAGATTCGTCATGTCTGTCTGTCTGTCTGTCTGTCTGTCCGTCTGTCTGTCTGTCTGTCTGTCTGTCTGTCCGTCCGTATGTCACAGCCACTTTTCTCCGAAACTATAAGAACTATACTGTTGAAACTTGGTAAGTAGATGTATTCTGTGAACCGCATTAATATTTTCACACAAAAATAGAAAAAAAGCAATAAATTTTAGGGTTCCCCATACTTAGAACCGAAACTCAAAATTTTTTTTTTCATCAAACCCATACGTGTGGGGTATCTATGGGTAGGTCTTCAAAAATGATATTGAGGTTTCTAATATCATTTTTTTCTAAACTGAATAGTTTGCGCGAGAGACACTTCCAAAGTGGTAAAATGTGTGTCCCCCCCCCTGTAACTTCTAAAATAATTGAATGATAAAACTAAAAAAAATATATGATGTACATTACTATGTAAACTACCACCGAAAATTGGTTTGAACGAGATCTAGTAAGTAGTTTTTTTAATACGTCATAAATCGTAAGCCACAATTTACCATTCATTCAATCAACTCAAAAATAAAAAAACATTTAATTTCATAAACATAAACCTTATGCATAAACCCGGATGTTATGGAACCCTCGGTGCGCGAGTCCGACTCGCTCTTGCCCGGTTTTTTTATGAACCGATTGACATGAAATAAACACTAAATGTTAAGCGAAGCTTACTACAATATATTAGTGAAAACCGCATCTAAATCGAATAAGCCGTTTCTGATATTAGCGTGCACAAACACAGCAGACAAACAGACAAACAGACAAACCGACAAACAGACAAAAAAAAATTTAATTACAATTTCGGGTTCGGCATCGATATAATAACAACCCCTGCTACTTTTTTTTAATATATTTCCATTGTACAGACACCACTTTTCTACAATTTTATTATATGTATAGATAGATGATTTTGCCAAAGTGGCCTTTTTAGGCCCCCAGGACGTTTATAACAAGTTTTAACAGTCAATGTCACTGATAGAGGCGGAGAGGTCGAAGAGTGGAGTGTAGGAAATTACATAGAATGTGGGTAAATAACAAACTTAACATTAATACAGATACGAATCTTGTATTCATGTAAGGAGATAAATAATTCTGACAAAATAAATTAAAGCTAGAAAATACAAGACTACTATATGCAGCCTTCAAAAGATGCTCGTTTCATATTTTCTAGACAGTGTAGTTGTAAACTTGTTCCGACTTTATTATTGTAATCTTCCACTTTGGAGCAGTACCGCTGTAGTAGTCAACATAGTTTAGTCGAATAAAAAAATTGTATCGCAAGCTTAACACTTGCCCTTTTCTTAACCTTCATTTCCTAGGTTATGTGGGATTAAAGTGTTGTCATCATTTGTCCGCTGCAGGCGTCACAACAATTAATCAAAACGCGAGTTTCACTTTCACAGCCGTGTGTGTTGTGTGTCGCGTACGGAATAAATGTGAAATTTATTCAAGAGGGAGCCACTGCTGCAACTAAGTTTAGCAATTTATTGCTCAAATACGTGTATGGTCCCGGACTTTGTGTACTTATTATAAAATATATGAGCTTCGCTCTAGAGTCCATACGCGCAGTATTCGAAAGATGGAAACCATTATTAAAATTGCTGCTTGTCTCTTGCATCGCTGAAAAGACGTCACGGTGATTGTCGGGTCTTACAGTTTTATAAGCAATCATAAAATAGGACAAACTTTTAATAACATTATATAACAACTAGCTGCACCCCGCGGTTTCACCCACATAAGTTTCGATCCCGTGGGAATATCGGGATAAAATGTAAATCCAGGGTGTCAGCTCCATACAAAATTTTATCAAAATTGGTCTAGCCGTTTGAGCGTGAAGAAGTAACAAACATATAAACACACACACTTTCTCCTTTATAATATTAGTGTGATTTTATTACCAATCAAACGGTCCTTGTTATTTTTTTAAACGCCGTTTTATGTATCGTTTATTGTCATCTGACATCCATTTAGTGGGCAGTACGATGTCCTCGGGCGGGCCGTAAGCGCGGTTTATTTCCCTGACACGGAAAGTGAATTCCGAAACTAAAGTAACTTTGCAATAATATTTGAAAACGAACTCGACAATATTCCTCATTATTCCAATAGTGCAAAGTCGATTATGGCCGATGTAGGTAGATACAACAGCACCCTAACTGCGTAACACACTATTACTCTCAATTTAAATCATTTTTAAGCATTTTGCTAATCCATTGCTCCATATGTTCGAAAAATGTGTCTGCTCAACAACGTAAATAATGCAATGAATGTTATTCGTTTCAGCCGTTAGACGTCCACTGCTGGACATAAGCCTCCCCCAATTTTGGGAGGGTTTGCCATAATCGCCACGCTTGGCAGGCGGGTTGGCGATCGCAGTATGGTATGATGGTGGAATACATAGAGAACGCTGCTGCCCATTCTCCGGTACGGCCCTTAGTCGCCTTTTACGACACCCACGGGAAGTAAGGGGTGGTGGTATTCTTTAAGTCCGGCACCACACAGACTGAATGAATGAATGTTAATGAACTGTCAAAATGAAACCCATTGCTACTGATAGTGTGTTACGCAACTACCCTGCGGAAGATGAATCGTTAGTTAGTAACACACTCTAAATTGTTTCTATAACGTCTGTCGCCAATTCGGTTTTATTGTATACCTTGACAAATTGATAAAATAGCTGTTTTTATTGCGGATCGGCCTTCATGCTAGATGATAATAAAAGCTCGCAAGCAAGATAGGTACACGTGTCTTGTGTTGTAAGTACTCATATTATTTAATAGAAATAGAAAACAAAACGTTGTTATGACACGTATTATGTGACTTTATTATCATTGACTTTATTTTCAAGTTAATAGGTACCACTCATTACCGCACAGACCCTCGTATTTACGCGTCTCTTGTTTATACAAAATTACTGCCATTAATTTACCCTCGCATCATGTGCTTTCCATGCTCATTTCCTGTAATTATTTTAACTTTACTTCAATTATTAACAATGTATTTAAGGTATTTACCGAATAATTAAAACGGCAACGGTATTTGCAATGAAGAAAATGAGGCTGACTTTTTTTATTGAATAGGTAATGTATTTGTCATATCTGCAGCATTTTACAGAAAATGTTCCGTGCGTTGCATTGTTGTGCAAAAAGATAAATAAAATAAAACTTTTCTCAAACCAGTTATATGGAAATTTTAATAATACTGTACTGGACTAAACTTTGAAAAAAACGTAGGATTATAAAAAGACTCAAAGAAACCTTTGGCTACGGACAGCGATGGAGTAAGTTTTCATTCTCTGTACTGCTAACTGGTTGATAGGTACACAAAGCTGAACCCCAAACTCGTTAATCTCAGAATAGACTTTCAAAACAAAATATAAAAAGCTAGAAAATGTTCGTTATAAGCCAAAAAAATACAAAACAACACCATAGCCGTAGAGTCAGCGAGTAAGTTATGACATACTAAATTAGTCGGATGTCAGCCTTGTCTGAGCATACCGGGTATAATCTTACCATCGTAGGCTATTGCGGTATCTCCAGTTGGACGGAGAGAGGAGGTTAGACGCAAGAGCTTGATTAACTGTACTTGACGGAGAAACAATTGATGAGGTGGCGATGAGTCAGCATAATTACTTTTTTGCATTGGATAAGGCGTGATCGAGGTCAAAAAAATCTTAGGGTAAATATTTACAATGGAGACTTTTCGCAATAACTGACACCGAAAAACATATATAAACATTTGTGTAGATAAGCGTAGGCAAATGCAAGTTAGTTTTCCGATTTCCGTTTTTAATAACGTATTTTGTGTAATCAGGTACATAAACACAATAACTGAATGTTATATCTATTTACCATTAGGTACTCTAATTTCAAGCAGTATCTACTCTATGCACTCTGTAAACTTGTACCTGCCTGAGTCAAAACAAAAAATCTACTTGTTTATGGAAATACTAGCTTTTGCCCGCGGCTCCGCCCGCAAGGTATGTCGATAAAAACTAGTGGTTTAGGCGTGAAAAGGTAAAACACAGACAGACAGACAGACAGACAGACAGAGTTACTTTCGAATTTATAATATTAGTATGGATTATTGTATCACAACTCCTTAACGAATACTGATGTCGGTTATGTTGTGAAAAATCTTGCATACTGATGCTGTGTTTGAATAAATTGTAATTTTCATGTTTTGGTCACGTTACTTAAAAATGCATGTCGTTTTTTTTTTTTTATTTGAACTTTGTTTAAAAAAGTACATGACATTAGATGTAAAAGTTTTTTGCATAAGACGTGTTCTATGTATTAGTGATACCTTTTTTTTTTTTTTTTTGTTTTCGGGGGGAAGCCTTCAAAAGGCACCTGGACTTTGGGGAAAAAGACCAGGTAGTGTGGGATTCTTACCTCACTAAAACCACCCCGGTGATCACTATCAGCACATGGAGGGGGGCCCGTTACCTCTTAATAGACCAATCCGGAACCCCCTCAGTGCAACGCCTGTTAGGGCACGTCTCTGGGGAGACTATAAAGTGGTCTCCCCTGAACCTCACTTTGCACGGCAGCACGTGATCACAGTGCCACCGTATTCCCTGGAATCACTTAGTGGGCAATCAGAGTCCCCGCTCCCCGCTCCTAGCGCCCGTGATTCCAAAGTCCCGCCTGCATTCAATGATGCAGGTGGGGTTTCGGCGTGTTAGACGTCGAGGCGGTTGCCTCCTCGACGCCTTCTTCTCCGAGCGGGATTGGCTCTCTCACGATCCCGCTCGGCAGCCTCCTTCTAGACCATCACGGTCTCACAGAAGGAGGCAACTTCCCTCCAGTTTTCTGTCTCCGTCAGCATAGCCCTCACAACTGCTGGCAGAGACAGATCTCGTCCAATCCTGGCGACCAAAACCTGCCGCTCGGAGGCCCACGCAGGGCACTCCTCGAGCGTGTGCTGTACAGAGTCTTGGTCGCTTCCACAATGGTGGCAAATTGCCGTGGCCTCACGCCCAATCCTGCTCAGGTACTCACCGAAGCAACCGTGCCCGGTCAGCACCTGAGTGAGCCTGTAGGCTGCTGTAACCGCTCGTGCCACCGCTCGAACGCGTGTCGCCGTTCCAGCCGCCTGAGCCTAACAATAGCTATTCCTGGCACGCTTCGCCACTTTGGCGCATGGCGCGAATCCGGTTATAGACTCTAGCGTCCATATCCGCGAAGATGTCCAGCGGCGGAAAGCGTGCCAGGAGAGTTGCCGCCTCAAAAGATACCGTTCGGTATCCACGTGCGATACGTATAGCCATTTTCCACTGCAGGCTGTTGATTTTATTCCTGCAGCGTCGGACGCCTGACAGTCTGTTAGACCATACAGGCGCCCCGTAAAGGACCATCGATCGCACGACGCCTGCGTAGAGGCGGCGAACTTCTTCCCTTGGTCCCCCGAGATTGGGCAGTATTCTGTGCAAAGCACCCACTGCCTTACCGACGCGGGGGACCAGGCGATCGAAATGCTCTTCGAAGCCCCACCGACCATCTAGGGTTAGGCCAAGATACTTAATGTATCGACCCACCTGGACTTGCGCATCTTCAACAGTCACTGACGAGCTGGGTGGCTCTCTGATCCTTGGCAGTTTATGGAACCATAGCGCCTCAGTTTTATGAGGCGCTATCTCCAAACCCAGCTCGCGGATTGACGCCACGACTCTAGCCACCCCGAGCTCAGAAAGCTGAACGGTCTCGCTGAAAGTCTCCCCGCCGGCCAACACCAAAATGTCGTCTGCGTAGCAAACGATATTGACGCCAGCGGGGAGATCGACACGTAGTACCGCATCGTATGCGAGATCCCACAAGAGAGGACCCACAACCGACCCCTGAGGAACCCCACATGTAATCTCCCTCCGATAAACGCTACCATCCCGACCCACATAGCGAATGTGCCTGTCGCGTAGGTAAGCCCCGATGATGCACTGCAAGTAAGGGGGCACCCTGTGATGTACTAGTGCCGCCCTAATCGCATCCCAGGGCAGAGAGTTAAAGGCGTTGACGATATCTAAACTTACCGCCAACACCACCCCACCCCGGGAAACTACCTGTTCCGACAGCGAGCGGACGCGTAGGATCGCATCGACTGTAGAGCGCTGCCGCCGCAAGCCATACTGGCAATCGGCGAGGTCGGGACCAACACGCGACAGGTGCTCGACGAGCCTTTCGGCAATTATTCTTTCGAATAATTTGGAAACCTCGTCGAGCAGGCAAATGGGACGGTATGCAGAGGGAGACTCTGAGTCCCTGCCTGCCTTCCTCAACAAGACCAATCCAGCCTCCTTCCAGTCAGAGGGGAACACGCCCTCACGGAGGCAGCTGTTGAACAGCCGTCTCAGGCGGTCCCCCAGAGAAGCCAGAGCCAGAACCCACGCTCGGCCAGGAATACCGTCCGGGCCTGGCGCTGTGTTACGAGCTCATATACGCCTTACGGTCCGGTTAAGTTCGCCCTCAGTCACCCCAAACTCGTCAGTCCAGTCCGAAGATGGCAGGAGCGACGAGGGGCTGTCTCTTGCTACTGGAAAGAGCGTGTTTACGACTCTCTCCAGCAGAGCCGGGTCCATAGTTTCCGTGATGGGAGGGACCCAGGGACGCAATTTGGTCATTACCAATTTGTACGGTCTCCCCCATGGATCCCTATCCAGCCCCTCAAGAAGCTCTCCCCAAGACCTAGACTTGGAATTCGAGATGGCGTGCTGAAGCTTCATAGTGGCTTCCCGGTACTCTCTGTAGGTTCCGGCTATTTCTTCTTCTGTAGCTCTTGGCTGTCTCCTGCGTCGAGTGCGTTGATACTGGCGTCGGGACCTTAGACAGAGACCGCGCAACTGCGCGATGTCTTCCGACCACCAGTAAACCGCACCCAGACGTTGAGCACATCTGACCCGGGGCATGGAAGCGTCACAAATCGACGTCATCCCGTCCCGGAACCAAGCAGCCTCCTCCTCTGGATCGGGCGAGATCCCCTGGGAATGGACATCCTCCGGCCACGCCACGACGTTGGCGGCTGCAATAAGCATGTCTCGATTGAGCCGCTTGAGGGCCCAACGTCGCGCTGGTGGGCTAGAAACTGGACGGCTCGGCCTACCGGAAGGGTTCAGTGTCACATCGAAAATGATGTGGCGATGGTCAGAAAGTGTGACCATCTCCTCCGCCACCCTCCACTCCGACACCATGCGGGCAACAGAAGGAGTCGCCCATGAGAGATCCACAATTGACTCCCCCTGCCACCGAACGCATGTGGACACGGACCCCCGATTTAAAAGTCGGTGGTCAAGTGTCGCAGCCCAGTCTTGTACCGCGTGTCCCCTCGGCGAGTCCCGGGTGTTTCCCCAAGCTCTGGAGTGAGCGTTGAAGTCACCCAAAACGAGCACCGGACGGGGTGAGCATTTGTGTCGAATGCTGTTTGCAACCCCGTCCAAATATTCCTCGAATTCTCCGAGCGAAATATTGGGAGACACGTAGCAGCCTACTACGGCTAGAGATCCCCAATCTACGGCAACAAAACCTGGCCCCCTATTTAGTAGGGAGCAGTGAAGCCGACCGCTTCCACCAGCCCAGTAAACGGCAACAGAGTCCTCGGTATCTCGGAACCAGCGAGGGTGATCCTGAAGGCCATAGGGCTCTGCTACAACCGCCAAGGCAACCGACCACTCCACAATAGTCTGATAAAACAGATTCTGTGCATTGCGGCAGTGGTTCAGGTTGCACTGGAGAAATTTTAGGGCTGGGAAGGCGAGGTATCCATTAACCCTGTAGGGCCCACACTCAGTGGTGCCGGTGCCGTTCCTTGCGATGTGGCAGGGGCTTGCGAGGCTCGTTTCTTTCTTGGAGCGCATTTTTTGCCCTCCAGCCGGTGGTCCGCTGGAAGACCCTGGTCTGCACACAGCGGACACCGCAGGGTCAGCGACGTGCACTCCCTCACTTTGTGAGCTCCCCCACAAGCGTAGCACAGGTTGCTGCGGTCAACTGCGCTAGTGCACTGGCAGCGGACGTGACCGGGCTCAAGGCATCGGTAACACATCATACGACGCGCCCCCAAAACTTGAACCCTTACCAACGTCCAACCTAAGCGCAAGCGCTTTTCGGACGCCAGCTTTTTTATCGCCGTCAGTGGGCCACTCACCCAGACGTGCCCCAAAGACGCACGTGGACGACGGATTACTCCTACCTTTACGTCTGCGGGAGAGCAGCCTCCTACCTCAGCAATAGCAGCTGCCACGTCCTCCGGCGAGACGGCATCGTCCAGATCCATTATCCTTGCCTCAGCTCGCTTAGTTGGACGTGAAATCTTCACGTCAGACCCGGCGAGAACCTCCCGCATTCGGCTAGCGAGAATGTCCGCTTTGGTGGAGGAGTCATTGCCAGCGACGGTAAGCACCATTCCGCCATCAGCAGCCCTCTTTTGGCCGACTGTGTCAATGCCAAGATCGGCCAAACGGATTCGCTGCCTTAGTGCGGACATGATCTCGCCGAGTTTGACAGTTGATGCCTCTCTTACCGAAACCGTTACGGCTGCCGTGGTGGGAACCTTAGGCAGTTTGACCGGCTGCTTTGTAGCTGGAGCACCGGATTTCGTGCTGGATTGGTGAGATTTTCTACTTTTTGTCTTCTTTCCCACTACAGAAGACCAGGTTTCCGTCTCAGTCCTCGCTGCCTCCCGCAAAACTTGTGAAGCCTGCGTGGACTCCAAAGACACGGGGGGCAGCTCCACCACCGGAGTCACTCCTTTGCCTTTGCCTTTACCCTTTTTTTTTTTTTGTGGGATTAGTGACCCGGCCCTTATCGGAAATTGCTTGCGCTTGAACGAGCGGTGGTGATGCTTTCCGATTGTCGGCGGCTAGTGGCGGACGCAAGAGCTTCTCCGGAGGCAATCTCCTTTCCAAAGCGGCGAGCTTGGCGTCCACCATGGTACCAATCTCCAGAGCAATGGAGCGCCGAAACCGCGCCTCCGGCTCATCCGACCTAAGGAGTTCACACACAGCGTCTGAGGCCTGACTGGGTCCTACAGTAGAGGCTGCAACGTTGGGGCTCACCATTAGTTCGCCCTTGCGACTAAGGAGGCTGACCTGCGCTGTGAGCTTCTCTACTTGCGCTGAAAGACCGGTAAGGCGAGCCTTCAGGTCAGCGTTTTCTGACTCTAGCCTCTCTACGTTGACCTCAACAGCAGACCGCGTGGCCAGCTCAGCCACCGCAGCTTGAACTGTCACTGCCGCCAGCTTTAAACTGTGGACGAAGCTTCCTTTAAGGTTGCGCGACTCGTTTGCAACTTCCTCTATGGTTCTAAGACTGTCCTTGATACAGGTGCTAAGTTCCGTCGTTGGGTGCGCCCGCATCGTTTCAGCCAATATCTCTGATTCCGGTAGGTTCTGCTTTGCCTGTGTCCAAATCTTTGCCTGTTTTGCTGGTGGACTCACAGGCTCGGAGTCTCTGTTCTGCTCTTCTCCGTCTGTTAGCGGCTTGCTAAAGTTTGGCGGCTTCGCAGACTTCTTTCTGGTCACAATCGACTCGTTGCTCCGCGCTGGCTGTGTACGCTTGCGCGCGCGGGTTCGAGTTGATCTCGTCGAAGTTTCAGAGGCAAGTGACATTTGCGAACAGGAGGACTCGCTGGTGTCACTAACCACCCCGTCGGCAACCGGGGTAGCCGGGCGCACAAATTATGCACGGGCCTTTGGCACTCTCTGTGCTTTCTCTTTGAGTTTTGGTGCCGTGGATGTACTGGGAATAGAATCCAGTGACTCCTCAGCACCGGTAAGTGAGCCACCCTGGCTCAATGCGCCCCCGAAGGACGGGTAAAAATCCGATTGGGATTTCGAGCGTTCATTGTCCCCCCCAGAATACGAGGGACTGACCGAGCTCTGCTCGGTGAGGGATTCTCCTACTGCTAAGCAGCAGGTACCCTCCTAGGGTAGTTTGTTTTCATGAAGCGCTTCCATTATTGTTGCTGAACACAGCTTTGCCTTTTTTATGGGGTGGGGTCCCCAAACCACTCGTTCATCTCAGTCATGTCTGATGAGCAGACACGTACTAGAGGTGAACCACTTTTCCCACTCTCCAAACGATGAGGAGAGAATCGCGCGCCGTCCAAGAACACCAACAACTGTTGAAGTCCTCAGACGGCGCGCCCCTCGCGGAAGTCAGATGTTATAGACTCCGCCCCGTGTCTCTCTTAGTCTGGTCTCTCACTTGAGGCCTTCCGGCATGAGTGACTCTACCGGCAAAGCCCCCAAGATCATTGAGACACGCAAGCCCCACCACGACGTCAACGTGGAGACACCCTCGGTGGGGATGTATTAGTGATACCTACATTCCCTCACCGTCGTTTTTCCACAGCAAGCATTACATAGCGATCACTGGCAGTCAGTGATGTGCAATGATACCTCACGGGTCACTGCGTATTGTATCATCTTACAATCTTGAACTGAAGCGATTTGTACCTATATCCACTCACGCGCAAGTACCCCGCGGTAACGCCTTCCTATACGCAAGTATGTTTTTAGCACATTTTTTTCATTTTTTTCGACGCGCCGCGGAGCGCCCTCGCCACTTATACACGACTCGTACAGAAAAAAATTCTATGGACCGCTGTTAAACTAATGGCTGTTTCTTCAAGTGGATAGACAAGTGTAGATAACAAAACTTGTTCCGTAACTTTAAGAGACTTTGATTTTTTTTAATAATTGTTTATTTTTAATGTTTGTTTACATTACGACAATTAAAAATTAAAATAATATTATTTCAAAATCGAAAGCGATGACCCTATTTTTTTATTTACCTAAAAAATAGCCCCATTCATACTGAATCGAATGACATATAATACATACCATTGTTGTTCCAAAGTTTTGATATACAATAACAATAACATCACGCGAGTATCAAATTACGCATGCGTCATCGCCGTCTCATTTGTTTATTTAAAGATTTTCAACTACAGATAACTTATTTCGTAATGCCGATATAACCACACGGCCTTTGGCACAAATGTACTTCATCTAACCACTCGACTAAAGAACCTGGAACGTGAGCAATACTCCCATAGACAAAATTACTAAAAATAAAATACTGCGGTGTGGAAAATGCTTGCTGTCGCAGTTTTTTCAATGGCCGATCTTGGTTTTCGAGCGAGTGTAACATTTTCCTCAATACCTGCTCGTGGTTATGGCCGCGTGAGTGGATATAAAAATCCACAGTTATTATTTCAACCGGAGTCTTTCACACAAAAGTGTTCTGTACACAGAACGACAGTAAAAGATATTTAGACCGGAAAATTATCCAATCTTCATCGCGACAATCGTGAAAGGACGTGGAACAATATGCGTTGTAGTATAATGTGGCGAGCACAATGGCGGCCGGCAGTGAATATCGGAAGTGAGGCTCCAGTGCAACAGTGCAGCGTGTGTGTTTGAATACAGATGAATGTGAACTGTACTCGGTTACCATGTGTGGCCGGGTGGTTTTGTAAATTAATCCATTATGAGTATGACTATTTCATATTTCAAGTAGTTATCCTTCTTAGGGTTCTGTAGCCAAATTGCAAAAACGGAACCCTTACAAGTTCGTCATGTCCGTCTGTCCGTCCGTTCGGAAGACAAATGGCCGAGTGAAGACTATTGGCACTGTATCAATGAAAATTGGGAAGAAGGTGTATTCTGTGCACTGCTAGACAATGGTGCAGAGAATTAATTATAAGGTGTGGCTCTCCCCATACACGCAACCGAGATTTAATGTTTTTAGTAGGTTTTATTTATGTCAGTAGGTTTCAAGTTATGGGGTCTCTTCGATTACAACCTATGAAATACAATCTTATTTTTGCAGTCGATAAAATCGATACTGGGAAAGCGTAAATACTTACTCCAACTACGGAACCCATCACTGTGCGTGTTCCGACACGCCCTTGTCCGGTGTTTATATCATTCCGGGGCAGTGGTCCAATTGCTGTCAAGTTATAATATTATAGTGATTTTTTTGCCTTCAAAATATAAAATCTGTATAAAACTTAAGCCGTCTTATTACAAAACGAGGTCTAACTTTAGACCTAGCCTGAACCTTCGAGCCAGTTACTGTATTTTGAACTTTATTCCGACAAACGTAAAGTTTTTAATGCAAAATTGACAACTTAGACTCGAGTTTAACGACATTTTTTGTAATAAGAACTTTAACATTGTCGGATTATAGTTCGAAATTTAAAAATGACTTGATGGTTTAAACCTGGGTTTAAAGATAAACATTGTTTTGTAATAAGGCCGTAATTGTTTGCCGTACGGTAATAAAATCCTATCTCAAACATTTGTAAACTTCCTAACCAGTTCGGCATCCAATCTAACTTGTAATGCGAGAGACCACATCTAACGAAAAATACAAACAAATAGTTAAAGTTTCACACCCCTGGCTGAAGAGGAGGTGTCCTCTTACCCCCACCCTTTAACAATTTCTCATTTGTTTATTTATTCCGCGTCCGTTCTTCTGTAATTGTTTGTAAAACGAAAAGCAAAACGTGCGACTTAGCATTGTGTAATTAAATATCTCGGGAGTTCGAGACAGACAAAACTGTTAATTATAAAGTACGACAGAATTAATATTCAAGTGCTTCCAAGCTAGAACGGGTGGATTGTTTGAAATCAATGAAGCATGAAATCAAAACCTGTAGACGTTTTGAAATACCGATTTAAGTTGTAGAATTTACTTCTAATTAACTTAACGTTAGTCTATAATTATGGACATTTGAAATTTTAAAAGCAGTGAATTAAAGAAACAAAATAACTATTTTCTTACACATTATTTCGTTTTGAACCTATGAAAGTAAAAATCTCAAGGGCTCCATGTATGTGTTAGGTTAATCCGGTTCTTCCTCCGGTCGTTGTACATTATTACCAGCTAATCAACGGCAAATATTCCGGTTCACCTTCGCGCCCGCCACCGGCTGAAGGCAGCTGCCGAACTGTGTTATAATTAATTAAGTTTCTATACGGGTAAATTTACACAAGCTGAATTTGACAACGCCATTGTCTTTCATTGTGAAATAAACGTTTTTTTTTTTTGCGCTATGATTTTCATCTTTTTGTGTTATAAGTGGGTGAACGTGGGAATCGTATTTAGGCTGTGCAATATCTTTCCATAAGTAAGTTTCATCCAGTACGTAATTTCTAAAAGTGTGATTATAATATTTTTATTCTGTTGGCATGTTGGATATGAGATTTGTTTAGGAACTGTTTTTGTAAATCGTTACTCATTGCGAGTGCGCGTCTCATTTTTAAGGAAATATTTCGCCGACTGGTTGACACTTCACGTGACTAGATGGCTAGGTCATTCTTTGGCCAAAGAATTAGCATTGCCAGTCGTGGCAATGCTGCCAGTCTTCTGGGCACGTTTCCGGATAACAGCGATGCGGACGAGTGCTCTGATGCCTAAGTGTCCTGTCAGTGAACTTCGAACCGCCTCAATAAGAACGGATGTACGAGATTTCGTGAATTTTGTCCGCGTTTTTATAGTTAGGTATTTTGCTATTCGGTGCGGAGACTAATCCAACAAACCAAAGATCATAAAAATCGGTCCAGCCGTTCTTGTGTTATAAATGGTGTAACTTGACTTTGTTTTATTTATATAGATATGTACAGTAGTCATTTATTTTAGTACCTAGTGTAAATAGTTACTTATGTATAAATTCAATAAAACTTCTCATCATATATCATCATCAGCCTAGCCTTTTCCCAACTATGTTTGGGTCGGCTTCCAGTCTAACCGGATGCAGCTGAATACCAGTATTTTACATGGAGCGATTGCCTATTTTACCTCCACAACCCAGTTACTGGGTAATACGATACCCCTTGGTAAGACTGGTTGTCAGACTTTTGGGCTTCTGACTACCCGTAACGACTTAAATAAAAAAAAACTTTTTTACAAAAAAAAAAAAACAACCGACTTCCAAAAAACAATATCATCATTCTCCTGCCCTTATCCCAATTTATTTGGGGTCGGCGCAACATGTCTTTTTCTTCCATACTTCTCTATTAGTCGTCATCTCGGTAGTCACCCCCTTTCTAACCATATCATCATTCACACATTCCATCCATCGTTTCTTTGGTCTTCCCCTACTCTTATAGCCGTCGACATCCATACTCAAAACTCTCCTCACGACATTTTCCTCATTTCTTCGTAACACATGCCCATACCATGACAACCGATTCCCACGCAACTTTTCAGTTACCGGTGCCACTTTCAAACTTCCTCTTATGTACTCATTTCTTATTCTATCCATTCGTGTAACACCACACATCCCTCTAAGCATTCTCATCTCTGCTGCATGCAATTGCCTTTCATTCATCCCTTTTGTGGCCCAACATTCTGATCCATACAAGACAGCAGGTCTAATAATGGTTTTATATATCTTCCCCTTAAGTTTAAGGGGAATGCGGGAGTCGCAAATTGTTCCCGTGACCTGCCGCCATTTCATCCATCCAGTGTTAATTCTGTGCTTAACAGTCCGATCTACTTCGCCATCGCTTTGCACGAGTGAACCGAGATACCGAAAGTCGGAACAGACTGGGAGAAATGCACCATCAAGTGCTATAGCTCCAGAACTGGAGAGACCGCCGAAATCGCAGAACATATATTCGGTTTTGGTTCTGCTGATTTTCAAGCCAACATTCTCCAGCTTCTGTTGCCATTTCTCCAATCTGCTCTGGATCTCAGGTCCATCTTCACCGACAAGGACAATGTCATCGGCAAACAACATGCACCAGGGTGCCTCCTCCTGGATGTCCGACGTAAGAGCGTCCATAATCAACAGGAAGAGGTAAGGACTTAAAGCCGATCCCTGGTGCAAGCCTACAGCCACACTGAACTCGTCGGTATTGCCGGCAGCCGACCGCACGTAGGTACGAGATTGACTGTACATAGCACGAATTAACTCTACATACTTCCCGGGCAAACCTTTCTCTTTCAAGGCCCACCACAGCACATCCCGAGGTACCCTGTCATACGCTTTCTCCAGATCAATGAACACCATGTGCAAGTTCTTGTGTGCACGCCTGTACTTCTCGCACAATTGGCGGAGTGCAAAAGTGGCGTCCATTGTTCCTCGACCTGGCATAAACCCAAACTGGTTTGGGGTAATCTCACTCTCCTCTCGCAATCTTTTCTCTATTACTTTCTCCCATACCTTCATACTATGTGACATGAGCTTTATCCCTCGATAATTGTTGCAGTCCTGTACATCACCTTTATTCTTGAAGATGGGCACTAGCGAACTATTGCACCATTCTTGTGGGATCTCTCCTTCATGCAACAACTTATTGAAGAATAAAGTCAGCCACATACATCCATCTTCTTTTAAACACTTCCATACTTCTACTGGTATATCGTCTGGGCCCATAGCCTTTCCATTTTTCATACCTTGGACTGCCTTTCTTACTTCATCCATGCTAATTTCTCTCACCAAACCCATATTTACTTGTACCTCTTTGAGCAGACCATTCCATTTATTCTCTTCGTTCATCAGTTTTTCAAAATAAACCTTCCATCGTTCTTTTATTTCGTCATCTTTCGACAGAACCTTACCAGCGTCGTCTTTTATACATTTAATGTGAATTATATCTCTCGTTCTCCTTTCTCTTGCTTTTGTAATCCGATAGAGCTCCTTCTGGCCTCTAGGGCTGTCCAGTGAGTCATACAACTTCTCCTGCGCCTTAGCTCTCGAAACTGCTACCGCCTTTTTTGCCTTTCTATTCCATTCTTTATAAACCTTCTTCTTATCTTCTTTCAAACTATCATTCCCGTTTTCTACACCCTGCCATTCTTTAAACGCAATTTTCTTTTCTTTAAGCATCTTTTGCACGTCTTCATTCCACCACCATGTATCCTTTTCTATCATACCTTTCCCTTTCGATTCTCCAAATACATCTTTCGCTACTCTCCTTATACAATCTGCCATCTCTTTCCAACATTCATTCACAGATTTTCCTTCCATATCCCTCATCTCAATCATTTTATCTACCACTTGACTCTTAAACATACTGGCACATTCCTCTTTTTCTATCATACGCCATCTAGTTTTGGGCGGGGGCCGTTCCTTGTTCCTACTGGACGAGACACTGACTTTTACCTCCATTATCATCAGTCTATGTTGTGAGACTAGGTCTTCACCTGGGAGCACTTTACAATTTTTGACACTTTTAAGGCTGTTTCGTCTTACTAGGAAGTAGTCGATTTGTGTCGCGTGGCGACCACTTTTATAACTTATTAGGTGCTCGTTTCGTTTTTCGAACCACGTGTTTGTTATTGCCAGGTCGAAGGCCGTGGCAGCTTGCAGCAGTGCCTCGCCATCAGTGTTACGGTCTCCGTATCCCCAACCACCATGCACTCTTTCATACCCATCCTTCTGTCTTCCTACATGCCCATTAAAATCACCCCCCACATACACTTCTTCACTATCTTGCACATCCATCATCAAACAATCGAAGTCCTTCCAGAACTTCTCTTTTACACTATCCTCACACCCTGACTGGGGTGCGTACACACTAACTATGTTAACCACCAGACTCTCCACAATCACTTTAACAGCTATCACTCTATCACTCACTCTTTTAACATCCACCACACATTCTTTCAACTGGCTATCCAGAACTATACCCACACCATTTCGCTTGCCATCGCTTCCACAGTAATAAAACTTATATCCTTCTCCTATCTCTCTAGCCTTTGCACCCTTCCACTTCGTCTCTTGCAAACACGCAATGTTCAGTCGTCGCCTTTTTAAAACATCTGCTAGTTCTCTTCCTCTTCCAGTCATCGTACCTACATTCCAGCTCGCACACCTCAATCTAACTTCCCTCACACTCCGAGCTTGCGTCTTACGTCGCACCCGCCCGTTCTGGTGCGACAACCCTTGTCCATTTCCCACAGAAGCCGGGTGCTGCCCCTGCGCGTCGCCTGTGGGGTACGCCCTAGCCCTATCGCGCATCATATCTTTTCCATTCATGTTGCTTTGGGTTTTGGCAGGATTTTACAGCCGGCCGCCTGCCTGACACCAACCCTCCTTGGGAATGCTTTTGTTGGTGGTTAACCCGCCACCGCTCGGGATTAAATGGAAATTCCGCCATTTGTCGGTCGTCAGAGCCTCGTTGGTAAGCAGCAGGGTGCACCGCGTGCAGGTGAGGTTGACGTTTGGGGAGTCTGGTTGTTGTGCGCTCCCCCTTACACCCCTGTGCGCTCCCCCTTACACCCCCGCAAAACCCTTCCAAAAAACAATATAAAGTGAAAAATAACTTTAATTTCGGAAGTCGGTGTCTTTGGATTTGTATTTTAGTTTTTTGCCACCGACTTCCGAAATTAAAGTTATTTTTCACTTTATATTGTTTTTTGGAAGTCGGTTGTTTTTTTTTTGTAAAAAAGTTTTTATTTTTCACTTTTTAGTGGGTTAGTTTGTAATTTTATCTAAGTTACAATAGCCTAATGTCAACTGCTCATCACAATACAAAATATTGCTTTACCCGATCCAGGGACGCTAATTGTTGAGGAGTTCCCCTAATAAGAACCAGGTGAACTGGAGCTGATTGAGAAGTCACCATCAGCTCCCTTTCACCATACGCATTGTAACGAGCATAAATTGCTTAGCAACCATATTAAAGTAATCGAATCGCAACCCGTGAAATATTTGTCATTGAGTAGTTCCGATGGCAATCTGTGGTCTTAATCATCAGCTCCACTTTACCAAATGATGATTTCCGAGAGCAAATGCTCAAGTTACTTAAAAAAAAAAGATTTTTTCAAATCGGTTCGTAAATGACGCAGTTATGCGTGAACAAAAAACGCAATGCAGAGTAAACGAAAAGATCGTTAATGTAGACAATGTAGATAAATTTTTAGATTTTTGTTGATTTTTCAAAAACCGCTTGTCCGATATCGATAAAATTTTTATGGGACTATTTGGGAAGTATACCCTATCCAACAAAAAAAGAATTTTTCAAATTGGTTGGCAAGCGACGGAGTTATGCGCGAACAAACATAAAAAAAAAAAATACAAACATTCGAATTGAGAACCTCCTCCTTTTTTAGAAGTCGGTTAATAAAAAAAAACAATAAAACTTCTCATTATCCTTAAAAAATACAAAATTAAGATACTTAAACCCACATAGATAAAAAATATGATTATTCAGTATGCATCGTCTCATGATGTGTGACGTGGTATATGTCAGCACCACGCTGCATAATAGGAGCATTATTGTGAAACTGCAGATACATCCATGGAAAATGAGAATGTGGTAAAGAAACCTTTTTTATTTCCGTGAACAATTAATTATGTTTGCACCCATTCTTGCATAAGTAATTAATTTCATTTGTTCATTTGTTATTATGATTTACTGCAAAAAGTGGTTTTTACGATGAAATTAATTTGTAATGTGTTCCATTATTTTGCGTCGGTCGTTTACTACAACGCTTTTGGGTTGCCAGTTTTTATCTGCAGCATTCCTGGTATTTATAACACAACGTAGAAACATAATAACGTCTCCATCTTAAAAATAACTTTAATTTCGGAATTCGGTGTCTTTGGTTCCGCATTTTCGTTTATTGACACCGACTTCCGAAATTAAAGTTATTTTTCAATTTGTAGTGTTTTTTTGGAAGTCGGTTGTTTTTTTTTGTAAAAATGTTTTTATTTTTCACTTTTTAGTGGGTCAGTTTGTAATTTATCTAAGTTACAATAGCCTAATGCCAACTGTTCATCACCTTTTACAAAATATTGCTTTTCCCGATGCTGGGACGTTAATTGTTGAGGAGTTCTCCCGGTAAGAACCAGGAGAACTCCTTAACAATCACTCACCATACGCATTGTGACGAGCATAAATTTCGTAGCAACCATATTAAAGTAATCGAATCGCAACCCGTGAAATATTTGTCATTGAGAAGTTCCGATGGCCATCTGTGGTCTTCATCATCGGCTCCACTTTACCAAATGATGATTTCCAAGAGCAAATGTTCAAGTTACTTTAAAAAATACCAAAATCGCTATAGGTTTGCCTATAAAATTTGAGGGTTTTCCCCGATTTCCATGAGATCCTCTCATCAAATTCCAACTTGATGATAATGGGACTACCTCGAGAGTATACCCTTTCAAATAAAAAAAGAACTTTTGGAATCGGTCCAGCCGGCTTCGAGTATTCGGTGAACATACACAAGGTAGCTACTATAACTGTTGAGGAGTTCCCTTAACTGTCCTTCGTCTTCATCATCAGACCCCTAATGACAGTCACAACTCATCTAGGTGTAAAGTTCACATCAATACAAATTAATCAAGCCCAAACACAAGGTTACTGCTGTAAATCGTTGAGGAGTCCCCTCGACTATCTTTCGGCTCCATCATCAGGTCGACTCCAGGCCTTCATAAAATTGTAGTGCTTTAAAATACTTAATGAAAAAATTAACAAACGCACTAGTCGCTCCTACGATTTTCGAATGTTCCCCTCGATTTTACTGGGATGCCATCATCAGATCCTGGTTTCCTTATCATGGGACCACCCTTGGTATATCTCCTTTCTAACAAAAAAAGAATAATCAAAATCAGTTCATAAACGACGAAGTTATCCGCGAACAAACATAAAATATATATATATGACGGAGAAGGTATAGTGTGTCTCGTCATCATCAGCCATATTTCAAATACCGTGGGCGCACAATGGGTAGAGTTGGTTATTGCGCAATAGAATAACCGTTTGCACTTCAAATCAGATTATAGCTTACGAACTTAAATTGAATCACACTAGCTAATCATCACACACTCTAGGTACACGACACATCCAGATACGCAGCGAGATCGTTACCGGGCTGGCTAACCAAATTGACCTCCGTTGACTGTCCCTCAAGGAACCTCTCTCTTCTAGCGGAGTTCTCACTGCTCCTTTTTTCCAATTTCCATCATAAAACTCCTCCCATCCCGGGAAACTCCGGGGAAGCATGTGTGTCTCGTTTTTGTCGTTCTGTAATCTGACTTTTTTCAGTTCCCTCCAAAACCAGTGGTGCCAAACTAATTAATACCAAAACCAGTGTTGCCAGCCCAGTCGCGAGCTCACTCAAGCGATTCGCTTCGTATCCGAATGAGGCGATTTCCGAACTAAGCTCTATTGCTTAAACCGACTTAAACGTCAAAACCGAGTGACATCGGTCATCGTGTTCTGACAGCTCGAAACTTCGAAACAAACAGCGCCAACCGCTTCACGCGCCGACACGGCCGTCCTGACGTCTGACACGTCCTCGTGTGATAATCTGTAAACAAATACACCCGCAAAGTATCTCAGCGCTCGGTCAACCTGACCAAATATGGTACAGGCAAAAACACAATAAAAATTCGAACAAACTGAAAAATTGTAGAGGTCAGAGCATTACTCATTATTTGATTAACAAATCTCAAGATCACAAACTAAATAATCAACTAAGGTACATGTGTCTCATACTATCCAGTAACCTCTAGCTACTCAACCATTCAATTGCGCATCCCCCTCGGATCGCCAAGTCGCTCTCGGACTTTGTGGTTTCTCACAAAACCCCACACAACACACACACAGCTTAAGCTATGTTTCATCAACAGGACTATTACTTGACTTTTCTCAAATTCGGCAGTAATACTCTGATCCATTGGCATGTACCTTAGCCTCATGAGCGTACTTGATAAATCATAGTAAAAAAACATCAATGACCAGAGCCATGTAAACAAACTTTGATTATCTAATCAAAGTAAGGATCATCAACCAGAGTCATGTACCATCGTTATCCACATTACAACAATAATCTTTTTCACTAAGAGCCTTAGACACCTGGAAACCCACATACGAGTAAACCCCTCTAACGCCACGGCTCTCCGGCCGACCAGCAATCGCATTGCTCTCACACATCCAGCTCATGGATCTCTGTGCATCACCCTGTGACTACACACCTTTTACTACGGCCGATAGAGAACCCCTACTCGCGTGCTTCCAATAATGTAGGCTTGCTTATCACCACTGTGATCACCATCTACTTCGACTGGTACATGACCTCCTGGCATCATTCATAATCTATCGTGAGCATATTTAAAAATTGCATTATAAACTAGATTGGGCTATACCTAACACAGGCATGCACTCGCTTATTAACTCGGCCATTACCGCGGTTGGTTTCTTCAGCTTGTGGTGATATGACCTAGCTCGCCAACAAAAAAGGATACAGGTCACTGGAGTCGATGCTTTCTCTGAGATGATGTCTTTAGCCGGTTGCAATCCACTATTTATTTGGCAGAAGTCGAGAAACTCCTTGCTTGAAAAGCACCATCCTTGATCAGCAATTATTCGTACAGGCGATCCAAAGAGTACAGCACTGTCCGACACTGCCATCCTGCTTGCACACGTCCTTGTGTGTTAACCTGTAATCAAAAAAAAATCAACAGCAGTGTATGTTCCACTCGGCCAATTCTGACCACATTGTTATGGTAAAAATAAAAATAAAGTTTGAAAGATACCTCACAAGTAAAAATAATCAGAATAAACTTCAGTTATTGTAAAGTGAACAATACACAACACACAACACTAATACGACCCGGCTGCTCGGCAGCGTAGTCTCTATGAGACCCAAACAGTAGTCTCATTCAGACCCAAACAATAGTCTTATAGACCCGAACAGTAGTCTCATTGAGACCCAAACAGTAGTCTTATTCAGACCCAAACAGTAGTCTTATAGACCCGAACAGTAGTCTCATTGAGACCCACACACTAGTCTTATTCAGACCCAAACAGTAGTCTTATAGACCCGAACAGTAGTCTCATTGAGACCCACACAGTAGTCTTATTCAGACCCAAACAGTAGTCTTATAGACCCCAACAGTAGTCTCATTGAGACCCAAACAGTAGTCTTATTCAGACCCAAACAGTAGTCTTATAGACCCCAACAGTAGTCTCATTGAGACCCAAACAGTAGTCTTATTCAGACCCAGCCACCATACAACCAGCCGCACATTGCACCCTGAACGACTCATAGAATCGCAGTTACAACTACGACCAGACTGTACAGTTTGATTACGAAAGGGTAGGTAGGTTAGTCATTTTAGTGTGCGTCATATTCAAACAATAGCGGAAGTGCTTTTACTATTATTATCTGCATTGGATTCTATGTCAACAATCAGTTCAGATGGAACTTCACATTGAGGCATCTTTCTATGACGATCGTGAGCATACTAAACTTGTAAGTACGGTTAGAATTTAAAGCTTTTAACTTATAGCGATCACTTGTCAAAACGTCCACTACCTTAAACGGACCTCTGGACTTCCGATCTAACTTAGTCTGATAATCTGGCTTCCCCCTTCGTTTTATAATAACACGAAATAGCAAACCCAAAATTTTGATATAGCCTTTGTCATATCAAATGGAACTTTGTTATTGATAACCGTTTAAAACTGAATTTATCACAAGAACTTTAATGTTACAAAACTCTATCGCAGTCATGTTAATTGAAAAGCCTAGGTTCAATATTTCACGTATTATCATAATATAACTTTGCAAGTAAATGTTGGGTAGGCATTTAATGTAATGAAATTTCAAGTTGTTGCTCGCTAATCGCAATGCTACATATGATTTGTTCTGTGTTGAATACACGTGTTTGACCAATACCGGTCAACACAACAACATTATTAAGTCGTTTCCCACTTAACCTTTCCTTACTAGCAAGCATTTAGAAAGAGAATCGTAAACAAAACAATACAGCTCACCTTTAAATATGTTCTAACGTGTCTGAGGGCAGATAAACGACATCCACTCGCCCTTCATTACTTCCAGCACGTTGTCTACCATCCAAATGGCTGCCGGGCTCATGCACCGGGCCCTGGTTTCCCTCACTTGCAGCACACGGAGGGCTTCGCTGACGGCTGCTTGGCTCGATTATTAAAGTCACTCCACGTCACTGGTAGCTACACGCTACGTTCTTCGTATGCGTGAATTTTTAGCAAAACAAATCAGCTGTCATGCACTGTTACTGTTATGTTTACGCGGCAGGCGCGTCACTAGGCAAAGGTATTTCTGCATGCAGATTACAGCCTATGCCGAAAACAACATGCAGCATGATCGCGCATCCGTACCTGCTTTGTCTGGGTCGAACTTGGACAGATCCACACGATTTTTGTTTTTGGTGTTTGAATGTTTGCACTTTGTGATTCAAATTACTGTCACTTCTAGCGTTCTGATTTTTGCGCTTGAACCAACCCGAATCCCACTTCTGATGACGGAGAAGGTATAGTGTGTCTCGTCTCCATCAGCCATATTTCAAATACCGTGGGCGCACAATGGGTAGAGTTGGTTATTGCGCAATAGAATAACCGTTTGCACTTCAAATCAGATTATAGCTTACGAACTTAAATTGAATCACACTAGCTAATCATCACACACTCTAGGTACACGACACATCCAGATACGCAGCGAGATCGTTACCGGGCTGGCTAACCAAATTGACCTCCGTTGACTGTCCCTCAAGGAACCTCTCTCTTCTAGCGGAGTTCTCACTGCTCCTCTTTTCCAATTTCCATCATAAAACTCCTCCCATCCCGGGAAACTCCGGGGAAGCATGTGTGTCTCGTTTTTGTCGTTCTGTAATCTGACTTTTTTCAGTTCCCTCCAAAACCAGTGGTGCCAAACTAATTAATACCAAAACCAGTGTTACCAGCCCAGTCGCGAGCTCACTCAAGCGATTCGCTTCGTATCCGAATGAGGCGATTTCCGAACTAAGCTCTATTGCTTAAACCGACTTAAACGTCAAAACCGAGTGACATCGGTCATCGTGTTCTGACAGCTCGAAACTTCGAAACAAACAGCGCCAACCGCTTCACGCGCCGACATATACAATGTGTTGATTTGCATCCTAGTCAAATTCAAGGACGTAATTATGCTAATGATTCTCGACCCAAATCAACAATAAAATTAGTAGGTATTTTTTTATTTTATTTTCTTATTTAAGGAAATCCGTAAGTGTGAACCAGCCGTATTTAAACGCGGCCCGTCTGTTACTAGCCCTATAACCGCGCTTCACACACACACAAATGCAAACCATTCATGCAATTCTCATTCGATAAATTCGTAGGTAATCAATCCCATCCTCCAATCACACTCTCCCGCGCTGCTCCTAGCCACGCCCCTTTTCCCCGCCGGCGGCGGCGCCGCGCGCCGCGGCGCCGGCGCCGACAGTGTGATTGAACTAGCCGAAGTGTTCGCAAGTGCGCTTTGCGAATTTCCGTACATCGAGACGTAGTTACAAAGTGTGATGACGGACAATTACTCAAATGCCGAGTTGGTGGAGATGGTCGCCATCAGTGGAGACAGCCTACGTGGAGCCATCCGGATGTTCGTGGAAATGTATCCCGATCGGGCACAAGACATTCACCCTGGTGATAATGCTGTGCGGGTTACATTTTGGTCGCTGGTTCCTGGAACACCAAGACGCCAACATCCTGTGGATGGACGAGTTTACCTAAGAGTTGAAAGTAAGTACACCACGTACTTATACTTAACTAGCACGTCTTTCCATTTCATCAAACGTAGAAAACATCATTTTTAGACTTAGTAGATCGGTACACTAACTAAGGTAGGTATTATTGCCGGCCCTAAGCCCGTTATGTAGGAAGGAAAGTTTCAAATCAACCAATTTAATCCACAAATAAAAACAAAATCATTTAATCATCTGATAACAGGTCAGTGAACTTTTCTTTGGCGCACTAGTATTACTGTCATTAGTAAGATTTCCGTATTCCAATGATGCTCAAAAATGAGTTAATTATCAAGAGAAATTTATGACAATAATGTAGGTGATTTTCGAAATAAAATTAGGTAAAATTATTGCTACCGGTCGGGTCATTGCTACGCGGCGCGACGGCGCCGCGTAGCAACCGCGGGGAAAAACAGCTGCATGCATTGTCGCTGTGTGCGTAGTCGGGTGATTCTGTTTTATTTGTATTGAATTAAGGGTGTAATTCTGAAATACTGTTAAATTTCAACAGCAAAAAAAAAGCAGCGCTTACTAGTTATTGCCCCATAACGTACTTCAATTGATTATTTATGTATTTTATGACAACCTCCTGAACTTTGACGAGGATGCAAATCAACACATTGTATATACATACGGTCGAATTGAGAAACCTCCTCCTTTTTTGAAGTCGGTTAAAAATAGCTACGGTTACAAAAACGTCTAACAAACACGTTTGACGCGTTCCAAATTCCGCTCAAATCTCTGGTAATCACAAAGTTCATAAAACCGTGAACGTTACATACAATCACAGAATGTCACAGCCAACAGTCGAGACCTTTCACACGCTCTCGCTTTCAATCATTCTCGTCGAATTGAAAGCCCAGAGCGTCCAGCCCGGTTCGCGTGAAAAGTTTACGTTATGAACGATGCTACCAGCAAGGGATGTGACAATTTATTGAGATAGGGTAAATTACCAAAATAGTGCTAAAACGGTCATGAAAAAGGTAACGTGAGGTATTAAATAACTCTGAGGGAGGCGGTAGTTTTATTACAACCACTTTCCACCGACAGCAATGCCAATATATGTATTTTCCACAACAGTGGAAAAAAATACTGGCAGGATATGGGATTCTTTTTTTTTGCGACAGCAATGGTGAAAAACCAATATATGGCAACTGTTTTATTCCGACACGTTATAGAGAGTTGTCGAACAGAGTATTACTAAAATCAATCGTCACTTTCACGAAAAATGTGCGTTCGTCTGAATGTAAGCGATTTGTACGTATGAGCCTAAATTACCCATGTGTTGATTGCTTATCGTGTCTCGAGAGTGGCTGTTATATTTGAGAAGTGTTTTCTGAGGTTTACTTTGGTGTTCGGTAACGTAGGTTAACGTACTGTTAAATTAAAAAATACCTTCAAATTCGAATGCGAGTAAGAAATAATCATTAATTTACTACCTATTCGCTTTACACCTTAAATTCTATTAGTTGGGTAAAAACAAATTCATGGCCCACTCAAATCAAAAGGGTGGGATGAACGATAACAGCTACACATACAGTATTCCGTAAAAAAAGGTTAATCGACTAATTGTTAAAAAAGTTCAACAACCAATATTTGGGCTCAGCGTTAATACAACATTTATATTCCCCAGTCAGAAAGAGAAAGGGGCTGTAACTGGAATGGAAATGAAAAAGTGAAACCTACGAACTTCAGTATGAAACGTGTTTCTTTTTTACAATCCATAATGTTTTTAAACCCGCGCATGTTGGCTAAGTTAACATTACGCCTTATGATTTCTAAACGAGTTTCGGCTTACCTATCTTTCGATGATTTTTTTTAAATTCATCGCTGGTTCTGTGATTTTTTTTATTGTATACCGAATTTGTATCATGAAAGATTCTGCCGCTTGAAGGATCTGAAGTTATCAGTTCCTTTTGACTTTTCATTTTGTTTTACTTTCTTGTCAAGGGTTATAGATTTGTAAGAAATTCATGGTTACATAACAGGTTTAAAAGGGAAAATATCAAGATTACTAGCCGAAAAATTGTGAGGCTCACTATTATTAATGCTTTTTATTCGACCGTAACAGAACGGTCCTGAGCGCAATTTATTATCCGGTAATGTAAGTTAAGGACATTGTTGACCTTTTTTCGGTTCCAAAGTTATTTGCTAGAAAGTTACAAGTTACTGCGTTAAAGATTACATCAAGCGTATGCTAGTCTAAAAACTTAAATTGATTTTGAGATGAATGGATGCCAAAATTATACACGAATGGTTTATAGATCAAACTTGTAAAAATAAATACGAAGAGTTATAACAAAATTGTTTTTGGTGATATATAATTTTGATGGTTTTTATCAAAGAGTTTGTATTTCCTGCGTTCTGCTCGACATCGCGTCGCTCAAAAAGCAAACCGTGTAGATTGTGCCAAGTAGGGTATATAAGATTCCAAATTTATTTATTTATTATTATTTATTTAAACTTTTCGCACAAAAAGATACAATGGCGGACTTAATGCCTTAGGCATTCTCTACCAGTCAACCAAGGGTGGTGGTCAAATCGATTTTGATTTTGGGGATGCATGAAGAAGCCTACTCGTGTAGCGCAGTTTGTTCCGCCAGTTACTCAACTGAACCGAGCGCTCGGCGCAGCCTGGACAGTCACACCCAACACCTTATTTGACTGGCCAATTCTTCCCTTGCGGTGAAGGGCTAACACCCGCCTGGTTTGTGACCGTTTCCACCGGAGTCCGGCGTCAAGCAGCCTGCTGTGATAGGTCGATGCGTGGGAGTTCCAGTGCCTTAGGCATCTTCTGGGCATGCTCGTTCCATCATAGACCTCATCGTGATCGAGGTCAAGAGCGGGCCTATTCAGCAATAAAAAAAATGAGAGCTAAGCTGCAATACTTTCAAGGGGAAGAAAGAAAGACATTATGACATAATATAACTAATAACTAAATATAAATGTTACAGTTAAGTAACGAGGGCAGACGTCAAGGCTGTAAATAATAAAGACACTATTAATTTCAAAGTCTCGCGACGAATTTGTTAAATAAAGCAAATGAAATAATAAAACGAACTGGTGACTGGTAATTTGAAAACGAAGCCACAAATTGTTGCTTTTATACAACTTCCAGAGATGTAAATATTCTGCTTCGGTTTTCAACTGCTCAATTTACAAAGATCCAGGAAAACAAAGAATTGTAAAAGAATGAAATAAAACAACGCGTTTAGAAAATATAAAAACGAAAGGTTTTATAGAAAAGCATGCAGTAGCACAACTTGTACATATCTCGTACATACTATGTATGACAAATACAAAGATGACATAACTTAATTAATAATTACTACACCCAACTCGTATTGTCGCTACATTTGTGCAGAAATTCCGCCTCAGTGAGTACTTTCTTGAGTTCCAGTTTGTTGAAATAGTTGTAACTTGGGTTGAGTAATGAGGTAGTAATTGTTTAAGGACTTCGCATGTATACGCGAGGAGGAAATCTTAGCTCTTCATTCTATTCTATTCTCTTCAAAAAAAAAAAAAAAATATGGAGAGAGAGGAAAATTATTAAAGGAGAATAATTTTATCATTCTCCTTTAATTATTTTCCTTCTTTTTTTTTCTTAAGTAATGAAACAGTGATTGCTCAAGGACTTCATATTCAGAATAGGTAGTTCATACAATTTACTCCTATTTTTAAATCAGATTTGCATTTTTGAAGGAAAAGTCCCGATTTTCAGACACTAAAAATAAAAGTCGATCAATCAATATTTTCGACACGTTTTAGTCTACAATAAATTATTTGGTTGAATATAATAATAATAGCGACCCGTTTCGAAGTGTAAATACAATTAACGTTTTATTGTTTTCCTATTATATAATGCTGGTGGATCCTATGCTATGAATGTTTCATGTTAGTAGGAGAAAGAACTGTGAAATGTTTTTATATTAGCATTTGGTCTAAACACAGTTGGTTCAGCATGTGAACAGACCATTCTACGTGTTGCAAGGCCTGAACGAGTTCCTTTCGCTGGTCCATGTATTATGTATTACGTTCTAACAAACGAATGCGTCATCATCGTCATCATTCAGCCAAAGAAATAAAAAAAAACAAATATAAGTTAAGCATAATTTTCAGAAACATGTTGCAGACATTGATAGCGACGGCCTCGTCGGTCTGAACTTTCATTTCTACGTATAAATTGTTTTGTGAAATTTTCCGCAACTCAATTAAATAAGTTTTCAGTTTCCAGCAAATTTTAATTGCGAAGTTTTCTTGAATGATGACATTTTCATTTAGATGTATTATCGGATATTATTTAGATAAGACAGAACATTGAAATTGCGAAGAAAAACTGTTGAAGACATAGTGTTATTCAAAAAGTTCTACCTAAGCAGGTACTCTAACGTTAATAAGGTTAATAAGTAATCAGTTAAATTTACCGGTTGCTTTTATAAGTGCCTACATAATTTACATATTTTCATTGTAGTAAAAAATCACTGCAAAAGAGTTGCATTTCTTGAAAGATAATATGAGATTCAAAATCTTTTTACTTTTTTTTTGTCTAGTTTAACAAGCTGACGACGAATGCTGAATCTGTGAATATAACATAAGCGTAGGTATAAATAAAAAAAGTAAATAACGAAATGAATTAATATAACTTGGTTACAATTTTTTTTACGATCTTTTCGATTATATAATTTTTTTTTTCTCTTAGTCTGGTTTCACCGAAAGAGTTGCATGAAACGAGCAAGGCTTAGCAGAAAGGCATGTAATGATAATATCAGAAAACATTAAACGTGCCGGAATTTCTCAAACTCCTCAGTTTAGTCGATGAGCTCTCAGCGCTGCGTGCGAGATCACTATACATTATAAGCACGTCAAGGCACGTAAGGTGATTTATGTGAAGGGAAATACAGTAAGGTCAAGTCACGTATGTGATAACGAGGCTTATTTCTTTTTTGTGAACACTCATAGCTAAATATAGATTTTTGATTCTAATAAATAATGGTATTACGAATCTGTAGTCTGCCAAATTGTGTATCCGCGATATTATTTCCTTAAACATAATTTTAACATAATTAATTTTAACACTAGAAATAAAGATAAAATACATCAACCATTTTTCAGATTAGCCAAAGTACATACATCTTTTATGGGGTACTGTGTTAAATGTTACAATAAAACACCTAATGATATATTGCAATTAAATGAAAGAAAATTTAAAACTCACATTAAACGTACACTTTGTAAACAAGCGTACTATAAATTAGAAGATTATATCCAAGATAAGAATGCTTGGAAACATGCTGGTCCTGCTCCATAGGACAATCTAGAGTCAAGACAAAATCAAACTGGTTGCTAATTTAATTGTAAAATTTATTCTTTGTTCTTCTTTTTTTTACATTGATTTACATTCTGTAATTACTTAAACTCACACCCTGACTTATTACTATTAATTATTTTTTTTTTTTTTATGACCATCGTTTATTTTTACCATGTTTGTAAATATGTGAGCACCATGTATCTACCAGATAATTAATTTATATTTTATGGTTTCATTTTTAATTACTTTACCTAATGTGGTACAGTAATTTTATTTTAGGTGCATCGTCTTCACATATATATTATATAATTAATGTACATGCAAACTATTGTAAAACATTTTAAAAGAGTAACGGTGGAGTTTCTTGCCCATTCTTCTCCATACGAAAACTACCTTTTAGAATGGGCGACTAGAATCAATTCTATTTTAGTAATTTTTGACGTTCAAAAGTGCCTGTTAAGTGCCTATTTGAAATAAATGCTTTGAGTTTGACTTTGACTTTAAAGCTATTGGTTAAACTGATTTAGTTCAGCATCGAATGCGAGTTGGTAGTTACGCTTACCTATTTAATTTCTTCACAGTTCCAGAGTGCGATAGTGCAAAACTAATTAGCTTTATTGCACTCGTGATTTAGGGAAATGCTTGTAAAGCGGAAACAATGTTATAAAGTAAACGCAGTGGGTGCATATAGTTTACCATGTCTCGGTTTAATCATACTACAGCTTGTGAGACTGCTCATACGAGGGCACTATCAGCCGGTGGCGGTACCCATAAGTTGTTAGAATGCAAAGTTTTCTGTATATGGTTCATATCGAAAACTATTAAGAAAACTACTATGCCCTACTCGAAAACCTTTAAGCACAAATTATCTTTGTTTTGTTTGAACAAACTTTTACTAATTTTGAAGTCTCGAACCACGGAGATATGAAAATACGCCTGTTTCGCTAAATACTATGTCGGTACACAAAATTAAGTCGTCATTGCAGTGGATAAGATCTTTCAATAGTCACACAGTAGCAAATATTGAAGCTTCATACATTGAAAAGTATGCCTTATGTGTGATATATAAAGCTCATTTTACGATGGGAGTGCTAGTGAATTCTGCAGTGACAACTGAACCATCGATTGCTCTGATGACATCTATTGAAAGGGTAGGCTTTACACTGCCGCACTAGGTACTGATGCATGTTATCGAACAACCGTCTATAGTAATGGATGTTTCCTATTAATTTGCTTGCACTTTCCACGCATCTACGAACGTTGCGTATTTTTACAAGTTTGTTTCATTAGAAAATCTCGGTTCAACATTTAGGTATAAGCTTTGAAATTAGATTAAAGAGGAAGTTCTATCGGAATGACAAGTTTGTCTCCAAAAATTCGCAGACCCGATTTTAATAGTAGCTGAATGACCTCTGATTTCAATAGTTTAACCGGTGTGTGACCGCCATTGAGGCATATATTCGATCGGACCTCAAATGAGTCTCATTTTTTTCACAGCTCGTGCGTGCTTGTTCATAGTTAGTTGTTTCTTGTTCATGGTTGTAGTAGAAAAGGCTATGTGGCGGCTTAGGTTAAAAAAGTCCATTTATTAAAAAAAAACATTATTGGAAGCCCAAAAAGAGGTTCAATTATTTAAAAAAAAGCGTACATCATTAGAAGGTAATTTGTTCTCAGAGGATTGGTTTCCCAATAATTAATGGTTTAGTGTAGGCCAAGTCAAAGTGACTGACTAAAATTCAAGCATTGCAATCGAATAGATTATGTAAAAGTGAACTCTTCTATAAAATATGACCTCTGAAACTCGAACGTCTTACTTACACTTGGCATAGAAACTGCGACGGAAAATCTTTTTATCAGCGTCGTCGACTACTTTAATATCTGTCATGACGACTTTAAGTTTGTGCTGCGATGAGAAATCTGAGACATTCGAAATAGATATATTTTAGCATTTTATATGTTTATATATTTTAGCATTATGTATTTATTTAAGTATACTTATGTTATTATTATTATTTTGCATTATTTGTGTAGGTTTATTTAATATTCTAGTTTTAGACTTCACACATTCATATTTTCTCTTCTTGTTCTCACACACTATTGTCTACATTTCTTTTTTTACTTCTCCTTTCGCAGGTCTGCTGGAAGAAATTTCTTAAGAAATAAGCAGTACCTTTGTACTCAAATTATAATTATGTCATATCTCTATGTATTTTACTGTGTGTACATAAATTATAAAATAAAATAAATAAAATAGATTTCTGATGTCGATTGTTTCATTCACATTAACGATTATGAGTTAACTTTACCAATATCTTATTTATTGCTTGGCGTTTCGGTGACATAGTGTTGGTCAAACGAACTTGTGCGTTCTTGAACTTGAAAAGTGAATAAATAACACTCGGAAACAATACCGAGTGTTATTTGTTCACTTTTAGAAAAAATTACACACTTTTATATGAACATAAAGTACCTATTAGTTAAAACCGCCTGGGTAAGATAGGGTTTAAGGGTCATTAAGTCATTATTCCATTCACATTAGTCAGGTAATTGAAATAATTTTAATACCTATTTATACTATTATGTTTTATCTACACAGACCTCCATCAAACTGCTTCTCTTAATTGCCCCTTCCAGGCATTGCGGCCTTCCGGGAACATGTCCATAACGACGGAAGGAGACCGTCGCTGAGCCTTTGTCAATGGCTTATTTGTCTGACTACTAAAGTTTTCTAGCTGTAAAAAGGAATGTATGTGACAATTTATAAAATAAAGCTACTCTATATGCTGACAAAAAAAATTGTCTGCGTACAAAAAAATATTAAAAGTAATGAATAAATATTGGTTTTACACTTTTTTGTGTTGTCCCTCGAGCAGTCAGGGTCAAAGAGGTGGCACGCAGTATTATACGCGCGCCTGGGATACAGATAGACGGAGGGTATCCATGAAGATTTCCCAAAGGAAAAAAAAATCTGTACGGATTTCTATTTCGCTCAAAATTTTGTTTAGTGTATTTGAAATTCAGCACACATATGTTGCCTTTATTTACCATTTCTATAGGCAGATGTGTTTCAGTATGAAATACATTTTAACATTTTATTTAGAACACAATTCTGCTTGCGCTATGCGGGTGGTACCTAATATTCCGGGAGAATGGAATATGCAACAAAAGCTTTATTAAGGTATATCCGAATAAGATCGCTTAAGGAAAGAGAAGGATTTTACTTTTTCAAAGACGAGGTAGTTTACTATAGAGGTACAAAATCGAAACGAAATCCGAACTCTCTTATAATTTATAGGCTGAAGTACCCATAAATCTGTCCTTCTTTGACAAATCCACACGACAGTTTCCTATAATTTGCGAGCGGTTTGCCGCGTTTAGTCGATTAAATTCGGGTTAAAATTAACAGTCCCATCCGAGTCGACCTAAAATCAACATTGATTGTATAACTTCCCGGCTTTGATATCGAGAACGTTGAAAAGATTCGAGTATAATAGATAATAATTAGCAGCAGATAGTGAGTTGGTACTTATGTCAGACATGGTTAGGGAAATTCTATGAAGTGGGTAGTGCAGGGGGTACTGTTACAATGTTATGTATAAACATGTCAGTAAGAGATTTTTATTAATTCAATCAAGTTATCATTCCAGATTACACTCAAATGTTCGAAAGGAAATGTTTCCACAAATTCCTTTGAATCCCTGAAAAGTGTTTCATTTAACCAAATAAACGAATTTATATTCCTCTGTAATGGAAAATTGTTCAATTATGCACGGGAAAGGAATCATTAATTTTCTCTTTTCTTTGATTTTCGTGATTCTTGCAATTGACATTTTAAAATAGAACAACAAACGAAGCTTTCAAAATAAAAATTGCCAACAACACAAAGGTTTATAAAAATAAAAATGTTTAAAATGAAACAAAAATAGTGCCCTAGGTATTAATGATATCCAGCGAAGTTAGCTTACCTAGCTACTACTGCGTTACAACTAATAATTGCTCACATACAAATTAGTCGTACTTGCACACTTGCCGCCGATAAACTGCCTCGGCATAGTCTTAATATTGACATTAATTAACAGTTTACAAGGATGCTACTGTTTATTAGCTCCGCACAGATTAATAAGCTTTCACTATGAGTTTGCCTATTACCTGCTCTTACCTACATGAACTAAGACGGCTGGTGCTGAGGTTATTAGGATTTGATTGGCTGTTTAGCTAATAATTCATTTGAACTTGATTGATGTTAGCTTGTGGTTAAAGTTAGTGTAGATCAATGTGCAACTAGACGTTTAATCGCACCTAGGAAAGCAGCTATTATATTTCCACTATCATACCGCCAATATAGTTATTGCTTACTCCCCTTAAAGTAATGACATTATATTTGATTAATTGCCAAAAGACCCGTGAAACGATAACCAGCACTCTAATTGCATAACACATTATCAATCTCAATCTGAATCATTTTGAAAGATATTGCTAAACCATTGCTTCATAAATTCGAAAAATGTGTCTGCTCAACAACGTAAACAGCGCAATGTATGTTGTTGAACTGTCAAAATGAAACCCTGGCTCCTGATAGTGTGTTTCGCAACTACCTCGCTGGAAAATGTTGTAAAACATACTTATTATTTGTGTTTATTTTACACTTTCTAAGATTGTGTCGATTTCTAAGATTGTGTCGATACTTTCTAAGATTGTGTCGAAACTTTCTAAGATTGTGTCGATACTTTCTAAGATTGTGTCGATACTTTTTCACGAAGAAACACATGTCATTTTGTAGTTATATTGGTACCTATTACATGTTACGTTAATATAAAAAAAAACGTGAAAACATTACGATCGATGACGTTTGTCGTTACTGTAAGGAATGGTAATAGAAACAAATACAAACTACAAATGTCAGAGATTTTACGGGCACTTCGAGACACTAAAGGTGCATCCACACCGCAGTTACTTTTTGTGAAGTAACGTTTCCAAGTGTTAGTGGGCAATATCCGATAGCAAAAAGTTATTTGTAAAGTTGAAGAATGTTACCTAATGTTATCGTGTTGCAGTCTGTTGCTCCACAAAAAGTAACTGCAGTGTGGATGCACCTTAAGGGTTTTTTTTAACCGTATGTTTTATTATTTATTATTTTCAGTGTTCATATTTTTGAGATGAACATAAATACCTTAGGTATAAAACAATTATATCCTTTGAAATAGAAACAACCATTGTGTAAATAATTTTGTCATTAGGTACTTAACTTCGGTGATCCTGTCTTTCTATACTGATTGAGAATAGATAGTGAGTGATTTATATCGATTTTGTCGACTTCGTACAGTAGGTATATTTTATAGTAAGTATACGGTTATGTGCAGGTGTCGCGGCACAACCGCAATAAGTAGAGGTGTTGTTTTTTGGTGTTCTTTTTTGTTTTATATCATATCTAGGTATCCGAATTATTTTGATGTGGTTGTATAGCATAAATGAGACTTGCTAATCATAAATGATAGTTTGATTAATTTATGCTAAAAAATAAATGCGCCACTACCCTATCTAAACCTACTAAAGATAGACGGGACAAAGCTAATAATATCGAAATGTACTTGCAATAACCAACTGATCAATCTTCGCTCATTATAGTTCTATGTCTCACGAGACAGAAATATACTGAGCGAATTTTAGAAGAAAAAAGTTTTTTTTTTTTAAAGAAAATATTCTCAATTGTACAGGATCGTATGGCAAATCTTGAAGTGATAAATCAAGAACAATTGTTATTATTGTCTCTCTGTGAAATTAGAAATAAGTCTTCCAACGAGTTTTTCTTTATTCATGTTCTACATATGGGTGTTATTGTAAAACAATGGTACTGTGTCGAACCGAAAATAAAAGCCTTATCTCCACTGTTCACTGCTCTGAGAGCACATAAAAAACAAATAATCCTGAATATTAGCGGCTTACATAGCGAGGAAATAACTAGATTATTATTGCTTGAGTATTATGTTGAATATAAAAGGGTCTCTCGAGTGTTCCGCACTGCGGTATTGTTGCTACATAATAATTCTGTCAGCAGAACACGATTTATTACAGCCTAGGCTACTATTACAATACACTAAAGATTATCATGAAATAAAGTCTAACCAATGAGATTGTTCACAACAGCATGAATATAATGAGCGGGAACAGTAAGTGCTAAAGAACGTGCGGTGTGATAGATATTATATTTAACTTTTTATCTCATTTAAGCTCCTAGACAAATAACAACCTAGCGACCTAGACAAATTTTCTTTCCTGTCGTGAGCTCTCTGATGACTACTAGCAAAGCCAAATTTGGTCTTGACAACTCGGTCACATCATATACAGAAGAGCTAATCAGCATGGTGTGGTCATGTACAGACGTCAGCACATCAAGCTACCCAAAACTGTCAAATTTTCCCAATCAACTTTGAGCCTTATGCTTTAGCGATAAAGTTGCCAATCTATTAAAGAAATTTGACAGATTGTAGTAGTTAGATGTGCTGGCGTCTGTACCTACAATGATAAAAAAAAAAAGATAAAATGATTTTATTTTTGTAAGTAGGTTTGTACAAACACTTTTACACGTCAATCATGGTTTTTTCAAACTAGATGAGGTCGGCGTTTCCTATCTGACTACTCTGAGAAGAAAGGCCGAAACAAAGAGGGACCAAAACTCAGAGGTCACAGTCTCTTTTAAAGTCCAGACATAATCTTGGTCAGGTTATATGAAGACCATGTAGATCGATGTCTGAGATGGTCTTTTGAAGAAAGAACCACGCAGATTGAGAGGACCTGTCCAGTCAGTGCACGCATTTGTCAGAAATCGTGCACACAACAATGCATGGATACCATTACTACTCTCACTTCTAGTAGTCTACACCCTAAAACTTCTCCTATTCAGAGCTCGCTCAAGAAAAACGTGCATATGGCGGGCAATACCTGCGCTACAAATACGTTGTCAAACGTCACCTTATGACTCGTGGTATGTACAGTCAACAAAAGAGATAAGTATGCAGGATCGTCATAATATATAGTTTAAGTTTAGTAAGAAACCGGTGGATGTTGTCGGCTTAAATTTAAATGGATAATTAAGCTGTTTGTTTTCTGTTAATAAAATAAAATTTTATTCGAGAACATCCATCGGTTTCTTACTAAACTTCAACTATGTCCGATGATCCTGCATACTTATCTCTTTTGTTGACTGTACCTATCCGATGATCGGTGACAGGAACGTTTACCTAAGAGTCAATTCTCGTAATTTTAAGAACGTTCACAGTCTGATCTCAGTCTCAATTTGTCAAACGTACCTCTGATTTTCCTACATTTTTGACATTGATTGTCGCTGAGATGAGATTGCGACTAGATTTTGAACGTTTTTAATTACTAGCCTTCTGAGTATGTCCTCTCGTAATGCGACAGTTATCAACACTGGGGAATTTATTATCATTAGCAAACTCAAACGTCGTCGTCATCGTCTTCGTCGTCGTCGTCGTCGTCGTCGTCGTCGTCGTCGTCGACGTCATCGTCGTCGTTGTCGTCGTCGTCGTGGTCGTCTTCGTCGTCTTCGTCGTCTTCGTCGTCTTCGTCGTCGTCGTCGTCGCTGTCGTCGTCGTCATCGTGTATAGCAAACGTTGCTATTACGAAAATCCTCTTTAAAAGTTTGCTGCATTGAAACCTTTGGCTTCGAGAGCAAGTCGGAAAAGATTGAACAGATTGATAGAAGAAGTGCGACTGTGCAGTCGCACTTCTTATCACTTTTCCTAAACCAACATCATAGAGCAGTACACAATCAAACGTAGGTCTAGTACTCTCGCCCTTAAACAATAAAGTGAGTTAAAATGTTTTGATATTTTTCGGAAATTATTTGGATTTGGACCAATGTTTTGGATTCTGTGTTCTTCAGGGAAATAAAGCGAGTCTTCCTTGTTGGAAAAACCGTTATGAGTTTAAATTGTCGTCAGTTAGAATAATGCGAACGAGAACGACAAAGAGCAAGTCAGAGTCTTGCGAAGATTGCGAAATTGCGATGCTTGGCATGAATTACTAATTGATTGGAGTATCTACCAATTAAATTAACGTAATTCAATTGTAATTACTAATCAGTAAGTGATCTTTAAATACTCGTACATCCGTTATTTAAGAGCGTTTACGCCGTACGGCATTTCATACATACTTTCAAGCCCTTATTTTTCGAAATAAATGAACCGATTTTAATGAAACTTCATACGCATAAGCAGAATACGAAGGTCTAAAAAGTTAGTAGCGAACATTTTCGAAAAATTGTGTAACAGCCAAATTAGACCGATTTTAAATTTTCCATAGGAACAGAGATTTCCAGTTATCTCTTTTTAAATAAGACATATCTAAAATGTTCTCTTCCCCTTTGATATTCGTATCTTCGGTAATTAACAAATGGCGAGTAAATGGAAATTCCCTTCCCGAGCAACGTCTGAATTAATTCAGTAAGATTCGGGTCACTTTTAACGTACGTAGAACTGTTTTGTCTCCATGAAGCAAATTACCAACGGTAATAGAACTTAATTGCTTTTAATGTTCTTGCTCTATAACAAACGGCCATTATGATGTAGTGTGCACTCAGCACAACTAAGCTTATCTGTAATTACCACTGAGAGTTGACTAATCTTTTGTCCCACCTCAGGTCATTACGACCTCGCTGTTCGCAGGGCTATTATACAACCGCCGTTACACGTTATGTGACTACCTGTACAGTAATAAACATAGCATCGCCACGTTTATGAATATGAACAAATATCATATGTCCGATAATTAAAACATTAAAAAGAAATATACTATCCACGCCAAAAGTCCATAGGAGAGTTTACAAACTAATTGCTTAACGTTTAGTTTGACTTACGACCTTCTTTTAATGAGTAATTTGACACACAAACCCGCATATTACTCGAATAATCACGCTTTTGAATATAGTTCCGTGTCATGTTCGTCTTGTTCACATAATTCGTAAAACTTTAGGAGTATACCCACAGAAATCTAAATAAATAAATTAGGTATGGAAGACAGATGCAGGTAACTTACGGCTCATTCACCGCGACTAATAGAATGGTGTTCATTCTTGGTTGGTTTTTGATATTGTGGGTTAGTGACGTGTGTTTAATCTATTAGCTGTGTAATAGTTCATTTTGAAATGTAAGCTTTGAGATGAAAGCGGATATTATCGCGCAGCGTAAAAGTGGACTTATTATTATATCACAAATATTTGATAAAACCGGACTGACTGTGAGTATTATGATTTAATTATTTTATCTAACATTTAGCTAGTTAAAGTAGGTATAACTTGTGATCCTAGTAATTATTTTTTAATCGTATTTACCATAAGGTCTAAATAGAAGAAAAACATATATATTTCCATAACTTTATTTATTTACTTTTGGAATGATGAAACATTAAGTATAATTATAATATAATTACTTTGTAACATTTCTATTTTCAAAATAATTTTGTTTCAAAATAGTAATATTATTTTATAATTTTGCTAGTAGCCTAACTTAAGTATTCCATTTTTGTTTTAGAGAAATTATCTACTGTGAGTCGGAGGGTCAAAGGAAGAGGGTAAGCCCTCACTTGCCAGTCGAAAGCGTAGTGGAAGGCCCCAGCTGGTCAGTGAATATAAAACAAATGGTTTAAACCAACGAGATATTTTGCCAAATTATTCGACACGTCTTCACAAAGCGTTCGCCGTGCAAACGAAACCCAGCTCAAAAACTATATTTGATTGGAAATCATAAACAAGAACGTTTACATTTTGCGATAAGATACAGCGATGATAGATACAGTGTTGGGAAGGATGGAATGAGAGATCTGATGAACAGTTGAAGTTTTATGGAAATATGCAGATATTATTATGTTTAAATAATAGAGGATCCCTGCGCCAGGGTTTACTTGACAGCATTGATAATAATGGGGGTTACTCGAAGTATTAAGTAATAAATTACAAATTGATTTTAGTAATATTAAAATAATATTGTGTCATATCTGTAATAAGGATTATTTTGAGGTTTAGTTTCAATCTTCTTTTCATAATGAAAATGAATACTTAAGCTATAACCACAATAAGTCCTAATAAGTACGATTTGTTAACTTTGATGTTTGAGATAGTGCACTGACAGTATAAAAAAGTAGTACCACTGAGTAATTTAATTGTATTGTGATATATTGTGAAGGATTCCGCACTTTTTTTTATTTACGTGCGTCGATTTGCTAGTCGTGGTTTGTTGGAGTGACGCGATGACGGTAGTAATTATAGCACAATATTATTATATTACTAAAATACAATATTTAAAGTCTAATGATCGTAGTTCACTGATTACCTGCTTTACTTCAATTAATTGTTCTTTCAAATAAACTGTTTTAACTAAAAATGTATTTCTAAAATTATAACGAATAAACATTTTGAAATGGGAACTAATTTTTTGAGCTGTTATTTAAATATTCGAGATGTTATTATGATCAGTTGAAAAACATATTGAGCAGTTATTTAATTTAATGGCGGTTGATTAATTATTGCGACAGTAAAACATAGACAGTAATAAAAGATCAATTAGACTGTTATTTTATCATACAATGTCAATTCTAAAAATAAGCGAGCAGTCCAATAACTAAATGAGCGGTAAAAATGATGAAATGGGCGGTTCGCTAAATAATTCGGCAGATCATAGCGGATGCAAGAGCGAGCGAAGCGAGCTCGGGACTTGGGGCACCCCGACTCGGACAGGTTAGGTTCGAAGGGGATGACGGGGGCTCGAGTGAGCGAGCAAAGCGAGCGAACGAGCCCCCGTCATCCCCTTCGTGTTAGGTTCCTTTAAACCCTGTAGACAGAAATAGGGGCCCCGCGAAGCGGGGCTCCGTCGACTACACACCCAAAACTACTTTACCACCTCATTGTTTATAGAATTGCTTAGAATGAGATTTATTACCGACAAATTCCGATTTATTACTGCCCACACGTAACTGCTCGTTCAATAATTTTTACCGCCCATTTAATTATTTTCCCACTCAATTATATATTCACTGATCCATTTCATTATTTTTTATTACTCATTTTTGTTTACTTTACTGCTTAGTTTTAACTGCTGAACAAGTTATTAAACGTGCCATTTATAATTTTTAACTTACCAAAACCGCTATTTACAACTGCCTCTTTAAATCAGTGCCTTTTGAAATCACTTCAGTATACCTAAAACATTTTTTATTTTTATTTTGAATCCCATATAACTTAAGCTTATCAATATAATAATAAAAATATTATAATTATTACATTATTATTCTCGTTTATTAATCTATCGAATAATAAAAAAAACGAGACAGATAATTGTTGAAAAAAAAAAGTCTCATCACGAGATTTAAACCGAGACCACCGCGTTTGCTAATCCAATACGTAAAGTCACTAGCTATATGTGCTCGCTGTGATGAAGTCAATTTAGCAATCGTATGAACCCACCAAGGTCATATGATTACGTACCCTGTATGTAAAAGCGACGATATATTTTTGTTTCGTTCGATCACTTACACACACAGATGTAGGTACGGGCCTGTGGCGCGCGGTGGTCTTCACAGCAAAAACGCTCTTATCGCGCTTAAGGAGTTCTGTTGCATACTGTACATACATACACTCGAAAAACATAACCCTCCATCTAGGGCAGTCGGGTATAAATACGCGATGTATGAAAAAAATTAACCAGAATTCTTATGGCATCCTAACATTTCTATCCAACCTTTTGTTCCGTCTCACGACGAGGAAAAATCTAATTCTCGTTCAAAAAGAGTACGTAAGCTGTGATACTAAAATCCTATCGTTTTGTGTTTTTAGTTTTCGTCTCATGAATACTAAATCTGGAAACGTGTACGCAGAACAAGCAGGCTCTTGGTACAGATGAAATTCACATTAATTTCCTAACTGGCATAAAAATCCTTTGCTGTTGAAAATCTAGCGTTAGATACGCTATTTTTTGTACGAAGAATGTACTATATTCGCGAGGTATATGTATTTTGGCCTTTTACCGTTAAAAAGTGGTTTGCGGCTAGGCGGTTCGTTTTAATTAAAGTGAGCCGCTCATATATTTGAGCCGTAAGGGAAAATGGTGTGTAGTTTAAATAGCAGCATCAAATCGCTCCGCATACCTTATACATAATACTTTGATTTCTTCACATACTGATTCAGACTATAATTTAACTTGGAAAAAGATATGATGTGCCTCTAAAGAGGTTTCTTAATAGGACCATAGCCAAAAAGTGGAACCTCAAGTACGACGGAATAAATTGATGAACTTCGGAGAAATGTTAAGAATAAACTTGTTCCTTTTATTGAAGCCTTTTTGTTAACCCGTGCCAGGAGTGTATGACACTAAGGGCTGATTTTTCCACCGCCAGATAACTTTTATTAACTTTTATACAAATAAAATTGACGTTTGACAGCAGATGATTGAAAAATCAGCCCTAAAAGGTAACAACAAATACGGGCTTACAAACTCGAGGAAAGGTATTTTGAATGTAGGTATTTGTGCAAATAAGCTGTTATTCTAAAATGCTGAACAACGGGTCTCCCTAGACACATATTCGTTATCTCAAAATAAAATGTTGCAAATTCACACGAGAAGTTTCATGAAACAGTTTAGAAGAAGCAATTTTCAGGTAGTATTGCACAGATTTCCCAAAGGAAACATTGCAAATTGACTGTATTATATGGGTAACCTTGTGGATATTGCTTTGAAAGTTATCCTTAACGATAACTCTTCGTACGGTTACTTAGTTTTAATATTCGCACGGTTTAAGTAACCGTGCGAATAGTGAATATAAAACGATAAGAAAGCACCAAGTTACCCAACTGAAATTGGAACCAAGTCCAAGTGGTAGGCAAGCTATTATAAAAAATTATAATTTTTATCATAGCTTGCCTACCAACTACTTCGTTATCCGAAAATGAACAAAACGATAAATAAAGTAGAAATATCATCATATCAGTCATCAGACTTATTCACGTGCAAATCCAGTAAATTTAAAAAGTTATTTCTAGCTCACTTTCCCTTAGAAAATAGTCTTCAAAATAACTTTTTTTTCTATGAAAGTATCTAAAAAAACTACTAAGTACCTTTGATTATATAAATGTCTAGATGGAGCGTCAAGAGCACGCAAACGTGTCAAAAAGTGTCAGCCAACTATTGGCTTACAAGTGCTTACCCGCCTATCAGTGCAGATCGTGTCGCTTTACTGTCAATACGTATTACGCGCGCCAAGTCATCATCTGCCTAGCCTTTTCCCAACTATGTTGGGGTCGGCTTCCAGTCTAACCGGATGCAGCTGAATACCAGTATTTTACGCGCGCCAAGTAAAAAACAAATATCAGCGACAAAATGACAGTATGTGCTATTAAATTGTGCCGGAATTATAAAGGAAGGATAAAAAATACCAAACACATCACCTGCCATCGGTAAGTAACCAAGAAACTACATATTTATTTTTTGTTTTTATCATTATCAAATCACGCCATATTTTATAAGTGTTACCAGTTTCTTTTTTTTACTCTCCCAACTTAACGTCATTTTTGTGGGTACATATTAGTTGGCTTATGGTTACGTTTATACAATTTCGTTCGTGTAATTTTTCAAAAAACTGGCCAAGTGAGAATCGAACTCGCGTGCAAAGGGTTCCGAACTAAAACATTTTTTTTACAATGTTAATTTTTAAATCGTAGATAATAGCTTTTCCTAGTCAAGACATTTTTTTTAATGTCTCGTGCGAGAACTGTGAATGTACTCAATCAATTAATATATAGCTAAGCGTGTCAACGTTTTAAGATTTCCTGTAGATGTGTAGCGAGGCGTGTAATTTTGAAGTGAATTTACAGTTGATATCTTATTAATCAGCGTGTATTAGTAAATCTATATTCCTGCAGCTTTTTGTTTTCTTCTAGTCTTTCTACAGAAAAGAAAAAACACTATTAGGTTTTTTCTTTAGGATAGGAAGCTTCTGCTAGTACATGAAGACAATTTTTTTTAACAAAAATTTTTCAGTCATCAGTAGTTAACGGTTATATTAATTATATTAGAAAATAATTATATTGTGTACGTTTATTTAAATGCAGATTCAATCGTGAAAACATTCAATTTCCTTTTTGCGAAATACTTTGTCGTCAGGTCGTTAACCTTAAAAATCAGTATCCTTATCCACATTAAGTCTGACGTAAAAGTTATTTTTTTAAATAACTGTATTTATTATTACCTATAACACTTTGTGATTTTTCCTTTGTTATATTCAGCCGGTCTATGCTGAAAAAATCTTATCGTGAATACTTAGTTGAAGTGAGCTGTCATTACTAACGCTAAAGACTGTCATTATTGACAGCTCGCTTCAAGCTCAATTCACCCAAGTTTTCACGGTGTGATTTTTACAGAATAGATCGCGAGATTTTCCAACAGCACTGAAGTGATATTTAATGCCCTATGATATACTGTACGGCTGCCAAGTGTGTTGTGTTACTACCTTATTGTCTATCTAATATTTTGTTTCATGCATTAAATGATAAATGATTTATTTTCTGTAAGTAGGTTTGTACAAACAGTTTTACACCTCAATCATAAACATTTTTTTAAACTAGATGAGGTCGGCGTTTCCTATTTGACTATTCTGAGAAGGAAGGCCAAAAAAACTCAGAGGTCACAGTCTTTTTTAAAGTTCAGACAGAATCTTGGTCAGATCATATGAAGACCATGTAGATTGGTGTCTGAAATGGTCTTTTGAGGAAAGAATCACACAGATTGAGCGGACCTGTCCAGTCAGTGCACGCATTTGTCAAAAATCGTGCAGCTCAACTCAGAACTTGAGGAGCTTAGCGATTCAACATTATATTACAAGTTACAAACTATTCTCGTGCGTCGTGTGAACCGTTTCACATCTTAACGATCATGTATTCAAAAACGCTGTGGAAATTGCTCGCCCCCCTGTGAACTCGTAAATATTCAGCACACTCGTTTATAAAACTCATCCACCGCAATAAGCGCCTTTTACTGCTCTCAAATAAACAGCAAAGTATCCACACAACCTTTTGCAATTTAAATTTAAATCTCGCTCGTGCGAGAAATACGATATTTACAATTCGAGAGAATTATAAATGAGTTTTATGCCTAAAAAATTGTATCTAGTTTGTGTCTACTTAATTGTGTCATGTTAGGGATGATTTCCACCAAACGGCTGGCATCGCATCGGATCGGAACGGCTTTAACAATCTTTGAACGATATCAAACACAGTATTTAAAGTCTATATTACCAAGCCGCGCTCAGCAGCTTGACCGCCGGCGTCTTCTGCGACTCGCGATCGTAGCAGAAAGTATGCTACGACACGCGTACGGCTCCGTTCGCCTGTCGTCGTATCAGATCGAATCCTTTTGGCTGTCGTCCAAATTTTTATTTTCCTCTTCTGTATTTTATGATTATTTTCTTGTTCTTCTAATGCAATAATAGCCAACAATACTACATCAAAAAAAGAGCAGATTGTATGCGTTGACATGCTGCCGGACGCGATCGGCTGTCGCCGCATCCGCTCGAATCCTTTCCGATTCGATGCGGTGCGAGCCATTTGGTGGAAATCATCCTTTAGGGTGAGCACGGCACTCATCACATTTATTTATCTTACCACATTAACAAGAAAAGCTTCCAGTTTACAAAACGAGAAAATAAATAAATGTTATTTGTCTGGAGATTTCCCAATTCCTATATTATTATCGTGTCTAGTTCGTAATTTTAGTTCTCCGTGTAGACTCCAGCGCGGGGGAGGCTGACGAATATCTTAATAAATAATTCCACAAGGCGTTTCTTTGTCATATATATAACTCTGACCTTTGTCCATTATAATACTGTTTATTTAATAAAATATTTGACCTTATTTGAATTACTTTATAGAGGTATGAGGAACAGGATGTAAAGTTCACTCATCCTCCATAGAAAAGGGAGGATCCCCCGACCAGACGGGTGTTGTGTCTGGCGGATAACTGCCCGATGATTCATGTCGGGCGGTTGTATAGGTATATATCCTAGTTGCGCGGTAGACTCTGCTTGCGAGATGCAGGATGTATGACGTCAGTATGACGCGTTGTTCTCATGTGGCGTTGTAGATACCACTACCGCATGGATATTCCCTATTAAAATATTTGATACAATAATGATAATGTTTGCTTTCATGGATTTGATAGGTTGGGAAATAATTTCGTAGATGGTTACATACAGAGAATAAATAATCATGACAACAATAATCATTTTTCTACCAGGTTTAAAGTTATGGTTTTTTCCAGATTCTCGAGTGCAGGTGGTGGGGTTAAACCTGACAGACTCGAGGGCACACAGCTCAGGGCGCTGGGTCTACTGCTCGTGTACGGGTTCAATGTGACGTATGAGGTGCGAGGAGCAGTGCAGTCAACGGGCCTCACTTCATGCAGCGGCTTCGAATGGTGGCACCTGGTGGTGGTGTATAAACTCATGACCTTCTGCTTGTTGTCATTTCGTACACATTTTCTCATAATTTATTTAATTATGGCACACCAACGACTTGTTCTCTAACACATTTTTTGGGGTAGGTACTGTAACAAGAGTGAATTTGTCACTTTCAGGTGTGCACGGCACTTCCATATTTCAAGTTTTATAATATTGCATAAAGTACATTTAGGGTCAAAAAAAAACAAAACTACATGAAAACAATATTTAAAATAAAAAAAGAAAAGAAATAACTAAATCTATTTTGTTGCTCTAAAGAATAACACAACTAATAAATAAGTAAGTAATAATAATGTATAAGTGAGTATATTAACAGCTGTGGCCACTGTGGGTCAGTAACAATTGTTTGCGAAATTGCGATAGCTTGTTGGCGAAGATGTCAATGCTATTGGAACGTGTATGGAGCTCATTTTACGTCCTCATCAACCTGTTCATTGATGCTGAATATCCGAGGTTAGTTCTTGTTGGGCATGGACTATGGACCATGTCCATGGAGTGAACACATTTAGGATGCGTTCAGATCTGGGTGAACTATGGCGAGGGACAGATATATTTATTTCGACGAAAAGCTTCGGAACTTGTATAGATCCATGAATGATTTTGTGAAGCGAAATCAGGTCGTTAGTTTGCCTTCGCTGTTTTAAAATTATACTTCAGACAGCTATAACATTTGTACAACAGATAGCATGTAAAACTTTTTCGCACCCGCGCCGCGGTTCTATGCGATTCACATGTGTACCATAAATCAGATTCCAAACAGGTGACGCGTATTCCAAAACAGTTCGTACAAAGTGAATCAATATAGAGTAGGTACTGTTAAGGTTTGGACAGTTTTGAAGTCATAACAGGTACTTTTTATAAATCCCAGTGTTTTACCAGCCCTAGAAACAATAGAGTCAATGTGAGGTATGAAGGTAAGCTTACTGTCAAAGGGAACACCTGAGTCTCGGATTCTGTCGACTTTTTGAAGTACTCTTTCGTTGAGCGAATATGAAGAAGTAAGCATAAGGTGTTTTTAGGGTTCCGTAGCCAAATGGCCAAAAACGGAACCCTTATAGATTCGTCATGTCTGTCTGTCTGTCTGTCTATCTATCCGTCCGTATGTCACAGCCACTTTTTTCCGAAACTATAAGAACTATACCTACTGTTGAAATTTGGCAAGTAGATGTATTCTGTGAACCGCATTAGGATTTTCACACAAAAATAGAATAAAACAATAAATTTTGAGGGTTCCCCATACTTAGAACTGAAACTCAAAAAATTTTTTTTCATCAAACCCATACGCGTTTATGGATAGGTCTTTAAAAATGATATTGAGGTTTCTAATATAATTTTTTTCTATACTGAATCGTTTGCGCGAGAGACACTTCCAAAGTGGTAACCAAAGTGGTAAACTTCCAATGTGTAACTTCTAAAATAAGAGAATGATAAATCTAAAAAAATATAACCATGTAAACTTCCACCGGAAATTGGTTTGAACGAGATCTAGTAAGTAGTTTTTTTTAATACGTCGTAAATCGTAAACCAAAATTTACCTTTCATTCAATCAACTCAAATATAAAAATAAAACATTTAATTTCATAAACATAAACCTTTTGCATAAACCTGGATGTTACGGAACCCTCGGTGCGCGAGTCCGACTCGCTCTTGCCCGGTTTTTTTTTGTAAATGTTATTTAACATCAACACCATGTTGTTCAATCACATGTTTATTAATAAACATGTGATTTTTAGTACACCAACTATGTACAGAGTTGTGATCTTCCTGGAGTATGGCAATATCTATTCTGTAGGTACTTGCATCAATGACCCGATATAGTTTCAATTCAAGTGCGAAATTAATTCGGATGTCACCAGGTTTCTTGTATAATATACTAAAGTTTTCTCGAATTCTGGCAATAATATGACGTAGGCACTGAGATAGATAATGGGTTTTTTTGTAGTAGCAAAGCAGGAAAAAGTAAAGAAAACATATATTCCTTTTTAACCGACTTCTAAAAAAGGAGGAGGTTTCTCAATTCGACCGTATATATGTTTTTTTTTTTGTATCACAGTTCTAGCTTTACTATTTCCCGAGACGGAACACATTTTTTTTGTAAAGGTTTTGCTTTATTGAAACACACAAACATTTTTTTGGAAAGGTTTTGCTTTGCTTTGTTGAAACAGTTTTGCTTTTTTCGTCATTTATCAACAATTTCGTCGGCTTTTTGTTGTGGAACAAAAAGGGATTAGAATGAAAGTACCTATGAAAAAAAGCAAATACGTTTATTTGTGGTAAACATGACGCAAAAAAGAACAAAAACAAAAAAATAAATGAAAAATGTAGGGGGAAACATTCGTCACATCCACGCAAAACGGCTATCACTCAGCATTATGCTGCGACCCTATGCAAGATAGAGCTGCAGCGCAGGTTTTTCAGCGTCAGCCGCCGCTGACGTAATGACGTCGTCCGCAGCATACAATTATTAACATAGACTATCTACGTTATTTTGTTGAATTCCGGGCATATTTTTTCAGTGTGGGCAGAGTTTTGTTAGTGAATATTTCTGAGATATAAAGGAGGGTAACTATGTCAAGTATCGACTCTATCAAAAACCCTTCATTATAAAAATCAACCTTTAGATGTTATGTCCAAGCTATTATTATCTCGTGAAGCAGGCATGATAGTTATTCAGGTTTTCATAGAAGTGGCAGTATCGACACTACGCCCGGCAGTAGTGGCACAAGGACATGAATATTTTCGCATTCGTACCTATATTTTCATTTTTCTTCCAAAACTGTAGTTGGCGTGTCGTCTGAACAAAATCCGACATTTGATCTTATGTAGGGACCTATTTTGTCTGTGTGGTGCCGGACTTAAAGAATACCACCACCCCTTACTTCCCGTGGGTGTCGTAAAAGGCGACTAAGGGTCTTACCGGAGAATGGGCAGCAGCGTTCTCTATGCATTCCACCATCATACCATACTGCGAACGCCAACCCGCCTGCCAAGCGTGGCGATTATGGAAACCCCCAATTGGGGAAGGCCTATGTCCAGCAGTTGACGTCTATCGGCTGAAATGATGATGATGATGATGATGAGGGACCTATTTATTTATTTATTTATCTCAGGCGACGCAGGTCCATACCTACATAAATACCTTAACCTAAACATACAAATTTTTATTATAAAACAGTATATACTTCTCTAGCTAACTCTTGAGCAGTTCTGTGGTACTTGTGCGCTTGTTACCTATAGCTTGTTACATTAGGCGTGATAAATAGCTTGCTTATTGGTGTTATAGAGTTGAGTGATTAATATTTTTGTCTTACCCCATCAAATTATGTTTGCATGATGTAGGTACAACTTTCTTTGTTGAAAAATTGTTTGGTGAAAAATGAACGGGAGCTTGATTAATGCGTTTCGTTGCAAAAAAAATTGTGTGGGGATGAAGGGTGAAATAGAAAGACGCTTGGGATCACAATGATGATGTTCTAATGGTTTCTTTTGTAAATTGGACGACAAAAATTAATTTCGATGTGAAATAGTACAAAGATTTTCTTGGGTATTGTTTTGTAAGATAGAAATAATTTAATTACCATAAAGTCTGCACTCCAACTCAAGACTACGCTTTCTTTGAATATTAGGTACCTATGTTTCTTGTAGGTACTCGTATGTCAAAGTAAAACCTCGGAATTAGAGAAAGCAGTGCAGGAGGCATAATGAATACCGAGTAAATATTCTAATTACAGCTCTGGAGCGTCTCAGAGTTTCAGGCAAAAAGCTGGAGTAAGACCTAGATAATGTTCTTAATGTTAACTCTGTAGGTACCGTCTGAGAGACTGTGCAAATGGGAGAAGCACATAAGGTCTTTATCTCGAGCTTTGTTGAGAACTAGCACGTAGATAACCTATTTTTAACCGACTTCAAAAAAGGAGGAGGTTTCTCAATTCGACCGAACCCGAACATGACCGAAGCGCTCGCGCATCAAAGATATGTGAGTCACAACGGCAAACCGATACAGCGAATAGCAGTCGGTCCAAGCAAAAAACGTTAGCGGAAATTATAGGTTCAGAGGGTGAATGGAAAAAAGAGAAAGTGTCTGAAGAATGGCAAACCGTTCAATTAAAGAGGTCAAGAAATCGTCTGCAGGGATCTAAAGGCAAGGCTATAACGAAACCGGATGTTAAGTTCAGAGCAGCGGAAATGGAAGTTCCTCTCTTCATAAACAGGGTTGATACAGCTACCAAGCCAGTCGATATCATTGAATACATACAACAAAATACGGGTATAACTGTGACTCTGAAGAAAATTAATATGGCGAAACAAAAACGCTATGCGGCGTACAAGATCTTTGTACCACAAGCAAAATTATCGATGTTTCTTAATGATGACTTGTGGCCGGAAGGTATTCAGTTTCGAAAGTTTATCTATTTTAATAGAAAAACATATGACAAAAATAAAGAAAATAAAATGACAAATGACATGAAACTAAACGGTGATGGATATACACAACAACAATCTGACAAATAATAACACAAAACTTGTAAGTTTCAACTGTAGGTCGATTACCCGCTCAATTGAGTGCGTGAGAGGATTATGCCGATCAGCTGATATAGTTGCCTTGCAAGAGACGTGGTTGCAGCCGCAAGATATTTCGTTCCTGGGCACGATTGATACTGATTTCGAATTTACGGGAAAGTCGGCGATAGATACCGGTACCGGTGTGTTACGCGGAAGGCCATATGGAGGTGTCGCTTTACTTTGGCGAAAAAACATATTTCAATCGGTATCGGTCATACAGTGTTTAAGTGCGCGTATAGCAGCGATAAAAGTGATGTGTTGCGACAGGACCATATTAGTGTTCTCGGTGTACATGCCAACGGACTCGGCCGACAATCTTGCCGAGTTTACGGAATGTTTGGGTGAGATGGCGGCGATAGTTGAAGAGTACAGTGTGGACTCTGTTTTTATGTTGGGCGACTATAATGCGCAGCCTGGCGAGCGGTTTGGCGTGGAGCTATTTGACTTTTGTGTTGAACAAACGTGGCGATGTGCAGATGTTGACATATTAGGACTTTCCTCGGATTCGTATACGTACGTAAGTGACATTTATGGATCTCATAGTTGGTTAGATCACTGTGTGGTATCTGAAGCGGCATGGAAAACGGTTGTCGACGCGAAGATATTACACGATGTTTATTGGTCTGATCATATTCCATTACAAATAATGTGTAATTTTGACTTGCTTAAAACTAAGACCAGCATTTATGTAAGCAATCGAAATAAGATTGTGTGGGGTGACAGGGATTTAAAACAAACTGACTTATATAAGAATTTATGTACGACGAGATTAAGAGAAATTGATTTTCCTTCTGAACTTGGTAATTGTAGTGACAAATTGTGTACAAAGGTAGAACATAGAGGTATTATTGATAAAATGTATAATGAAATTGTTGACATATTAAGTAGTGCGTCATGTATTAGTTACGTTGGGCCGGAACAAAACAAAAGAAAGCCAGTAATAGGGTGGAACAAACATGTTCGGCAAGCGCACCTGGAGGCTCGACTTGCTTTTCAGAATTGGGTACTATGTGGTGAACCAAAAGTGGGCACTGTGTATACTGCCATGCGAGAGAAAAAACGAGTTTTTAAAAGTAAATTAAAGTGGTGTCAGGAAAACAGGGAGCAAATTAGAATGAATATAATAGCGTCCTGTCACGACAAGAAAGATTTTGTTAAGTTTTGGAAGCACACTAACCAGCTGAATGGCAGGTCGAGCCTTCCTGCGAGTGTTGAGGGTGTTAGTGAGCCTGCATCCATTGCAAACTTGTTTAAGAACCACTTTGCTGTGAAGTCCCCTCTAGGTGCAATGGGAGAGGCCATGGCGGCTAGAGAGCCAGCAACGGGATCAGTAGTGAGGGTTTCGGCTAAGGAAATAACGGCAGTGTTGAGAGGTATGAAGCGCGGGAAATCACCTGGGCACGATTCTCTGAGCATCGAGCATTTACTAAATGCGGGCGTGCATATGCCCAGAGTGCTGGCTTTGTTTTTTAATTTCTGCTTCTCACACACGTACCTGCCGCATGATCTAATGAAGACCTTGGTAGTGCCCATCATAAAAAATCGCACAGGGGACGCTTCGGACATAAACAACTATAGGCCCATATCGTTGGCTACGGTAATTGCAAAAGTATTGGACAGTGTGCTGGACAAACAGTTAAATAAACATCTGTCGCTACACGACGCACAGTTTGGCTTTAGAACGGGTCTGTCAACTGAACATGCTGTTCTTTGTCTCAAGCACACTGTTCGGTACTACACAGACAGGAAAACCCCTGTGTATGCATGTTTTCTTGACCTATCAAAAGCCTTCGATCTGGTGTCCTATGGTGTGTTGTGGAAGAAGTTGCATGATGAGACAACGCTTCCAGGTGAGTTGGTTGAATTGTTTAAATATTGGTACGGCCATCAAACCAATATGGTGAAGTGGGCAGGCTCGCTATCCGATCCATACGGGCTGGAGTGTGGGGTCAGGCAGGGTGGGCTGACTTCACCGAAACTCTTCTGTCTGTATGTGGATCGGCTGATTCGTGAGCTCAGCAGCACTATGGTAGGTTGTTCAATTGACGGAACACTAGTCAATAACATAAGTTACGCCGACGACATGGTGCTGCTGGCCCCATCAATCAGCGCCCTCAAAACACTGTTGTTGGTTTGTGAGCGATATGCTGAGGCCCAGGGTCTTAGATATAATGCAAAAAAGAGCGAGTGTCTGCTGTTCAAGGCAGGCACTAAGACCTATACTGCACCACCCATCTCACTCGCGGGGACCGCTCTAGAGTGGGTCACCTCCTTCAAATATCTGGGGCACTGGGTCACTGCAACACAGACCGATAACATTGACATGGAGAGGGAACGTAGGGCGCTGGCAGTCAGGAGCAATATGTTGATCCGTAGGTTTGCGAAGTGTTCAAGTGATGTAAAGGGGACCCTGTTTAGGGCATACTGCCAATCTTTTTATACTTGCAGCCTATGGGTCGACTACACGCAGAGGGCTTACAGCGCCTTGCGAGTCCAATACAATAACGCATACAGGGCACTGTTGAGGCTGCCGCGACACTGCAGCGCGTCAGGGATGTTCGCTGAGGCACGTATAGATGACTTCTATGCTATTATTCGAAAGCGCATCGCATCTCTGATGTGGCGGGTGCGCGGCAGCGCCAACAGTCTCTTGATGACCGTAGCGGATAGGACTGAGGGCCTTATATGGAAGCACTGGACGAGGACGACAGTGTTGCCTTCAAACCGTGCCCAGAAGTAGTGTGTGTAGTGTAATTGTGTTACGTATTAGGAATTTTTATTATTATTGGTATCGTATCTGACATGTTTCTGAATTTATTAATTGACAGAGGTATATGTACTAACACTAGTTTGTAAGATGTTTATGTCCTTACTAACAAAAATGGATTGTAATATCTGACAATAAAATTATTATTATTATTATTATTTTCTTTCTTTTTTCTCGGAACCATTGTGTCCCGGTCCTTTGGAAGGCGTACGAGGGGCCGAAGCCAACTCGCAGAGGCCCCTTAGGAAATTTTAATGAAATGCGGCACCAACCGACGATTATCCCTGTATGCGCTATGCAAGTGCACCCAAGGATAACCCCCGGTTGGTGTAGGACTATTGCAGGATATGGAAAAATAAAAAGTTTGTTTTGTTAAGTTTATTATTATTATTATTATTATTATTATTATTATTATAGAGTGAAATCGGGGGGAACTTTTGAAAATCGTAGGAGCGACTAGTGCGTTTGTTAATTTTTTCATTAAGTATTTTAAAGCACTACAATTTGATGAAGGCCTGGAGTCGATCTGATGATGGAGCCGAAAGGCAGTCGAGGGGACTCCTCAACGATTTACAGCAGTTACCTTTTGTTTGGGCTTGATTAATTTGTATTGATGTGAACTTTACACCTAGATGGGTTGCGACTGTCATTAGGGGTCTGATGATGAAGACGAAGGACAGTTAAGGGAACTCCTCAACAGTTTACAGTAGCTACCTTGTGTATGTTCACCTATTACTCGAAGACGGCGGGACCGATTCCAAAAGTTCTTTTTTATTTGAAAGGGTATACTCTCGAGGTGGTCCCATTATCATCGAGTTGGAATCTGATGAGAGGATTCCATGCAAATCGAGGGAAACCCTCAATTTTTATAGGAAAAGCTACAGCGATTTGGATATTTTTTAAAGTAACTTGAGCATTTGCTCTCGGAAATCATCACTTGGTAAAGTGGAGCTGATGATGAAGATCACAGATGGCCATCGGAAAATACTCTTCACTGACAAATATTTCACGGGTTGCGATTCGATTACTTTAATATGGTTGCTAAGCAATTTATGCTCGTCACAATGCGTATTGCGAGTGATTTTTGAGGATCTCCTGGTTCTTACTGGGAGAACTCCTCAACAATTAACGTCCTAGCATCGGGAAAAGCAATATATTGTAAAAGGTGATGAACAGTTGGCATTAGGCTATTGTAACTTAGATAAATTACAAACTGACCCACTAAAAAGTGAAAAATAAAAACATTTTTCCAAAAAAAAAACAACCGACTTCCAAAAAAAACACTACAAATTGAAAAATAACTTTTATTTCGGAAGTCGGTGTCAATAAACGAAAACGCGGAACTAAAGACACCGACTTCCGAAATAAAAGTTATTTTTCAATTTGTAGTGTTTTTTATGGAAGTCGGTTGTTTTTAAATATTTACAAGATCTTACTTTATACGTCTTGTCGTCTCGTGCAGCTATGAAACGATTATGTATGTTTAGAAGAATTATCGATTACTAGCACTTCGCCCACGACTTCGTCCGCGTACCAACATACCCTGTTCTTTTATATACATAGATTGATTAATTATTATAGGTAGGTACAGTCATGATAACTTGTCATTCTGTAACCTTTGATCCTTGCCAGCACGGCACTTAACAGGTAGGTTATACCCTGAATATACTTGAAGAAAGGGTCATTTACAAAGCTCCTCTTTGATGTCCCATTAGGTGTGTCGTATGTATGTAAGGCGCGTGTGAGTGTGTGCATGTTATAAGTTATAGGTCTCATGAGAGTAAGTAATAATGTTGGACATTGGTTCACGTGCGTGTCCCCGAGGACAGACGTGATCGGTTTGCGTGACAACTCTCGCTTTTAGACTTACACCGTAACGAGCGGTGGTTAGTAATTTAGTATGTGTTGTATCACAATAGGTACTCCACTGCTCTTGTACTCTGTAACAAATATAACTCTGACCGGTAGGTATCTATCTAACTAATACGCTTAATTATCCAATGTTATTGTTTCTATTATAATTTAAAAGCTCCTGTCTTACTGGATCATCATCATCTGATTACCCAACTATGTTGGGGTCGGCTTCCAGTCTAACCGGATGCAGCTGAATACCAGTATTTTACATGGAGCGACTGCCTATCTGACCTCCTCAACCCAGTTACGAGGTAATACGATACCCCACCTTGGTAAGACTGGTTGTCAGACTTTCGGGCTTCTGACTACCCGTAACGCCTGTCAAAGATCTACGAATGACACCCGGGACCAATGGCTTAGGGTGCTTTTCGAGGCACAGAGGGGTCTCGGTATGTAAAGTTGGTCACCCATCCACAGACCAACCGCGGCAAGCGTAGCTTAGCCCGATCGATCGACCTGTGCGGCTGTTATTATTTAACCACGGGCCCCTCAGGTACCTACTTTACTGGATAAGATAAAATAATAATATAGATCAATAACAACAATAAATTATATTGTATCGATGTTAATCACTGTTTGTAAGTAAAGGAAACGGAAACCGATGTGGTTATCGAGCAACAATATACCAGCTGAGTTGTTTATGTCTTGCATACATCTTAAGAGGCCTAAGTGACTCGACAACACTCCCGCAGACTGTGGCAAACAATCGCATTGAATAGACACAATAGGTCCTCCTAGTGTATAGTCATATGGCAGGAAACGCATCAACTAGGTACTCTGTGGAAACAACGCAGATAATTATTTTGTAATTTCTTTTATTGCTTATCTTAACATGAAACAATATTCTATAGCACAGATTACATTATCTGTAGTGGTGTTTATTTGTCGCTGGATTATCTCGGCTCGCAATCTTTCCACAGTCGTGATGAGAAATTGAATTATTTTCAATTTGTGTCCACTGGACTGTCCTTAACTACTTGCGTGCAAGAAAATTGGCCCACCCCTATGCTCCCACTTGAGAGACGATAGGTACCTACTCGTATCTCAGAAATTGTCGTCGTCGTCGTCGTTTCAGCCGATAGACGTCCACTGCTGGACATAGGCCTCCCCCAATTTTGGGAGGGTTAGCCATAATCGCCACGCTTGGCAGGCGGGTTGGCGATCGCAGTATGGTATGATGGTGGAATACATAGAGAACGCTGCTGCCCTTCTCCGGTACCGAAATTGTAATGAATATAATTTATTATTTTATAATGTGAGAAGGTAGGTAAGGTACATTTTATTTGAACATACACTATATTTTGATAAAAGCAATATTCTTGACAAGATCGACTTTATTCTTCAGATGTCTTCACATTCAATTTTGTTTATTTCTGTTTGTTTGATCAAAATTGAACTTGATTTTGATAACGGACTTCAAAAAAAAGTAGGTTCTTTATTCAACACCCTATTTGTACGAGTAAGTTCGCTATTTTCTCAAAAACGATTGAATCAGTTTTGATAATTCTAATTTAATCTACATACTTTCATGAAGGTTTTAATAAACATGTTGAATTATATTGTTTCGAGTCGAAGTCGATCGTCGTTTGTCGTCATTGAGTCGTTTTTTTTGCACGCAAGTGTTGTTTGTCTGTTAAAGCTAACTAACTAAACGAGTTTTCGCCAATGTTCAACAGTAGTTTGGAAAAAACGTTGTTGTGTAGAGCTTTCTGAAGTGACCTTCTAACACACTATAAATAAGACAAAATGTAGAAATACATCTCTTTTGGTGGAAAATATTTGTAAACATAGTGTTATGTGGGTACCTACATATTTACAATTAATAGGGTAAACTAGTGTTTAAGATTAACGACTGCTGCGACAGTCCAATATATGAGCTTGTATGAATCGGTTGCGTTATTTCATCTCCACCCCCTCTTCGGTTATAACAGTTGGCGACGAGGACAAAGTACAAGTTACGCGTATATCGTAATTGTAACATGGCAAAAGCTACAGTTTCGGTCGGCACAGTAACAGTGTTTAACCATGAACATCAAGAATGGCAATTGTACAAAGAACGACTCGAACAGTGGTTTCTTGCAAACGAAATTGGGGAAGATGTGGATAAAGCCGGTACTAAACGTCGAGCTATTCTGTTGAGCAACTGCGCGGAATCAAGTTATAAGTTGATTCGCGATTTGGCTTTACCGCGGCAGGTCGGTACCTTGAGCTATGCTGAAGTAGTAGCTTTATTGGATGGACATTTCACGCTAAAGAAGTGCACGTTTGCGGAAAGGTACAAATTCCACAGTGCCACGCAACATGATGGCGAAGGATTGCCGGAGTGGGCGACACGAGTACGTGGTTTGTCAATATACTGCGGGTTCGTGCCGTCAAGTCTTGATGAACAGCTTCGCGACCGATTTGTGCTGGGCATGGCACCAGGACCAGAGAGAGATAAATTATTTACCAAGGCGATGTCGGAGTTGACGCTCAGCAAGGCCTTACAAATAGCTGAAGGGGTACGCTGTGCGCGTATGGGGGCACAAGAAACAACCCGGCAAGCGAACATTGGTACAACACTTCAAGTTATGAAGATGGACACGGCAGCACAGCACCGCACAGCACACAGCAAGGGAGCGCAGCGGCGCGGGCATGGGCCAGCAACACCCACAGCTAGCGGCGAGCACGCTCGAGATGGCGGCAGTGGTTGCACAGCCTGCGGCTACGCAGGCCATGAAGCATCAACGTGTCGGTTTGTGCGGTATAGGTGCAAAAAGTGCGGCGTCCAAGGACATCTTAAGAGAATGTGTAAACAAACGGTAAATAAACAACACTATGTTGAGTGCTGTAGGGATGAAGACGATGATGGTAAGCATGTGTGTTATAATATCCGCACCTTTCGCGGTGAACCGATGCGGGAATCTGTTTGTGTCAATGGAATCAATCTAACTTTTGAAATAGATACGGGTTCACCAGTTACCGTAATTTCTGAGCAAATGTATCTTAAACATTTTGGAAGCATAACGTTGGAAGTCAGTGATGTTATTTTGCATAGTTACAACGGCGATAAATTACACATTGTAGGTAAACTAAATCTCATGTTCACTTATAACACCAAATCATTCACAATAGCAGTATATGTTGTACGGAATGGAGGCCCACCCTTATTGGGCAGAGATTTCTTTTTTCGGTTTAACTTACAAATATGTTCTGTGAATAACTGCAATGATTTTTTATTCGGAAATTCTTCTAAATACCCACAGTTATTCGGAAGTACATTAGGTTGTTTCAAGGGCGTTAAGGTAGATTTACCATTAAAACCAGATGCAAAGCCAATATTTTTTAAGGCTAGACCGTTACCTTTTGCTCTTCGGGAAAGTGTTGAAAAAGAACTTAACCGTCTTGTAGGTTTAGGTGTGTTGGTACCAGTAAAACACGCAGAGTATGCAAGTCCAGTAGTGCCGGTTTTAAAGCGAGATGGTTCTATACGCCTCTGTGCCGACTACTCCGTGACTATCAATAAGCAGTTACTAGTCGAAAAATATCCATTACCTAGGTATGACGAGCTTTTCACTAAACTACATGGCGGCAAGTATTTCAGTAAATTGGATCTTTCGCATGCATATAATCAGTTATGTCTTAACGAGAAGTCACAAATGCTAACTTGCATAAACACACATAAAGGGTTATATAAGTTTACTCGCTTAGTGTTTGGTCTGGCTAGTGCGCCAGCCATTTTTCAGCGTAATATGGAAGCGCTTCTATCAGGACTAGATGGTACTCTTTTATTTCTTGATGATATTTTAGTGTGCGGGGCGGACAAAGATCAGATGATGAGTAGGTTAAATGAAGTTTTCCGTAGGTTACAGGAAGCAGGCCTAGTTTTAAACATAGAAAAATGCACATTTTTCCAAGAATCCGTTTCCTATCTGGGGTTTGTCATTGACCGTAATGGTATACATAAATCACCGGAGAAAGTTAAAGCTATTTTGCAAAGTCAAATTCCTACTAATACATCAGAATTAAAATCATTTCTAGGTATGGTCAACTATTACCGAAATTTTATAAAAAATGCTTCATCAATTTTAAGCCCACTTCATGATTTGCTAAAAAAAAATGAACCTTGGTCCTGGACCAAGAAACATGACGAAGCAGTGTCGTTCATTAAACGTGAATTGGTTTCCGAAACCACCTTAGCGCATTTTAATCCGGAAGCGTTGTTAATTGTGACGGTTGATGCGTCACCGAGCGGTTTAGGCGCCGTTTTATCACAGGTTGAGGGTGGTATAGAAAAACCTATCTCGTATATGTCCCGTTCACTTAATGCAGCAGAAAAACGCTACAGCCAAATCCAAAAAGAGGCTACTGCTATAATATTTGGAATAAGGAAATTCCATCAATACTTGTATGGTCGAATCAAGCCTTTTATTTTAAGAACTGACCATAAACCTTTAGTTTCAATTTTCAATCCGGACAGAGGCATTCCCGAGATATCAGCTAATCGGTTACAGCGTTATGCTATTTTTTTGTCCGCATACAATTATAATATTGAATACGTAAGCAGTGTTCATAACTGTGCAGATTTCCTAAGTCGGTCGGTAGCGCAAGATTTAAAAACGATCGACACAAACTCAGTACGTGATGAGTCATTAGTCGATAAATCTAGTTATGTGCGTTTTGTTTACGAAGGTGAAAGATTTTTGTCGCTGACGGATATCAAAGATGCAGTTAGATTAGATAATGTTATCAAAACCGTCTTCGACTATTTGACAAATGGTTGGCCAAATAAAATTAAAGAACCATTCCTTATGGATTATTATAGCCACCGGTTAGAATTATCGGTAGAAAATGGTTGTCTAATGAGGGGTCATAGATTAGTGATTCCTAGAAGTCTGCGATACAAAGTGTTAAACGAGTTACACGCAGGTCACTTAGGAATCACAAAAGTGAAAGAAGAGGCACGCAGTAGATTTTGGTGGCCAGGTATGTCTGCCGATATTGAGCAGCACATCGGCGCGTGCGCTGTGTGTACATCCCAGCGCGCTGCGCCCCCGCGCACCCCCCTCACACCATGGCCTTTCCCTGCGCAACCGTGGCATCGCGTACATATAGATTTTTTAGGACCGATTAGCGGCAAAACATTTTTAATAATAGTGGACGCGTATTCAAAATGGGTGGAAGTATTTGATGTTTCATCGGGTGGTACTTCGCGAGTAGTAATTGAAAAACTATGCGAAGTAATGTCACGATTTGGCTTATTTCATACGATTTGCTCAGATAACGGCACTTCGTTTGTATCGCATCAATTTAAACAATTCTGTACTCGTAACAATATCACTCATTTAACTTCACCAACATATAATCCGGCTAGTAACGGACAAGCGGAGAGTTATGTCAAGATTATTAAAAAAGCAATAAAATCATATTTGTTATCAGGTGCATGTTTAAAAGATTTAAATATTAAAATATCAGAATTTTTGCTTAGCTATAGGAATTCCAAACATTCAACCACAAACAGATCGCCCGCTGAAGTTTTGTTCGGTCATAAGTTGAGATGTAGACTGGATCTCCTGACACCGACTACCACGACGCCATCCAACGCAGCACTCGACACAGTTGTTAAGGTCAAACAGTGTTCGCAGATTGACAATTATCGCGGTAACCGTAACGTTTCGTTCAGTGTGGGTGACCAAGTCTTAGTGAAACTTTATAATCAACAAAAACATTATTGGTCACGTGGCATTATTATTAGACATGTTGGCAAAACAGTGTATTTAGTACAACTGAGTGAATCAGAACAAACGGTCAAAAGACACGCTAACCAGTTGCTGAAATACAGAGGGAGGAAAGATGTGCCATGCGAAGAGATTATTCCCCCATTTGTAATGCCATCTCATCCGACGAGCTCCGGGCAGGCACCACCATCCGAAATCTCGGTAGAAGAACTACCTGCATCAGAGCTTCTTCACAGCGACCATTCCGCTGAAAAGGAAGAGATTTCGGCAGCTCCCTCCATAGAACCTGAGCCAGACGCTCGATCGAAACGGAATAGAACTGTAATAGATTATAAGAAGTTTTTCTGATTAAAGGTGGAGGGATGTTATGTGGGTACCTACATATTTACAATTAATAGGGTAAACTAGTGTTTAAGATTAACGACTGCTGCGACAGTCCAATATATGAGCTTGTATGAATCGGTTGCGTTATTTCATCTCCACCCCCTCTTCGGTTATAACACATAGATAAGCTTTTTGCTCGGACAGAATGTAATCACGTACCAAGTATTCATTAGACGTTCAGATAGATTTACACAATCAGACTTTAACGTTCCCACTGCTGGGACACGATCTTAGCTCTAGAAGGAGACAGACAGTTTTGTTTGCCGATATAGGTAACTTGTTTCATTTGGTTATACCTACTTAGCCCGTCTATCTTAATAAATAAAACTACTTTGTCACGAGTAACCTAAATGTTTGGTGTTCCAGGTGTTTTATACCTCCGATATATATAATATATTACTTTCGATGAAAAACCTTTTTACTTTAGGAGCGGAGAGATAATAAGTTTCCGTTTGCTCAGTCAGCAGTTTGTTAGCTTTTAATTTTTGTTAGATAATTTCACAAACATTGAGACGACGAGACGCGACGATAAAATTCAATTACAATAATAGGTAATGTTTCTCAGAAATGTTCGTAGCTTATGTAAATTATTGTGTCGCTTGCCATCGTTATGTCATTTATACATTTGTAAGTGTTTGTCAGTTTCGATAAATTATCAGAATATTGAATTAATATTAATTATATCTATCTGAAAATGAATTGCTATGAAGCGCTTTATTTAAGCTTCCATTTTTTACTTTAACTTGGTATTTAGTTCTTGTGCTTGTTCGGAATATAATAACCGCAAGGGTCGATTGATCAAGTTAAGCTACTGCTATTCAGCTGCATCCGGTCAGACTGTAAGCCGACCCCAACATAGTTTTGAAAAAGCGACAGCAGATGAACTAGCAAAGCTAGCAGATAAACTAGGTATCTAGTTGACAAGTCACTATAGTATAAGTATTAGGTATAGTCATGTGATTTGCTTATGAATACAACAGGTACCTGTAGCGCCTGTGTCTCTATACATCTCACCGTTTAAATTTAGGTAAAGTGAGTTTGAATTGAGCGGTCAATAGTGTCATTCCATGTCATCAGACGGAATGACAGTTCACTTCAAGCTTACTACACCCATGTTTTTACCGTAAGGATAGACTGGCTCTTGTACGTACGTAGAATTAAAGTACAGTCGGTGGCCAACATTATCTGACCCACTTGAATGATAGCGAATTTGAACCTTATCGTGAACATTTGGAATACTCCGTGCAAGCATTTCGATAAATCATGTTGTTAGGCGATTTTAATCATTATATTGTTGTTGTTAAGGTTGAAAGGCTAATGAGTTTCAAGACTACTAAAAAACAACCAAGGCGAGGGTGGATGAATAAAAAAAAATATCGCGCATCAGTAACATTTTAAAGGTGTCTACGGTTAATAGCTAAATTCCGTGATTCATTTTAATAGCTGGTTGTGATTGTGCGATAATGAACTTTATGAAAATATACGATATGGTTCAAATTCTTTAGAATATTGCGTCTGTCATCACAACTAAGATCGAATTTCAAAGCATATTACAAGAGTTGAGTTGGTCTCGTGCTCACTAAGGCAGATCGATATTTATCGTTGTCTGCGTTCGAAACCAGGAAAAACCTAACAGTTTTTTGTTGGCAATGTTTTGTTTTTAATTATTATCTATTTTTTTACTTTTTTTACGAATGAAGTCGGGAAATATCTTTTTAAATGGGCAGTTTGTATAGAAATGAAACAAAATCATTGCAAGTAATAAAAATGTTTATTAATTCATTAAAATATACATCAGTAAGATAAAGTAAGTAAATGCTCTTTAGTTCAAAATTAATACATTTTATAATAGGTATCATATTCAAACCTAACCATTTATAAACATTTAAAAAAAGTCATGCTAATGGTAATTGCTTGGAAGTGTGTTATCGAGAAAACATTGATGTATAAATGCGAGAAAATGAATGAATTTGTGAAATGTTTTACAGATTTATAGCTAAGTATATGTAAGTAGTGAATCAACATGTTATTTAAATAGAAAAATGCATTTCCATTTACAACAATAACATCACCACAGAATCTTACATTTTAATGGTTTAGCATTCATTCAATTGAGCATTTACTTACATAGTGTGTTTCAAAATACTTATAAGTAGATTAGTTAGTAGCGAAGTGGCGCACCGTCTCCTTCTATAACTTGCTGTAAGCGGCTACGCATACCGCACACCATGTTCCAACACAAATCTTTTCCTCTCATGTGCTCCCAAGTCGATGACACGATCTCAGCCAAATTGTTTTTATTTCGCACTTCGGATGTGTCCCAATTTAAAACCATTTGACCCCATAGGTTTTCTATAGGGTTCAAATCGGGAGTTTTGGATTATGATGGCCAGTAAATAACAGTTACACCTTCTTGAGCAGCTAACCAATTCTTCACAATGCCTGCACGGTGGATGGAGCAGTTATCTTGCACGAAGTAAATATCTGTATTTGGATAGGCAATTCGCACAGTCGACAGCACGACGTCACCCTCCAGCCAGCAATGTTTTGTATAGTCATTAAGTTGCGACATGACGCTTTGATTACACCAAATTCATTAAAAATACTTTTCACGATTTACGTCAAACGTTTTAGAAATGTTTGTGCGCAGTCACTAGACTGACTTTTGTCACTTAGATCAATTTAGTATTCATCTACCCACGAAGTAAACTTTTACTTCGTCCTATTCATTTGAGGACTTAGTTTTATTTATTTACCCACTTGTTTTCCAGAAAAGTTGTTAAGCGAAAATCATATTGGTCGAGCTTTAATAATGCAAGAAATATTGTAGAAATCATAAATAAAAACAAATAAAAAAAGAAATTGATAAAAGTTGGATTGTGTTTCCGAACCCACATACTGTTCGTCGCCAATCCAATAACCGAACCGCGACGCCACAATGACTAGTTGGGAATACGCGAAATTAAAGATTAGGTAGTATTAAGAATTGCCGTGTTACTTAAAAGCTTTTCAACTTTAACGACAAGAAGATAATGATTAAAATGGCTTAACAAGATATGCCGGTGGGTCGGGGAATGTTGGGTGGGTCAAACAATGTTGGTCACCGACTGTACCTCTAATATTGTTCCATTATATTGTTTGTGAGAAGAGTGAAACAAGATCGCATTTTCACTTTGCAGCATCAAAGCTTCAGCACTCCGGCGGCTGCCGCAGTGAGTTGACGTGTGCACTGTGTCGGCTGTCCTCCTCGTCCTGAATGTAACTATACGATGTCGATGTGGTGTAATCTAACGAGTGTGGACCTAAGATAGAAACACGCTTGTACGATACGACTACATATAGAAAGCACAGCTAATAGAAATCTCTATTCCTAGACAGCACGTTTCGCCGAAAACATTGTTGATAGAAAACATTGTTTGTAGATATCTCGGTACATAGGAAGCACTGTTGACAGAGATCTCTGTTCATAGATAGCATTTCTTGCCGTAAACTTAGTTCATAGAAACCATTGTTTCACCTTGGTTCACAGAAAGCGCCTTTGGTTCACGGAAAGCAATTAGATCATTATTTTTGAGTACCTAAGCTGTATTCCCATTCGCTCGCTCTTGTTCTCAAATTCTCAAACAAAAATAATCAGGAAAATATAATAATTTGCAAAAATATGCTTTTATTTTTACTACAAATTTGTTCGCACTGACTGATACAAATGTAAATGTTTAAAAAAATGTAATGTGTGATAGTTTTTTGGCTGAAGTTCTCTATTAATAAATCCTATCTTCGTGTTGGCCTAATATAATTAGATGGGAATGTTAATTAGGCGACGTGACGGTTTTTTGTTGCAGTCAGTTGGTTTCAAACTTTGCTGTTAGGATACTAATCAGAGCTATCTGTAGTTCGAAATTTACCGCTTTACTGACATAGTAACACACGACACTACTACCATAGACTGCACTAATGTGACTGCCAATATCAACAACATAAAATGTCGTCATTATTTAATAAGACACAATTGATTTTCTATTGTTTCGTGACCCACGCGCGGAGCTTACCCCTGACCATAATATAACATCGTAACCATAAAACGTAACTTCCAACCATTTTCTCTTGAACCAGGAGTTGAGTTTAATTACAGAATTACTAGTGACATTAATTATCGTAGGAATAAGAAAAGATAAAGTCCGAAAGTGACACCGGTGAGTGAAAAGTTGTGTGGAAATCGGCTGTCGTGGTATGAACATGTAACTCCGCATTACATGTTCATACCACGATTGAGGAAAATGTGAAGAAAGTTTTGAGTATGAAAGAGAAAGGCTACAAGAGTAGGGAAAGACCGAAGAAACGATGGATGTGTGAAGAGGATATGGCTAGAAAGGGGGTAACAAACGAGATGACGACTAATAGAGAAGAAAAACAAATCTTGCGCCGACCCAAAAAAAAAATGGGGTAAGACTGGAAGAATAATGATCATTTATCGTAGGACCGTGTGAAGAGGGATGCTTTCAATTTGTTTCGTCTCTATTTAGTTCGATTTGTGCTCAGAGAGTAATGAACCAATAATTAAGTAAGGCAGTTATTTTTAGCTAGTTTATTAAAAGTAGGTAGGGAATAAATAGGTAATGTTTGTATAATTTTAGGGATAGATCAATTAACGAAAATTAATTTTGCTTTACAAACTTCTTATGCTTAAAATCTCGATAAATCTTTTGAGACTCTGGAGATAAAAATGACAACGCTAAACTGAAGAAAAAATACCATAAAACTAATGAATGTAAGAATAACAATCTTCAGGTGTCTTCCAGTACGCGTTTGTTTTACGATTGTCTCCCAGTCATGCGACAAGTTTGGTAGTTATCGGTGGTCCAAGTTTTTTAATGTTATGTGTCTTTGAGATCGAATGAATATAAAGCCGCAAACGAAATCGTAATAATAAAAATAATAAATCATCATCTAAACAGACCATAAACAGACTTAACTTTTTGCAAACAACTTAGCTTCAATATAGATGATTACCTACAATCACATATTACTCTGATTAAGCTGCCACATTTGGAGTCGCCGCGTCGAGTAAACAGGAGTGTTTGCATAATAATAATTGGATTTGTGAATATCATAGACATCCGAGTGAATATACTCGCGCTTACATGCAAATGTGTCAATGTGTGTGTGCGCCACGGAGTGATAAACAAATGAAGTATGCAGCTGAATTAGAACAAACACTATGCTATCAACAACAACATAACAACATAACATTATGCTATCGTCGCGCGTCGTGGTTACCGGTCAGACAGAAAGCATTCATGGAAGCAAATATTTTTATTTAATGACATTAATTCTATTCGATATTCGAACTGGATATAGAGCGAGCTTCGTGGTACACACACACACACAATAGAACGCTGTGATTCATTCTCAGGATTTTGGATTTCATGGCTAAGCCGTTTTTTTTGGGGTTAGCTATGATATCTACTTGTAAATGAAATATTAACCTCAAAGTTTATCAGAAAAGTTATAACCGCCCTGGCTATGTTACTAACCAAATTAACCTACAATACAAGGAAACAAAGGATTTTCAAAATCAATGGAAACGCTTTGATTATTATTTGTTTAGGCAACCAAAATCGAATGTATGTGAAAACACAGATTAGCTGTGCTTTCACATTCACTCGATTTTGGTCAGTCAGCAAAACATTAATTTGGTTAATTGGTCACGGTAGCAATTAACCTTTGGAAGAGTGTTTGCAATTCTGTTCTCGTATTCGCAAACATTTTTGTTCTATTTTTTTAACAAAAAATTATTTAGGGCTGGTTTTTCAATCTTATCGACAGATAATTTTTATTCGTGGAATAAAATTGACGTCTGACAGATTCTGTATGGACAACTGTCAAAAATTCAAAATTATTCCTCAGACAAAATTATGTGGCGTTGGAAAGATTAGGCCTTCGTTCAATTTAAAATAAATGACAGGACCAACTGCGAGATATTCAATACTCGCCAAATACGGACAACTCTGTAAAAAGTTATGCGTGGTTAACCGGTTTGATGTAATGTATCAATTTGGTAAACGATTAATTTCACTGACTTAAGCTAATCGGAAATCTACTACTGAACCTAAGTAAGCTAATCATACCACGCAAAGGCTGCTACATTTACACAGCTGACACGCACTGAACCGAGCTCAGCTCTCGTGTAATATTAGACACAGTGTTTGGATTATCCCTGTGTTATTTCTAAGCATGGTACAATTGGAAAACGTTGGAACTTTGAGAAAAATACATTGAGTATGTTTATTAACATAATGCTTTGTCCACTTCATAAACATGACTATAAATATATTGTAAACTGCTACTAAAGCAAGTAAATGATTTTCCTCTCACCTTATTTTGTAATCATGTTCACCTGATACCATTTGCCGTAGAGAGTCTTATGAGATGTTAGGACGCCTATAGTTATTTTCCCGATTCGCTGCAAACTCATTTTCTCCTAACATTTGCTTGCGAAACCACCAGGGTTAACTACGGACTATACAGGGTTATTGGTAAAACATTGACAACCTCTTAAGAGGTCATTGTACTCATCATTATGAACAACTTTTACTATGGGACCAAACCTGAAATCACACAAAAAAATCAGCTGTTCCATACATTTATGTTCGTATAACTCCTCAAAATGTAGGGAACTGCAGATTTTTTTGTAAAAGTTGATTTTTTTGTAATGGCCTCTTAAGAGGTTGTTAATGTTTTACCAATAACCCTGTATAGACGTACGATGACAAGAATAACTAAGGTCAGACTTACCTGACCGTGGATAGTGATTGGTTGTGGTCTTATCAGGGACTTTCTTAGGGAAATTATCTAAAAATATTTGGTTCTTACGTGACCCTTCCATGCCTCGGAAAGCACGTTAAGCCGTTGGTCCCGCCTGTCATTCGTGGATCTTTGACAGTCGTTACGGATAGTCAGAAACCCGAAAGTCTGACAACCAGTCTTACCAAGGGGTGCCGTATTACCCAGTAACTGGGTTTTGGAGGTCAGATAGGCAGTCGCTCCATGTAAAATACTGGTATTCAGCTGCATCCGGTTAGACTGGAAGCCGACCTCAACATAGTTGGAAAAAGGCTAGGCAGATGATGACGTTACCAAAACAAAGAATATACCATTTCAACGCAACATTGTTGGAATTAACACCATAACAGTGTCATTTCGGAAAATTTAACCTTTAGTAACATAATCTAATTTAAAATAAGGGATATTCGCTCTTATTTTTAATGTTAGAGTACCGAGAATGGTTTTCAGCTCCGTAACGTCTATTCTGTTTAATTTTGCAGTAATCAAATAGAGTTTAATTGAAGTTGCAACGATAAAGGATATTGCTTTAATTAGCTCTGAAATAATTCGAGATCATTGCTATGCAGGTAAATGAACGAGACTATGTATTAAATGGGTATACCTACACACTTATTTGATCGAAAGCGTTAAGTATTTTCATGTGTAGCTAATGACATAATTGTACTCTTATAATATTTATAACCCAAATAGTGATAGGTATTGCATTATTAGTATCTACATGTGAGGCATCAAGTTTATTTAATGAGTTACTAGCTTCCGCCTGCGGCTTTGCCTACGAGGTATGTCGATAAAAACTATCCTATCCTGCCCCTGGATGCAATCTATCTCTTTGCCAAATTTAATCGAAATCTGTTCAGTGGTTTAGGCGTGAAAAGGTAACATACAGACAGATATACAGAAAGACAGACAGAGTTACTTTCGAATTTTAATATTAGTATGGATTCACAGGGTTCTTTAGAATATAGAGGGTTCGGTCAGTGCACAGCGTTTAACCGATGCAATACACGTGTTGTACCTAGTATTCATAAACATTACAGCAATTTTCACCTTGACCGAGGTATTAATGGAATGAGTACATGGTTGTACGTAGATGGCAAGCATGATGCATAATTTAGGTATGTATGCCACGATGTATGCGAATCCCCTACAGAACAAATTATTTTTATGTGATCGTAATCGTAGGTGTGACAATTGTTCAGAGTCACCTAGGCCTTTTCTTCCATAACCGGAAAAACATAGTTATTTTAGGTAAGTACATCATTTAACAGTTTCAGAACTTATTGCCTATCTTTGCAACTCATTAACGTTGTTTGTACGAATAGGACCAAACTAAACAATTACATTATCTTCATTGTGCTGTCTGCTCATTACAATGTTTCGTGGTGGTACGTAAAGTTTGTTGCCTACGAGCACTTCCTCTCAGAGTTTTGCCGGCAAGGGTAACATTCCAGACTTTTCACTGAATGCAATTTCTGCTGTATGAGAAAAAGTTTAATGCTAACATAATATATCTTACCAGAAATGTTTGCTTCAGTTAACAGCGTAATGATGTTGTTTGTGAAATACCCTCAATTAATATAAACCCTTTGCTTAAACAACCTCTGCGGTTAAGTCTATAATTAAGCGCTATCAATTTATCAGGAAGGCCGGTCTCTATGTGCGATATCTATTTCCTCAATACAGGTCGTATAGGTACAGTCGGTGACCAACATTGTCTGACCCACCGAACATTGCCTGACCCACCGGCATATCTTGTTAAGCCATTTTAATCATTATCTTCTTGTCGTTAAAGTTGAAAAGCTTTTAAATAACACGGCCATACTTACTACCTAATCTTTAATTTCGCGTATTCTCAACCAGTCATTGTGGCTTCGCGGTTCGATGCTGGCTTCGCGACGAACAACATGTGGGTTCGAAAACACAATCCACCTTTTATCAATTTCTTTATAATTTCTCTTTCTTTATTTGTTTTCATTTATGATTTCTACAATATTTCTTGCATTATTATAGAACGACCAATATGATTTTTGCCTAACAACTTTTCTGGAAAATAAGTGGGTAAATAAAAAAAAACTATAAGTCCTCAAATAAGTAGGACGAAGTAATAGTTTACGTCGTAGGGTAGATGGATACTAAATTGATCTAAGTGACATAAGTCAGTCTACCAACGCCTAAACAGTGACTGCGGCGCACAAACATTTCTAAAACGTTTGACGTAAATCGTGAAAAGTATTTTTAATGAATTGGGTGTAATCAAAGCGTCATGTCGCAACTTAATGACTATACAAAACATTGCTGGCTGGATGGTGACGTCCTGCCTGCTGCCGACTGTGCGAATTGCCTATCCAAATACAGATATTTACTTCGTGCAAGATAACTGCTCCATCCACCGTGCAGGCATTGTGAAGAATTGGTTAGCTGCTCAAGAAGGTGTAACTGTTATTTACTGGCTATCTAAAACTCCCGATTTGAACCCTATATAAAACCTATGGGGTCAAATGGTTTTAAATTGGGACACAGCTGAAGTGCGAAATAAAAACATTTTGGCTGAGATCGTGTCATCGACATGGGAGCACATGAGAGGAAAAGATTTGTGTTGGAACATGGTGTGCGGTATGCGTAGCCGCTTACAGAAAGTTATAGCAGGAGACGGTGCGCCACTTCGCTACTAACTAATCTAATTACTTATAAGTATTTTGAAACACACTATGTAAGTAAATGCTCAATTGAATGAATGCTAAACTATTAAAATGTAAGATTCTGTTGTGATGTTATTGTTATAAATGGAAATGCATTTTTCTATTTAAATAACATGGTGATTCACTACATATACTTAGCTATAAATCTGTAAAACATTTCACAAATTCCTTCATTTTCTTGCATTTATACATCAATGTTTTTTCGATAACACACTTCCAAGCAATTACCATTAGCATGACTTTTTTTAAATGTTTATAAATGGTTAGGTTTGAATATGATATTATAAAATGTATTAATTTTGAACTAAGAGCATTTACTTACTTTATCTTACTTATATAATGAATTAATAAACATTTTTATTACTTGCAATGATTTTGTTTCATTTCTATACAAACTGCCCATTTAAAAAGATATTTCCCGACTTCGTTAGTTAAAAAATAGTAAAAAAATAGATACTTAATAATTAAAAACAAAACATTGCTAACAAAAAACTGTTATGTTTTTCCTGGTCTCGAACGCAGACAACAATGAACATCGAGCTGCCTTAGTGACCACGAGACCAACTCGACTCTTTTAATATGATTTGAAATTCGATCTTAGTTGTGATGACAGACGCAATATTCTAAAGAATTTGAACCATATCGTATATTTTCATAAAGTTCATTATCGCACAATCACAACCAGCTATTAAAATGAATCACGGAATTTAGCTATTAACCGTAGACATCTTTAAAATGTTACTGATGCGCGATATTTTTTTTTATTCATCTACCCTCGCTTTGGTTTTTTTTAGTAGTCTTGAAACTCATTAGCCTTTCAACCTTAACAACAACAATATAATGATTAAAATCGCCTAACAACATGATTTATCGAAATACTTGCACGGAGTGTTCCAAATGTTCACGATAAGGTTCAAATTCGCTATCACTCAAGTGGGTCAGATAATGTTGGCCACCGACTGTACTATTTCTACTTCTATCCCGATTGTATTTTGATACTTAACCACTATCAAGAGATGATTGGATTTCCGATGTTACCTAAAAAACAGTGCCCTACAGTGAATAGTGCTGGAGATTATAAAACATCAATGACGAATCGGGACTTCTTTAGTAATTTTTTTTTATGAATATTTGGAACGGCGACGAACCGGGCATAACTCGTAAGTACCTACATAAACATTACCTTGTAATCCTGTGAATACATGCCGTAGCAAGCGTTGTTACTTAATAGGGATTATCTGTTAAGGGTGTGGAGTAACCCAACATACAATATTGGCAATTTTACTTTCGTCTTTCTCGTTAACCTTATTAACTCAAAATATTTGTATGAGAACACTGTTTCCTAAAGAAGTACTTATTTTTGTTCGTGAACACGCTCCGCATATTTGTTTAGGCTGTTTATCTAGGCCAAAAATTATGTGTTTAATAACTACGTGCACATCCTGCGGTGATTATGTGAAAAGCGTGAAGGGAAAATGTGTTTTTCCATTATTCAACGACACATTATTATAATGAGACAAGTTGGCGTAAACATAATGACAGTTATAGCAAGGTTTTTATGTGTTCATGAACTATTCTGATCTACTTTTCATCGCCACATGCCAGACTGCAGCTCGTTGTTAGACCTGAACTAGTTTTTTACAAAAAATGTGTTTCCTGTATAGTCAACATTTATTTTATAGGCACGGATAAAGAAAACAGGAGTGACTGTCGATGACCACTAAATAGGATCTGAAAAGATTTCCTCATAGACGGTGACATTAAACTCTGTGTTAGTAGTACTCGATATTCCAATAGGGAATTTGACTAAGTACTAGTAAAAACAAGGTTATTGTGAAATAATGTAATAATTTGTATAGTTAATTTGACACATTGCCCAAACTGTTTAGATAATTAACGTATATTACCTATGCGTATGCAGTAAATTTAGTAATTAAATTTAAAAATTAAAGAATTCCATAATTCTATGTATAACCTCTAAACTAAGATTTAAATTGTTATTAGATTAAGAAATTGTTGTACCTACCTTGATGGAAATAAATATTTTATTATTTAAAATTGTGATACTATGACTCCGTCACTGTAGTACAATCAGAAGGTATTTTGTAAAACAAGTTATTTCATTATTTAAGTTTCACGATTGCGAAGCGTTACATCTCATCGGGCACAAGGATATGTAATGTAAATATATCGTCCAAGACGCGCGGAGGAGCCCTAAGCCTTCCGGCAACGGACGTAAATTATGCATTGAGTGTTAAGTGCTGCTCCTCACAGGAATTTGTAAACGTTATTTAGCTCGCCGTCATGTATACAGTACAAAGATAACTGCTAATTATCGTGTAGTAATGTAGGGGCTATATGTGTAGCCCTACATTTAATGAGACAAGTTTATAATTCAACGATAATTCTATATAGCACTCCTATTCTACTGAACTCAAAAATACCATATTGACACTCGTTTCGTTGATTCAAACAAATTATATCCAGCCTGTCTTAAATGTAGGGCTATACATATAATACCAGCTGCTATCAGCAGGCTAATGTAGAAAAATACATGTCATACAAACGAGAGTATGAAACTTATGGCAAGGATGAAATAAATTGAAAATCTCTTGACTTTACATTTCACCGCGTAATGATTCAATACAAAAAATATTTTTTATGTATTTTTATTTATTTTATGAAAATTTGAAGATCTGTTTGCTTATCTGCAACGTTGTTTATTCAACGCTTTAAATCGCTCAGCTTAACATAGATCCACTGGCAAATATCTCGTGTTATTAAAAAAAAATTGTTAGTTTTCTAGGAACCAATTTTTTTTCAGATTCGTGATGACATTATTCTGAAAATTTTTAAAACTTTCACAAAATGAGGCACTGACAATATGACAACTTTTATTTCGTGAGGAAATTGATGTAACTATTAAACGCAAAGGCGTTTTTGAGCGCTAAACAAAGGTGTCTTAATGAACGATAAACTTCAGCAGAGGCTGCATTGTGCTCATTCACTTCAACTCTTACAAAAGACTCGTTTCTCTATGATGTGCCGTGAGAACAACACTGCCAAAGTTGATACTGGAGCCTGTTTGTACACTCACTCCATTAGGCAGAGAGGCACTACTGTAGGAGATAATTACTGTTTTTTCGTCTTTCTTTTATTTTTTTCCCTTCTATAAGTTTATGCAAATCTACGGCGAGATGGCGGCCATTTCGAAATGCACTACAAAGTGAGTTTGCCGAAGTTTTTTTATAGCGAAACTTTTAATGATTGATTTTCGAAAATGTTTTGTGCTGGTTACGCTTTCAGAACACGTAAAATAGTGGAATTGTTCGTTGTTTAAGATGTTTTGTGATTACTTTTAATAATTTTGTGCAGTGAAGTTTATGACAGGTGGGTTTAATTATTATAATTATGAAATACTAGCTGCGCCCCGGGTTTCATCCGCGTAAATGTCGATCACGTGGGAATATTGGGATAAAAAATAGCCTATATGTTAATCCAGGGTGTCAGCTACCTCCACACTGAAGCTTGCGCTTTCAATGAAGCCCCCCGCGCCACTCTTACGTGTTGCGTTCAGAAATTACGTTTATTCAAACTTTAAAATCTGTTACTAGACACCCTGTATAAAATAGTAGTAAGAGTTTTTTATTTTAATATAATATATATCTACGTTTTTCTTTTATGTTGCTTAATAATATACAAAAGCACTTGGTATAATTTTACTTGAGTAAAGTTCTATCTAAATCCCCTTAATGCCAGTACAATACAATAATACAGCCTCATAAAACATTCAAGAGGTTGACTTTTGAGAGCAGCATTTACACCATATGCTCACTTTCAATATAGCAGTGTTTATATTCGATCAATACAGTACAATATTTTTATTTACGAGTTCATTTCATAAAATTAACACACATACAATACACACATACATACACACCCCCCACACACATATGTGTTGTCACTTAAAACACAGCGAGAACTTCCACCAATTCTATTAAATTGTATTCAATCGTACTTAATTTATTGAATTCTCATTGCGGAAGCGTGAACAGGGGCTTAAAAAGGCCACTTTGGCAGAAGGATAACATTATGAAACATAATGGACAGTTAACTGTTAAGTTAATCGTATCAAATCCCTTTGGTGAAGGATTTTTCAGTTCTTTTTTTTTGTCAGTGCTAAAATACCAATCAATCCAATCCCAATCTCTTTTAATAACTTCGTAGTGCAGCAAAAAAAGAAAAATACGGACTGTCTTCGCCATATTATGATTCATAATGTCATCCTTTTCTGCCAAAGTGGCATTTTTAGGCCTACTAGATCAGATTCACTAGATCTCACTAGATTACTAAAGATGTTCAGGGTTTATTTGTTCTGTTCAACTCGACTACAGTATTCAGTTTGGTGCACCTCTAGCCAAGTTTATCTCGCTCGTTTTGCACAGTTTGTTATTAGTTGCTTGCAATTTATTGTTTTATTTACCTAGTTGTTTACATTGAAGTTGGAAGTTTGTGTACAACATATACCTGGAAGCTTTAATCAGTTTTTCGACGATTACTTCTTGAATACCTACGTCGAAAACGAGGTAAGTACCATAAACTAGCGCGGATACCTACCGAGCAAAGTAGATCATCAATCAAATAGATTACGACCTAACTTGTTAAATGTAACAGGATTTGCGTAGAAAAATCCGATCGCTTTTTAGATAAGTCCGCCGAGCTGTCATCTAACTTTCGTTGGATAATAGATGAAATTGTTTTTCAAGTCGATTTTTAGTTATTTAAGAACCTTCAATCATGTCATGAAAAATAACGAAACTTTAAATAAACTGCATCGTACCGTAAAAATACGAAATACCTATCCAAAAATTAAAACATAAAGGAACTTATTTAAGCGGACTACATGATCTAAAGCGCGGTCACAGTGGGACTACATAGAAAAGAAAGAGAAGCGCGATGACACAACGCTGGTAATTTATTGCAAAATACGAAGCAATTATCTATTTACAAAAACTATTTAATAATAAATAATCCATCACTGAATGCAGTTTGGTACTAGAAATTTAATGGTATATTTTTAACTATAATTAAAATTGTTAATGAAGGGATAAACTGCTTAAGACAATTAAGAAATGTATTTGAAGATTTTTTTGATGCATCAATGTGTGTTTAATTATGATTTGAGTTTCATCAATGTATTAAAATAAGACTTGAAAATATCGATACAGTGCTTTAAAAACCAACTTTTTGACCGTTTTCAAGAAATCTCCGCCTTAAGTACAATTATTTCATTACATACCACGGACTAAAACGTTCATTAACAAAACTCGGTATGGACTTTTCCCCGAGAGATCTAATTTTCTCATCCCAAAATAAGGCTGTATCACGACACGTGACACGCCGCAACGTCGTCAAGCCACACCATATTTATGGAGAATCGTCTTCTACTAATGAGTAAATGAAATTAACCTGGCGTTCGTGTCATACTATTTAATGTGGATTTACACACGTGACAAATTGGTTAAGTAATTGCTTCGGTATTTTAGAGGTAAAATGAAATTAATTTTGTGACAATTTCTGTTGTCTGTTGCCCCTTTTAAGATTCGTAAATCGTAATTAGTTGCTACCATTTTATTTATTTATTTCATTATTTATGTACAGTCAACAAAAGAGATAAGTATGCAGGACCGTCGGATATAGTTGAAGTTTAGTAAGAAACCGATGGATGTTGTCGACTGAAATTTAATTTAATAATTAATGAGCTGTTTGTTTTCTATTTATAAAATTAAATTTTATTCTCTTTTATTCACTGTACCCACCATTAAATGGTAAATAGTATTAGTATGGCATGTAATTTTCTTTCAAGCCAATTAGAGCATAATAGCTTTTATCGATTGATAATAAATAGGTAACCTACCATTTAAAAAAAAGGTGTAAAATAAATTCAAAGTAGAATGTTGTGTCTCTAACGAGACGATATTGCGCCTCAGGGCAGTGGAACGTTCAGCAAAGTAGCGCAGCTTATTTCATTGCATGTTATGGCAAGGACACTACCAGCCGCACTACCAGTAGTGTCGTTTACAATTAACGACACTACCAAGTCTATTTTGGATTAAATTGTACAGTCAGCACAGGAAGCAAGTATAAACCACAAAAACATAATTATTATCACACCATACTTGGGTTTGGATACAGGCCCCCCTATTTCACTAAGTTCAACGAGTTGAACTAATTGATGATCAACCTCTTTTACGGAAATTCTCTTTTTACATATGAAGTTTAAAAATGTGACGATAATTATTTTTATTTTTGTATTTCATGATTTTACTTAGTAATAAATAAATAATTATATTTCTGAATTTGCTGTGTTGACTGTACAATTTAATCCAAAACAGGCTTGGTAGTGTCGTTAATTGTAAACGACACTACTGGTAGTGCGGCTGGTAGTGTCCTTACCATAACACGTTTCATTGCCCATTTGATAATTAAAATTGCATACTATTCTGCAACAAAAAGATAAAAAAGTTTTCCAAAAGCCTGCAACTGTACTTTTGTTTCGCAAAATAACATTGTCAAAGAAAGGAATTTGGCAGTGGCAGTGCAGGGGAATTGGTGGGTATTAAACAAAATGAATGACGTAAAAAAACAAAATAGTTGGCACTATTCTATTTTAAAAGGCACGTACACGAGGCAAAAGAGTAAAGTACATATCTGTAAGGATGGTAGCAGGTGGCGTTCTGTAGTTTTTGCTAACCCATAATGGAAAAAGGCTTAAGTTTATGTATGTTTACGATTTCTGTTTTTAAAAAAAAGAAAGAAAAAAACATTTTGTATTTATTTCAATGGAAGGATTATGTATTTCCCGAGTTACATTGTAGAGGGAGAAGTGGATCGCAACGGTTACGAATCAAATTAGTTTTTGTGTAAAATTGAGTTTATTTTAAATGAATTTGATTAATTAAAATGATCCCCTGTGTTAGTTGTAAATCACTTGGTGGTTGCGGTTTATGCCCTACTATATTGTTTAAATAAATGAAAATGCAATGAAGTTATTAGTTTTATTATAATATTATGTCACTTCCATTGCTTTTAAGTCAATAAAAAGCAATTGTTTGGTTGAATAATATTAATAGTAAATCAGTGTACCTACTCTGAAATTAATGAAAATTTTTCTTCAAAAATTTCTCCATTCATCGAAATCTTGTTTCGATAAACCAACGGTTTATCGAACCAAGATTTTACATTGAAGTTCATTACGTTTACAAATATATTGCGGTTAACAATTTGAGTCCTTTAATCCATTGATACCACAGGTCTACAATTTACTACTGTATTTGGTAACGGATTAACCATTTAATCCATCACGTGTAAATCCACCGCAAAATGTTCGCATTAAGGACATAGTTATGTATTAAACTGAAACACTACGTGAGGAATATAAAGATTGGGTGCGACGTTAGACTACAATGTTATTTAGTGTTTGAGTAATCCTACCGTATTTGAAAAGTTTTCCTAGCATTACCGGCTGCAAATCCTCTTCTAGGTTGTTATATATTTCTGTCAATTTACGACACAATTGTTCCGTATCTGAACTTCTCGAAGTCACTTTACTTTCTTTTTTTTTCAGAATTCTTATTCGTTTTAAGACAAATCCTTGATGTTTGACGAAAAAAAATTATTTCAAGGCTCGAAAAAAAAAACTTTGAAATTCCCAATATCAAACAAGATCTTTTGTATGGTGCCAAATGGCAGGTTGATACGAGTAAATCCTATGTTTTGACCGTCGATCCAAATGATTTGGGTCAAAGGAACTGTAAATAAGGCCTTAACCGTTGTTCTAATGAGTATGGATTATTTCCCAAAAAAGGCTTACTTCGTAATCCGTCATACTGTTCCTAAAATAGTTACGATACTTTATACAACAGTAGATTTTTAAGACCTTTGTGTGTGCTGGTGATAAACTTACAGTAGAAGCATTTTTCATCTTTTAGCAAGAATTTATTATACAAAGAAATTGTTTAAAAAAACCTAGAGATATAGCGATGCGGGGTCATCTAGAGACGCTACGCTTGACATGTGGCCGAAACATAATTAGTCTTTATTGCGAAAATTTAAATAGTAAACAAACAATTTCGGGAAATTTATGTGAAAGACCTACACTAAATTTGTAGATGGGAGAGTTAGTAAGTTTTCCATGTTGTTTCAAAACTTCATTCAATTTATTACTATCGCGAGACTTATAAAGAAAGTTAATTGGTAAGTATACATAGTTTGATGTGCGTGTGGTGTGAGGGCCACTTTGTTAAAACTCTTTGAAAATGTGCTTAGGATTTAGTGAACATTCCCAAAGAATTGTGAAAGTTGGTATCAGATTTTGTGAAACTCTAATAACCGAGTTATAGACTGTAAAGTTGGGCCCTCAGTTTTCACATAGAGGATTGAGGGCCCACCTAAAACTGATAAACTATGGACACTACAGAAAAAGTCTTAATGCCAAAATCTAAGCTAATGCCAAACAAAATTTGTGAAAACAAGATATTATCGCAAAACACTGTCCTACTTTGTATATCTTCGTACAAAATGGGCCCTCAATTCTCATACACGTAAAAGTTTATTACGCAATTACAATGAAATCATTAACTTACAGCTACTGTTTGAAATCCTATATGCTACTAAATAAATTGTGAAAATTTATGAAAGCAAGAACAGGTCACCACCTTTTGTTGTTTAAAAGTTATGACCTTGATAAAATTCGGGCCCTCAGTCCTCCATTTTATTTTGTTTTCGATTTATTACGCTTATCGTATGAAAGATAAGACAAATACAAAATTGTCCCTTTTTGTGAAAAAAATTGTGCAACAAATACGATACCAGAAAGAAATTAAAAGACCCTTTATTGTATAAGTAAATCAAGTTTTATTTTTATTCTCTGTATTAGGAAATAGGGTGACCACAATTTCTTTTAGATTGCAGTAAAGATTAGTAAATGTAGAGTCATAGGTTTTAATAAACTTTCTTCGATTTTTCGCTTATTATCGTCATAGCATTTGTACTCAAGTTTCGTGATTAAAAAAAATAATTTCGGAAATTGAACGATCACATAGAAAAATACTGTTCCCCAAATCAATTTTACTTGAAAAATCGTTCGTTCCGAAAAAACTAATGACAATAATCAAATAATTTATTTATTATTTTTATAAAGGCTTTTGCCCAGCAATGGGACAATGTAGGCTAAATATAATCCTAACTAATATTACAAATGCGAAAGTAAAATTGTTTGTTAGCTTTTCACGCCTAAACCACTGTACCTTTCATCCCGAAAAAAGTGCTGTTCCCGAGGAAAACAATAATAACGTTATTATGATAATAGATGGAGCCATATGACTTTTGAATGTCACGCGGACGAAGTCGCGGGCAGAAGCTAGTACCTAATAAAGCAGTGCGTTCCTGGATGTTTTTTTTATTCCTAGGTAGGTACTTGCACAATAACAAAGATGTTTATATTATGTTTTTGTAACTGGAGCATGAAATAATTATATTTTATTTCAAAAATTTTACAATTTATAAATAGGTGAAACTGAATTACCTAAACAATTCTTAGAGTGACTATCTAAGTACTATTTAGTAAAATATTACGAACTTATAAAATTATGAGTACCTAGGTATCAAAACAAACTTACCTTGAATATTTGATAGATATCAAACATTCAAGGCAAGACACTGAATCATCTTCGGTCAAGATTGACCGAAGATGATTGAGTGTCTTGACCGAAGATGTGTTTGCGTATTAAAAAATTATTATTATTTTTATTCTTCACTACAACTGTTTCATAAAACTCGCCTTAATGCTTTATTACCTACAACTTCCGCTGCACTATCATAAACTATTGTTTAGTAACTACACTAAATATTACAAGTATTGTGCATATATGTAAACAATAATTATATAATACATGTAATAATATTTTTATTATAATATTAGCTAGTTATTAGTTTTATTTATAATATTAGTTAGGATTATATTTAGCCTACATTGTCCCATGGCTGGGCAAAAGCCTTTATAAAAATAATAAATAAATTATTTGATTATTGTCATCAGAACGAACGATATTTCAAGCAAAAATGATTTGGGTAACAGTTTTTTTTTGTGATCATTCGAATTCCGAAATATTTTTTTTTATCACGAAACTTGAGTACAAATGCTATGACGATAATAAGCGAAAAATCGAAGAAAGTTTATTAAAACCTATGACTCTACATTTACTAATCTTTACTGCAATCTAAAAGAAATTGTGGTCACCCTATTTGCAAATTCAGAGAATAAAAATAAAACTTCATTTACTTATACAATAAAGGGTCTTTTAATTTCATTCTGATATCGCATTTGTTGCACATTTTTTTCACAAAAAGGGACAATTTTGTATTTGTCTTATCTTTCATACGATAAGCGTAATAAATCGAAAACAAAATAAAATGGAGGACTGAGGGCCCGAATTTTATCAAGGTCATAACTTTTAAACAACAAAAGGTGGTGACCTGTTCTTGCTTTCATAAATTTTCACAATTTATTTAGTAGCATATAGGATTTCAAACAGTAGCTGTAAGTTAATGATTTCATTATAATTGCGTAATAAACTTTTACGTGTATGAGAATTGAGGGCCCATTTTGTACGAAGATATACAAAGTAGGACAGTGTTTTGCGATAATATCTTGTTTTCACAAATTTTGTTTGGCATTTGCTTAGATTTTGGCATAAAGACTCTGTCTGTAGTGTCCATAGTTTATCAGTTTCAGGTGGGCCCTCAATCCTCTATGTGAGAACTGAGGGCCCAACTTTACAGTCTATAACTCGGTTATTAGACTTTCACAAAATCTGATACCAACTTTCACAATTCTTTGGGAATGTTCACTAAATCCTAAGCACATTTTCAAAGAGTTTTAACAAAGTGGCCCTCACACCACACGCACATATAGTTTGATGATAAAACTGAAGCATCAAGTCACATCTGTCAACATCAATCAGTAACTTACTCTGTTGCAGTTACCTCATTAGGGCCACCCGGCACCCACTCCGCACCGCCTCGCCTCCTGCGGCTAGTATTCTTTATATGGACTTATATGAGTATGCGCTCACTACATCAACTCCGTAGCGTCACCGGATCGCCTCGGTCGTAAGCCCTCCACGCGCGGACGGCGGGTGGACCACTCGGTGACAACTCGCTGCTCGTATGCTTGCCTTGAGCTGAATGCGCATAAGCACTTAGCAACGTGAACGGGTGCCAAGTTCAACGACTCATCTATTTAGGTACGAGTGCCGCGATCGCTCGCTACTTCATTTGCAAAAAATTTAAAAGCTTTTTAATGAATGCACCTAGTTATTATGTAATTTAATTGCATACTATATTTTATACCATAGCTCCCTCATCTGATTCAGCGCATCTCTTTTGATATTCATAAAATATGCGGAACCACGGGAGAGGCAGCGGTAAATAAATCCTTTACTTATTAAAATACTGAAAGTACGAATGTGGAGTGAGACGAGTGAGGTTGGGGTAATAACAACGTGTATAACATATTACAGTGCTACTAAAGTTGCTCAGCCATTTTTGGTGAATATTTTTTAAAGAAGAAAAAAAAGGAAATAATGAGAAATAGGTTTGTTCTTTTATATTTTGAAAATTGGATGCCGTAGAAGGATTGTTAAATAGTTCCCTATTATTGTAAAACTGTAAAATACCTCATCATTTCAGCCGAAAGACGTCCGCTGCTGGACATGGGCCTCCCCCAAGCACCTCCACTTCGACCGGTTCTGTGCTTCTCGCATCTAACGGGTTCCTGCGGCCTTCACAAGGTCGTCGGTCCACCTTGTGGGAGGCCTACCAACGCTACGTCTTCCGGTACGCAGTCGCCACTCCAGAACCTTAAAATACCTATAATAAAAATATTCTTCGACAATCATTCTAAATAAAACCAAACCACTTCCAATACGAGTACTCTAAAGAAGTCCACGTTCAATATACAGCAAAGATTAAAGCCCTAGGTCACCGCAGGTTTCCAATTTTCATCCATTTCCTTCAAGATAGCGTCGCCGGAACTCGGAGCCGGAGGTTTATCCTGAACTCAAATAACGAGAACCTTTCATTTGCATTATTTGTACCTACTTATGGTTACAGTTGACGTTTTCATTTTGTTCCGAACTTTCTGCATTAATTTTATGCTTTGCTTAGTTTCCGACAAAATGCTCGTAGCAGGGGATTCGATTTTATGGATCAAATATTTTATTTGAATTGTTTATTCTTTCGATCGGCGTTCCTAGAGGCGTTATTTGTACATTTATTTTTTCCGTCCCGTTATTTTTCTCCACTTCCTATTTTATTTGTCACAACACCCTCGCACAGGTCTTAGTAAAGCATTGACACTTAGGCGCCTCCACATCCGTTAACCATTCTACTGAGTGAAAAGATATAAAGAGATAACCCTGCCCTGCATAGTAATTTATAGGACCGGGAAATGTTAATTTATAATGTGACATTATTTCTCCATCACCTCTTCTCTAGAAAATTATAAGAATATTGTAAGGTCCGTAAAATAGCCGAAGCAAAACAAGTGTAGCTAAAAATAATAGCTTATAAGCCTTTCATTTGTAAAAAGGACTTTGAAAAAGGACCTACTTCGAAAACTTGGAATAAATCCATGGGAAATTCAAATAAATGGTGACCTTTGATTTGAATTTCACACCTTGTGTGAAAATATTGGCTATTTCCCAGAAACCAAAAATGTTGTGCCTCCTCTTTTTGTTTTCTCGAGTTACTTGTGGAAAACTATTTTGGTACACTTTGACTAGAGCACTTTATTTCTTGAATTTGTGATCCATCGCATTCCATTATGTTCAGTGAAATAAGTATGAAAATAACTTGATACAAATTTCCCAACTACGTTGGGGTCGCCTTCTGACATCACGGCTCATTTCGCCAAGGTAAGACACCTATAAGACACCCACCTAATGTAGAACCATTCGTTATATTTAGTAACTAAAACAACGAGATACTATAGGGAGGTAACAGAAGAAACATCATGGAAAAACTGTAATCCCATGTCACGCCATCTATCTTCTATTTATATAAAAGGAGGAACTGACTGACTGACATATCAACGCACAGCTGAAACTACCCCAGTAGTTTCAGCTGTGCGGGAAACTACTAAGTCTAAGAATGTGGAATTTTGCACACGGCTTCCTTTTATAATGTAGGGGAGCACTAAGAAGGGGTTTTTGGGGTGAAAAGGGGGATTTCGTTTGTATGAAAAATCTTATTCCTTGAGTTAATAAATTTGAAACTTGACACGAATACTTTATCTAAGTAAATTATGAAGTTTGGCATTTTTTGTTTTTCTAAACTACCTCATAAAGGGGGATTGGTGGGTGTCAAAATGTATATGGAAAAGTTTTAATGCGCGGTCCGATTAACTCGAAACTCAGTATTTATATTTAAGACCAAAAATAAAGAATAACGTGTATCAGGGTTTTTCGAAAATCTACCCTTAACGGGGTGAAAAGGGGTAGTTAATTAAACAGGCGAGGATTTTAATACGTGGCTTGGTTAACTCGAAAATTGGTATAAAAATCAGGCGTGAAATTGAATATCCCTCTTCACCCCGTTACGGGTAGATTTTATAAAAACCCTGATATACTTTATTATGGTTTTAAGTATAAATACCGAGTTTCGAGTTAATTGGACCGTGCGTTAAAATACTTCCATACAAAATTTTACACCCCCAATCTCCCTTTAGTTTCCAATTTATTAACCAAATGAATAAGATTTTTCATGTAAACTGTATCCTCGCTTTTCCACACAGGGGTGGAATTTCGAAAAATCGTTTGGCTTGTGTTTAATACTTGTCTCAAAGATTTATTGATAGCAAAGTAAAATCCTCCCGTGTAAAATGAACTACCCCTTTTCACCCCGTTAGGGGTAGATTTTTGCAAAAACCCTGATACACGTTATTCCTTATCTTTGGTCTTAAGTATAAATACCTACCGAGTTTCGAGTTAATCGGACCGCGCGTTAAAATTCTTCCATATACAAATTTTGACACCCCCAATCCCCCTTTAGGCGGTAGTTTACAAAAAAAAATGTCAAACTTCATAATTTACTTCGATAAGTATTCGTACCAAGTTTCAAGTTTAATAACCAAATGAATAAGATTTTTCATATAAACTGTATTCCCGCTTTTCACCCCCGGTGAAATTTTGTTTGGAATTTCGAAAAATCGTTTGGGATATCTTCATTACTTGACTCAAAGATTTTTATACCAATTTTCGAGTTAACCAAGCCACGTATTAAAATCCTCGCCTGTTTAATTAACTACCCCTTTTCACCCCGTTAAGGGTAGATTTTCGAAAAACCCTGATACACGTTATTCTTTATTTTTGGTCTTAAATATAAATACTGAGTTTCGAGTTAATCGGACCGCGCATTAAAACTTTTCCATATACATTTTGACACCCACCAATCCCCCTTTATGAGGTAGTTTAGAAAAACAAAAAATGCCAAACTTCATAATTTACTTAGATAAAGTATTCGTGTCAAGTTTCAAATTTATTAACTCAAGGAATAAGATTTTTATACAAACGAAATCCCCCCTTTTCACCCCAAAAACCCCTTCTTAGTGCTCCCCTACATTATAAAAGGAAGCCGTGTGCAAAATTCCACATTCTTAGACTTAGTAGTTTCCCGCACAGCTGAAACTACTGGGGTAGTTTCAGCTGTGCGTTGATATGTCAGTCAGTCAGTTCCTCCTTTTATATAAATAGAAGATAGATGGCGTGACATGGGATTACAGTTTTTCCATGATGTTTCTTCTGTTACCTCCCTATAGTATCTCGTTGTTTTAGTTACTAAATATAACGAATGGTTCTACATTAGGTGGGTGTCTTATAGGTGTCTTACCTTGGCGAAATGAGCCGTGATGTCAGAAGGCGACCCCAACGTAGTTGGGAAAGGAGATGGCCCAAAAAAAACCCAGAGTCGACAAAAACTTCTTATGTGCGGTCTGAATGGGCTTAATGTGTACATGAAAAAAATGTTTTTTTTTCCTCGAAAAAGTATGGGGTTAAGTTTTTTTTTTAAATAAATCATAACTACAAATCCTTGTTAATAAACAGTGATATTTAATAACGTACCGTTGAAAGGCAGCTACTATTTTATCTGAATCTGTTAGCCTTGTTTTTGTTCAAGCTAGAAAGAGATAAACTATTTGTTCCCTACCTACGCCCGGCGGCTTAGACCCGGCGCGGTGGTGGCCTGCTCCGAAACAATGGTTTTTTTTTGCGCTCGCGCTTGCTCTGTAGTAAACCTGTTTCTACCTGCTTCTGATGGTAACATAAACACTGTTAGTCAACGACTCAACGCAGTCATTCGTTTGCTATCGTCGTGATCTGTGCGTTTTGTAATCCTAATCATCCGTGAACACTTTTACCTTGACCATCGCTTTTTCTTTACTGGACTCCGATTTTCCTTCCCGATTCGATACTGTGGCGTGTTATACTGAACTGAAGTTTCCCTGTGATTGAACATTGTTTAAAATGGCTACAAATAACCATTGTGTGACCTGTGACCGTTCCGTTCTACGAAGGAGGCACCATGTGTTGTCTTTCGAGTTTTTGGAATCACACCGAGATTTCGTCGAGTATATGTTTCGCACTTTGCAACAGCAACAAGAAGTAAGTATTTAGTTTTAAAACTCCATTTTCATCTCTATGTACTACACTTATAAATACATATTTTGTAGAAATCCAGTAGGTAGCTTTTTGTTAAAGCTTTGATTGATGAGATTTTAACACGATACATTAATAATAAGTGATAATAGCGGATTAAAAGTAGGTACTGGCACGTTTGTCATTGTAAGACCCGTTTTAGAGCTCGGCCTTAAGGCCTAAGGTTAAAACACTGTTATACTTGATACAATAATGTAGTGTTTCAGTATCAAGTGTAGACTGCAAAATAAATTGAAAATAATATAATCTTGACCACTTTTCTATCATAAAATAATAACCTTTATACATATAAGTAAGTTGTAGAGTGCATACGCGACAGATGTGTCACTTAGTAGTTGATAACGAGGGAGGAACAGTCCACCTAATTATAGTAGGTTCCGGAAGGTTAGGAATGACTTCAATGAGAGAAAATGTATACAATTATTTGTGTTTTTCGTTCATTTCAGATTGTATTTGACGGATCCAGAATGATATGTCATCCATGCTGGCAGCGTATTGACTACGGCTTAAGGCATCTGCCTACACCACAGGCGCTACCAATAGAATCGTTTCCAGTATCAGGTTTGACGCGCGCGGCAAACACATCAAGACGATGTATGATTGACAATTGTCATAACTTAGAACTTCGTTCTGTGTCCAATACTATGAAGGCGTATCTATTGAGCTACTATCGATTCTACATACCACCTCTCACCCGCATCTGTCAACACCATTTGAGGAACATGACTTGGGAGGATTTTCCGGAACATGTCAGCCAACGTCAAGATAGTTTCAGTAGCGAGTGCATACATGATATAATAGCGATGTATACACAATGTCTCGAAAAAAAGGTCAGCACGATTTTGAAAACTTAGATGAATTGAGTCCTGATACCCTTCACTTTTGGACTGGCCTAAGTCACCAGCAATTCAACACCATATTTTATGAAACACCTTCTTTAAACGAATATTCAAATGGGAAAACGATGTTGGGCATCTATTTATGTAAACTGAGAAGCGGTGAACCTAACCGAAGACTTACGTCAGTTTTTGGCTTGCCTAGGTCAACTATTCAACGTAAAATAAAACAAGCGAGAGTATGTCTCGAAAGTGACTTTCTCCCACGACACCTCGGATTCGACCATATCACTCGAGACGAAGTTGTAGCGAGAAACAGGATTTTGCCAAATAATATTTTTGGAACCCAAGACCAAACGAGAGCAATTATTGTTTTAGACGGTACTTACTTATTCGTGCAAAAAAGCTCAAACTTCTTGTTTCAGCGCATGAGCTACAGTCTACATAAGTACGACAATCTCATAAAGCCATTTATGATTGTATGTGGAGATGGCTACATTTTAGAAATCACAGGACCCTACGATGCTCGAACGTCGGATGCTAATATATTACGACAGATATTGGATAATCACTCTGGTGACATGGAAGAGGCTCCAATACGATGGTTTCTTGAAAGTGATGACGTGATGATTTTAGATAGAGGATTTCGGGATGCATTGCCATATGCCGAAGAATGTGGATTTACGGTCTGTACGCCACAGTCGCTAGGCAGACACGAAACACAACTGTCCACTGAAGCTGCAAATAAATCGAGATTAGTAACATTGGTCAGATGGGTGGTAGAAACCACCAACGGAAAAATGAAGAGGGACTTTAAGATATTCCGACATAGATATTTTAATAATACTTTGCCCAATGCAATAGTAGATTTTAGAATAGCTGCAGCGCTAATCAACGCAACACAAGAGAATTACAGCGACAGTCGCCTGACTGAAAGCTTTTTAGAAATGATAGAAAGAAATATGAATAGGCCAAATGTACTAGCAGATTATGTTGATCAACACCGTCTAAACGCACAAAGGAATATTTCATTTCAGAGGATGGAGGCAACGTTACAAGACGTAGCAGATTTCCCAAGAATGACTTACGATGAGCTGCTTATTTTCGCTATTGGAACGTACCACATCAAGCTGGCAAAATCCTACTGCTACGAACATGTCAGAGCAACCGGTGTGTATTCTATTGAAATCTATAGGCATCCCGAGAGACTGAATCTTAATAACGAAGAAGGAAATAATAATACGTTATTACGGTGCCGAATTAAATCGAGACACGTTCAAACAAGAACTTATTATTGCTACGTACTATACAATCGCCAAGCAATCACCGATTATTGCTGTAGCTGCATACATGGTCGCCGCACATTAGGCAGTTGTGCCCACATTATTTCCATAATATATTATCTTGCCTGGGCCCGACATGAAGGCGACTTGAGTCAACCTGCAGGATTTTTAGATGCAGTGTGCTTAGACATTGAAAATATATAATGTGTAATAAAAATAAAATATTTGAAATATTTTTTTTTGTTTTTTTTTGTTACTTATTACACCAAACCCGTGGCAGGAAAACGAAACAACAGAATAATTAACAATTACACACAATTACAACATCAATTCAAAATAGTTTTATTATTTTTTATTATATGATATAGCTCCTATACCCCACGGATTTCCGGGATTTCCCTTTGGTATCATCAAATGTCTATTATAATTAACCCGTTGGTAAACATTTCATTGCTGTCGATTCTGGGTTTTTAATGTATGGATTTTGAGCCATCTCCTTTGTATCAAGTTATTTTCATACTTATTTCACTGAACATAATGGAATGCGATGGATCACAAATTCAAGAAATAAAGTGCTCTAGTCAAAGTGTACCAAAATAGTTTTCCACAAGTAACTCGAGAAAACAAAAAGAGGAGGCACAACATTTTTGGTTTCTGGGAAATAGCCAATATTTTCACACAAGGTGTGAAATTCAAATCAAAGGTCACCATTTATTTGAATTTCCCATGGATTTATTCCAAGTTTTCGAAGTAGGTCCTTTTTCAAAGTCCTTTTTACAAATGAAAGGCTTATAAGCTATTATTTTTAGCTACACTTGTTTTGCTTCGGCTATTTTACGGACCTTACAATATTCTTATAATTTTCTAGAGAAGAGGTGATGGAGAAATAATGTCACATTATAAATTAACATTTCCCGGTCCTATAAATTACTATGCAGGGCAGGGTTATCTCTTTATATCTTTTCACTCAGTAGAATGGTTAACGGATGTGGAGGCGCCTAAGTGTCAATGCTTTACTAAGACCTGTGCGAGGGTGTTGTGACAAATAAAATAGGAAGTGGAGAAAAATAACAGGACGGAAAAAATAAATGTACAAATAACGCCTCTAGGAACGCCGATCGAAAGAATAAATAATTCAAATAAAATATTTGATCCATAAAATCGAATCCCCTGCTACGAGCATTTTGTCGGAAACTAAGCAAAGCATAAAATTAATGCAGAAAGTTCGGAACAAAATGAAAACGTCAACTGTAACCATAAGTAGGTACAAATAATGCAAATGAAAGGTTCTCGTTATTTGAGTTCAGGATAAACCTCCGGCTCCGAGTTCCGGCGACGCTATCTTGAAGGAAATGGATGAAAATTGGAAACCTGCGGTGACCTAGGGCTTTAATCTTTGCTGTATATTGAACGTGGACTTCTTTAGAGTACTCGTATTGGAAGTGGTTTGGTTTTATTTAGAATGATTGTCGAAGAATATTTTTATTATAGGTATTTTAAGGTTCTGGAGTGGCGACTGCGTACCGGAAGACGTAGCGTTGGTAGGCCTCCCACAAGGTGGACCGACGACCTTGTGAAGGCCGCAGGAACCCGTTAGATGCGAGAAGCACAGAACCGGTCGAAGTGGAGGTGCTTGGGGGAGGCCCATGTCCAGCAGCGGACGTCTTTCGGCTGAAATGATGAGGTATTTTACAGTTTTACAATAATAGGGAACTATTTAACAATCCTTCTACGCATCCAATTTTCAAAATATAAAAGAACAAACCTATTTCTCATTAATTCCTTTTTTTTCTTCTTTAAAAAATATTCACCAAAAATGGCTGAGCAACTTTAGTAGCACTGTAATATGTTATACACGTTGTTATTACCCCAACCTCACTCGTCTCACTCCACATTCGTACTTTCAGTATTTTAATAAGTAAAGGATTTATTTACCGCTGCCTCTCCCGTGGTTCCGCATATTTTATGAATATCAAAAGAGATGCGCTGAATCAGATGAGGGAGCTATGGTATAAAATATAGTATGCAATTAAATTACATAATAACTAGGTGCATTCATTAAAAAGTTTATCGTACAAATTCATCAATTTTGCTATGCTCTACACAATTTGAATAAGGTTGCAAATCGTAATACTGTCCTTACTGCATATCATGCATATGTCTCCACAACTCTTCGTTACGGCATAATATTTTGGGGCAACTCTACCAATAGAGAAATGGCATTTAAGGCTCAAAAACAATGTCTTCGAGCCATACTTCGTCTCGTGCGTGCGCGCTTGGCGTATGGCTGTGTTTCGTGCATCTAAGTCAAATACGTAATACTGCGACTATTTATCTAGTAAAGACGGTTGTTTTTTTCTAATAGCGAATACGAATAAATAATGGTGAAGTGTAAGAAGTGCAATAAGGTCGTGTCGATTGCGAAAGATGAGATCAGTAAATGCAAAGGAACTTGTGAAGCAGTCTTCCATAAAAAGTGCGTTACGAGAGCTACCTTCAAAAATGAAAAGTGTGAGGATTGCTTCTCCCCGCCCGGCTCGCAGCCTAGCTCACCTAGTCTTGAGGAACCGAATATTGCAGTAACCCTAGCTGATATGAACAAAAAAATGGATGTTGTATACAAAATGGAGAAAAAGCTAAGTGAGTTGGCCGATCTCGTAGATTTCGTATCTGAAAAGTACGACAATCTGTTGGAGTACCAGAAATCAACGGAAACAAGAATCAAGGCCCTTGAAAACATGAACGCACACTTGGAAAAATACAATAAATCACTAGAAGAACGTGTGAATGAGCTGGAAGAAAAAGATAAGGAGAAAAAGGTGGAGTTAGCTGGATTGGAGAAAAAAGATAATGAAGTTGTTGCCAAAATAGTTTCTCAGGTTGCTCAGAAGCTCCAGATGGACGTTAGTCAGATTGAGTATGCAGAGAGGGTAGGCCGTGAGAAACCAGATGCCGAGAAACCTCTGCCAGTAGTTATAACGCTGAGAACAAAAGAGGCCCGTGATAAGTGGATCGAATGTCGCAAAAAACGCTTGACCAATGGCGAAGTTTATGGAACAAATAATGATAGCCGAATCTACATAAACGAGAATCTCACAAGATATAAAAGAAACCTTCTGTGGGTTACTAAAAACCAGCTTAAGAAAACCTACAAGTACATCTGGACACAGGATGGAAAAATACTCATAAGAAAGAGTGACGATCAAAAGAAAATAATGTCAATTAGGAGTGAACGTGATATTGAACGATTCATAGATAGCAATGTAACTACGGCGGCTCGCTAGCTGTAGTTATAGGTACGCGTCTAGTGCACACATGGTGCGAAGTGAACGCTTCGAGCATCATTAAGAAATAAACAAATTACAGTGGATCGTTTCGATGCGATTGTCACATTGGAATGTGAATTTTCAAGGTTTATAAATGCTACCACATGGATCCAGAGTATATCTAGCAACACCAAATACCTACATACAGTGCACTTAAATATTCGGTCGATTAGAAAACACTTTAATGAAGTGCTGATTTTTGTAAAAAACTGCTCTAAGGAGATAGAAATATTGGTGCTGACAGAGGTCAACATTAAGGAAGACGAGTTATCATTATACCGCATTGAGGGATACAATATATTTGCAAACACGAGGGAGAATACAAGAGGAGGAGGTGTGCTTATTTATGCTAAGGATTATCTTATCTTTAATGCAAATAAAACCCTGACGAGTTCTCTGGAAGGCCTTCATGGTAAACTCTCTTTTAAGCACTCAACTATAAATATCCTTGCAGTCTATAGACCACCTAAAACGAATAAGTTGTTATTTGTTGATGAAATCGAGCAGATAATCAGGAAGATCCCAGCGAACGAGGACATCATCGTAATAGGTGACGTCAACATAAATCTGTTAGGAGTGAATGAAAGTCATCTAATATCAAAATACAAGGACTGCCTGTGTGGACTAGGCTTACAGTGCGTAATACCACCTACGGAGGTGACGCGTGAGGCTATCGTCGCGGGTGTAAGAGAAGTGTCGTGTATCGATCATGTTTGGGTGCGAACAGGACAGCTGCGGGACTGCCAGTCGTTTGTGATTGAGTGCTTCATGTCGGATCATCATGTTGTTGGAGTCTCGATACCGTTAGAGGCGACGCAACATTGCGCTGATAGTAAGAACTCGGACACTCGGTATGTGATTAATAATAAATTAGTAGCTAAGAAAATAACTGAATATGATTGGTCTCAACTGTTGATTATTGATTGCCCGCTAATTATATATGATAAGTTACAAAGTATTTTTAATGATATTTATAAAAATAGTAAGACTGCAGTGATACCAAGGACTAAAAGACGGGATACACAACCGTGGATAGGTAGAGGTTTAAATAATATGTTACAGCGTAGGGATAGGTTATTTAGGGATTGGAAAGAGACACCCAAAAATAACACGAAAAGACTTGAATATACACGATTTAGAAATAAAGTAAACAAATTGATATTTAAAGCAAGAAATAAATTTAGGCAAGAAGAAATAAAGAAGTGTAACGGAGACCCAAAAAAAATTTGGGATAAAATTAATAGTTGGACAGGTAGAAAAAAAGCAAATATAGATGATATAGTTAAAAGATATTTTGGAGGTAAAGACACAATGTATAATATATGCAGTAACTTTGCAGATACATTTACTGAGGAAGTAATTAGTATTAAACATAACTGTAATATTAAATTATTAGATAGAAATAAGTATGTTTTGTCAAGTAATGTAACGTTTCTCTTTAGGCCAGTGTCGAGCAACACGGTATGTAAAGTTATCGATCAGCTGAGCAGTGATAAGGCGCCGGGTATTGATTGCATTCGAGTCATAGACTTAAAAATAATCAAGAATCAAATCTCACCGGTCTGGTCGCACTTTGTCAACCTGTGTTTATCAAAAGGGGTATACCCTAGCCGACTTAAAAAAGCTTTAATTAGGCCCATCTTTAAACAGGGAGCGCACTCAGATTACGCTAACTATAGGCCCATAGCTGTTCTATCTGCTATTAATAAAATTGTGGAGAAAATAGTAGTCGGTCAGGTTAGCGAATTTTTAGAGCAGAATCATATATTAGCAGATGCACAACATGGTTTTAGGGCCGGTCGTAGCACAACATCAGCTCTCACACAGTTTTCGGAAGACATGAATAGTAGTTTGGACCAGGGTCACCAGGTCCTGGCGCTGTTCATTGATTATAAAAAGGCGTTTGACACCTTGGACCACGAGGTGTTGTTGCAGGCCATGGATGAGTGTGGGATCAGGGGGCCCACGAACAGGTGGTTCCGGGACTATTTGAGTGGCAGAACCTTACAGACCTGCATTGCTGGGGTGGTTGGTAAAGAAGCTACGGTAAACCTTGGCGTTCCAACTGGTTCCGTTTATGGGCCGGTTGGCTATGTCATGCATGTCAATAGCGTCAGTAATGTAGTTGGGAAGTGTCGAGTTTATATGTATGCAGACGACATGTGCCTTATGTACTCCTCTAAAAATATACAGGAGGTCAGAGCTGTGCTGCAGTCCGACTTTGATAATATTACCCGGTGGGCGCACGATAACGGTATCATACTAAATCTAAGTAAGACAAAAGTGATGCATGTGCACTCGCCGCACAACCTGGTAGCAAAAAAAGTCAATAGTAAAGATATAAGTATCGTGGGCCACACGTACGATTGCATGCACGTGAGAAATGTCAACTGTGTCTGTCAACAGCTGGAGTATGTTAGTAAGTTTAGATATCTAGGTCTGTGGGTAGACCGAAACATGAACTGGAAGACACAGGTTGACACAGTGTGTACAAAACTTAGGTCAATTTTAAGTAAGTTCTATATCCTGAAGGCACCGTTGAGTAGAAAAACGCTGCGTGTGATTTATTTCGCTCTTGCCGAGTCTCTGCTGAGCTATGGGTTAAATACTTATGGACGTACATTTAAAACCTACCTGAACAGTATAAAATCATTGCAAATTCGATTTATGAAATACCTTGTCAACTCAAAACTAAAGCTTGAGTGTAAAGAAAATTATGAGAAACTTTTTGTTGTATGTAAGGTGCTTCCTGTGCATGAGAAGGTGAAGTACTTGGTGGTTCTAGAGCAGTTCTATGATGATCAATATAAAGTATATGTGCAAAACACTTACAATACTAGAAGCGTTAGACAACGTAAATTCGTTCGAGCACCAGTAAAAAATTACTATGGCAAAAGAACCAATAAGTATTTGACCCCTACATTGTTCAATAATATCGACTGGCTGAGAAAAGATAATAGTGGAATTAGTAAGCGAACACTAAAGATGAAATTAAAAACTGAACTGCTTAATGAATTTGTCGCAACATGCGACAATAATTAGTTGCGCTGCTGTTATTATAAGCTTCTTACCGTCCTATTAATGTACCTGTATCTTACTTAGATGTATAAGCAATTTTATTGTTGATACCAAATACTTAAGACCGTGTGTAAGACAAGCGCTAATCCTGCCGACAAACTGTCACGCAGTTTGGCAGGTTTATGTAATGTGTACAAGTGTTTGGTCCAAAATAAATCATTTATTTATTATTATTATTATTATTATTATTATATGTTTGTTAAAAACCACCGAAAGTTGCAAACCATTTTTCGTTAGTTTAAAAATACTTACGCTTCCATCCCTCTATATTTATGAAATTTCAATATTTGTTAAGGTGAATCTGTGTAAATTTGAAAAACTTAATACTAGACGTCACCAAAGCACACTAAAACAAAAAAAACACAATACTGCACTTTTCTCAAAGAGTTGTCTTGGCATGGGTCCAAAGATTTTCAATAAACTACCAAAAACTTTAAAAAGCATGACCAACATAAACCATTTTAGATCACAACTTAAAAAAATTTTGATTGAAAAGGCTTACTACTCTATCAATGAGTTTTTAGATGATAGAAGCATTGAATAAAAAATGTCCAAACCACTAATTATTGTTATTCTATCTTGTTTACGACTTGTTTGAAACAGTTTTATATAGTTTGTAGTTTTTCACGCCTAATTTGTACGCCTTGCAAGGCAAAACATAGTGATACAACGCAAATTTTATACCATGTACCATATTACCTATGTTCAACAAATAAAATACTTTGACTTTGACTTTGACTATTTGTTGTTACGTTAGATTCGGGGTTGTAATAATAAAAAAAAATAATTTAAGGGATGAATGGATGTTATTAAAAATGTGTGTTATGAAATGTGATTATTAAATGTGTGTGTAGTACTCCAAATAAATAAACAATAAGTAGAAGTGAAAATTCGGGCGCCAGGAGCACACACCAAACTATGCCAAGGATAGACTAACCTGCGGGAACTGGAAACTTTTAATCTTCAAGCGGGGAGTATCAATAAAAATCGACACAAAAGTTATTGAACGATTTTATTACCCGAAGGCTGCTGGTCTCAATATACAAGAAAATTCCTTTCTAATATTAAGTTCTAAGGTGTAAAACTAAGATGGAATAGAAATTAATTTTTGTCCTGTCATTATTGCACTTTTGTCAATTTAAGTTAAGTATTATAAACCATACCACATTCCGTCGAATAAACTAACCACCGAATGGGCAAACCATGGTGATTTTGATCTTCGCGGGGACGTCAGGCGGTCCATGAAATATGTCGGTAGGGGCTAGCGTTAAAAATTTAAGTCTTGAAAGAAAGAAGAAATAAGAAACTGAAGAAACGCCTCACGGCTGAAATCAAACATGAATAATTGTTAGCTGATGTCCAGCGTTGATAAAAATGGCGATCGAAATGGCTCCGACCAAATGCAAATTAACTCACCGTTTCTTTTCCAAAAAAAAGCTTTTACATCAGTAGATGAATTAATCCAAAAAATATATAAGGTTTAAAAGATCCTGAAACAAATATCGGAAACTATTAACGTCTGCCATCCAAATAGCCACGCGACACGTGAATAGGTATGAAACCACGAAGAATTTTACCAACCTTTTTTAAAAAATATGGGCAATCCCATTATGATGCCGACAAGGGCAAATCAGCTACCACATAATTAGGACTTGATGTCGTCCATAGGAAGTAATAACTTCCAGATTTACATCGGAGCTCTCAAATTACTCCATTCTATGCAAAGCTTGGGTCGGAAAGTGACCTGTCAAAATCAACTGACAGCATCAAAAGAAAAAATCAGTGTGACCACTACACGATTCCGATTCAAAAAAATGAATTTTTACATGGCAACACCACCCTGTTGCCTACAAATTAAAGCAAAGAACGCGATATCATGTAACAGGCTTAAAAGACTCGTTACAGGGTCAAACTAACAAAACCATAATTTTTATTTGTATGAACATTTTTTACAATGGTTTTTTATCAACGTAGTTCAATTCAATGATTGAATGATCGAGAGCATATGCTTGTTTTATTAACAAGGCAAGTAGATATACCGGATCAACAGTACCAGCGGTCGTTGACCCCTAAAAAACATCAATTTGTTATTTATTTTTTACTATTTAACCCGGTGAACTTCGTACCGTCCCGTCAGCCGCTCTGCCCCCGCTTTTAAAATCTCTGATAATATCTTCTAAGATATTAATTTTAATGATATGCTGTAAAGGGCAATTTTTGTTTAAAGTAGCTTGGTAAATAACCCATATTTTTTTTGTAATACGTAGAAGATAAAAACTGGCCAAGTGCGAGTCGGACTCGCACACGAAGGGTTCCGTACCACAAGGCAAAATCGCCATAAAAAAACATGTTTGTTGTATGGGAGCCCCCCTTAAATATTTATTTTATTTTAATTTTATAATTTATTATTAAAGTTAAAATACAACTGAGTATTTTGTGAATATTTCAAGTGCCTACCTGTTGCCATTTTTGATATCGAGCAAAAAAAGGCAAAAAAATCCTGTTTGTTGTATGGGAGCCCCACTTAAATATTTAATTTATTTTGTTTTTAGTATTTGTTGTTATAGCGGCAACAGAAATACATAATTTGTGAAAATTTCAACTGTCTAGCTATCGCGGTTCTTGAGATACAGCCTGGTGACAGACAGACGGACAGACGGACAGACGGCCAGACGGACAGACGCACAGACGGACAGACAGCGAAGTCTTAGTAATAGGGTTCCGTTTTTACCCTTTGGGTACGGAACCCTAAAAATGGTTAGGTACTGTGTCTGTTGAATTCTTAGGCGATAAACATACACACATCAAAAGTGTCTAGGGATCAACATATATTTTTGCAATAACTTTTCTCCTGATTGATATTTATTAAAATTTTCTTTAAGGATTCATCAAATAAAGTGTTTTCGTTTGTCACAGTAACGATAAACCAAGTCACATTTGCATTAATAAAGAAATTTGCCATTTTCCTAATAAAGGGATTTTTGACATTTGAACCACTAACACAAAAGTTCGAAAAAAAGACTGAAATAACAGTTTTCTTTAAAATTTTATTGGGTAACTTAAACAATTAATAATCCGTGTTTCTACCGCGAACACTAACAACACAAGAACATCGGTTTGGCATACTCAAAATGAGTTCATCCAAATCACGCTGTGGAATGGCCGCGCATGTTCGTTGCAACAACAAAAAAAGGTCTTCTTGCGACTGGATACCCTCCATATTCGGCAGAGCTCTTCTCTGTAGCATATCCCATGCATGCTCAATCGGGTTCAAGTCTGGCGACTGAGCAGGCCAGGGCAGGACATTGATGTTAGCTGCGGCGAGAGTCTGTCTTACAACTCTTGCGGTGTGCGGTCGTGCATTATCATGCATTAACTGAAATAAGGGACCGATTTGCACTTGTAGAGGAACGATGACGTCTGATACAATCGTCTCAGCATAAATTTGAGCGTTGAGGTTGCCTCTGATCCAAATCAACTCAGTTCTTCCGCCGATCCAAATACCCGCCCATACCATGATGGTTCCACCACTATAAGGATGGACTTCCTGGCAGGATTTTAATCGCTGTTGGCGTCCAGGGGTTCTCCAGTGTCGTATACGTCTTGTATCCGGTCTCATACCAAAACGAGACTCATCAGAAAAGCACACGAAACGCCATTGTTCTTCTGCCCAATTTCTGTGTTCAAGAGCCCATTGATATCGAATCCTACGATTGTGCATTGCTATAGGTGGTACCCGTAGCGGTCTTCGGGAATGAAGGTTCACTTCATGCAAGCGGTTTCTGACTGTTTGGTCGCTAATTAAGTTCCCTGAAGAGTGATGAAGCCTCACGGCTAACATCATGGCGGTTATTGTTGGAGCTCTTCGAGTTAAGATTTGAATGTATCGGTCTTGTCTCCGTGTGGTGCAGCGATACCGTCCTCCATGGCGCTCAGCCACGGTACCAGTGCTTCGGTAACGTGTCCAAAGTCGACTGATAACACTCTGACTTGTATTCAGAGCTAAAGCCACAGTACGTTGCCGGGAACTAGCTTCGATCATTCCCACGGCTCTGAGAATTTCTTCCCTGCTTAAATGACGTCGCCGCTCCATAATAACGTTGGTTTTAATCAGTAGTAGGGAAACAGTAGCACTAATAATGTCTTCAATGCGTTGTATGTTTTTATAGGGAAAATATTGACAGCTGATTTTCATCTTTTACTCGAATTTGATTCACAGTTCCTGATTCAAATTATGAAATGCACCAAAAAGGATCCATATAAATTTATAAAATCATAAATTTATTACAAAGCCACATCTCAATCTCAAGAAATCCGCATAAAAATGCTTGATCCCTAGACACTTTTGATGTGTGTATATACCATCACGGACTCTTTTTTCGATCTTTTTAAGATATACAGTCCGTAGTACATTAATTTGATCTATCTCGTAAGGTTTAGCCTGCGTTTGCAATGTAAGCGCACAAAAATATGTTTGTTACGACGTCAATACGTCGGCGCCGGCTGTCGCTGAAAACCAGCGCTGGGGCTCTGTCTTGCATAGGGTCGCAGCATAATGCTGAGCGATAGCCGTTTTGCGTGGATGTGACGCATGTTTCCCCTAACCCATTCTTATTTTATGTTTTTTAGTTTAAGTTCTTTATTGCGTCATGTTTACCGAAAATAAACGTATTTTCTTTTCACATTACAAATCCTTGAATTTCTCGGCTTTTCTCTACTATATAATATGCATGTATTATTTACATATTATTATAAACGTTCCTCTTGATTCACTCTTCTATTGCTGAAAACTGCATTAAAATCTGTTGCGTAGTTTAAAAGACCTAAGCTTACAGAAAGCGGGAGCGACTTTGTTTTATACTATGTAAAGATTTTATCGTGTTTAAATATCAATACCCATCACGTCTTCGCCTTTTCCCAACTAAGTTGGGGTCCAGTCATATCGGATGCAGCAGTATTACATGGCGCCATTGGCTATCTGACCTCCACAATCCAGTTACTGGGTAACATCATCATCATCATTTCAGCCGAAAGACGTCCACTGCTGGACATAGGCCTCCCCCAAAAGGGGGGGATTTGCCATAATCGCCTCGCTTGGCAGGCGAGTTGGCGATTGCAGTATGGTATGGTGGTGGAATGCATAGAGAACGCTGCTGCCCATTCTCCGGTACGCCCCTTAGTCGCCTTTTACGACACCCATGGGAAGTATGGGGTGGTTCTATTCTTTAAGTCCGGAACCTCACAGACAACTGGGTAACACAAAATATTAAATAACGCGTGTACTTATCTAAAAGAAACAGAAACCATATACTAAGCTAACCATTATTGTCTAAAAATATTCTGCGGATGAAGGGTTGCAAATTATCTACGTTTCTTCCTTAAAAATTTAGCTTAGAATTTATGACACAGTTGAATAAAATATAACTTTTTCAAACCTCTCACGTAACAAAAACTTTCTGCAGCCGTGTTCTAAATTTTTCGCCCAACAGTTTGACTTTTTCCTTAAAGCTTTTGATATCCTTTGTGCTTGGAATGACCAGATAAATTTCGTAGGAAATGAGCCTGCCAATTGTTTTACCGTAAATGTTCCCGGAGAAATAAATCAAGTTATGTGACTAAATTCTTTAAAAAACTAATAAGACATATATTGGTATCCATTGGCACTATGAGGCTGCAGGGCTGCCATGTAATAATATTTTACATTATACGTATGGGTACTAACCTCTCCAGAGTAGAAGCAGCATCGCCTTGGCTTTGGAAAATTTTCTTCATAAATATTCATGTTTTGGTCTATTAGGAGGCAACGGGATGATAGTTTTTGATCATATATCAAAATATCTCCATCAGGCAGCCCTAGTGTGTGTGTGCTCACGGCCGAGTGATCTACTTTAGTGATATGGATTGCGCTCGCTTTTCGTCGCTAGTGATCCGTGTTAATCGTCTAAATGGTACATGGTACAACTAGGTACATGTTCAACACGTCATGTTCCGACTCGCAGACTAACTAATTGGCTAATGACTGGGGTCTCGCCAGCGCGCCTGCAAATTGAATTCGATAATATGAATATGCAGGACCGATGAATTGGTATTTTTCGTTTCTTTTCACCATATAAATGACACCGAAGCAAAAGTACGGTAGCACCTGCCAAAACCAATATTTATCTGACACTCGAAGACCACGTAACAGATTTCGTAAGAGATTCTCTTCCTCTTGTTCAATAACAGTTGCTCATAAATAATGTTCAGTAGTTGTAGATAAATGGGTGCGTGTGATAAACTGTCACGTATGTATCAAGTGGGTCATTCTTACGTAGAGAATCCTATCTCTCTCTTTATCGTGAAATTGTGTCGTTACCACCAAGAAGATCATCTATGCGATAGTAGCAATTGGGTTGCCGCTCGTAGAAAATATTATGACAGATACTTTAATCCGAGACTAAAGTTACCATGGACTTCTGTCATATGATACATTCGTGTTACATCCTAGCGATAAATTTTAATTGAAACTAATGTTATTAACTAGCTTTTGCCTGCGGCTTCGCCCACGTGGATGTAGGAAAAAAGCCCATGGAAACGTACTACCGGGATTAAAAGTACCCTATATGTTAATCCAGGTCATAAACTATCTGTGTGCCAAATTTCACACAAATCTATTCAGCTGTTTTTGCGCCAATTCGGAAAATATCTACATCTAAACAAACAGACAAATGGACCAACAATCTTCGAAACTATTTTATTAACTAGCTTCCGCCCGCGACTCCGTCCGCGCGGATGTCTGTCTTCGCGTGGATGGTTTATTTCTCCATTTTGAGTAACTCTGACAATGAAATCTTATAAATATCTATTGGACCCAAATACGGCTAAGCCTATAATAATTAAGGAGATCCCTCTATTGAGCTACTGCTGTTGAGCTCGCGTTCTGTACTAAGTATTTTTTCCATAGTAATTCCGACCTTGATAAGTAGCATGTAGCAGTAAATTACTGACAGTGACGAAAAGTTTGCAATAATAAAAAAGTGATCGTGACAATGCGACAGAAAGTTAATTGAGAGCTTCAGCATACACAACATTGTTAGTGAGCTCGTCCGGAATATGAATATGAAGATTTCTTGGACTGCTCACACGGGAAAGAGCTACGTAAAGTTGCCCGTGTGAAAAACAACTCGCGGTAAGATCTACGCCAGCAACTCCTAGGGTCTGACCTTGAGCCTTATTTATTGTCATGGCGTAACACAAAGCTACAGGAAACTGTATTCTCTTAAATTGAAATGGAAAATTATCCACTACGGGTAATGCAACGTGTGTTCGCGGTTCTACAGAACAACGTCTATGAATAAAACCGAAAAATAAGATTTTTTTTTCTACGTATTTTTCCAGGATAAAAAGTATCCTATTTTATGCCCAGGATAATAAGGTATAATTATACCAAGTTTCATCGAAATCGAACCGTTAGTTTTCACGTGATGCCTGCATATACAGACAGACAGACAGACAGACAGACAGACAAAAATTTTTTTAATCACATATTTGGGTTTGGTATCGATCCAGCAACACCCCCCGCTATTTATTTTTTCAATATTTTCAATGTACAGAATTGACCCTTCTACAGATTTATTATATGTATAGATTATTAGCTTCCGCCCGCGGCTTCGCCCGTGAGGTATGTCGATAAAAACAATCCTATGTCCTTCCCCGGGATGCTATCTTTCTCTCTGCCATTTTATCGAAATCTGTTTAGTGGTTTCGGCGTGAAAAGGTAACATACAGACAGACAGACCGAGTTACTTTCGAATTTATGATATTAGTATGGATCTAGGTACGAAAGTGAGTGTGTTTGATTGTTATGCTTTCACGCTAAAACGGCTGAACGGATTTGGCAAAAAATTGGCATACAGATAGACCATCACCTAGGTTATTGGCAATGACATGAGCTGCTTTTCATCCTGGATCGCAGGCAAAGTTGCGGGGAATAGCTATAAATGGTCGCATCACACACAGCACACTCCATACTTTGTTATTTATTGCTTAAGAAATCTTCTGAATAAAATGTTTGTTTAACTGGGTGTTTAACAGCGTAGTGAAAAGTTACGAGCTTATCATATTGACCCGTTTACATCGCAACACTTGACTATACCCAATTAGTTGATCACCGCAAATTGTAGGTACGTATATTAAGTAATTAAATATTTCAATATTTCTTCATTTTTACATAGGTACTTTTGTAGTCCTAAAGCGCAGGCGGAAATCAATCCTAATGTACTACATCAATAAACAAAGGCATACCTATTTACTAAACCAAAAAGCAACATAATAATATGCTATAAGGATGACTTTCGGCTTGGCAATTTTTAATGTGTGTGTTTACTATAAACCTAAAGCATATTTGAAAAGCTCAGCACTGCAAACTAGAACGGGATCACTAACTAGCTGTACAAGCTATACATTTCTAAATAGAAACGTCGCTTGCAGTGTGAATTTCGGTAATGTTCCGTAAAACAGTGAGTGGTCGTCACTTAAGACATTTTCTCTCGTGTGACACGAGGCTTGATAAACATTCATTTACTTAATTACAATTTAACTCGCAACCTCTCTGCCGCGGGGAAACATGTTACAAAAACGCGTCCGCATTTTATTCAAGAGAAGTAATTCCGGATTTTTTTAAGAGATTTCCTTCATCATCATCGTCATCATCATTTCAGCCGAAAGACGTCCACTGCTGAACATAGGCCTCCCCCAAAAGGGGGGGTTTGCCATAATCGCCACGCTTGGCAGGCGGGTTGGCGATCGCAGTATGGTATGGTGATGGAATGCATAGAGAACGCTGCTGCCCATTCTCCGGTACGCCCCTTAGTCGCCTTTTACGACACCCACGGGAAGTATGGGGTGGTGCTATTCTTTAAGTCGCCGGCACCACACAGACAAGAGATTTCCTTAGTTTTGGAAAGTAAATAAAGATGTTTATTTACTCCGGCTTCAAAAATACGAATTTGAAGGAACTATTGCCGTCGCCTTACCTCAACTCTGCCCCCGTGGTGTGTAACAGGGACCGCTGCAGCTCAGACCTAAATTATCACAAACATTTTGACGAGATCGACGTTTCGTATTCCCCTTTTTTTTCCTGGAAAACTGAGCCGATTCAATTATTTTTGCATTAACATTTTAATATCTATGTTTAGGTTCCTAATATATTTTTTTATGTTAAAAACTTTTCTAATTTGTCCGGTAAAAATAGGGCATTTTTTGTAATTTTTAGAGGGTCATATTTTCTTTACTAATTAGTTGCTGAAAAAAGGAAATGACAAGGACGTGGTTACAGCAAACCTTGATTTTATGAAAAAAAAAAATGCTTCGAGGCATTATTCAGGAAGGAAAAAGGGGAATACATTTGTATGGAGAATCTCATGCCCTTGCCTATTGCTTTAATTTATGATAGGATACCTTGTTTTAGACAGGTTTACAGCAAATACTTAATTATCTTTATAAGTTTATCTAAACGGCAATTATTAATATTGGAAGTTTTGTGTTATCTGCGAGTTAATGAACGAGCTTCAATAAAATGTTTGATCTCCATTATAAACTTCTTTTTATTGGAGTTTTATCTATGGAATTTCCACCTTGAAACAACTTTTGAAACTTGAGTTGTTTTGTAGTTGTTGAGTTAGAGGTTGACGTGTTGTTGTTTTGTTGTTGACTTTTTGAAAGTTGTTTCAAGGTCTCTTAGGACAAGAGTCCTAAGACAAGAGACAAGAGGGCAAGAATCCTAAGAGACCTTGAAACAACTTTCAAAACGAAGTAGTAAGTAAGAACTTTGAAATTCACGATTTTCTGTAGGTGCCAACTGATGTACCTATTAGATTTTACTCATTGAGGTGTCCAAATCAAATATTATTTTTTACAAGTAAAAGGTGAGGCGAAAATCATCCGAACAAGAGACGACGTTCATCTCCATAATATGTAGGTATATTACTTTGCATCGACTTTAAAATACAACACCTATTAGTATCATCAAAAGTATCATCAACTTTCATTTGTTCAAGTCTTATAAAAGCCCTTGAGCTCTCACTGAAAAATTGCGTCTGAAAAACAGTTTTTATTTCCAAAGTTTGCCTTTCACATTAATCAGATTTGTTGATAAAAAAAAGTATTGTTTTCCTTTCGGTTCCAATTAGTAGTAGGTATAATTAGGGATCTGAGTAAAAGTAATTATAATTGGAACTCTAAGGGCGCATTCCACCAAACTTTTATACCTAAAATAAGTGTTATCCTGAGAATAAATTTTGAATTTTTGACAGTTTTCCCATACTAGAACTGTCAGACGTCAATTTTATTCCACGAATAAAAGATACCTGAGTTTGGTGAAATCAGCCCTAAGTGACTTTTATTTTAATTCCGTTACGTGTCTGGAAGTTGAAGATTTAGATGAACAAGTATAAAATAGGTAAAACAGGACACCATATTTGTCATCGTATATTTCCTCAAAGGATGTATATTCGTGTACTGTACCTACCTGCACAAGAGTAGAGAAACAACTTTAACCTTACTAGAACGAACTCCGAAAGTTTCGAAATAATTAAATTATTCAGCTTTGGTTTTGCACGTTCCGCAACTTAACTTGGGCAAAATTATTCATTCACAATAATTGAAACACAAAACTTACGCTGTTACAACAATCACGGGATATTGTTAACTAAGCCTTAATAATTTATGCCTTGTTTTACCTGTCCTTGTCCTATTCAAAAGCAAACTAAGGAAAGCTTAGAACCTACAGTACCTAACCTGTAGCGTCAGTGAAGTTTATTTGATGCTTCCACGGAGCTTCAATATCAATAGTAAACTAAGTTTGCTTGTATAACATCGAGAATCGATTAGTAACTGTTACTGAGGATTTAGATTATGGTGCAGCTCACCCCTTGCCAAGCTCGGTGAATTAATATCACTCAACTGATAAGGTTCTGTGTTTCTATAGATTAATTTAGTACCTAACTACTTGATTTTTTCATACCTCAATCAAGAGTTAAATCACAAACTATCAAAGTTTGTGATTTAACTCTTGATTGATTGTAATAATTTTTCATTTTTTCTACTGCTTTTCAATAAATATGTAAACGAGATTACAATACTACTCTATTTACTTAATAATAACCTATACAATAGCTTTGAGCTATGTGTGGAATTGGTAGCAGAACAAAAATCACGTAGCTGAAGCTAAACTAACTCAAAACTTTTATTATTGAAACTTTCTCATTCTAAAAGACATCGGTCATTTGATGAGCTTCCAATTAATTGAAGATCTTTGCAAACGATACAATGCACCGTACTTTGAATAGGCACTATAACGAACTTCTCGCTTTCATTTGATTTGTGAAGAGGTATTTTAAATAGAAAATGGACTGGAGAAATCCATGAGATTTAAGGCCAGGACTCTCAAAATTGACCTATTTTTGATTCAACATTAAACAATCAAATATTCTTTGTTTTAATCTGAAAAAAATATATGTTGCAGTTCAATTAACACTCTTGATTATTCTACGGTTCAAAACACGATATTTACAACTTCACTCGATCATAAAAAATCGCAAACAAATCGAAAACAAGGAAGTTTTTGATCGTTTTTCAAGTTTTACTTGAAGTAGATCAAACTTTTACTCACTAAAAATATGTCAAAAAATAGGCAATGATGTATAGAAGAAAATTCTACGGGTAATTTTTCTCAAAACAGAATTGTATTGTTTTAACAAGATATAATATAATAAGGCGGCCCGCGCTCATCGCTTCAGTAGCCTGCCAGGCGTCAACGAGGTAGGACCTGTGTCGCTTTTCCTGGCTCGCTGCGTTCCCCCGCTAATCGATCGAAATATACGTTCACAGACTGAAATATAATGCAGTATTGTTATTTACCGTGTTTGTGTATTCGTTTTAAAAATCAGTCTGTAAATATTGTTGTAGGTTCTAGTATTAATAATTAAACTAGATATTAGTTTATGTTGTTGAGGGGCCCGTGGCTAAATAATAACAGCCGCACAGGTCGATCGATCAGGTTAAGCTACACTTGCCGCGGTTGGTCTGTGGATGGGTGACCATCTTTACATACCGAGACCCCTCTGTGCCTCGGAAAGCACGTTAAGCCGTTGGTCCCGGCTGTCATTTGTGGATCTTTGACAGTCGTTACGGGTAGTCAGAAGCCCGAAAGTCTGACAACCAGTCTTACCAAGGGGTACCGTATTACCCAGTAACTGGGTTGTGGAGGTCAGATAGGCAGTCGCTCCATGTAAAATACTGGTATTCAGCTGCATCCGGTTAGACTGGAAGCCGACCCCAACATAGTTGGGAAAAGGCTAGGCAGATGATGATTAGTTTATGTTGTAGTAGGTATATTATATAGTGATAATTAAGATTAAATTATGGGGAATAAAAACAGAAGGAAGAAAAAATGTCCAGCAAATGTCAATATTTACAATCACAAAACTAGAAAGAAACTAAAGTAGGATGATGAAATTAAAATACTGTAGGCGAGCAGCCCTATATTTCAAGAATAGGGCCGAGTCACAATACTGTTAGATGAAATTACCGTGGCAGCAGCGGGGTCAGCGAGTTCATTCGAATTGCGCGTTCGCGGAACTTGCCACGCGCGGAGGGAGGTAACGCTAAATGCCTACTGCGCTCGAATATCCTGGCCTTAACTAAAGAATGCAGAAAGTTTTAGTCTTGAGTTTCTCAAAGTTGTGCTGCCTAATTTACTTTGGGAAGTGGATTATTTAGATCGCTGGCCCTGTTTTCATTTAATTCAACTTTAGGTTTGCAGTACATTTAACTGTATGATCCAGTTAGATAACTGGATCATACAGTTAAATGTACTGCAAAGTTTTCCTCTTTATAATATTAGTGTAGATAGTGTAGATACACTATCTACACTAATATTATAAAGAGGAAAACTTTGTATTTTTGTTTGTTTGTTTGTTTGTAATGGATAAACTCAAAAACTACTGGACCGATCTTAAAAATTCTTTCACTATTAGAAAGCTACATTATCTGCGAGTAACATAGGCTATATTTTATTTTAGAAAATATAGGGATCCGTAAGATATTTGTTTTTTTCGGACTCAAGGTGTAAAAAATCATCTAAAAAAAGTTCCTTAATTGGCGTACGCCGCCTAAACTATAAAAGAAAGAACCATAAAATGTAATAATTAATTAAAGACCTTAAAAATATCTACAAAAAAGTCCGCGACACACTATACCTATCTATTTCGAGTTAAGCACAACAACCATTTTTTTATTTAAAAATCTTGAATTTTTTTAGGACTTCATTTAAACGCATTAATTTTACACATGTCATTACTCCTTATCAAAATAAACTATTTTGTCACAAAGTACTGTTTATGTAGATAATATTTAGGCTTTAATTTATTAAAATTGTACGTTTGGTTTGAAAGTTATGGCGAAATCAATATAATACTATTTCTGCGCTCCGCGGCCCGTGGCGACAGGCGAAGTAGGCGTCACCAAGGCCACAAATACAGATAGTACAGAAGACAATCTACATGCAAAGTGCGCTCGAGCAACGCACACATAGACACCGCTCACGGACACGTTATCTCAGACGGGTTGGGAGCAGTGCGAGCGCACGTGTCATCCGCTTGAGACGCGTCTGTGAAGTGCAAAAATGGAGCAAAAAAAAATGCCTATCTAAGCTCGATTTATGTACTTAATAGTTTCCTATTTTGAATCAGTATAAACAAAGTGACTTTTTTGTAAGGTAAATTCATGCCACCAACTATTACGTAAGTTGAAAACATGATTTTTTGTTTGTAGATATTGAGTTGTTTTTAGTGTCATTTGATAGGTTTAGGTCTAAAACGGATAGGGCAAAACAAATTGTGTAAATAGGGTAATCCGTTTTGAAGTTATTAGGGATTTTCGATAGTGAATTATAGTTTTTGGTAGTTTTTGTTCTGTAAAATTTTTGTATTGTAATACTATGTATATTGTTTTGTTTTAATATTTTAGAATAAGCTCAACAATAAATCAAACAACTTGATACGAGTGCCACTACCACGATAGTTTTTTGTGCACAAGCCAAAGTTGACAATCATAGCCCGACCGCCGAGCGTAGGTATGAAAAGTGAAGTACATACACGTGATTGACTTCTGTATTATCTGTATTTTGTGCCAAGGCGGGGGTGCGGATGTGGGAGGGGAGTTTAGGTCTATGAGTAAGGTACCCGCGCGGCTCGGTCGGCTCCTTACGCAGCGGTCGCGCGCGGTTTCTAATAATTTTCCTACAAATTTTTTTTAGATTTCGTTGTTAAAACTAAACCTGACAAAAAGTTATTTTCAGAGCTACATAAAAGTTTCTTTTCAAAGCTATATAAAAGTTCTTTTCAGAGCTATATAAACGTTATTTTCAGAGATATATAAAAGTTATTTTCAGAGCTATATAAAAGCTCTTTTCAGACCTATATAAAAGTTCTTTTCAGAACTAAACAAAAGTTCTTTTCAGAATTAAACAAAAGTTCTTTTCAGAGGTAAACAACAGTTCTTTTCAGGGCTAAAAACAGTTCTTTACAGGGCTAAAAACAGTTCTTTTTAGGGCTAAACAGTTGTTTTCTGAGCTAAATTATTACACGCCATTAAGATTTTCTTAATTATATATATTCTTTGTTTGTTACATATCTACAAATATATCTAAAGTCAACTTTCTTAACACAGTTCTCAAGCAAGGGCAGCAAGAATACGTCGTATTGAAGAATCTTAACCTGAACGTTCACAACGTCTTGCCGAACAAAATACATCCAATGTTGTTTATAGGGAAGCTCATAATTCAGTAACTTTTTTTACAAAAATTTTAGCCTTTAAAACAATGTTTAACACATGAAGTTATCTTATCCTGCTAATAAAATAAATCCGAAAGTCTGTTTGTTTATATGCCTGTTTGTCGGCTAAAATGAATTTACTTTTGGGTAGTTGAACACATGGGTTCAAACTTAGGCTTTTTGTAGCTGTAATCGACATCCACGCAGGCGGAGCCGCGGGGGACCGCTATAGGTTATATAAATCAGAATAACACATAGGCTACTTTTTGTCGCCAAAACCGACATCCACGCGGGCGGAGCCGCGGGCGACCGCTAGTATGTAAGATAAAACTGGAGTAAATATAAGATAGGGACACAATTAAATGAATAGAATACTGAATTGTGTTCACCGTATTCATTAATTATTAAAACTTAAGAAATATAGGTTTAAATATGTACAGACGCCAGCACATCAAGATACCCGAAACTATCAAATTCCCAATCAACTTTGAACCTTATGCTTTAGCGCTAAAGTTGAAAATCTATTAAAGAAATTTGAGAGATTGTAGTAGCTTGACGTGCTGTACTTTCATAAAATATTTGCATTCGTAATACAGTTGACTGTGAAGAGCGAGACCAAACCAGATTTTTACAGTAATATTATTCCGTATGTTGTTTAAATAAAAATGGATGTTGGTGTTATATGATATTGATAAACTCCGATACCGTTTGACCGATTACTATGAAAGTTAGTACTTACATAATATATGTGTCGGAGAGGGTATAGTGCGTCTCGTTATCATCAGGCATAGTTTAAGTAGGTAGTGTGGGCGAACTATGGGTAGTGCTGGTTATTGCGCAATAGAAAAACAGTTTGCAGTTCAAATCAGATTATAATTTCACGAACAGTTTAATTACACTAGCGAATCACGCACTGTAGGTACACACTCAACGATACGGAACGCGCGACAGTTTCTGAGCACATGTTGTCCGTCCGATGTCCAATGGTCAAGTCCGCCGCTGCACCTCGCTGCTGGCTCTCCTCGACCCCCCCACGGACTCAGGCTAGACTCTGTCCAGAGCCACCAGATAGCGCCGACGTTCCGAATAGTCAAACGAATGACGTATTTCCGACATACGTATGTTTGCATGGAGATGGTTTGCAATTAATGGTTTTTCTCCAAACTCCATACGGGCGAAGCCACGGCCAAAAGTTTGATGAGAATAAAGCCTCAATAGAAAATTATAATAGTTTACGTACTACATAGTTACTTCCTAGGTAGGTAGGTACCCACTTAATATAGACTATCTTACAAATTGAACAAAATCCTTTCATAGTTTTTCACAAAAATTACTCTTCATTCCTGAAGCTAAAACTCAATTCCCACTCTATCCCATTACAAATACTCGGATCATAATCACCATGCTGAACACACCATCAAACTAATCTAACAGCCGATATGAGAACTGTCTTGTACGTAACTGAACGATTATTGCTAACATTTTCTCTAGCCGCTATTGTACCATTATAATATATTAGCTATTGCCCACAACATCGTCTGCGATCCAGGATGCAAAGTACTCTTGAACTTCTTGGATAAAGACATAGGTGTCTTTATCCAAGAAGTTTCTAATATAATTCAATCATGATTCGAAAGACACGTGGTGCCATCTAGTATCATAATAACGTTATTGTTGTTTTCCTCGGGAACAGCACTTTTTTTTGAGATGAAAGGTACCCTATGTCCGTTTCTGTACACCTGACAACGTACATGCAAAATTTCAGGATGATCGGTTCAGTGGTTTAGGCCTGAAAAGGTAACAAACAAACAAACTTATACTTTCGCATTTATAATTTTAGTTAGGACTAGCTGTGCCCGCGACTTCGTCCGCGTGGAATAGTGACTTTTCGGGCAGCATATTTTGAATTACATATACCGTCTACAGACATTTGCTGTCCGAACCCTCTGAGAACTCAGGCGAATTTCAGTGAAAGTCTCAGACTCTAGTGCTTGAGCTTCACGATCGGCAGTGAGACGTATTTCTCATTCTTCCTGTGTTTCCTGAGACCGAACATTTGCTGTCCGAACCCTCTGAGAACTCAGACGAATTTCCCTATCAGTGAACGTCTCAGATTCACGCGATAGTGTATGAGCTTCACGATCGGCAGTGAGACGTATTTCCCGTTCGTCCTGTGTCTCCTGGGATCGAGCATTTGTTTTCCGTACTCTCTGGGAGCTCAGGCGGGTTTCCCTGACAGCAAAAGTCTCAGACTCACGCGATAGCGCGTGAGCTTCGCGATCGACAGATAAACGTGCCTTTCGTTGATCCCCGTTTTCCCTATTTCGAGTTGTCATCATTCGAGAACGATTTGAACTCAGTCGAGATTCTCGCTGAGTCAAAGTTTCTGCAGCACGAAACCTAGCCTGGTGCAGAGAGCCTTTTGCTTCACGACCTTCCTCAGATTCCTGTGATCGAACTAATCTCATCCTTTTAGCATTTCTGCTACATTGGGAGAGGTTGAATCTTCTTCGAGGCATTCTTACAATAAAATAGTACCTACTTACTACTTAACACACAGTTATTTAGTAAACACGTACTATCGTAAACAATTAAATTATAAATACTTACAGATTATTATACAGTCTAAAATTATCACAGTTTAAGTAATAAGTGTTAAGACGTGTAAACCAAACGTCATTATCATCATCATTTCAGCCGATAGACGTCCACTGCTGGACATAGGCCTCCCCCAATTTTGGGGGGGTTTGCCATAATCGCCACGCTTGGTAGGCGGGTTGGCGATCGCAGTATGTTATGGTGGTGGAATGCATAGAAAACGCTGCTGCCCATTCTCCGGTGAGACCCTTAGTCGCCTTTTACGACACCCACGGGAAGTAAGGGGTGGTGCTATTCTTCTACACAGACAAACGTACTAACTTTATAAAACAAAAGAATTGCTAGAAAAAATAATTACTAACCTAAGCTAATGAACTTATACTTAATAAAGAAAATCAAGAAAAGAAATGCCTAACCTATACCAAATACTTATAATATTTATATACAAACCCTAAATACAAATTAAGATAAGTATGTATACCGAAAATCAGGGAAAGAAATGCCCAACCAATAATAAATGCTTACAATATTTATTTACAACACCCTAAATAAAAATTAAGATAAGTAAATACCCAAAAATCAAGGAAAGAACCGCCTAACCTATACCAAATACTTACAAAATTTTAAAGAAAATTAAGAAAAAGAACCTAACCTACAAATCCTAAAATATAAATAAATGAAATATGCAAACAGTCAGTATTCAAGTGAATCGCAATAATCGAATCCAACTATTCGCCTATACTCTCCAGGATACGTGCGTTCGCTACGAATAACTGAATCCTTATGGCAGCGGCGCGTTTTCTTTTGAAATGGTCATCTCGCAGTTCAACCTGAGGGGTTGTCGACTGCTTAACCTGGCTTTCCTGTGGATGCCTCAATAAATTAAGGCCTCCAGCCAGGGCATAATACACAACTTGACTACACAATATAATCTTAAAAACTAAGCGACTACACGCTAAGGGCACCCCCTGTGGGGTACGGACCTCGGCTTAGGGCGTCGCTGGGAGAGGGCAGCAAGGGACAGGCTGGATTGGAATTATGGCAGCGGCGCGGCTCTCAGCGCGCTTTATACAAGGTGTAACGGAAAGGGGGTATCAACCCTGAAGGAGATGAATGTGCTCATGAAACTGAACAAATTTCCCCAAAGAACATAGGTCGAAATATGAAAAAAATTTTGGACCTCCCATAGTAATAGTAAATCATTGATGTGCTATTACTATGGGAGGTCCAATTTTTTTTTTCATCTTCATTCACCTCCTTCAGGGTTGATACCCCCTTTCCGTTACACCTTGTATATATAGCCACGGACGCGCAGGCGCGAGGCGTTTACGTACTCTGATAGAATACCTTAACAAATGTTCGCCGTGATTCTTTAAATTGACATAATTTTTTTATTTATGAACCGATTGACATGAAATAAACACTAAATGTTAAGTGAAGCTTACTACAATATATTAGTGAAAACCGCATCTAAATCGAATAAGCCGTTTCTGATATTAGCGTGCACAAACACAGCAGACAAACAGACAAACAGACAAACAGACAAACAGACTAACAGACAAACTGACAAAAAAAAATGTAATTACAATTTCGGGTTCGGCATCGATATAATAACAACCCCTGCTACTTTTTTTTAATATATTTCCATTGTACAGACACCACTTTTCTACAATTTTATTATATGTATAGATTCACATTTGTTGTCAACCAAATTAATTCTCCGGATATTTGAGCGAGATATAATTTCATTAATCAAAGCATTTACTTGAATTTGATCCTTTAATAGCTATTGTGTACTATAAGATTTCTCATCAAGTTAATTCAATTACAACCCTTTTCAATTAAATTCAATGATATTAAACGACATGGCTAGCTAATTATGTGCGCGTTAATGTTCGTGGATTAGTGACAAACAGACGTGGATCTATTATAATTATGTTTATGGTTTCAACCATTGTTTATTCTTTAAAACAACGATTTTGTATGAGATGCGTACGCATACGTTCAGCCGCGGAAAGCTCAACGGCCTCCATAGAAAATCGTTGTTTTCTATGGACAAAAGCTGAACAGAGCTGAATAACTGTGAGTAGTCCCTTACACCATAATTTTGCCGACATTCGTAACCAACACTGATTACATAATCAGATTATAATTATCTACCACCAAACGGGGTGAATAAGGATGCAGGGTTGAAACGGGACAAAATTTTAAAGTGGATTTTAGCGTTGAAATAATACAGTTTGTTGCCGAAAGGACACTTAATCGTTACTTATAATACAATAAACACATTAGACTCCTTTTTTGGCAACAAACTATATTAATTCAATGTTAAAATCGCTTTTAAAGTTTCGTCCCGATTCACCCCTACATCCCTATTCACCCCGTTTGACGGAACATACTTAATTAAAAATGACATTAAATAAATACAGGTCAGTAATGTTTTATAATAATAGTTCAGGCAACTTAATATAAAAACAAATAGACAGTTGATTTTTAGGGTTCCGTACCAAAATGGTAAAAACGGAACCCTTATGGTGAGACTAAGTCTGTCTGTCAGTCACAGCTGGATATCTCAACTTGAAAGTTGGAATAGTTTTAGATGACATTTGCCCAACTATTTTGCAAATAAGAAAGAAATAAAAATATATGTATATTTTTTGCAACAGGGTTTGAAAAATTCGAAGTGGGGCTACTAGGGCATGTGGAGTATCTTATGAAAAAGCGCAGTTTGCACATTCTTAATTTTTTTTTCTTAGGCCACGTAGTTTTCGACTTTTGATAAAAAAATACCGTCCCCCCTTATCTCCGAATTTTGCAAAGAGAAAAATCGGAAATTATTATATGTGATAGAAGTTTATGTAAAAATTACAGGAAAAATAAAACGAAGTCTCTAAATAGCACCCTTTTTCAGAAATCATCAACAAAAGTTACATTAGTTCCACCACTATCGGTCAAGAGATGGCGCTGACATAAATTTCAATTTTCTACACCGCAGTACACAGTGTTAAAATTCTCTGACGAATATAGGCCTCGCCGATGAAAATTTAAAAACATATGCTGGTACGGAACCCTCGGTGCGCGAGTCTGACTCGCTCTTGCTCGGTTTTTTTTAAATTTCAATTAAAGTATTTGGGGCAGATCAATTTTGCATCTGCCGAAATTACACTAGAGGAATATTTAAGTGAAAGTTATTAAGCCTTCGTCAACATAATAGTTCTGACCCGACCAACATAGTAACGATGTAAATACTCTGAAATCTTTCCGAAACGTTCATTGAATATAAGAAAGGTCTAAAGGATGATTTCCACCAAACGGCTCGCATCGCGTCGGATCGGAACGGATATACAATCTTTAAACGATATTAAATCGTGTACACAGTATTTAAAGTCTATATTACCAAGCACGTACAGCAGCTTGACCGCGGGCATCTTCCGCGATACGCGATCGTAGCCGAAAGTATGCTGCGACGCATGTCGTCGTATCCGATCGAATCCTTTCGGCTGTAGTCCAAAATTTTCTTTTCCTCTTCTGTCTTTTATGATTATTTTCTTCTTCTTCTTATGCAATAGCCAACAATACTATGTCAACTTCAACCATTTAAAAAAATTAGAACACCTCAACATGATATGAATTAAACTATTTGACTAGGCGCAGAAACGGATACGTTCGCAAGCAACGGTACGGAGCCGATCGTATGCGTCGACATGCTGCCGGATCTGATCAGCTGTCGCCGCATCCGTTCGTATCTTTTCCGTTTCGATGCGATGCGAGCTGTTTGGTGGAAATCATCCTTTATTCATTCAAGATTCTTTACTTGGCATGTTTATCTACCCACGCTCCCTGTGCGGTGAAGCGCGTGTTTAATTTCCAGCTAATTAAGTACCTATGTACAAGTTGTGGGTAGTCGTAATATGTGGGATCTGAGTCATGGTCGGTGAGATTCTGTGCTCGGCTCGCAGGTTTGGTTTTAGGTTCTGTATATTCTTTTTGCTAATTGGTTAGGGCCATTTTGGAATATTTACGTATTGTATTTTGTTAAATGAATACCTATGAATTTACTTCAATCATAGTAGATTAACTATTAATTATTAATTTACTTTAATCATAGGCATTAAGTCCGCCTTTGTACCTTTTTGTGTGAAAAGTTTAAATAAATAAATTAACGTAGGTATGTTTTTAAGAAATATTTTGCGTTGCATCCAATTTGCTTGATGAAATGAAAAAAACTATGTGTGCTATGAAAATAATTTAATTTACCGATCATCTCGGTGTCTCTGGCGTCAGTTCATATCATCATCATTTCAGCCGAAACACGTCCACTGCTGGACATAGGCCACCCCGAACCACCTCCACTTCGACCGGTTCTGTGCTCAGTTCATATGCAACGCTAAATAGATCAAACCGATTTGTACTCTTATAGTACAAATTGGATTTCATACTATTAATATTCAATTCAATACCAATACCCAAGTTTAGATTCCCTCTTCAAAAATTCGAATTCTGTCTTTTGAAACAGAGAGAACACATCTCTCTATTTCACAAGACAGAATTCCAAGTACTTCCAGACTGTGTGAGCTGATAATATGGTTCCCTTCAATATGCAAGAGAACCCAACGCCGACGATGTGTGACGTCACATAGCAGTATACTGAAATGCTGCATTTACAAGTATTAATATCTTTATGGAGACCGCGAGTCCTTGAGTGGAGACCACGTATCGGCAAGCGTAGTGTGGGAAGCCCCCCAGCTGGATAGACGGGCGACCTGAAGAAGGTGGCGGGTAGATTGGATGCGGAAGCCGAAGTTGTGGCGCAGTCTGGGGAGGCCTATGTCCAGCAGTGGACTGCGATAGGCTGAGTTTAATATCTTTATGGCAAGTTGGTTAGTATTACAAAGTTTGAGTACCTTCTACTTAAACCTTTATTAATTCTTTATGAAGTTGTTGACCGCTCCGGGGCGAAGATTTACATTAGCATTTTATTGCATTTATTGGCAGAAAATAATATTGAATAGCCGTAGTCAACGGTTATTTCATTTTAGGGCTAATTTTTCAAACTACAGATAATTTTTATTCATGGAATAAAATTGACGTGTGCCAGTTTTTGTATGGAAAAACTGTCAAAAAATTAAATTATTCCTCCGATAAAATTATCTGGCGTTGGAAAAATCAGCCCTTAGTATTAAAAAGTGATGAATAGAATGTGTGTTAATTTAAATAAAATATAAGATTAAGAGAGAAAACTGATACACAGCATTTTGTTAAAAGCTGCTAGCACCACACCATATGCGACGATCGAAAATGATAGCACATCGATTTGTGCCATATCAAATGACCCGATATCCTATAATTGCTTTCCTATGACCGACATCGACGTCGATGGTGAACATTTACAATGTTATTGGCACTTTGACCCATCGCACCACATTGTGAGCGGATGTGCCATTAGATAAGGAGAATACCCGTGTTGCGTTTGGTACTGTCCGCAGTTTCTCTGGAAATGTGTTCGATGTGCATCACAACATCGAGAAAGTAATACTGACCACATGACTTAAAATATACTGAGACGCCATTAAGTTTTTTCTTTCACATTTATTTTTTTTATAAAAATTGGTCTGGATGTTATTTGAATAATTATTTTATTGAAAACTTTTCATGATTTTAAATTATGATGATGTTAGACAAAACAATACCTAAACGTTCAGTGCACCAAATCTTTAAAAATATAATAAGTATACTTTCTTCTTTGAACTGCAGCTCAACAGCTTTTACGGTCCGATATCCGGTGTGTACAAATATAATGATATGATTATATAGGTAATATGTAATACGTAATACGGGCCGGAGTCTGCAACTCCATATCCATGCGCGTATTTTGCGTACGGGTGGGAAAATTGATTATTCGATCCACCTCAGCTCCTCAAGGAAGGCCAGCAACGCCTTGATGTTACTGACCGTCCTCGCAGGGTGGGTTACCGAAGTACTTTGCCCTGTACGTAGTGACCACCGAGCAGTTTAGAAGCACATGTGCCGCTGTCTCGTCGTCCTCCATGCAGGGCCTGCACAGCGAACTGTCTGTTCTCAGCGGACACCTATGACAAAGAGGTGTTTATTAAATGACCCGTGGCCAGTTATGGCTGCAGTAACTGTACGCAGCTTTTGTTTGAATAGATAGAGAACCTGTTTCGTGAGGGAGCCATCCATTGTAGGAAGTGCTTCCTTAGCCTGCCTGCACTCACCTTGGTCCGCCCAGTTTATTATCTGGAACTCTGGTCGTTGCCTTACCAGAGTGCGTAAATACCAGAAGGGAAGTGGCGCGATGGGCTCAGGTCCCACTGGTGCTACGTTGGATCCCCTTGTGGTAAGTTCGTCTGCTGCATCGTTACCTAGCGAACCACTGTGTCCTTTGATCCATTGATGTGCCGATTCAATCCAACCGTAATCACAACGTTTACGCAATGATTTCATCGTTAAATCTTATATTGTTGGAATGAAAGTTGAAAGGCGAATAAATTAAGCTGAAAATAAACATGTTCGTAGCGTAAGGTTGTCACACTGCGGCCGGATAACATACATATAGGTATACTCGGTGATTATTTAATTGAATGATACAATAGTACCAATTAAAGACTCCAGTCAAAGATCGATGACAGTACGAATGTTAAATAGTAAAAGAAAATTGAGTAGTACAGTCAACAGCAAAAGTAGATGATCAAAATCAGAAATTCAATACTAATGAACAGAGTTCGCGTCAGAACTGTGTGGCGTCGAAGTGATTTCTATGTGGCGTTGATGTGGCATTGAATGGTTTGAATCACTTCGACGCCACACAGTTCTGAAGCGAACTCCGTTCATTAGTATTGAATTTCTAATTTTGATTATCTACTTTTGCTGTTGACTGTACTACTACTAGTATCTTATTGAAACATTATCACGATAGTTCTAATTCAACTTCTGCAATGCAAATTATAATTCATGATATAATAAGGCGAAAGCTTTACTGTTTATTAAGTGTAACGTTGCACCTTGCAAGTTACAATTTAAAAGAGCTTAGTCTAAGTATCCTTAATAATAACTAACCTATGTACACTTAAAATTATACTATTTACACATAAACTTTAAAAAATAACCTAGTATAATATTTATAAGTAAACCTAACACTTAAATACTACATTAAAACTAAATAATATTATACGGAACCTTCGAGCGATTATTAACTTAAAGGGGCTTCGTTCTATGCGCCCGCGCATCTCTAAAACGATCATTACCGAGCGTCGCCGAGGAGTGGCGATTTGGTTGGGCTCGGTAAGGACGATGACTAGTCAATTGAAAGCGCTTGAGGTGAAGGCTGTGTCGTTCGCTCCGAAGTTACTTAAACAATTTTTCTAAATACGTCGCGAAATCCCTCTAGGGTAAGTTTCCATGTATTCTACTAAAGGTGCTAACTGTAAGGTGTTTCTGGAACTTCTTAAAACTAGCTTTCTGCTGTATTTCTTCCTACCTTCCTATCTGGGACACTGTGACCTTTGGACCTACAAAACGTGGTTCCGGCAGCTTGCTTACGCTTCCGTTCTGTCTGGATTTCCAGGATTTTTAGTCTACCCTTCAACCCTTTCGCCACGTCGTGGTGCCGGCGTCAAGGAGGACGCTTGGGAAGATCCACTGCTGCAGACTGATTATAGTCTACCCTACGCTGAAGTCATTACCTACAGAACCAGGAACTGGAGCCGTCAGTTGCGTGCAAGCCTGAGTCTGGATCACCATCATCTGAAGACGGTTCAGGCCAGTGTTCCCTACCCCATTACTACTCTCTGTAATCAGGACTTGAGGCGGCCACGGAAGTTTAGGCAATAAATAATAAGTGTACCTAATCTTCAAGTTCTTATTATTTACGAACCCCTACATACCTACCTGCTGGCAACTCCCCTAAGGGAAGTGTCACATAAGCTACCCTGTTATCACCTCTCACCTTAATAAATTTATAAGCGGACTTTAATGGCCTCCTTTTATAACTCTAGTAAATATCTGAATCTTGCTAAAATCTTTACGCTATAAAATAGTTTTATCTAGCTATAGCCGAGCAATAATGTTGTACTGAATATATTATGACCCGCTGGTGCATAATGAGTAAAAATACACATTGTCATTCTTGATAAACCTTCCGACCAGTGGCGTGCCTAGGGGTCAAAATTAGGGCAAGCCCACAGATTTTCAAGGTATAAAAAAAAGGCCAACTGAGGGATTGGCTGATTTTCTTGTTGTTAATGGTTGTTAGTAGTAACTACTAACATCATTATTATAATTTCCGCAAGAAAACCTTAAAAATACGAACATCAGTACGTAATTGTCACAAGCGCCATCTATGAATGCGCATAACCACAGCGCCTATCCGGAACTTTTTTCATTTCGCTTGTCACATGCATTTGTTCAATCAAAATGCACTAGATGGCCTCCAAATTATCGATTTATTGTTCTTTTTTTGTTCTTTTTTCTTTTCTCGTACGCACTGTTTTATGAATTAGGTACTTACATTTTTAAAGTCAATCATGAGTCAACACATACGTATGTTTAACACTTATGTTTGTCATATTCATACCTAGTAAACAATCGAATGAGTAGGTACCTACCTATTTTATATAATCTGTCTTCTTGACTGACAAAAATACTTGTTTTTATTTCCGAGAAGTACCTACAGTAATTTAAGATTGGTTACGGTACGGTGAAGTAAATAATTATTTATTGGCAGAAAATTGCAGAAAACTCAATGTATTTACGTACCTTTTCGATGACAATTCCGAATTCACATAATGATAAAAGAACACTATATTCATTAACCGTTTACAAAATCATAGGGAATGACATCGCCACAATCAATCACTTTTTCAAATAATAAAACTAATTCTCAAAGTATTCAAAACTTCAAAACAATAACAATTTGAGACGCGTCGCGTCATCGACTCATCGCGCCCGCCGCACGTGCAACTAACTTTATGCGGGTCAACGCGGATAGTGCATTTGCGCGAACTTCATGCCTATAAAAGCCTGGCTTTTCTTTTCATAGAAATCTGTGTTGTATGTACTTACCAATATCAACAAATGTAAACGTTTTTATAGCAATTTGTAGGTGAAAACTGCGAGACAGAGAAAGGAAACAGAAGCCAGGTAAAAAGCCAGACTAGTGTGAGCGAGATGGCGCAATTGAATGCATTGTATAGCGTTAAGAGCGGAATTTGGCACGAACCAAGACCAGTGCGCGCAAGTTCAGATTTCGAAATAATTGTATTATTATTCCTATGACATGAATGTTTGCGTTCGAGTTCATTGACTGGAATTTTTTGAATATATTTTTTATTGATTTTGTTGTTGTGAATTATGATTTTATTAGGGCAAGCCGGGCTTCTTGGCTTCTATGAAGGGCACGCCACTGCTTCCGACTAAGCTTAAACACACAAAATGATCTCTCACACGGTTTTTTCGCAACTTGAAAAAGCAAAATGTAAAAGGATTCTTGACCGAACATGGATTAAAATCTTTCAATGTAATTAAATCTTTCATGGATTAATGAGACTGTACATAATTAAAAAGTAATTTTGCTGTCCTTACAGAAAGAAAGTTTGTTTACCTCCTGTTTTTAATTATACTAGGTATAACAAATTTCAGAGTGTGTTTTTTCTCAAAAGATAAAAAGAACCGCTCCCCGACTTTACAACAGATAATCCTTGTAACGTTTTTTTTAGAACTGTATTTACAAATTGTCAACACGATTGGGTTTGTTTTCCTTACGCTTCTCAAGTAGAAAAACAAAAGAATAAACGTTTTCCTAAATGTGCAGTTAAAGTAAAAGTTTCGATTGATAAACTCCTCGAATATTTATAAATAGGTACGCAGTTCAAAAGGCTAAGGCTATACAAAAAGGTATTTCTACTTAGAAATAAAAAACTGCTAAGCTTTTGAGCCCCGTGAACGACTTCAGATAATTCCGTCACGGGAATGAAACGCAGCATCGTTGTTCCCCTGGCAAAACGTCCAACGAAATATATTGACATCAAAGCAACAGAATTGGCTATGGTTTCTTGTTATTTTGTTACTATCTCTCACTAATTAAATAAGCTTAGTTTGAGAACTATCCACTGGTCTAACTTCGACCCGAAATAGAAATGTTATTCATGTCGTTTACTGGTGACACTGCAAGATTTTCTACAAAATAGTTATTTTTGTGACGTACTGACGTTTCAATAATGCCTTTGCATGTGGAAAATTTCAATCGACAGATAACGTTTATTCGTGTAATAAAATTGACGTCTGACATATTTTGTATGGAAGAACTGTCAAAAATTCAAAATTATTCCTCGGATAAAATTATCTGGCGTTGGAAAAATCAGCCCTTAGTCATTGACTGCAACCGTGGTCACACGGTGTCCTCCAACAATTGATTTTCTATTGGGTCTGTTGTCTGGCAGTCAACGTGTTAGGTAGGTATTGTTATAAAAAAAAATCTGCTGTTTTTATAATAGCGCCCTTGGCAAGCAATGGGCCTCGTTTTATCATCGTTTCTTCATTTAGTTTTGAAATTATTTCGCAACAAAAATATTGTATTATGCGACAACTCAATGTATAAATGTAGTTCATTAGAGAATAATCAAATGATACTGAAAAATAGATAACGCAGAAAAAACAAAAACAGTGTTGTGCTGCAGCCTGCTTTTGAGAAGCATTATTATTTAAAACTTGCCATTTTACAGACTATTATGACTACTTTTCCAGTCTGTGTTATTATTTTTTGTTTGTGTTATGTATTCGGTTTTGCATCTTTGGCCTATGCTATGGATGTTGCCGACTGAAATTTAATTTGATAAATGAGCTGCTTGTTTTCTATTAATATAATTAAAATTTGTTCGAGAACATCCATCGGTTTCTTACTAAACTTCAACTATATCCGACGATCCTGCATACTTATCTCTTTTGTTGACTGTACCTACTCCAAGTCATGGATTTTGTGTTCATTCGTCGTTCATTTATTTACCTCAATTACCCTGATCTCTGCAGGGCGAACTGGACATCTGTGTCTCTGTGACGTCCCAGACCTAATTAAATTTTCAGAGCCGGAGCATGTAATCAGAGAGGCTTTAAAGGTAACTCGGTGTGCGACGCAAACATAACGCGATACTAGTGTGGGAGATATACAATGGATACCTAACATGATATAATGCGTCGCTGAGTGTGCGTTGTTGCGGTAATTGATTATTGTTCTGTAGATAAATGGTTGCCTAGCTTTTTAGAGACGGCAGTTTTACCACGTTCACGTTTAACGTACCTACTTTCAATATATATAGTAGGAATTTAATTCTAAGGCAGTTAATTTATAAGTTCATCAAAGTGTTACTTAATGGTAGGCTGGAATAAATAATTTAAATAACATTCAGTGAATTTTAGTAAGGTACTTCCTTTTATTACAAACAAACGCAGCCTCTGGGTTCTAAAAGCATTTTCAAGTGTTAATTAAATCGTTAATCGTAAAGTGTTTGGTAAAATAATACAGAAGCTTAAGTCAACAATATTTTTACATTGCGATATAAATATATCAATATCTCTATTACTGCAATTTTCATGTAGGTATAACTCCTTGACCAGATTTGCCCTCATAAAAAATAACTTTCTGACACTTATCTACTGCAGTGTCCATAGCAGGCTTTCATGTTATACAAAACTCGGAGATACCCTCATTAACCTCACCTTAATGATTCCACGCCATCACGCCATCCGCATGGCTCGTTAGCGATATAAAACGATCTTTTTATTTGAAAAAGAAATCCAGTCCCCAAAATAAGACGACTCGCGAGGCAATGAGTGCGAAAAATTGGTATAAGAAAATGAAGTATTGATGAGTGAATTGAAGCTTAAGTGCCCATTATAGATGAGTTGCGAGCGTAACAGTAAAAAAATAAAAACTTTTTTACAAAAAAACAACCGACTTCCAAAAACACTATAAAGTGAAAAATAACTTTAATTTCGGAAGTCGGTGTCTTTGGATTTGTATTTTCGTTTTCGAAATTAAAGTTATTTTTCACTTTATAGTGTTTTTGGAAGTCGGTTGTTTTTTTGTAAAAAAGTTTTTATTTTTCACTTTTTAGCGGGTCAGTTTGTAATTTATCTAAGTTATAATAGCCTAATGTCAACTACTTATCACCTTTTACAAAATATTGCTTTTCTCGATGCAGGGACGTTAATTGTTGAGGAGTTCTCCTAGTAAGAACCAGGAGAACTGGAGCTGATTGAGAAGTCACCATCAGCTCCACTTCACCATACGCATTGTAATGAGCATAAATTGCTTAGCAGCTATATTAAAATAATCGAATCGCCACCCGTGAAATATTTGTCATTGAGTAGTTCCGATGGCCATTTGTGGTCTTCGTCATCAGCTCCACTTTACCAAATCATAATTTCCGAGAGCAAATGCTCAAGTTACTTTAATAATAGACTTAGGCAAGAAAATTTTTGCTAAGGGCCAAGTTTATGTTACGCTTAGTCGTGTAAAGACGCTAGATGGCATTGTATTATGCGACTTGGAACCTACCAAATTGCTAAATAGACCACATGACGAAAAGGCATTGCGTGAAATGTAACGATTGAGGCTTTTATAAATCATCATCAGCCTATTGCAGTTCACTGCTGGACGTAGACCTCCCCAAGTTTGTACCAACGTTCACGGTCCTCCGCTTCTCTCATCCAGCCACTACCGGCAACCTTTGTTAGGATAATTATACAGAAGAAAAACTCGCAAAAATATTTCACTTTAAGAAGTATTTATTAGCTTTTAGACTAGATGCTGATAATCCTGGCTGCAGCATCAGGCCAGACTTATGTCAACATTGCATTGAACTTAAAATTTAGTCCTGTTTAAAATGAGCCCAAACACGACTACGGTGCTGTAATTTCAAGGTTTGTACTTTTTCTGATGCTCCTGGCTTCAGCATCAGGTCTCTATGTACTTCGGTGTTCCTCATTAACAGTACGTTTATCCACACATCGAGCCCTTTTCAATAAGCCTAAACACGATATATCTGCTGTTAGCAGTCGAGGAGTAAGGTACTCAGCAGACTATCTTGACTGCAGCATCAGGTCATAACTTGATGATCATAAGACCAAATGTGGCAAATGCCCTATCAAACATCAAAACAATTTACTAAAACAGTCCTTGCCTGTTCGAGTAACTTCTTATTGTTAAGGAGTTGTACCTTCCATCATCAGCCCAGCTACCTGAGATAGTGACAACCATACGCAAATATACAAGATACTTCATATAAAATATGCGAAAAACAATAAGTGAGCCTATAAAATTTGAGGGTTGCCCTCGATTTCTCTAAGATCCCATCATCAGATCCTAACTTGGTGACAATGGGACCACCTCAGAACTATCTACTTTCGAACAAAAAAATAATTTTGAAAATCCGTCGACAATTGGCGGAGTATTCGATGAACAAACATACAAAAAAAACTGGCCAAGTGCGAGTCGGACTCGCACACGAAGGGTTCCGTACCACAAGGCAAAAACGCCGAAAAAAACATGTTTGTTGTATGGGAGCCCCCCTTAAATATTTATTTTATTTTAATTTTATTATTTATTATTAAAGTTAAAATACAACTGAGTATTTTGTGAATATTTCAAGTGCCTACCTGTTGCCATTTTTGATATCGAGCAAAAAAAGCCAAAAAAATCGCGTTTGTTGTATGGGAGCCCCCCTTAAATATTAATTTTATTTTGTTTTTAGTATTTGTTGTTATAGCGGCAACAGAAATACATAACTTGTGAAAATTTCAACTGTCTAGCTATCGCGGTTCTTGAGATACAGCCTGGTGACAGACAGACAGACAGACGGACAGACGGACAGACGGACAGACGGACAGACGGACAGACAGCGAAGTCTTAGTAATAGGGTTCCGTTTTTACCCTTTAGGTACGGAACCCTAAAAACATACAAACATCCGAACATAGTACCTCCTCCTTTTTGTGAAGTCGGTAAAAATGATTCACGACGCTTCTTGATATCAACTGAATATTGTGCAAGTTACCCTGTCTCCTTTTGAGTCGGTAGATAGGTTATAAATTTTTGCGACTTACCTACCTATGTGCTCTTGAGTTTAGGTTTTACTTTCACATAAAGCTACTGTAATGTGTTCCGAGTAAATAGCTATATAAAATATCCGTAGAAATTAAAAAAAAGACAATTCTTTCCACACAATGTAGTTTTTTTTCCTTTTGTGTGACGTACAAAAGACTTAATGCAGCAACCCTACAGACGGATGCTTATTGTGGTACATTCCGTCGAGAGACGTCATCCGCCACACTCACAATTTGAGCTATATTTTGTTCATCTGGGTAACGTCACGTTAGAATTTAAAATAAGCTGATTCTTTTCCTTTAGAGACTTAGAAATTAAGAGGACAAAAATGTTCTACCAGGAAAAGCCAATGCGAGGAATCCTATGGCGTTATAAGTGTATTTCGAGGGTATTTCCACATGTCCAGGTGCAGAAGGGTGTCCATTGTGGACGAGTTACATCACGTGAACGCGTTCCAAACGGTGTTTTATTGAAAGTTTCGACGGATTCAGAGATTAGAGGATAATTTATGGTACAAGGGATAACCGTTTTGTATGAACAACAGATAAAAATCAAAGTCATTTATTCAAACTAGGCTGAGAATCAGTACATTCGAACGTCAAAATTACAAAAGACAGTCTCCCAAAACAGATCCAGATATAGAAAGAGAACGCAGGGCGTTGGCGGTTAGGAGCAATATGTTGGCCCGTAGGTTCGCTCGATGTACTAAGGAAGTAAAGATGACACTTTTTAGGGCATATTGTCAATCTTTTTACACGAGCGGCCTGTGGGTTCGGTATACGCAACGAGCCTACAACGTCCTGCGTATTCAGTATAATAATGCGTTCAGAATGCTGTTGGGGTTGCCGCGGCACTGCAGTGCGTCGCAAATGTTCGCAGATGCGCGAGTTGACGGTTTCCACGCTGTAATGCGTAAGAAAGTGGCGTCATCATTGCAAAGACTGCGCGGTAGCACCAACAGCATTTTGCAAATGATTGCGTCCCGTTATGACTGTCCCATACAGGCACACTGGGTGGGAATAGTAACGGGAAAATTGTAATGTTTATGTTTTTTGTTTTTAGTTTACTTTGTATTAGATACCTACTAACATAGATCTTAAGAAAATTGTTACTAACACTTATATGGATTCTGTCCGAAATAAATGGAATTATTATTATTATTAAAAACGCCCGCCCTTCTACCACCACTAATTTCTTGATGTTTAAGATGCAAAGTAGATGACATCTTTTCCGATACGTTTTATGAATCCACCATCTTCGTGGCCGTTTATGATCATCGAGTAAAGCATCTATAAATATGTATGCTGCACGAGTGAGAGACACTTCGTCCGACATCGTGGAGTTACAAACCTGCGGACAGATCTGACTTGTCATTACGGTTACAGTGATGTGGTCTTCTCGTACACACTAGAACCTCGTTACTGTATCTGTTTGGTTACAGTTACAGCTCGCAAAATGAGTACGCGTGGTGAAAGCGTTCGGGCGACGTCATGAGCCTAAACCGTAGACGCGTATACACTAGAACCTCGTTCCTGTGTCACGCAAGTTACGGATACAACTCGCTAATGAGTGTGTAACATCTGAAACGAAATTATTTCATAAGGTAAGCAATATTGCGCAATCACTAGGAATACGACAAATTTTGAATAAGGTAAGCATCTATAAAGATTCAGGCTCGTTGCCCGACTTTTCCAATATGAATAACCAGTAAGTCAGTCATACATCGTACTAGACAAAACAATGTTTACAATCACTCAAACTAAATGTAGCCCATTAATACATCAGTCTCTTACTTTCATCTTCTACATAGATTGAGACCTCACCACGAAGCAGAATCAATAAGTTTTATGTTTGTAGACAAACGTTTATCTTCATGAACTCGACCATTGAGTTAAAAAACGTACATCATCTCTCGAGTCTGACTTTTATTGGTTGAGAGACGACGAGGAAACAAGCTCTTGTAATCAAACTGCAGAACAAAGACGAATTTATTCGCGCAACAATCATCTTGATTTGTTTTCTAAAATATTTACCGTACCTATCATCTATATTTTTTTGTCGAATGATAATTTACACAAGTGATAAGTCTTTCTAATATGATTTACAACTTACGCTTCTGCAGAAATCATTACGGTATTGTTCATAAAGAATTCTTGAAAATCATACTGACCGAACTAGATTCTTTTGATGAATAGAAAAAAAATTTTTTTTCAGATCTCCTTATTCTATATCTTAACATCACAGGTTTTTAACTAATTCATCGATTTCAGTACTATATAATAATATAATAATTGTAATAAAAATTAAATACTTTGATGTATTCTATTTCACAATAATGTAAAGTTCATTGGAATTTCAATATTTGTAGGAATAAACGCGCTTGAACGAATAACGTTAATCGACGGTTTCCTAGAAAAGCGCTGACCGCCACACAACGACCGTAGTGATAGCTGTCGTGAAAATTATGTCAGCAGGGTTTTATTTGACTATGGGCTGATTTTTCAATCGACCGATATTTTTTATTCGTCGAATAAAATTGACGTTTGACAGTTTTTGTATAGAAGAACTGTCAAAAAATCAAAATTATACCTCTGATAAAGTTGTCTGGCGTTAGAAAAATCAGCTCTTAGGGCTGAGTTTTCCATCGCCAGACACAGTTGACAGTGACAGTTTTTGTATGAAGTAACTGCCACAATTTCAAAATTATTCCTCGAATAAAGTTATCTGATGATTGAAAAATCAGGCCTTAGTCAAAAACACGCTAAGTATCTAGGAAAACACACCAACTTGCTTTCACAAATAACGTTTCAGTGACGTCATTCGCCGATAAATTACGGATACTACCGCTCTTCTAGGAAACCGTAGCTTTGTAGAAATATTTTAGTTTCGAAGCGTCAACCGCATTTTTGAAGTATTTTACTGTAGTGACTATAACTTTATTATATACAAGCAGCGCCCCGCGGTTTCACCCGCATACATTTCTATCCCCTAGGAATATCGGAATAAAAAGTATCCTATGTGTTAATCCTGGTTATAAACTGTGTGCCAAACTTCATCTAAGTCTGTTCCGCAGTTTGTGCGTGAAGAAGTAACAAACATACAAACACACTCACAAACTTTCGCCTTTATAATATTAGTGTGATAAGTGTGATTCTTGGAATAATAATACTATAAACAAATGGGGAAGTACCTATATCTTCTAGGTCATCGACGTTGATTTAATCAACATGTTGCTCTTATCAGCTTGTTATCAATCAGCGAACTTCTCAAAACTCTTATTATAGCTCCTCTTATAACTATAATTTATTTGAACAAATCCCTGTTGCGTTACACGTTTTTATTGATTTGTATGTATTTCTTATAATATTTATTATTGTTTTCTCTTATCTATGAAAACTATGATTGTGCCTTAGTTAGTATAATAGTACATTATGATACATGTGTGCTATGTTGATCATTATTCTCGAGGCGGTATTATTCGCGCGAGCCGCAGGCGAATGCGATAAGGAAGCCGAGCGTATAATGATCAATGCACACGCGTTTCATACGACGTTTTTCAACACACTTGCAAGAAAAAAAACAGACTTGTATTGATAAATATTAACTTGTATGGAAAATGGCGCGCTGGATTTATCTTTCCGCATAGCCAAGCCAGCACTAGCAATGCGCGCGCAAGTGTAAATAAAAGCACTGACCACAGAGCATGTAGGCCAGTGCCTACATGCTCTGTGGTCAGTGATTTACTTTTTATTTTTTTATATAGCGGTCTGTTGTCAGTACAACAGACCGCTATATAAAAAAAAAAAAACACAAAACAATTGTAGTTTAGTTAGTAGTAGTAAAGTACTATTGGCATAGAGACATATACATTAGTTTAGTGAGAATCCGCAATAATAGAACGCCAGTCACGGTCTTTTCCGTTTGGTTTCGGAAGGGACCACGGACAATTTTTTTAACTTAAGGTGGATAATTAAAATTTTCTTATTTGTAATTTGCAGGAAGTATCAGGTTGTATCTTGATCAAATATCATTCGCGACTATAATTTATATGTATTTACATAATTATAGTCATTAGAATAGAATCTTTCAAGTTAGATTTTTCCCTAAGAACTTTTCCATAAGAAAGATGTATTAATGATTCGAATGATTATCATTGTGTAAAGTCGTACCTGTTTATAGTCGCAAATCATATTTTGATCAAGATACAACCTGACACTGACCTGAAAATTGCAAAATAGCTAAGAAAATTTGAATTTCGCAGTCTACCACTGCGCATTCACCTCAAAATTGTCCGTGGTCCCTGCGCATTCACCTTAAGGGGGAAGCGCTAAGGTAGCCCGCGAAATTCACATTTTCTTAAGTTTTTTGGAATTTTCTGGTCAGTATTAAGTTGTACGTTGATTAAAATATGATTCGCGGTCGTAACAAATATGTATTTACAGAATTTGTTACGGCCGCGAATCATATTTTAATCCTTACATCCTTTTATACCTTACAGTATTAAGTTGTACGTTGATTCATATTTAATTGAATCATATTTTAATCAACGTACAACTTAATACTGACCAGCAAATTGCAAAAAACGTAAAAAAAAATTAATTTCGCGGGCTACCCTGGCGCATTCGCCTTAAGGTAAATACATATTAGTTAATTTTGGGACCAAGGACAATACAGACTATTTAAAAAAAAGTGAATTATGAGATTAAATAAGCGCGCATCTCCGACTAGTAAATAGTTATCTGTGGAAATAAAGCACATGTGGATTAAAGTAAAGAAAAAGCACGCGTTTTTAATACACTGCATTATGGACCTAAAAGCGGTTCAATAAGAGCCACTTTACGAGCAAGTGTGTTGAAATAGTACATTATGATACATGTGTGCTATGTTGATCATTATGCTCGAGGCGGTATTATTCGCGCGAGCCGCAGGCGAGTGCGATAAGGAAGCCGAGCGTATAATGATCAATGCACACGCGTTTCATACGACGTTTTTCAACACACTTGCGAGGAAAAAAACAGATTAGTATTGTTAAATATTAACTTGTATGGAAAATGGCGCGCTGGTTTTGTTTTTCCGCATAGTCAGCACTAGCAATGCGCGCGCAAGTTTAAATAAAAGCACTGACCACAGAGCATGTAGGCACTGAACAGACCGCTAAATAATAAAAAAAAAACACAAAACAATTGTAGTTTAGTTAGTATGGAATTAGAAAGTACTATTGGCATAGAGAAATATACATTAGTTCAGTGAGAATCCGCAATAATAGAACGCCAGTCAGGGTCTTTTCCGTTTGGTTTCGGAAGGGACCACGGACAATTTAAGGAGAACGGACAGTGGTAGACCGCGAAATTCAAATTTTCTTAGGTTTTTTGCAATTTGCAGGTCAGTGTCAGATTGTATCTTGATCAAAATATGATTCGCGACAATAACAGGTACGGTGGGCTGCATCAATTGGGTACCACAGTTGCATTAAAATTTTCATACAACTGGGGTACCCAATTGATGCAGCCCACTGTACATATTTAGAAAATTATAATCATTAGAATCATTAATATATCTTTCTAAGTTAGATTTCTACCACCAACCACCAATCTCTTATGGAAAAGTGTTAGCGGTAGAAATCTAACTTAGAAAGATGTATTAATGATTCTTATGATTATAATTCTCTAAATATGTACCTGTTATTGTCGCGAATCATATTTTGATCAGGATACAACCTGATACTGACCTGCAAATTGCACAAAACGTAAAATTTGAATTTCGCGGTTTCAACTACCCATTCACCTTAAGAGCAAACTAGTCGCGAGCTCGAACTCACTGGTGGTCATGGCCAAAAATCACGTTGTCTTATCTGGCTTCGTGGCCGACTGAGCTAGTATCAGTGATGAGCAGTTAGACGCTAGTCTACATGAAAAAAGTCTAGTTCTCACCCACAGAAATACCATTCCGAACTGATAGGCGCGGAAAAAAAAATTAAAAGTGCTTCGGAAAAAAGTGTTTTATGAAAAAAATAATGCGTAAATCAATTAAAAATAAAGTTTATTGAACTCTTCGATAACTGAACTTTGTCGGTGCGGACTTGGTTTTGAAGATTTTACAGTTCTTATATTACTTATTTACACCCAAAGTTACGTTAAAAATAGCAAGAAAAACGAATCTTTGTTGGCTCATAACTTTTTAATGGCTTTTTATTTTACTATTCTGTTTCCGTACAGACAACATTAATAATAAGACAAAACGATATCATGCTTAACTTTGGATGCACAATGTCAAACAGTGGAGTAATACACTCCCGAAATTTGTATGGAAAAAATATCGACTAGAGTCACCTTAAGGTGGATAATTAAAATTTTCTTACGTTTTTTTGTAATTTGCAGGTCAGTATCAGGTTGTATCTTGATCAAATATGATTCGCGACTATAATATACCTATATGTATTTACAGAATTATAGTCATTAGAATAGAATCTTTAAGTTACATTTTTTCCCTAGGAACTTTTCCATAAGAAAGATGTATTAATGATTCGAATGATTATAATTCTGTAAAGACGTACCTGATAGAGTCGCAAACCATATTTTGATCAAGACACAACCTGACACTGACCTGGAAATTGCAAAAAATCTAAGGAAATTTGAATTTCGCGGTCTACCACTGCGCATTCACCTTAAATTTCCGTGGTCCCTGAAACATTAGTTAATTTTGGGACCAAGGATAATACAGACTATTTAAAAAAAAAGTGAATTGATGAGATTAAAAAAGCGCGCATCTCCGACTAGTAAATAGTTATCTGTGGAAATAAAGCACATGTGGATTAAAGTAAAGAAAAAGCACGCGTTTTTAATACACTGCATTATGGACCTAAAAGCGGTTCAATAAGAGCCACTTTACGAGCAAGTGTGTTGAAAATAATGTTATAGAGGTAAACCAGTGCGGTAATGAAAATCTGATGATGTTGCCACAAAACCAGCACCTACAAAGTAGTTTATTTACAGTGTTACAATTTCAGCACGTAATTTGCGGTTTTATGAGGGGTTTTGTGTCTTTTACGTAACAGGCTATTAACACAGATTAATGACGTGATTCACTCTAGAGAATTGAAAGTTAATTTTATTTTATTTTTATTTTATTTTATTTTGGCAACAAACAGTCATGTACTTACAAACAATATTACCTATAAGAAAATTGGTTCCTTACAAAAGACCTATAGTGCCGACAATGTGGTATAGTTCTAAAAATATGAACAATAAACTCTTACCAAGGAAAGACGTGCAAGAAATACATTTAATTTTTGTCGTCGTCGTCGTCGTCGTTTCAGCCGATAGACGTCCATTGCTGGACATAGGCCTCCCCCAATTTTGGGGGGGGGTTTGCCATACTCGCCACGCTTGGCAGGCGGGTTGGTGATCGCAGTATGGTATGATGGTGGAATAAATAGAGAACGCTGCTGCCCATTCTCCGGTAAGATCCTTAGTCGCCTTTCACGACACCCACGGGAAGTAAGGGGTGGTGCAATTCTTTAAGTCCGGCACCACACAGACAATTATTTTTTGTATCAGAACTAATTTTTTTTAAACTGGCTCATCATTTTCTAGCCGCTCCCATCTCACACATATGCAATTTGAGCATGTCGACAGGAGTAGTTCCAGTCCAGTTGAAAACAGCAAATATCTGCCCGATCTACAAAGCTGGAGACGCATCTGTTCCATTCAATTACAGGCCTATATCTCTTCTTACGTCTCTGTCCAAAATTCTGGAGAAGCTGGTGAACAAGAGACTATTAGCGTACTTAGAAAAGAAGCAACTGCTATCGGCCAATCAGTACGGTTTTCGAAATGGCAAATCAACGGAGGACGCAGTCTCGAAGTTGGTGGATCATGTCATTGATAACCTTGACAAAGGCAAAAAATGTGCCGGCGTCTTCCTTGATCTTGCCAAGGCCTTTGATACCGTGTCAAGGCCCATACTGATCAAGAAGATGGAACGCTTAGGTATCAGGGGCATTGCATTGGAATGGTTTACCTCATATCTTTCCGAACGTGAACAGAAGGTTTGCCTAGGTGATTTTCAGAGTACCTTTGCGAGAGTGGAATATGGAGTGCCCCAGGGTAGTGTCCTTGGCCCCACCTTGTTTCTCTTGTACGTTAATGGTCTTTGCTCACTCAATTTAGACAACGCGTAAATATCTGCGTACGCTGATGATACAGCTATTATTTTCCATGGCGACACTTGGGAGGAAACCTACAGTGCTGCAGAGGCTGGAATGCAGAAGGTTACCAGTTGGCTGCAACACAATCTGCTTACCCTTAATGTTCAAAAAACAAAGGTAGTTAATTTTTCTGTAAGCATAAAAACAGCTGCCCCTAAACAATTTGCACTCAAAGCCCACCAATGCAATTGTAGTCTAGGGGATAGCTGCAGTTGCCTTGTTTTTGAAAATGTTAATAGCATCAAGTATCTTGGTATTGACATAGACCAACACCTGACATGGGGAAAGCAAATCCAATCAGTTACTTCGCGCGTAAAGAAACTTTTATACATATTTAAAAGACTTCGATCTATAGCTGACAAGGATACTCTCAAGATGACTTATCTGGCTTTATGTCAGTCTGTGCTTGGTTACTGCATAATATCTTGGGGTTGCGCTGGCAAAAGTTATCTGATTACTGCTGAGCGTGCACAGAAGGCTATCCTTAAGGTCGCTCATAGATTAGGAATCCGATACCCCACTGATATGTTATATCGAGAGACGAGAGTGCTTACGGTGCGCCAACCGTACATTTTATCAGTTCTACTTAGATTTCACAAAACAGCGGCTGCCACAGAGGTAACGGACCAGCGCACACGTAGAAAACCTAAGTGGAACAGAGCTTTCTGCAAACTTAAATTTGGCAATAAGGCTTTCTCTCGTATTGGACCATACCTGTATGAAAAAGTCAACAAAAAGCTTGATATCTACCCCCTGACAAAGTTTGGGTGCAAAAAACAAGTCCAGGTTTGGCTGCTTGGGCTTAACTATGATGAAACGGAAAATCTTTTATCATTCAACTAATAAAGTTTTCATCACCATATACACGCTAACACTCATCACGTGCATACTTACACTCTTACGTACACACTCACACTCATCACATACATACTTACACTCAGCACACACACAAATACATTTGGTTACCTTTTAGTTATATGTTTATATTAATTATACCTACTGAAACCGTTGCATTTTTAACATATCTTAAATAATACATATTATCTGTCGAAAGAGACTGGATCCTGCGACACAGGGTATCCTAGTGCGGGATCCAGTGTCATACCTAAATATTGTAACTTGTTTATGAATCAATAAACTTATTATTATTATTATTAAATGTTCAATGCAACTTAATTTACAAAGTAAACTGAAGGTAGACAGAGTAAAATATAGAGTGAGTTAAAATTATGTGACATATCTACCTTTAAGTTTCTGTTTAAGGCTATTAAGAGAAATGTTAAAAAGATCTATGTTTGTAAATTCTCTATTATAATTGTTAGAGGAATGATATATAAATGAATTACGAGTGTATGTTTTATGCAGTCGAGGAGGAACAAAGAGTGGTGTTGTACGTGAGGGGCGTACGGGTAGGCGAGCGTGTGCTTTCAATGATATTTTACCAAGTAGTGATGGTGAATCAGTAAATGAGTTTAAAATCTTGAACAGTTGAATGATGTCGAACATATTACGTCTGTTACATAGATGGTGAGGCGTGTAAATAGCCTGCACCTTTGATGAGTGTGGTGAGAAAAATTCGAAATAAGAACTTAACTCACGAGCATAATGGCGGACCTCAAAAATAAGATAATTTCCCTATTGATGAATCCCTTTATAAACCAATAACAACATTTACAGCCGCTAACATGCCCAGATACCTTGAACATCCAGAGATCCCACTCAGACCCAGGGTGATGGGAAGATATCTCGTTCATGAGCGCATGATGGCGGTAGGTCTATAGCGGCCGGCCGGCTCGCAAACCTTCTTAGATGCACCGGTGGGATGGTTGAAACTCCAAAAATCAACACTGCACTATAAGTTCTCAACAAAGCACAGATGCAGGTCCGATTATTTTACGAGTATCGTCAAGATTTCACCAAAAAAGGAATATTCAAAATTCGGAGCAATTCACACCCGCCATTCTCTGTCCGGGGCGGACACACACACTAAAAAACCGTCGCGAAGGCCATCTATCGGCATCTAGCGAGAAACTCAAGAAAGTTCCGATACATGGGTGCTGCGACAAAAATATTGGATGCCAGGATTCATCAATTGAGAAGTTAAAATATTTAATTTGAAACACTGACATAATTATTATATTATAAGAAAAAATCCTAAAATGTTCTTATTTATTTTTTTATATTGAAAAAAAGCATTGACGCTTCACCAGTAGACTTATCAGTTTATGCCTATGCATTGCGTCTTCGTACGCAGCGTCGTAAGTATTATTGCGGTAATTAAGTGATTTTAAAAACTTTTTTTGGATCCTTTCTATCCTATTTATATGTATATTAAAACATGGGCTCCATAGAGTACTACAAAAGTCTAGAATAGAGCGCACAAATGAAAAATAAAGAATTTTTAAAGTGATAACTTTTTTAAACGGTTTACTAATTCTTAGTATAAAGCCAAGGCTGCGAAATGCAGAGCTAACTATGTGGTCTATATGATGGGTGAATTTTAATTTGGAGTCCATAATGATCCCAAGGTCTCTGATGGTGAAAACTCTTTTAAGAGTTAAGCCATTTATGGCGTAGTTGAAATTTAATGGGTGAGTTACGTTACTTAGTTAGAGCATTTTGACATAATGCAACATTTATCTATGTTGAGAAAGAGTTGATTTGCTGTACAATCATTATGCAAATTTATTAATAATAGTACATTTATGATATCCAAGGACGAGATATTTATTATAAAGGTTCCCTAGTAGATAAAAGCATATTATTATAAAGGTTCCCTAGTAGATAACTAGGTTTTAATGCTCTCAACAGCCTACATTGCAAATTCAATTCGCTTTATAACACACCAAACGAGCCTTTCACATACAATTATGAGGTAACACATAAACTGTAGGATGACTTCACAGTTAGGTGGTTCACCCTCACATTTACATATTCGAGTGAATATTATCTTTGTTCACATCTTGTAGAGTGGAATGAGAGTTAATTCCACTCTAAAAGATATGAACAAACACGCGTGAATGTGTTACATATGGCAACAAGTTACTCACGTGAGAACTTAGAAGATCCTTGTGATTTTACAGAAAAGTTGCTTGCGAAGAAAAAAACGAAATGAGCTTGAATATTCCTTTGATACTTTGAAATCTTGTAGCATTCTCGTGCGAAGATTTGTAAATTCAAATAATTTCCGTTTATATATTTCTTGTTCCATCTATCCTCCGTTCACCTCAAATTAAACTGATAAGTGACGTGTCTGACGTCACAGGATGAACGGATCACTTTCCGCTAAGTACGCAGCGACTCGGGGTGTCTACATAATTTATCACACCTTGCGTGCGGATGATATTCTTGTGGATGGTTAACTATGTAAATACCTATGTCGCCTACAGTTTCTGACAGTAAAGAAAATTCTGTGTATAAAGTTATTAATTCCTTAAATTCAACTAACTCAACTGGCTATGACAACATTAATACAAAGATTCTTAAGCGTTGCTCTAAATATATATCTCGCCCGCTGGCCCACATTATTAATTTATCGTTTTTTCAAGGTTTATTCCCCACCAAACTAAAGTTTTCTATTGTTAAACCATTATATTAAAAAAAACTGGCCAAGTGCGAGTCGGACTCGCACACGAAGGGTTCCGTACCACAAGGCAAAAACGCCGAAAAAAACATGTTTGTTGTATGGTAGCCCCCCTTAAATATTTATTTTATTTTAATTTTATTATTTATTATTAAAGTTAAAATACAATTGAGTATTTTGTGAATATTTCAAGTGCCTACCTGTTGCCGTTTTTGATATCGAGCAAAAAAGAGCAAAAAAATCGCGTTTGTTGTATGGGAGCCCCCCTTAAATATTAATTTTGTTTTGTTTTTAGTATTTGTTGTTATAGCGGCAACAGAAATACATCATCTGTGAAAATTTCAACTGTCTAGCTATCGCGGTTCTTGAGATACAGCCTGGTGACAGACAGACGGACAGACGGACAGACGGACAGACGGACAGACGGACAGACGGACAGACGGACAGACGGACAGACGGACAGACGGACAGACGGACAGACGGACAGACGGACAGACAGCGAAGTCTTAGTAATAGGGTCCCGTTTTTACCCTTTGGGTACGGAACCCTAAAAAGGAGATAAAAATGATATGAACAATTATCGTCCTATTACTCTAATACCCGTAATTTCTAAGATTTTTGAAAGAATTATGTACAATAAGTTACACTCCTTTATAATAAAACACGCAATTTTAAAAGAGGAACAATTCGGTTTCAGGAAGGGTAAATCAACAACTCTCGCATGTTTTTCTCTCATGAAAAAGATTACATCAAGTCTTAACGAAAAAAGGTCAATAGCATCAATATTTCTTGATATGTCAAAAGCTTTTGACTTCGTAGATCACAAACTGCTTCTCTACAAATTGAATCGCTATGGTATAAGGGGAAATGCATTAAACTGGATAAAAACTTATCTGTATAATCGCCAGCAATGTGTAGAAATATCTAGACGTAATATATCAGAAAAAATTATATATAGATCTGCCTATCGTCAAAACTCCTGTGGGGTTCCCCAGGGTAGTATATTAGGACCCTTTTTGTTTTTACTATATATTAATGATTTGCCCAACGTGACCCCATATTCGTGCATTCTGTAGGTACGCCGACGATACTACCCTTAGTATTGAACTCATTGACAAAAATATCACCAAATACGAAAAAGAGATCAACGACACACTAAACAAAATAATAGAATGGTTAAAACACAATAATTTACATGTCAATATCGGTAAAACTAAACTTATACAGTTCCAAACTTATCATAGCAAACATCACGGATTAAAAATAAGATATGCAAGTGACACTATAGAAGAGGTTGAAAATGCTACTTTTTTAGGTATAACTTTAGATAAATTTTGCAACTGGAAAGAACATATTGAAAAATTATGCACTAAGTTGCAAAGATTTGTATTTGTTTTAGGCAGAATAACTCGTGTAGCTGGTATCAATGCAGCACTTTATGCTTATCATGGTTACGTAGCATCAATTCTACGATACGGTATTATCATATGGGGCAATTCTGTGGATTTTATTAAGGCATTTCGAGCCCAAAAAAAATGTATTCGATCAATAACCAAAGCCCAACCATTAGATAGCTGTGTCCCACTCTTTAAAAGTTTAAAAATATTACCACTGCCATCTTTATATATATTCGAACTTTGTATCTTTGTACGTAAAAACATAGGTTTATTTAAATTACGTAATGATGTTGTGGTAAGGAAAAGCAGAGATATCCACAAATTATGTGTACCTCAACAACGAATTAAACTATTCTCCAACAATGTTTACTGTATGGCAATTCGTATTTATAATAAATTACCTAATGTTTTTAAAGATCTTAATTTCATGACTTTTAAAAAGAAATTATTTGACTTTCTATTATTTAAGTGTTATTACTCAACAGATGAGTTTTTAAATGAAAAGTTTGACTCTAAATTTAAATTGGACGACGAATTGCCCTTACATTCGTAATGATTGAATTTAATTGAATACCTATGACATTGTATTGAATAATTCTTAACACTGTATTTTATTAACTTCTGACATTATATTTAGTATTCCTTGACATTATATAACTCTTGACATTATATTTAGCTTGCCTTGACATTGTATTTAATAATTCCTGACATATTTAGTATACCGTTAAATGGCATTCAATAACTCTTGACATTCTAATTAGTATGCTTTGACACTATATGCAATAATCCCTTCAAATTGTATTTAATATCAGATAATGTTTTCCTATGTTTGTCAATTGATTATGATTTCATTTAAATTTTTGAAAATATTTGTACGCTGGAAACAGCAGAATATTTTGGACGTAAAATTGTAGTAACACCTTGTAACAACAATATTCTAACAAATAAACTTATTATTATTATTATAAAGGCATAGTAGGAAATTTGCTATTTTCTGTTCTACTTATGTTGTACCCATCTGTTATAAGAGGCTGGCTTGCACTTCTTGAGCAATGTTATCGTCATACTTTAATATAATACAAAAAAAAAAACAATTAGAACATATCGCATGAATCTAATCTTAATATATTATTAAGCTAATAAATAAATTTTTGCTATTCAATCAATATTTTATAACTTTTGCAAACATCAACAAAAAACCGCCGCTTTCAAAACAAAGTTCTCCAGTAATAACAATATTTTAGGAATATTAATAGAGTTTATGGTCACAATGAATTCTGATCTCGTTAATAAAAAGCGGCAGGCGGCGTAATTTCTATTGAATTCTGTCAGCCTATTTTTGTACATTTCGCCTCGTGCCTAGAAATCACGAAGAGTAAGAAAATTATTTATAGGTACCTACTTACCTACTTATTATGGTGGCGCAATTTCCTTGTAATATCATCTTGGTAGAATTTATTTAAGGGTTAACAATCAAATACTTGGAAATAAATGTCATTTTGTAATAAATAATAACGTTGTGTATGTATAATGTTGTTATGTTGGTAATACTAGCAGCACCCAGCGGTTTCACCCGCATAATTTTCGATTCCGAGCAAATATCGGGACAAAAAATATCCTGTGTTAATCCTAATTATAAACTATCTGTGTGCCAAATTTTATCCTAATACGTGCAGTAGTTTTTGCGTGAATGAGTAACAAACCTCCATCCATCCATCCATAATCACAAATTTTCCCGTTTATAATATTACTAGCTGCGCCCCGCAGTTTCACCCGTATAAGTTTCGATCCCGTAGGAATATCAGGATATCAAAGCCTATATGTTAATGCAGGGTGTCAGCTACCTCCACACAAAATTTTATCAAAATTGGTCCAGCAGTTTGAGCGTGAAGAAGTAACAAATATATAAACACACACACACACCCCCACACTCACAAACTTTCGCCTTTATAATATTAGTGTGATATTATTAGTATGAGTAGAATAGTAGCATAAGGTAAATTTATAGTCGTATTAAGTCTACCTTATGTGAAACGTGTACATGAATTGAAAATGAATGAATCGATTCAATTTTGACATTTTTATCTAACATATAGCTAACAAATAATCTTATTTCATCACAAAACTATTCGTACATTGTTACACAATGTAGTTTTGTTCTTTTCCACTTAGAAATCCCTTGTTTGTTTTCCGATGACAACATAAAGTCGACTTATCTGATTAACCACTAAGCAACTTTTACAATGGGAGAGCTACATAACTTGTGTCTAGATCCCGATATTATTATAGAGATTTTCCAACAAAATACGGAAAGTCTATAATGTAAATAGTCATAAATAATTAATCTTGTGTAACTTTATCAATTTCTCTCTATTCTTATATCAATATTACTCCAATAGTTTCGTTTCTTATAGATTGTGGTTCTATTCACTGCGTACTTTATCTTCTATCGATATTTGTATGTATATCATAAGTTCTGCATAATGTAATGTAGGTGTTATATATTTGCGGATATCCTCAGGTTTATGTACACGCGTGTTCGTGACGTGCGTGAGAGGGACGACTTGAAGTAAAGCAGTACTTGTCCTGTAGTGCGAACCAATTAAGTTTAAGAGCGTGCCCATAACGTAACAGATTTAAAACATATTATAATTATTATATTTTATTTTTAAAGTTGAATAGATCAGATTTATAATAATAATAATAATAGGGATAATCGTCGGTTGGTGCCGCATTTCATTAAAATTTCCTAAGGGGCCTCTGCGAGTTGGCTTCGGCCCCTCGTACGCCTTCCAAAGGACCGGGACCCAACGGTTCCGAGAAAAAAGAAAAAATAATAATAATAATTTATTTATTTATAAGACAACGATGGTCCACTGTGTTAGTAACAATTTTATTTAGCCTATGTTAGTACTTAATAACTAAAACAAGAAATTAACAAAATAAATAATAAAAGAAATAATGGATTCAGGACCGCATTACTCGCACATGTAGCCTTGTCCAATGCTCCATGAACGAGCAATCCACATCCATTCTCCCTGCAATAAGCTGCAGGAAGCTGTTGGGGCTGCCCCGTATGCGGCGCATCAGAGACGCAATTCTTTTGCGATGTATCGCTTGAAAGCCATCCACTTGAGCGTCTGCAAACATACCTGATGCGCTACAAAAGCGTGGCAACCCCATCAACATCCTGAACGCGTTATTATTGAACGTGTTATATAATGATTAGGAGTTCTATTTATTATTCATTCTTATTCATGCTCTAAAAATATTGCTCTCTCAAACCCGTTCCAGGTTTTTTCCACAATTTCCTGCAAGTTTAATGGAGACACCTTATTTCGTACCGATCGTGACTTTTCGCGGTAAACGTTTATCTTCTAGTCAGTCACAATTTGGAGCTGCATCAAATTCGAGTTATCCATACTTACTCATTTGTCGATAGGAGTTTTGTCTTTCTGAGAATTTTATTCTGCCATTTATTGCAAAAGAATAATTTCTACAATAGCAAATAATGTTAAGACTTCAAAAAAAAAGCTGATAAATATTCTATAGCAACTTATGTACGCAATACTCTCGAGAAAACATCGGAAGCACCACTATTAAATTATTCAGACCACTATTACACGCCCGCAGTAGAATTAACAAACTCCAGTTTTATTTTAACTACTTCCTGAACACAGCTTCAATAAAAACAAAACTTCTTTAACTACGGATGGTCCTAATAAAAATAAGTCCTACCCTCCAAACAGATTTTCAGTTCCATTTACTTGAGCAGTCCGAGTTTATTCAGGTAACATCGCTGAAGCAAATGTGCCCAAGTTTCAGCATCAAACTACTACTGTATGCGTCTATTAGATCTCAGAGACTGTTTCAGATTGTTGATAAAATAAAAAAGAAAGAAAGGAACACCTACAATCTCGAAGGACAGGTTCATGAGGCAGACCCTCATAAACTGTAGTTGTTCTCTTGTGAGGTTTCCTTAACCTTTTAACCGCTTGGCTAAATATCAATTGCCGTGGCCCTAGCGCGCGGCTACAAATCGATAAAATATCATCATCATCTGCCTAGCCTTTTCCCAACCATGTTGGGGTCAACTTCCAGTCGAACCGAATGCAGCTGAATACTTAAATCGATAAACCTACAATAAATAAGGAGGAGCAATCGTAGAATAGAACGACAAAATCATGCATGTTCTCTGTCGCAGAAATACGACACGAGCGGTAGGGGCACGGAAATATGTGTCGCATAAATGCGACACAAGCGGTTCAAAGGTTAAATTTCTTAGCATTTGCATTAGTATTATTTCTCATTTCCGTTTAGGTTTCTACTTGATTATTTTGGTCTTACCTCCTATTATAAAACAAAAACGACATTATCAGCCGTTTACCTACTACGGAGGCAAGAGCCACACATAACAATCTAAACATCTTCATTAAACGACTGATGTTATTAAAATTCCTTAAATGTGTTCTCGGTACACGGCTTCATGAAACTGGAATCAATTTCTCCGGCTGCCATATAATGTTGTTGATTTTTTATACGCTAAGAGCTAACATGATGCTTGGATTCGTGTTTTTTATCCTTGTAATAATATGAACGAATAATACGAGCTAATTATTTTGTGACCAGTTTTTGTTTTCACTGGAAATAAAAAAAACATTTAATATTTGTTACCTATCGGCATTATTGCATTATTCAAATAAGTAGGCTTCAATTAAACTTCTAACCATTTTTATTTGTATCATTTACGAAGTGATATTTTTAAACGTTTTATAAGCAGCGTAGCGTTTATTTTATGGTGAGTCTCGGTTCCTCAGCCGCTAACAGGAGGCCGTAAGACCAATCAACAAAGTTTCACTATGTTGTTCTCACACAGGCTCACTTGATACAAACAAGGCAATGAATAGGTTAAGTTTCCGGTGAAGGCGAATAAGCCTCCTCGTGTAGCGCAGTTTGTTCCGCCAATTACCCAACTGAACCGAGCGCTCGGCGCATCCTGGACAGTTACACCCAACACCTTATTTGACTGGCTATTTCTTCCCTTGCGGTGGTAGGGCTAACGCCCGCCTGGTTTGCGACCACCCTGCCACCGGAGTCCGGCGTAAAGCAGCCTGCTGTGTTTCGTCGATGCGTCGGAGTTCCAGTGCCTTAGGCATCTTCTGGGCATGCTCGTTCCATCATAGATGTCATCCATCGCTTTCCATCAGGCGGGATCGACGTCAAGAGCGGACCTATTCAGCAATAAAAAAAAAACAGACTGTACAGAGGCAATTAGCCAATCGGTTGGCGTTTACCGATATATTGTTGCAATATTATGAGAAAGAAATGTGATTGTGAGGCAAGTTTTACAAACATATATTATCCATACTAGTGTGTCTGTCTATATGTTACCTTTCACTCCTAAAATACAGAAGAGAGGTAGATTGTATCCTGGGGAAGGACATAGGATAGTTTTTATCCCGATATTCCCACGGGATCGACACTTATGCGGGTGAAATCGCGGGGCGCTGCTAATCTCTTATATATAAGCCGGTAACTTTTTAAGGGATAAAACCGTTTGAATCTAGACATTTTCCTTGTAACAAAACTAAGAAAAATGAAAGAAAATCGTGTGCTTTTTGTTCTGTTACGACTTTGAATATCAGTGTTTGCTCTCACTTGATCCTACCGCTGAGGTTTATTCAAGTACCTGGTAAATATTTTATTTATCGCTGGCTTTTACAAAAAGATTGTATACTGAAATTACCCCAGGATCTTGTATTGGGTCGAGTGTATAAGGTCAAAATGTTATGTTTAGCCATAACAATTGGAAACCTCAGTACAGTAAACCTAATATTTAACATTTTCTTACGTTAATATTCCTTTTAGAAAAATCATATTCCTCAAAATAAAACACAGACCTCCAGATAAATTCCTTAAACCCTATTGTACTTTCCCTGAAGCGATTTCTTTATTTTGTCTCAAACAAGGACCCTCTCGCCGAGTCCTTCGCCAGTTGACCGATGAGGTACCGAACGTGAGGTCAAACTTAAAATGGTTGAAATTTCTACCGTAAAGTTTGTATTATTAAATGTCTTGGAAAATGAAAGAATTATAACTATGATGCAATGTGCAGGTGTACGTTGAACTTAAAAACAGATGTGTAGATGTGAATCTTTTGTTTCCGTAGGTACTTTTTATGTCGTCGCGGATAAGTGCTTTTCCACCAAGTACCACACAAGTCTTCAAAGCCTATGTTATACTTTTACTTTCATAGTGTTATAATTTCCTAAAAAGACAAGAAACATCGCTTCAATTTATTACTTAGGTATGTCGATACAGCGTAACAAAGTTAAATACTGTTGCTACGTTGTTGTGTTACATATTTTGTGACCCTTTTTCAATTAAAGTTTCTGATGATAATATATTACGGTTACTCCGAGAGCGACCTTTGACTTATAAAACACCGTAAATAAATAACATTTTTTGTTATTTATTTACGGTGTTTTATAAGTCATATAGGTACATTTGCAAACTCAAAGTCCATTTATTGTGAAGCTGACAGTATAAATCATCGTTTGTATTTATTTAATCGTTCCATTTAGCTGTGCCGAGCGTTAGAGGACGAAATGGAAAATTTGTGCGCACATAACATTTTACAGTAACACTCGTCGACTGTTTTACACTGGAATATTCTATGTGTGCTGAATGGGATCGGGATTTTTGTTTTATCTGAAAAAGTACAATCAATCAATCAATCAATCAATAACTTTATTGTGGATCATAGGTAGGTACATAATACAGGTCTTAAATAATTAGATGTGATCAGCTATGTCCCGCCCTTAGGGCATACAATAGTTAGGCACATAATAAATTAAATTAAGTTTACTTACATTATTGTTACAAATTTTTAAGAAAAATATAAAAATATAACGGAACGAATTTGAGTAGGTATACATACAGTGGGCCACTGAACGCATCATGACTGAGGGACACTGTATTGGAGCAGTGATTTGTCTGATAGGAAGTCTTTTATAGAGTAGTAGCACTTGTCTACTAACAGAACATGGAGAAACTATTTAAATTTGTTAATTTCCGTAATCATTCTGATGGGCCCCGGAATATTATTAAAGATGCGTGAAGCTGTGCAAAAGATACTTTCATGCATTAAATGAGTCTTGCAAGCTACTGTGCGCAATTTGTCCTTACGCCGTATACGCGTGTAATAATTATACATCTCAATATTATTTTTGACGAATACTGCGGCCTCAAATATATAGACACATGGCAGAGTTAATAAGTTCATCTTTTTAAAAAATGGCTTACAGGTGTCAGTTTCGCATAATTTAAATATAGCCCTGATGCAACGTTTTTGAGCAATAAAGGCACGCTCCTTGTCTGTACTGTTGCCCCAGAATATTACTCCGTATCTGAGGAGAGAGCTAACGTAACCGTGGTAAGCTGTTAATAAAGTAGGCTGATTCGCTATTTTACCTAATCTGCGAAGCGCATATGAAAACTGTCCCAGCTTTTTGCATACATGGTCAATATGTAATTTCCAATTAAGTTTGTTGTCAATATGTAACCCTAGAAATTTTGTTACTTCAGTTTCATCAATGACGCTATCTAAGTAATGGATTTTTAAGGTATCCGTACGCCGAGTTCGTATTCTAAAGTTCATTATTTTAGTTTTTTCAATGTTAATCATTAAATTATTTATTTTAAGCCAGTCTATAATTAATAATATTGTTTGGTTAATGTCAGATTCTAGATCAATTGTATTATCATTAACGAATAAAACAGTGCTATCATCAGCAAATAGTGTAATGTCATGATTTGTTACCGAAGGCATGTCATTTATATAAACAAGGAAGAATAATGGACCCACAATACTCCCTTGAGGAACGCCGAATTTAGCAGTTCCAGATTCAGAAACATATATTTCTTCTGTTTTAGTAATGGGATTTAACCTCCGTACTTCTGTAAATTGTTGTCTGTTGCTAAGGTATGATTCTATCAGTTTGTACACATTACCTCTTACACCGTATGCATACATCTTTCTTAAGAGGATCTCGTGGTCAACCCGGTCGAAAGCCTTCGACATATCCATGTATAACGCGACAGCCGGTCGCCCTTTGTCCAAGTTAGACATTACCTTATGTAAAAAGTTATACATTGCCACATTTATGGATTTGTTTTTCCTGAAACCATATTGACTGGGCGTTAGAATGTTGTGTGTTTCAAAGAAAGCATAGAGACAGTTAAACATTACCTTTTCAACAATTTTTCCAAAAACAGGTATCAATGCTATGGGCCTATAGTTGCTCATGTTAGCTTTGGGTCCTTTTTTAAATACTGGCTTTATAACCGATACTTTTAGTTTGTCTGGGAAAGTGCCTTCTTCAATGCATAAATTAATGATGAAGCTTAGTGGTTCAGATATAATATGAGCTACATCTTTAACAATATTTGTCATAATGCTGTCATAGCCGGCACTGGATTTATTTTTTAAAGCGATTATTATTTTATTAATGTCGTCAGGGATAGTCGGTGTCATAAAAATTGAATTAGAATTATATGTCAGTTTATTGGAAGATTTTTGGGGTACACTAGTATTATTATCATTGATGTCAAGAAAAAAATCATTAAATGAATTCGCAATGTCTTGAGGATTATTTATGATTTCATCATTTATAATTAATTGATTTACGCCTTCATTAGGATATTTATATTTGATCTCATTTATTACTTTCCAAGTAGCTTTGTTCTTATTTGTGGCAGATTTAATAAAGTAGTCGTTTTGAGATTTTTTTGTCAGTCCGATTATAGTTTTATACCTATTTGCATATGCTTTGAATGCAGTTTTGGAGGCTTGATTTGGATTATTCCTATATTGCCACAATAATTGACATTTACGTTTGCTGCATATTTTTAAGCCACGTGAGATCCATTTCGGTCTAGATTTGTTATGTATCCTAACTTTATGTAGAGGAAAACAGAGATCGTACAACATAATGAAATTATCATAGAATTTGTTGTAGGCACTATTCGCATCCGCGCAACTATAAACGTCGCTATTAGTTAGTTGTTTTAAATATTTTATAAATATTGCTCTATTATCTTGGGAGTAATCCCGTCTTAATATATACCAATATTTTATGGTGCAGGTCTTTTTGACCGGAACCTTTATGATTTGCGCATTATGGTCTGATAGCGCTAATTCCTTGATAATGCCTTTGCAAGCTCTTATGTTATGGGCTATGTTGTCCATGCACGTTTTACTAGCATATCTTGTTACTTGCTTAAATTTTAGTTTCAAATTATATCTAGTTAATAGTTCTATAAATTCACTGGAAAGTTTAGTATGCTTCAAAGTATCGATGTTGAAGTCTCCGCATATTACGATCTTTTTCCCGTTTGAACATAAGTTATTTAATATTTTATTTAAAGTTGTGAAAAAGCTGTCTATAGAGCCAGAGGTGTTGTTTGGTGGCCTATAAATGCATAGAACAATTATTTGGTGTTCCAATAGCTCAATTGCAGAACATTCTATTGTGTTGCTGATTGAAAGTTTTGTGATGTTATGAAGAATGCTATATTTCATATTATTTCTAATTAATATACAGGAGCCTCCGTGTCTGCTAACTCTCATATAATATGACGCAAGTTTATAATTTGGAATTGTGAGATATACTTCGTCACCGTCCGTCATGTTGTGCTCAGTGATACATAGTATGTCAACAGGATAGTCCTGGGTAGCTAACTCGTTAATACAAACAGAAATCATATCAGATTTACTAAGCAATCCATTAGTATTTTGATGAAGGATAGTGACAAATCTATGATCGAAATAAATTATTCGGGTTTGGGATTTCGCTTTTGTTACATTCCGATTCACCGTTACTTGATTTATTTATACAGTCTGTATTAATTCTATCTGTTGAGTTTTGGTCAGTATCTAAGTTAACTTGCACGTATTTACTTTCGAAAGACTTCTTATTTTTAATTTGACACATTTGCTCGTATTGCACTGCTTTGAAATGGTAATGAATACACAATATTTCTTTTAACAGAGACCTTGCAAGATTTAGTACATAATTGCGTCTATTTGGTGAAAATCTAGCGTAACCCATGTCCACGAACAATACATTTTTATATTTGTTACAGATAAAACGTAGTAAATAGTTAATTTTTGTTTTATTTAGAAACCTGTTACTGGGTACTTCACTTATAATCACATTAGTATTTGCAGTTGACGATAACCAGCGATGTAGATTTATATCGAAATCATAAGGGTTTTTATCGCAGCATCCGCCCAATATAATCACGTAGTCACTTTTTGTTAGTGTGCTGATTTCGCTCTTCGAGCTTTCCAAGATCTCACTCAGTGCAGCACCTGGTTTTAGATAGGAAAACACTTCGTAATCGGATCCAAGCAGGTTTTGTAGTATGTTGCGTAGACCCCGACCTTGTCCATCACCTAGGATAATTATTCTCTGTTTGTTGCTCTGAGTACTAAGTGGTGGGCTTTCTGGACTAATAGCACGATGTGTTTCCCTACACATTTTATTTTCAACGTAATAATGCCGGGTTTCCGATTGATTAACCGTGTTGCATTCGAATTTATCCTGCAAGGTGGGACGTGAGCTGGGGGTACTTATGCAGGTAATTTTAGGTAGTCGTAGAGGAGAATGACGAGGAGTGTTCACTCTCATGCTTAGTAATCGTCTCGAGATAGGAGATGAGTTATTTTCGCTCTGCGGGGTAGTGAAAGTAATTTTTTTCAGTAATTCAATTTGTCGTTGTTGTTCCTGTGTAATCTGTTTCAGCTTAGTATTTTCAGAGTTAAGATTTTCGATTTCATTGTCAGCGCTCTTTAATTTTTCTTTAATTTCATTTATTTCCCGCCTCAGGTCCTCGTAATATGACTGGTCATAGTTTTGCGCATCACTCTGGATACTCACCACAGTTGAATCGAACATGGTTGAGTTCAATAAATCTTGGCTAGCTGAAGACGATAAGTTCGTTTGTGATTGTGATTTTATCAATTTATTGCGTACAGTTATGTTGTCCATCTTGCCTGTCAATTTACCTTTCTGTTGATATTGATATTATTATACTCACGAAGCGTGGCGTAAGCTAAGTCTGCTATAAACGCGTAGTGTAAGCTCAAGATATTACAACAAGCGCCTAGTGTACGTGTAAGCGTTGAGCGTGTGTGCGTAGAAGCGGCCCATCTGCGGGTTGCCCTAGGTCAGGGACGCAAGTCATTGCATATTTTTCTAAAAGTTATTCACTGATTACTCACGGTTCTGTTGGAGTCCAGATGTGTTATATATATCACTCTTTGGTCCGTTTCACACGCTTTACAATGATATGCAGCACAACCGAATTGAGCAACTTTTAACCACTTTTTTTTTTTAATTTTACGTAGACAAAACAAATACGGTGCTAACTCTTTGAATCTCAACGGACGAACCCACACCAGTACAGTCAGAGAAAATTCAAAAAAGAACTTTTTGGTGTGTAAAAAACTGAATATCAGCCAAACATGGATTGTTTATTGAAAGTATCGTAATTCAAGATTTTAAAGTGTTTCCAATTTAACTTTAGCTAAGTTATTGAAACAGGTAAAATCTATTTGAGTAACTAAAACCATTTTCGTAAAGATTTTTTCAATGTTCTACTAAAGACGTTTATCATTAACATTTCAGAGTAAGCGCGCCTGCCGATCTATTTGAGTGACAGTGGAATATCCCTTTTAACCTTTGACCACCGTTATGAGGGATACTCAACTGTCATTCAAATAGATTGGCAGGCCATTTAACTCACTCATAACGTGTCCATCACACACGTAACCACTCGATTGCCATAACATGACATCAATATTCAATTATTCGTGGGTTCGATTCCCACCCAGGACAAATGTTTGTGTGATGAGCATGATCATTTGTTCTGTGTCTGGGTGTAATTTATCTATAATATGTATGTATTTAGAAATATATAAGTATGTTTATCAGTTGTCTAGTACCCATAACACAAGCTCTGCTTAGCTTGGGACTAGACGGCGTTGTGTGATAGTTGTCGAATATATTATTATTATTATTATTATTATTTATGGAAAAAATTAAGCCTTAATTTATTTAATGGAATACTGAAATGAAACATTCGGCCCTTTGTATACGGCACGGTTTCTTTAAAGAAAGAAAGAAGAAAGAAAATACGTTTATTTGCGGCAAACATGACGCATAAAAATAAAGACACAAATAAAAAAATAAAACAAAATGACAAAGAATGGGAACAAAATAATAAGTATTTATAAATAATAATAATTCCTTGGAGTAACTTGGGAATTAATGTATGAGATTCTTATCTTTTTAGAACAAAGGAATGGAGTACTTTGGGAATAACCCTGCGTCACATCTACGCACACATCTTTACATCTTTACGGTACAGCGTATAAACCGCGCCGTAGAAAAAAACGTGTCCGTCATCAAGTGAACACTGACGAACGTACTTGCACACGGCGAATAAACCGGCAAGAATCGCGTGTGTACAAAGCGCCTTAGATACTCGCGCATTTTCCATGAAAATTTTAATCCTGCTGTCGGTCGGTGGAACTGACAGTTGAATACCAAACGAAACATGTGGCAGGTTCACAGCTACGCTTCAGCAACGCTAGCTAAAAATAAAAATAGCATCACCTTGTAATATTTCTGATGATTGAAATAAATGCCGATTCAGATTGATTTATTGAATAAACTGCCAGTATCCTGCGTAACCGTCGGTTTTATAAATCAAGTAGGTACGTATGTAGGTACTTGACAAAATAATTTTATCGAAAAAAATAATTTTATATTTAAAATATATCACCAAGCAGACTAATTTATGTATCTAAACCCTATTTACTCTAAAATTTATGTTCTGAACCATATTTCTACTTGAAAAGGGTTCCAATTTTAACATTCCTGCTACCGAGAAAACCATTTAAATGACCTCATCGCTTACAAAGCCCGCACTGGTACATAATGAAGCAGCTAGACAGATATAAGTCTGTGTAATTCTTATCACTCTTGTGTTCCGGTCATGTTTTAGCTATGTTCCTGGGATAGCTATACTCACACGGCCTCTTATTGCTGCAAATATTATAGGTAGAGTCCGACCGAAAACGGAATTTTAGCAATTATTCTTTTGGTGTTGGATAGGTTTCTCTTTGGTAAAAGTAAAAGAAATGAAGTGTCAATCTTTTAGTCATATCACACCAAAACTTTGAACTTTTCTCTAAAACATTTTTAGCTGCATTTTCTCAGTTATTGTGCATATGCACATGTTGGATTGTGGATGTTCTTTGAATAAATGAACTGGAAGTATTGATTTGTCAGCATATTTTTGTTGCGACCCCAGCCGTCATCTAAATTCAGTCGGACTCTTAATAAAAGTACCCTCTTACGAGTACATTTCATTTTGATCCTTACCTTCCTTCAAAAATACGGATACGACCTAAACAACAGTTGACGCTTTATAATTGGAAATGCACTTCCAAACTTTGAAGTCTGTGGAGAGACGTACGACGTAAAACATTCGTTGTTGGAGTGTGTCCGGTCGGTCAGACAGCTAGACAACTTTTGATTGGAGTTCAAACGTTCTGGACGTCGGACTTTAAGCCTGCTTGATGCAAAGCTGTTACACATCACAGACTGCACGGTGTCGACGATTAGCAAATGTTAGCATACCTAGTGCTTACAGGAACAGTTACTGACTGCGTATCATCTTTGGGTTCCTACTTCGAAGTTTTGGAATATTGATTGCGGAGAATACATTAACCGTATATAATCATATTATATATCATTTCACAGAAAATAGAATCAAGGTCCAATTGTGCCGAGCTTTGATATACAAAGCGCTAGTAATTTGATAAATTAGCATAATGATGAGGCTTTTATGTGGCACACGAAGCATAACAGTGCATTTAGTTAATAATTTCAACGTAAGCGATTTCCTAGTGTGTTTGTGTACGTTATTCATTTCTGCATTTATTGGATACCATATGGATACAATTCCTTATGTAAGAGAGTTAACTTATAATAATATGTGGTTTATAAATCCCAAATATTTGGTTATTTTTTTTAAATGGAACGAATTTTGTTGTGTTTTTTACAGCAGATAATGTTGAAGTACTTGTTTGTATCAGACTATTGCAATGCAAAATAACGATTGAAAATATCAGCAATCATTCCGTTTAGGGTGATTGGTTTGCTATGCAGAGGAAGCTCATTGTAAACGATTTGTACGCAGTCGGAATCCACGGGCTACGAACCGCTACGATATGCTACGAGCCGCTACGACATGTCTTGCTACGAACGGCTACGTCAATAGTCGCTAGTACGATTCTAAATTCTAAGAGCCAGTTAAAGTGCTCGTAAAAATGTTAATTTGAGATACATATTTTGCTAACTTAGTAAAGCTATTTAAATATGGAAAATATAATTATAGCTTCGTTTATGACAGGTCTAAGAATATTTCTACAATGAAAAGGCATCTCTCCATAAAACAAAATTAATACATAACAAATTGATGCAATCCTCGATATTTTCAATAATGTTTGTGAATATTTTCTAAATTTCTCATCGTCAATTTAATTTCCGTTGTCCCTCGGTTTTTGTATTATCATTTGAGTTCAGACTAACAGTTGGTCGTTATTAAAGTAGCTTGCAGTTCGTATTCAGTTAAATACCCTTTGTATATTATTGTTTCCTTAACAAATCATTTAAATGGAACAAAATTATCAATGAAGTTAATTTATAGTGAGGTTTTTTTGTTTTTTTTTTAAATTCTTTTGTTAGTTTTTTTTTTTGGAACATAGCAGTAGATACAAACCTAAAACACGTACATAACTACTAACCTCAATTATACTAAAAACGGATAAACCCTAAAAGGAATTGAGCTAAAGTTAAATAGCCCTATAAAATTTTAAATCTTATTTTCATCAGTAAGAAACATATTGCTGTAACACCAGTTTCCAGTGTCAGTCGAGTCAAATAATGTGGTTGTAGATGTAATTTTGTGCTGCAGGCTCCGTAGAATATGGTCGACATAATTTATTTTCCATTTTGAATAATTTTGATCGTAAATACAAGAAATAAATGGAAGATGATGAAAGAAGAATATTGTAACTTTAATATCCTACAACTGGCATGACATAATGCAATACAAATGAAACCATTAATTTATACACATCCATGTGCCACATGTATGTTGTTCCTATTGAGTTTCATAAACAACGTCACGATAGGAATATTGAACGTGCCTCGAAAATACACATTTAATATTCGTTTGACAAGACCTATTTGAATGGATTTGATTTTGCGATTGAGCTGTGTTCGAAATCTGTGAAATGACAATGCAGTAAACACTGACTAGCCATTACTTGAGGATAGGGGAGTACCGTATCCGTTGGGAGTACCGACAGGAGTCCTCAGGATCCTACAATATTGGTATGGGAACCAAGAAAATGTTGTGAAATGGTCCAATGCACTCTCTGAGACATTTAGGTTAGAATGCGGTGTAAGACAGGGTGGTCTAACATCTCCTAGGCTATTTAGCACATATATAGATGGCCTACTCGTAGACCTCGGTAATATGCGGGTCGGATGTAGCATCCATGGTGTAATAATAAATAGTATCAGCAACGCTGATGACATGGCGTTGCTGGCGCCGACGGAAGGTGCCATAAATGAAATGCTGAGGATCTGTCAGGCGTATGCTGCATCACACGGACTTGTTTATAATGTTAAAAAGTGCGAGTACATTGTCTTTAGGGCCGGCGGCGGTGAATGCCCAGATACTATACCTGACATTACCCTAAACGGCTTGAACGTCAAAAGAATGACAAAATTCAAATATCTAGGGCATTTTCTCGCTGACGACCTTAAGGACAATGTTGATATTGAAAGGGAGCGTAGGGCATTGGCGGTCCGAGGTAACATGTTGGCCCAAAGATTCGCTCGGTGTAGCAATCAAGTGAAAGTAACACTTTTTAAGGCATACTGCCAGTGCTTTTACACCGGGAGTCTTTGGGTCAACTATATCAAAAGAACGCTGCATAACCTACGCGTACTTTATAATAATTTTTTTAGGATGCTGTTGGGACTGCCACGATGGTGCAGCGCTTCTAATATGTTTGCGCAAAACCGAACTGACGGCTTCCACGCCGTCATTTGCAAGAAAACCGCGTCGCTGTTGTCAAGGTTGCGGGCGAGTGGCAACAGCATTCTAAAAACTATGGCGGAGAGTATCGACTCTCCGATTATTAAGAGTTTTGTGGGTAGGACAATCCCAAAACATTAATTTGGGGATGTCTTTTTCTCAATACTATTTAAGCGGTCTTCTTCTTAACTGTATTTTAACTACTAACACTAGTAATAAGTTATAATATTGTTTACTAACACGCTGGATCTTTGTTGTCCGAAAATAAAGAATATTATTATTATTAGTCAAAGTTTACTGCATTTTCCTATTTATGTTTTTACAAATTCTCAGTTATGTGACACAAAGTAAAAGTATTAAGTAAGTAGTAAACATTGAGCAAATATATTAATTTCCTGAAAATAGTAAAAAAAAGTAGTTAATAGTTCAAACAATTTTTCAAGAAGGCTTGCCTAACCTAACTTTGTACATACTTGGCCTTTGATCCGGCCACACAGTGTTCAGTGGTCTGAAAACATTCTGTGGTGTTCTGAGGAATATTTTCGTGACCACTTACTTACTTTGATGGAATTTTCTTAGCAATAAGCTGGCAATTTTCGAATTATTTTGGGCCTGCTATTTAATTTAAGTAAAATTCTAATTTATTGCGGGCCACGAAGACCTTGGTCGGCTAATGCTTAGATAATTAATTAGTTCACGAGATAAATTAACTAAAAGACCCATGTACATTTTACTTTTACAAAACAGAACCTAAATTTCCACAGCAACATCATGAATTTTAAATGAGAATCCGAACAGAAAAAGAAACGAAACGATCTCAGAAAATGGTTTTAACGCCGCAATATTTTGGTTATACCAAGTGGTAATCGAAATGCTCTCAAGAAATACAAAGCCATAGCTTGTTTCTCTTTCTCTTCCCAACACTGCCACATAATACCGCCCCTGCCTGCCCAATCAATAGCCCAATTACTGCGCTCTTTTCTTCTACCCCGATTTAAAAATCGACTCTCGTATTCAGTAGATGATCGTTTGTGACTCAATCCCTGTTTTCATCTAGTCTAGTGTGCTCGATGTTACTGTTTGACATTCAGATTTGAGACTGCGTGCCTTACTCCGTTAGTCTCTCACCTCAACACTTGACACAACTACTGTTTACATTGTGAGCTTCTGAACATGAACATGCACTTTAATGGTTGCTGAAGGTAACGTAGAAAGAGGCAGGTTTTGAAAGCCGATGCGAGTTTCACCTACTTAACAAATTCATGCCATAACTTATTTGCAATCCTTTTAAGACAGCATAAGAGAGCTGTCACCCACAAATATTTTTTAGTTTTAAGAAAAATGGCGGTGTAGAACTACATTAAAAATGTGCGATTTTTTATTGAAGATGTCTAAACTTTTGACGCGCTGGGAGCCTTGCAAATTCAAACTTTATTAGACTAATAATTATCAAAATGTGCGTTTAGAGATAAAATTAACTGCAACGATCTTCATAAATAAACGTAATATGTAGAAGGTCCAGCTATAAATAAAGGACCACACAGTATCCGTGTCACAGCAAAGATATAGCAGTACTGACTACAATAATGTTATCTCGCAGTAGGTCTCTTCAGTTTATTGCTCTCATTTATTCAGGCGGGCTGGATAATGTTCTGAGCCCGTTCATGGTCACAGGCCGGTTAGGTGAGTTTTATGACATAGAACGAGCGTATAATAACCCAGGGACGCTTTGTTACTATTCAAAAGTGATTAACTTACAGTGGCTGTTTAGATTTCCAACTTTAAAAAAAATGGTTGACTGTTCGACTGTAGTTTGAGCTACTTCGGATTTAGCCATTTATAAACAATAATTTAACCTTCTAAGTCAACCAAAACCAAAAAGTGTAAAAAGACAATTATAGCGCTATATTTTAAAGAAGCCTCCTGATAAGCGAATCCATACTAATATTATAAATGCGAAAGTGTGTCTGTCTTTCTATCTATTACCTCTTCCCGCTTAAACCGCTGAACAGATTTAGATGGGTATAAAAATAGTTTGAGTCCCGGAAAAGAACATAGGATAGTTTTTGTCCCGATATTCCCACGGGATCGAAAATTATGTGGGTGAAACCGCGGGGCGCTGCTAGTTAGCTATAAAAGACAAAAATCAAGCGTTCTAGTTAGAATTTACTCAAACATTTTGGTTCCAAATAGAAAAAATTCCATCAATTTAGGTCGAGCTCCGAACTTGCTTTGGTTTTATGATGATGTTCCACTGTGGAGCAGTACCTCGTGATAAATGCCTTGTCTGGCGGAGTAATTAAACTGTTCATATTTAGAGTTAGTTGAGGGTACTAAACTAAACACAGTTTGGTCGCTCGTCTACACGTGTGTCTGTACGGTGCACTTAACTAACTATGCACAACGCTACCTCTCTAACGGAGCGCCTTTCTCGTGTGAACATGTTAAATGTGCAAATTAATGGATGAATTCCTTGTGAACTTCACTAAGGCTATTAGCTCATATTAGTTCTTCAAAGAAAATAATTAAATATCTAGATCGTAAGCGTTCTTTAGTTTCTGCCTATCCCCATAGTAAGAAGACGTGAGTTTATGTATGTACAGACGCTAGCACATCAAGTTACTACAATCAATAGATTTTCGAAATTAATAGATTTTGAACTTTATCGCTAAAGCATAAGGTTCAAAGTTGATTGGGAAAAATTGACAGTTTCGGGTAGCTTGATGTGCTCGCGTCTATACCAGATGTTGCCAGCGACTTCGCCTGCCATCCAGGCTGCAAAGTAGTCTATGTCCTTCTCTAGGTCATAGTCTAACAATAAGCCATTTCAACCAAATCCATACATCAGTTTTAGCATGCACACTTAACACTGTCATCATTTCCACAGACGACAGCGACATCTGGAGTTTGACGGGTTAAAAAAACTTGGCAGCCATCTTGTCTTGTTTATCAAACAAACGTCATTGTAGCCGGCCATCCAGTGTTACCAACTTATTGAATTTTCCACTAACACTGATTGTTCCGACCCCCCCTTTTAGTGGCGAAATATTGCTTTAGTAGCTGGTGGTTTTTCTAGTAGTTTAGTAGAATTCAGTTTCAATTACTGAAAATGCTATCACTCAACCACTAAGCCACTAAAACATTACGAAATATATTATTTTTACTTCATTTAATTTTCAGAAATATTTACTTTTACTGTGTAGGTAAATTCTAATAAAAGTTCTATAACAAATCAGTACCCAAGAATCATATAAATGTGAAACCGATGATGGTGCAGACAAAAATTCATCGGAAGACGAATTTTAGAATAGGTATCATTTTTTTATCCTAGGTGTTCTTCTTATTGAATAATGTTTATGTTCCTCACCTTGACTTGTTGATTTAATAATAATATTTTATGGTGATTTATTGATTTTAAATATTTCATTACGTGATAATAAAGATTTTTTTTTTACTAATATAACTACTTTGATTACGGTTTCCTTTCACAAAAACCAAAAATTTATTTAATGGAAATTTTAGCGAATTTTGTAGTAGGGCCGATTTTTATTAGTGGTTTTCTGGTGGTTTTCGAAGTTGAATCTGGTGGAGAGCTAGTTTATCTGTTGGCAACACTGCAGGCATCCGCCATTGTCAATTCCGGCTTTCCCGACTTTGATGCGCTTCCCGTAATTCCGAGTTTATCTCAGTTATTTCTGTTTTAGTTGTCACTTGTTACTGTTATTTGTTTTGTTAAATTTTGTTGCTACTCATAGTAAGTAAGTATGCACATTACTATGAGTAGCGAGTCAATATACGAGAGAATATACGAGATATTATGCATTGTATATCTATAGATAGGTGTATATTTGTATCTATAGGTAGGTGTATAGTTTTAGTTCACCTTCCAAACTCGAGGTGGCAGCACTTTCCATAGAAGCAAATTTTACCACAGAGTTGCTACTCTTTGCCTCTATAGTTACTTTACTCTTTGACTGGTCCCCTGGCGGCGCGAATTGGAGGCGCGGGCTCGGCCGAGCTCGCGGTATGACTCCGCAGGCATGGCCGTAGAAAGTCCTGCCGTGCGCCATCTGGCGGCGGGGCCGTAACACCTAGTTATCGTGATTGTGGCGATTGTTATTTTTACCGACTTCTAAAAAGGAGGAGGTTCTCAATTCGGATGTTTCTATTTTTTTTAATACTGAACAAAAGGCAACAAAGATTGTTTTTATAAATGCTTTCCACAAATCGTTTGTGATAATGATAAGGCAACACAAAAAAGAGAAATTAAAGGCTGGCTATCTACTGAAATTATATTGGTAGCCAATATTTTCTGCTAGACTCCATTATTTGCCCAACCCATGTCTACTTTACATTATTTCTGTGAATAGCTCGCCACGCGCTTGTCTTCCTAGAATACAATGGAAATATCTATCTACACTGAACACTGTGCGCCTAGCGGCAACATGTTACCATGTAAAGCTGTGCTCAGGGTCGCAACACTCGCGCACACACGCATAATGTATATCACTTTGACGACGACATTGCATGCTATTGTTACCATAATGAACGAACCACAACACTACGAACTACGGTGTTGGGTATATACTATGGAAATTGCAATTGGGTACAACAGAAGCTGCAATTCATTAAAAATGACAAATTAAATTTCTTCAAATTGACTCCGTTTTTTGCTACTGTCATAAATGAACATTAGTGACTTTCTTTTGGCTGTACTTACCTGTCAAAACGAGTAAACTTACATAATGTGGATAAGACAGAGATTAAAACAGAAGACGAACTTGCTGGGGATCGAGGGGGTTCAGGGGATCAGATCGGAAAAAATCAATATTATAAAGGCAAAAGTTTGTGAGTGTATGTATTTATATGTTTGTTACTTCTTCACGCTCAAACTACTGGACTCATTTTGATAAAATATTGTGTGAAGGTAGCTGACACCCTGGGTTAACATATAGGCTACTTTTATCCTGATATTTCCACGGGATCGACACCCTTGCCAGCCTTTGCGGGTGAAACCGAGGGGCACAGCTAGTTCCTATATAAAGGAACCATTTACTTGTTCATTTCAACGTCTATCTCAATAAATTGTCGTATCCCTTACATTGTTGCATCGTTCAAAACGTCAATGTTTCACTTACAATTCGACGAGAATTTGAGTTTGCAGTGTTGCCAACAGATAAACTAGCTCTCCACCAGATTCAACTTCGAAAACCACCAGAAAACCACTAATAAAAATCGGCCCTACTACAAAATTCGCTAAAATTTCCATTAAATAAATTTTTGGTTTTTGTGAAAGGAAACCGTAATCAAAGTAGTTATATTAGTAAAAAAAAATCTTTATTATCACGTAATGAAATATTTAAAATCAATAAATCACCATAAAATATTATTATTAAATCAACAAGTCAAGGTGAGGAACATAAACATTATTCAATAAGAAGAACACCTAGGATAAAAAAATGATACCTATTCTAAAATTCGTCTTCCGATGAATTTTTGTCTGCACCATCATCGGTTTCACATTTATATGATTCTTGGGTACTGATTTGTTATAGAACTTTTATTAGAATTTACCTACACAGTAAAAGTAAATATTTCTGAAAATTAAATGAAGTAAAAATAATATATTTCGTAATGTTTTAGTGGCTTAGTGGTTGAGTGATAGCATTTTCAGTAATTGAAACTGAATTCTACTAAACTACTAGAAAAACCACCAGCTACTAAAGCAATATTTCGCCACTAAAAGGGGGGGTCGGAACAATCAGTGTTAGTGGAAAATTCAATAAGTTGGTAACACTGGATGGCCGGCTACAATGACGTTTGTTTGATAAACAAGACAAGATGGCTGCCAAGTTTTTTTAACCCGTCAAACTCCAGATGTCGCTGTCGTCTGTGGAAATGATGACAGTGTTAAGTGTGCCCCCCCTGGGACCAGTCGTCGTTTCGCCATCGCTTTGTGAACGTCGCTCAAATTCATCTCAGATTATTTACTTATTATTTTATATTCAGATCCACATATATTCAGAACTCATATTATACAACATTTATAAACCAGCATCGTCCATTATTTCGAAGTAAAACACAGCGGCAACAGCCGAAACACTAGGAAAATAAAAGGAAACTTACTGATTCATTTCCCGCACATTACTGAAAAAAAATCTGTACAGTGTTTGGCAAAGTTTAAAAAAAAAACTAGCGTTTATGCCACATGTCTCGGTGCCCACATTGTATTGCACTTTATTCAGATACTGAATACTTTTCGTAATAAGTTGCCAATATTTTTTTTTTCTTTTTCAAGAAAATGGTAATCTTTATATTTTTTCCAAAAAGTTGTCCAGTGCATTTTTAACCGACTTCCAAAACGGAGGAGGTTCTCAATTCGGATGTTGATCACACAACATAAAATTGCCTGTACCTTTAAAGGGGTAGGCAGATGTGTTCAACAGCTTCCTGTCACTGATATTCACAAAGCAAGTAGTGTTATATGAATTTGTGTAAGGAAGGTAGGTACAACTAAAAATGAAAAGTAAAAAAAAGTTACAAAAAAAAACAACTCACCTCCGGTCGGTTGTTTTTTTTTTTAAATGGTTTTGTATAAATGTTTAAAGCCTACAAACTTTTTCGTGTTACATTGCCATCTGGTAAATAAAAGTAGAGGAACTGTTGACGCCTGGATTGAACATAGACAGGGGGTGTAGTGGGTAAACCTTTGTGAAATTGTCCACAGAAATTGTATTGACAAAACAAGATCCAATTTTGAGAGCAGAGTTAGTTTCAATTTTGGCCACGCGCCAAATAACCTTATAGGTAGAGTTGTAGTCGAAGACGCTGTTAGAGAGATTTAGCATTGCGGTTTCTACCAAGTGACAATATAAGTTAGCCCAAGTTACAGAGATTTATCGGAGAGTTCACTTGGTCGTAACCGATTCTGTTGCAACGCTTAAATTTATGGCATTCACTTTGATTTTAGTCTGTACTGAAACATTAAATAACGCCGAACTTAACCATAGACTCGGATACCACTACACTTTGCTTCGCGGGTGGGGACTTGTCGCTAGTTTAATTGAGATTATCCAATCGTTAAACTATTGAAATCTATTGAAATAAAGAAGTGGTTTTCATTAAAGTAGGATCAGCAAAATTCGACAAAAAAAATTGTAAATCCCACAGAACTACCATTTCAATCTCAACGAACCAGAGTAAAACTTAACACTTACAGGTTTATTTGGTGAAATATGAAGAGATACGTAAGTTTTTTAAATTGCAAACTGTCATAAATGTGTTGTGTGCTTACAAATGTCAACGACCCAAAGGTACTGTTTAAATAAGTACTATTCATTACACTGACGTTTATTCGATAACATTCATCAACCGCATGGCAGCGTAAAGGCTATCTGTTTAAGAGATATCATCAGAGAAGAAGGCAAAGAAGACGGAGAATGCGTGAATTTATGTATGTGTATGTTTATGTGTTATCGGAGTAATCACACTAATATTATAAAGGCGAAAGTTTGTGAGTGTGTGTGAGTGTGTGTGTGTTTATATGTTTGTTACTTCTTCACGCTCAAACGGCTGGATCAAATTGTATAAAATTTGGTATGGAGGTAGCTGACAACCTGGAATAACATATAGGCTACTTTTTATCCCGATATTCCTACGGGATCGACATTTACGCGGCTATTATAAAGCTGTCCAAACAGCACAGCAACCTTCAAAGCAAGCCTTCAAGTCAACTTTCAAAGCAAGATTGAACAGGCATCTTCTGGGCACGCTCGCACTTGTTAGAAAGGTGAATGGTACTATATGTACAGGTAATAATATCAGCTCAATTAGCAGCTTTTAGTGTGGTTGGTTGGTGTCACTGACTGTGTCTGGTGGTGTTACTAGTTATTTAGGTACCTACTGTATGAAGTACCTATGAATATGGTGTGTAGGGAAAGGGATTTATTAAGAAAAGCACAGAAAGACAAGACTAGGCATTTATTTTAATTAGGCTTGTCAGATAAATACGTTAATGAGAAAACTAGTTGCCCGTTCCCAAAACTAGGTCATCATGAAGAAGGAAGGGCAAGCAAACTTCATGGCAGCTTGTTTTAAAGTATTGGATCAGATCAACACATTGTAGGTACATTTGCATAAACAATTATTGTTATCACATCAATGATTAATCTCTTGGACCATTTCTCAAAGTTATAGCAAATTAACAATGGATAGAAACAGGACATGAATATTCCGTAAGTAATTCGATTTAACACAAAAGCAATATCAGACTTATTATAATAGACCACCTAAATGACAACACAATTAACAGCAATAATATTAATTAACTTACGTGAACGGTAGTCCATCTTTCACCACAGTTGAATCCAAGAGGATCAGAATTGGCGGTCTCACATGTTTTATAGTATTAAAAGCCCCCCAATATTACTCAAGTACATATCTAACATTCCCGCCATTTTTAACAATCATACATTTTGACCAAATAACTTTTGATATTGAGAGTCTTATGTAAATCTATTTTGACAGAACTATTTTAAAACGTTAGAAGATATTCAATGTATTTTATAACAATTTATCAGGCTATAATTAGATGAAGTCCCTTAAACATACGTTCCACTGAGTATACTATAATTAATTATTTATAACCACATAAACATCAAAATAGCACATAAAATTAAGAAAATATTTCAAATACAATGTGTAATTCTGCTATCCTTAAATCTTAGGTGAAAGTGAAACAAGTTATTGTATTTACTTAGACCAACTCACAAATCACCGGTTCGTTCGGAATCGTTGCTAATTCGTCTAGAAATACTCTTGACAGTTTGGCAAAATACAGTACATACTAATTCCATGCAATTTAGGAAAATAACTCAAGATTACATTCTATAACTCTACATATTCCGACACACTCGTATCATCGTAGACCTCATCCATTGCTTTCTATCAGGCGACATTGAGGACAAGAGGAACCCATTTCGCAATAAATTAATCAAGCAGCAATATTGGCTGCTGGCACTCTATTCAAAGATCTTATCCACCACAATTATGTATTCTTTCTATGTAGGTACTAAGTAGGTATTTAGCGCAACATTACGTGCATTTTGACTTCTTCATGGCTCAGTTAATTCAAAAGAATCTACAGATGGTTTATTTTACTTTCCACACAATACAGAACGTCTGTTCGTAACGGCTTTGAGTAGCTCAGAACAGTTTCTTAAACAGTTTGCAATAAAAGACGTAAAGAGAAAACTTTTAGCGGATAAAGCCACCGGCTGACAGTGCCCTTGTATGTGCAGTCCAGTTTAACGAGCTGCAGAATGTTTGGAGCGAAACACTGATGAAATTCACCGACGAAGTTTACTAACGTATAATTTCCGCATTACAAGCATTTATCTAAAGCATTAATACAATGCTAATTTTCTGATTTTGCTAACATTTATGCTTGGCGCAAATAAGGAGCGGCGCTGAATTTATACTAGCGTAACTACTCGTGTTTTGTGCTGAACTTAATCAGTTAACTAAAACCTTTCAGGAATGAATATCGTGGAAATATAATATGGCGGATTCCTGTTATTATTTTATCAATCAAATCTATATCCAGCGAACCCACACACCTGATTACACTTGAGGTGCCCTCACTCTATTTCTCTTCACATAAATTACCTGTAATATTACTGAAGGTGTAATAGTGCGATGACTCGTGTAACGTATTGCGGCACTTATCCCACGTATTTGAAAATGTTGAATTGCTATGCTGTATAACGTGGCGCGCGCTGAGTGCGCACCGACACTACTAACGGTTGAGTACACTGAACTGATGAGCGTAAGAAATTGAGACACGTGTACTGTTTTCTAATACTGACGAACTTTTGAACAAAAGTAACAATATTACTTCAAGAACCCTTTTTGGATTTCTACAATTTCTCTGGCGAAATAGCTTATAAAATCGGTGACGTATTGATTGTCCTTACATTGTTACGTTACGTTAAGTAAGTGTACTTACATTGTTTTACCTTGTGAATATTTTATTTGAAAGAACATTATTAATACCTATTTGAGTTATAATTAGGTCGACACCAATAATGCTATGCATCTTACACAATAGTCTACAGGTATTTGCCCAAACAAGAACAGGATATTATATGGTCAACATACTGAGCATGAAAGCTTCGATTAAAAATGAGAATTTCGTTGATTTTATATTGCCAGACTAGTGAGTCTTACGATTTGGAATTAGATCATCAATAACGCTTCTTGAAGTGTCAAGCAGCGTTATTGGTGATCTTATTCGAAATAGTTCGGGTTCTTCAAATCTCCTTTGCCAACGTTGAAATACCTACTTGACATCTTCAGGTAATCAATCTGCCTAAATCAGAATTTTATTTGATTCTTTGAAAAACAATTTTTGTGTTTCCGATTCTGAAGTTTGCAAGTCAATGATTATTAAAACGCTTAGTAAAGGTTCGAGATAGGGCTCGAAGCTTATATAGCGCTGTTTGGTTTTGTATTGGAATCGTTACAGGTATATTTCTGGCATAAAGAGATGAATTACTTCACTAAAAAGATCACAATAAGTTCCTACTGTAGGCAGTCCTAGGTATTGTTCCCTTCGAAACGGGTCCAGATGATATACCAGTAGAAGTATGGAAGTGTTTAAAAGAAGATGGATGTATGTGGCTGACTTTATTCTTCAATAAGTTGTTGCATGAAGGAGGGATCCCACAAGAATGGTGCAATAGTTCGCTAGTGCCCATCTTCAAGAATAAAGGTGATGTACAGGAATGCAACAACTATCGAGGGATAAAGCTCATGTCACATAGTATGAAGGTATGGGAGAAAGTAACAGAGAAAAGATTGCGAGAGGAGAGTGAGATTACCCCAAACCAGTTTGGGTTTATGCCAGGTCGAGGAACAATGGACGCCACTTTTGCACTCCGCCAATTGTGCGACAAGTACAGGCGTGCACACAAGAACTTGCACATGGTGTTCATTGATCTGGAGAAAGCGTATGACAGAGTACCTCGGAATGTGCTGTGGTGGGCCTTGAAAGAGAAGGTTTGCCCGGGAAGTATGTAGAGTTAATTCGTGCTATGTACAGTCAATCTCGTACCTACGTGCGGTCGGCTGCCGGCATTACCGACGAGTTCAGTGTGTCTGTAGGCTTGCACCAGGGATCGGCTTTAAGTCCATACCTCTTCCTGTTGATTATGCACGCTCTTACGTCGGAAATCCAGGAGGAGGCACCCTGGTGCATGTTTTTTGCCGATGACATTGTCTTTGTCGGTGAAGATGGACCTGAGATCCAGAGCAGATTGGAGAAATGGCAACAGAAGCTGGAGAATGTTGGCTTGAAAATCAGCAGACCCAAAACCGAATATATGTTCTGCGATTTCGGTGGTCTCTCCAGTTCTGGAGCTATAGCACTTGTTGGTGCACTTCTCCCAGTCTGTTCCGACTTTCGGTATCTCGTTTCACTCGTGCAAAGCGATGGCGAAGTAGATCGGACGGTTAAGCACAGAATTAACACTGGATTGATGAAATGGCGGCAGGTCACGGGAACAATCTGCGACTCCCGCATTCCCCTTAAACTTAAGGGGAAGATATATAAAACGATTATTAGACCTGCTGTCTTGTATGTATCAGAATGTTGGACCACAAAAGGGATGAATGAAAGGCAATTGCATGCAGCAGAGATGAGAATGCTAAGAGGGATGTGTGGTGTTACACGAATGGATAGAATAAGAAATGAGTACATAAGTTATAATGCATGGGAAGATAAATGCGATGCCTTGGGCATCTTTTGTGATTTGTCCAAGGCATTCGATTGCGTTCTTCACGAAACGTTAATCAGGAAACTCCGCCACTACGGGATCCGAAACACTGCTCTGGATCTTCTTACTTCATACTTGAGTAAAAGGATTCAGAGCGTTGACGTTAATGGAAAAAGATCACCCGGATCTATAGTAACAATGGGAGTCCCACAGGGCTCAATTCTTGGTCCTTTCTTGTTTCTTATTTATATTAATGACTTGCCGTACCTCATAAAGGATAATCATGATATAGTGTTGTTTGCAGATGACACTTCTCTTTTGTTTAAACTTAAACGTCAGCAGTTGGTTACTGACGATGTAAATAGCGCGATCTCGAAAGTAGTCCACTGGTTCAATGTTAATAATTTGCTTTTAAACGAGAAAAAAACCAAATGCATTAAGTTTGCGCTACCCCACGTTAGGCAGGTGAAAACTAATGTGTTGATAAAGGGCGAGGAATTGAATCCTGAAGACAACACAGTATTCTTGGGCATAACTTTGGATGCTAAGCTTCAGTGGGGTCCACATATAGATAAATTGTCAAAAAAGCTAAGTTCCGCAGCATATGCTGTTAGAAAAATTCGTAATTTAACTGATATAGAGACTGCCCGTTTAGTGTACTTTAGCTATTTTCATAGTGTAATGTCGTACGGTATTCTATTGTGGGGAAATGCCGCCGATATTCAGACTATCTTTGTTTTACAGAAGCGAGCTGTTCGATCAATTTATAAATTAAGTCCGAGACACTCTCTCAGAGACAAATTTAAAGAGATTAATGTAATGACTGTGCCTTCTCAGTATATTTATGAAAATCTTTTATATGCCCATAAAAACATAAAATTGTTTAAAAAATACAGTGATATCCATAATATAAATACTAGAAATAAACACAAATTTGTTGTACCTACAACAAGGCTCAAAAAAATAGGTGGCTCGTTCAGATGCCAATGTATACGCTTTTATAATAAGCTACCAAGCCACGTTCAAGATCTAAGCCTCAATAAATTCAAATCATTCATTAAACGTAAGTTGTGCCAGAAAGCCTTTTATACCGTTAAAGATTATATTGAGGACAAAAAGGCTTGGGATTGAGCTGCTTCAAATTTCTGCATTTTGAATGACTTTTTTTTTTTTTATATACACATTGACATTAATGATTTTTTTTTATAAACAATGACATTTACTTACTTTGTAAAGTATTATATATATATATTTTTTTTTTTTTACATTGTGATTTGTGAATGTGAAGACGATGTGGGTCATTTTATTAATTTTTTATGTTTTATTTTTCTCTCTGTTCTATTACTTGTATTTTTTTTTTTTTTTTTTTCTCTCATGGTCTGGCAGTTTGAGTAATTTATGTGGCCTACCCAAATGTCCTTTCTTTGGTATTGTTCGTCGAATCGTTGAGCTCCTTAAGTCTTGAGTTGAGCTGCACGATTTCTGACAAATGCGTGCACTGACTGGACAGGTCCTCTCAATCTGTGTGGCTCTTTCCTCAAAAGACCATCTCAGACATCGATCTACATGGTCTTCATATAACCTGACCAAGATTATGTCTGGACTTTAAAAGAGACTGTGACCTCTGAGTTTGTTTCGGCCTTTCTTCTCAGAGTAGTCAGATAGGAAACGCCGACCTCATCTAGTTTAAAAAAAAACATGATTGACGTGTAAAAGTGTTTGTACAAACCTACTTACAAAAATAAAATCATTTATCATTTATCATAAGAGGAAGTTTGAAAGTGGCACCAGTAACTGAAAAGTTGCGTGGGAATCGGTTGTCATGGTATGGGCATGTGTTACGTAGAAATGAGGAAAATGTCGTGAGGAGAGTTTTGAGTATGGATGTCGATGGATATAAGAGTAGGGGAAGACCAAAGAAACGATGGATGGAATGTGTGAATGATGATATGGTTAGAAAGGGGGTGACTACCGAGATGACGACTAATAGAGAAGTATGGAAGAAAAAGACATGTTGCGCCGACCCCAAATAAATTGGGATAAGGGCAGGAGAATGATGACATTAGTTGAAATTAAAAACGCTTTGCAATGGCCACATTTTGCACCTGTTGCCTTACTTTAGTTTCAACAATTCTGGCAAATTATTGTAGGGACAATGTAAGTACGAATGTTACGCGTCAGCGTTTTGTGTATGAAAGGAAGGTGTGCATGGGCGATCGCCAGTTACTGCGCACTGGCCGATCTGTGTGCGTGTGTTCAACTTGGGATAATTTCGGGAATAAAATAACAAGTGCTATAATGATCAACACTTTTATTTAAATACACAACACGTCGCAGTAACTCCCGTGGCAGACCCCGTAGGTACTTCCTGTGTGAACCTACAGTATCGATCAATAATTCCTTACAACCGTCAGGAAAAGGCACGAGAATAATATAATGTTACTATGTTATAATTTAGCAACATGAAAAGCAATAATTTCGTCACATCTTTAACACGTCACTGTCTATAATTCTGCTCCCTTCACGTGCATAGATTTTAAGAAGACACAACTTACCGGAAGGACTCCCTGGTTCCTCATCTATAATATTCACTCCCTTGCGAAGTTAATTTATTTTTTAGTTTATTTATCAGGTTTCATTTTAGGTATAGGTACAGATGCCAGCACATCAAGCTACAGTCTGTCAAATTTCTTTATTAGATTTTCAACTTTATCGCTAAAGCATTAGGTTCAAGGTTGATTGGGAAAATTTGGCAGTTTCAGGTAGCTTGATGTGCTGGCGTCTGTACTTGGAACCTAGACCTAATTATCTGACAAAATTTTAATCTGGGTGTACTGGTAGGCACATCACCATCAGTTGGAAGCAGGCGGGACCCAAATTTGAATTTGAAAATATAATTAAAATGATATGGGTCCCGCCTGCTTCCAACTTTTATTTAATTTAAAATGGGCTTGTTTTTAGCTTTTCAGTTTTTTACCGCAGTCGGGTTTTTTATTTTTTTAAATAACTTTTTTTATTTCCAGCTTTTTAGTTTACAAAATAAATGTGAAAGATTTCGCAGACGTTTTAGCTCTTGGTACGTGTTTTTTACGATTTGTCACTTTGAATTACTTTTAACCATATAAGTTGTATATATTTTTGTAATCACCTTTAAAAACCCTTTATTTTGATACCCCACTCGATAGGTTTAGAGATTATGTTTTTTTTAAAGACATAATTTTGCGCCAAAAATCGGCCATTTTATATTTTTTTCAATTTTGATATACCCAGTGACACTCGCGCTACCAAGACAAATCTATAGACGTATAATTTATCAAAATCCGTTCATTCGTTTAGAAGTTACGAGGGAACAAAGAAACGGACATACATACATACATACAGGTCAAACACATAACCCTCCTTTTGGGCTTCACCGCAGTCGGGTAAAAATAGGCATGATGATTTTATTACATTTTTTTGGGATAACGTAGAACGTAAATCGTCTAAATTATTAAAAGGAAATATTTAGTTGCTGCTCTAAAAAGTCATTGACCTTCTAATAATGTTCGCTTTTTTAGGGTTCCGTATAAAAACGGAACCCTATTACTAAGACTTCGCTGTCTGTCCGTCTGTCCGTCTGTCCGTCTGGCCGTCTGTCCGTCTGTCCGTCTGTCCGTCTGTCAGTCTGTCCGTCTGTCCGACTGTCCGTCTGTCCGTCTGTCCGTCTGTCCGTCTGTCCGTCTGTCTGTCACCAGGCTGTATCTCAACAACCGCGATAGCTAGACAGTTGAAATTTTCACAAATTATGTATTTCTGTTGCCGCTATAACAACAAATACTAAAAACAAAATAAATTAAATATTTAAGGGGGGCTCCCATACAACAAACGCGATTTTTTTGCCCTTTTTTGCTCGATATCAAAAATGGCAACAGGTAGGCACTTGAAATATTCACAAAATATTCAGTTGTATTTTAACTTTAATAATAAATAATAAAATTAAAATAAAATAAATATTTAAGGGGGGCTCCCATACAACAAACGTGTTTTTTTCGGCATTTTTGCCTTGTGGTACGGAACCCTTCGTGTGCGAGTCCGACTCGCACTTGGCCAGTTTTTAAATAAAATGAAATGAAAATATTGTTTCATAATAAGAAATCCGTCAAACATCAGTTATTGTGGTATAGGTAACTTTGAAAACACTTATTCAATCGTACGGCAAATTGTCCATTCATAACCAGTGACGCGAATTGCATATATTATGTATTATTATACATAATATATGCAACTCGCGTCACTGGTTATGAATAGACAATCCAGACAATTTTCAGCAGGGATATAAAACTGCTTTCCTGAATTACTTAATCTTTTAATTCAGGAAAGCAGTTTTATATCCCTACTGAAAATCGCTTACAAAAGGAATTAGTTATTAGCTCGATGGAACGTTCTGTAGCAAATGGGTTTAAAAACCAGTAAAAGTTTTTCCTCTTTGTATAACTTTGGAGAGTCTACATGGGTTTCTTTGTGAAACTTCTTATTCTGACGATCTAGGAGTATATTTTTTTTTTAAGTTAATTTAATTTACAACCTTCAAAAATCTATTTCTTTTTTAATATTCAATACTTAGTTAAAACCACGTGAGTTTTTTAAATATTCCCAAAATAATAGGTAATCTAAACTACTCTCCGAGAGGCCCTTGCTAAAACATAAAAGTTACACGAAGAAAACGATTTATTTCTAGAAGCAAGAAGGTTTAAGCGAATGAAGACGTTGCTTTGCAAAATGAACTTGTTGTTGCATAGTGCATGTCTTGAGACTTGAGAGGTTTATCCGGACTTTCAAACCAATAGTGCTCTGGGAATATCAAACGACTCAGCTCTCATCCGGGCGACGAGTGGAAGGAAATGTTCGCAGGCTTGTAAAAAGCTGGTTGTTTTTAAATATTTTTGGAATATTTTTTTTAAATATCGCACATAATAATAAAAGAAGTTCAATTGTGTATAAATCAATATTTCTACAGAAGCTGTTACTTTTTTCGTAGCGTTGTTTTGTTGTTGCTCATATATCGGCCGCATACGTGTAGCACGCCGTAGCAATTACAGTTCAGAACATAAATGTAAGTTCTAATTTACTACATAATTTAGAACATTAACACTAAGTCAGCACGTGCGCATAATAACTCGTCAGTCCGACCCGGTGGCGGGTTGTTATGTAATGTTTAAATCTACCCTTTAATCATGAAGCTATGCACTGTGTGTACTCCTCTGAGCTTCCACTGTTTTAGTATTATGTTGTGATGTGATACGTAACACTAATAACATAACACTAATATTATAGAGGCGAAAGTTTGTGAGTTTGTGTGTGTGTGTGTTTATATGTTTGTTACTTCTTCACGCTCAAACGGCGAGACCAATATTGATAAAATTTTGTATGGAGGTAGCTGATACCCTAGAGTACCATATAGGCTACTTTTTATTCCAATATTCCCACGGGATCGACACCGCGGGGCGCAGCTAGTATCTAAATAATTAAGGAGAATTGAGAGGCCAATTCTCCTCTCTAAGCCTTACCTACTTGGCCTGAATAGGTCGAGAAGACAACTAAATTCCAATCACTATGCCACAAACATTCGAAAACACCGCTAAAAGTCAAGTAAATGTAAAATTGAGGTATATTTGTGTAAAAAAAACTTAATGATGAAATAAGGACAGGGTCGGCACGACCATCATGTTTTTTTCTTGTCTAAGTACTTTTATAGTAATATCTGTCTGAAGCCAAAGAGACAATACAACTCAGAACTATGCACCAGCGAAACCGTCTACCCATAAAACTAACGACGAAGCCAAAGTTTAACTAGAGTTAAACTTTTAATAACATCTGCCACGTAAATGATATATGTGTGAATTTCGTTCTAGAATGCAGTATAGAAAAATTTGCAGAAGTTTGTAAGGAAGGAACAGCTTGTGACCCGAAGGATACAGATTCCTATTACATTCCTGTTAAATTCGTTTAGTAACTTCTATGTCATCATCATCATCATTTCAGCCGAAAGACTACTGCTGGACCTGCTATGTAACAGAATCTACAAGTTCGAATCTCAAATCGTTTATTGCAATCCATAATGTACAATTACAGGTGGTAAATAAAAAAATAATCGAAACAATTATGTCCTGTCGGGCACAGCAAATTTTGAAATAGGTAGAGAGAGGAACAGCGCTTTATTAGTTTTTCTTGCTACTAAGTTAGAATTATTTTATATCTTATTATTACCTATGCATTTATATTTCCATTCATTCAAGTATTCTATTAATATTTTATATGCAGGTATTTGTGTAAGTTATTATGTTGTAAGTTTACAGCATCAGCACGATTTGAAACAAGATGAGGTACCGTAGTGGATCAAGTTGATGATGTAAACATATCTCACGAAACCATAAACCCGGTACGAGTGTTTACTAAGAAATTAAACAACAGAACAGTATGTTCCGGTGATAAAATTAATCTATCAGTTTACATGATATTTAAAGGGGTTAAACTGGTTAAACACAATAGGTATTAGAAGATGAAATACAAAATTTTAATATATGGTAGTTGACTAAATACTGTTAGTGTATCTCGTGGTGATGTGTATTATCTACTGGTATGTATGTGTCAGTGCGGTGCCTGCGGACGGCGCGCCCGGGGTGAGGGTGCGCGTGCGCGGCAGGCGGCGCGAGGCGGGCGCACTGGCATGTGCACACACAACGTGCGTCTGCACACCGATACGCTGCAATTCTTCATGCAACCCGTGCTTAGTGATTATATTCCATGACTCGATGTGAGCTCAAGAATCTAATAACGCCGTCAAGTCAATCATCATCATCATCATCATTTCAGCCGAAAGACGTCCACTGCTGGACATAGGCCTCCCCCAAGCACCTCCACTTCGACCGGTCCTGTGCTTCCCGCATCCAACGGGTTCCTGCGGCCTTCACAAGGTCGTCGGTCCACGTTGTGGGAGGTCTTCCAACGCTACGTCTTCCGGTACGCGGTCGCCACTCCAGAACCTTTCGGCTCCATCGGCCATCTGTTCTGCGAGCGATGTGCCCTGCCCACTGCCACTTAAGTTGTCAAGTCAATAGACGCGGCCTTTATAGGTTCTAGAGCTCACACAAAACATATTTCTTATGCAACTTAAGAAAGCATTAGGTTTCATTAATTAAACGACTCGTCAGAGATAACAGCTTCTTGTAACTAATCTTTTACCTTTAAACTAAATCCTGTAAACCACTTTCCTACTAACCCTCAACGAATAACAATATCATCAATCTTCTCGCAGTATTCATGAGCATTTCAGAATATTGGAGAAAACTCAGCTTGATTAATTCCCAATTATCCAACTGCATGAAAATAATGGCTTGAGCTTGAACGTGAAATGACTTGTGTTTTATTTAACTAAGATAAATTGGAATAATTTGTGTATCTACTTCATCATACATGGGCTTAGAGCAATTAAATGCTCGGTTCGAGTAATCCGGAGTCGACCCACCGAAAATTTGGGAAAGCCGCACGCGGAACACATGGGATCAACGGGCGACCCACCATGTTGTATATTTTGCTTCGCTAACGGTCAATCTACTAAATACAAATTCATTAACTGACAGATAATGAGCAGTCTAAGCCTGGGTGTAGAAGAATTAAATTTTGCACAGGAGTTTTAAAAAGTAATTCCTTATGTGGGTTAAATAGCGGATGAAAATTTGTAGGTGTTGAAGTTTGTCATTTTATGTATGTGAACGAAATGCGAGATGTATGTAATATTACTATTTGCAGACTCTGTTTCTGGACCATCGTGTATCGTCCAGAAAGAGGACATCGTCCAAAAGCAGGGATTGGAGTACATACCGACATGTATGGCGTATAGATCTCCGGACACCGCCTGCACGTGGTACAAAGTTGGAATCAAGACAAACTGCAATGTAACAACAAGATAAGTGAATTAGACTTTGAGTGTGTGAAATTTTCCAGAAAGTTTAAACTTCAGTCATTCTGTACAGAAATACTAACATTCACCGACTGGACATAACGGACGCTACCTAATAGCTTGGCGTGGCATCGACACCGACAAGTCAACGAGTCCCGGCACCAAACGAGCGCCCATCCAATTACCGCGCTGCGACTGCTATTTTAACCTCACCGATTAATCGGCCAACACGCTCGCTTCCTGATGGCTTTATTTCGCTTAGTCTTTATATGAAAACAAGCTCATATGGCAGAAGAGAAACTTTTAAAACTTTATTTTGAACAGACTGTTATTTTTTGTTATAATTGCAAAAAAAATAAGACGACATAAATAAAACACATTTCGTAATTACTAGCTGGTAGAAAGTAGCATTGCCATTAGAAGAGCATTCTATTTTTAGAGACGCGTGTGTTGTCAGAAAACGCACTCGGTCGTTGCATGTCAGTGTTATGTGCATATCAGAAACGCAGAGGTCCGAAACCGGCAAGTGGTCCTGTGCAACACACGATGCTGGCAGGAGACGATGTAGAGCGCTGTGGCTGACGGTGCTGATACCGCCTGATATACGACTCATGCCTTCCACAATCACTGTCAGAAAGGGCAATCGATCTAGATCTGTGGTAATATCTGTTGGTGAAATACAAACTTTTACAAAGTTACTATAAATTTTCTCAAGTTGTAGTAACAAGTGGTAGTTAACAATTGATAATATAAATATGTGTCAGGGCGACAACGTGAGTATAACATGTCTGGCGGTCATCACGGAGCGCTCGGGTTCAGTTGGGCGAGGGTGAGGACGAATCACCCCCATTTAAGTTATCTTCTCTTTCGGCTTGCTTTTTGTAAATGTTTAGCGGTTTTCACTTACTTAAAAGCAGCAGCACATGAAGTTATTTTTTCGTATGGCGTTACAGTGCGAGGATAAGTAAATAATAAGCTGTTATTATTGCATGGTTTTAGTGTACGTAAAGCAAGCTTGCGAGGTGGAGTGCTCCTCGTCTCATGTGTCGCCCGCTAACACCTACTGGCAAGCGCCGACGTTAGAGAGCCCGAATATCATGTACAAGTATACTTAGGTACTTACAGCTTCATCAACTAGGTACCCCAGCACAAGACACGCAAGTTCAAATCCGACATAGCTTTATAACAGCTTTTTGTATTTCTACAAAGATATATTATAAGAGGTATATCGACAAGCAACGATACAGATGGGACATCCAATATTTTTGAAATACCTATTAAAAAAATGTTTTTCAAGATTATTTTAATGTATAACCATGCCAAATTACAGCTTTTTACTACCAATGGTCTCTGAGTTAAGCCGTGGACAGACAGACGGATTGAAGGACTTAAATTGGCGAAACTGTAACGATTACTTGTTTTACTACGTAACCCTATAAAAGGAGAAAATATTTTCCTTTTGTTTGTATTTATTTTTGTAACAACAACGATCGCCAATGATTTGCACAACATTGTAGCGATTGACGCGCTCCGGTAAAGTTGAAAAGAAATAATGACGAGCAAATACAATAAATTTTCTGTTGTGTTCGTTAGTTACTTACCTATATGTTTTCTTACAGTTTTTGGATTGATGTTTACCTGAATAATAGGTATGTCGAATGTTTATTCTCTTGTTGTGGTTTATGGGCAACCACCGTCTTTAATTATGAAGCGGATGGCCGGGGGTAACCCCATTTAATTATTTTAAGAATATAAATCTCAGTGCACGATTTATATTGTAGTTTTTAATAGAAGTAGACCAGAAGGCCAATTCCCGTATTTAAAAACGTTTAAAATCTAGTCGCAATCTCATCTCAGCGACAATCAATGTCAAAAATTTGACAAAAATGTAGAAACATTGGAGGTGTTTTTGATATATTGACACTGAGATGAGACTGTGAACGTTCTTAAAATTACAAGAATTTCTTCTCTGATATGTCAAGAGATTGATTACTTATGGACAAAACAGGCGACATAATGGCAAGGCATGTTTGCCCGTAGTCTTCAGAGATTAAATTTATTTATATTAAAACACAATATGCTGTGGGTCTGGTCAAAACGATAAACCATTTTCCCAGACTTTGATGCAGATTTATGCCATTTCTACTGCTCTTTTTCAATAGCATTTCTCTATACGTATACCTACGAAAGAACTGTTAAAAGATTATTTTTCTTTTACACCCAAGGCTTACTGATTTAGAGCTGTGTTTGCTTTACGAATTCAGGACGAAAGGTAGCAATAACATAAAATAAAATATTGGTCAGAGCTATTCGTAACTTAATAGGTACTAAACTTACAGCTCAGAGTAACTTTTGCTTGTACCAACTAAATACTTGACCAGGTTTTAGGTACGCAGTAGGTACCTGTTCTTATCTTACCTTATTTTATAAGCAGTAACTTTTGGAAGGTTAAAGGAAAGAGAGGATAGTAAAACTGTTTTATATATACTGGTGGTTTCAGATTATTTCTTTTTCTGAATGTATTCACTCCCGAGAGCGGTACAATAACGGACGCGGTGCGGCGGACTACAGCGTGGGTTTGAATATTATATGAATCTCAAAAATATCGTCTTTCAACAACGAAATACCTATCAGTATAATTATATTTTTATACATATTTTACATGTTCTTGAAACACTTGCGTGTCTAAAGACCTGACTACAACATTAACTGAGCTAAGGCACCGCGATTAAATGGTGAGAAAGGGGAAAATAAGTGAAAAATATCGTAACTGAAGCTAGGTTTTCAACAGCAAAAGGATTTTATTCTAGCTAGTAAATGAATATGTTATTAGTACCAAGAGATTGCTTTGTAACTTCACATTCATCACGATGCGACGTGCCACGATGGCGTCGATTGACTGTGTGCGATTGGCTGTTAATAATAATTATAAATAATAATAAACCATTTATTATCAGGTAACAAAGACCCATAGATAAATACCTTAACCTAAGAATACATAATAATATAGTAACAATTTTGTTAGTAAATAAAACTTAATAACTATTTTAGTATCACTTAGTTGCACTAAGTCTTTGTGCGTCCGTATAAAGGTCCTGTGAACAGCGAGGTCCTAATGACCTGAGATGGGACAGAAGATAACCGAGCAACAGAGACAATTAGCCTCTCAGTAGTAATTACAGATATGCTCAGTACTGCTTAGTGCTGCGGGTGATTTGTTGTAGAGCATGAATATTGCAAATCGTAATTTATTAAGAGCAAATGCGGTCGGAGAGACTTTTGAAAAGCCTAAGTAAAAAGTCATAATTCGAGGTTTGGCTCTCGCCTATTTCCTCCTCCAATATTGGACCCATTTAAATAATGTATCATCAAAAAGGAAAACATAAGGATATACAATTAGTTAACATTTATTATTCTGTAAAAAATCATTGCTTTATGCTCATTAACCAGATAGAAAACAGGCGAGAGTGTTTCTATGGAGAAACGACCATGCATTTAATCTTAATGCAAGCAGTAATGGAAATTATATCATTCCACTCAAATTGAAATACAGTACCTACATAGTATTAAATAAAATAAAATATAGTAGTAAATAATTGATCTAAAGTATCATACCATACCACATCATAGCGAATTATTTTAAGGGTATTTAAATACGTTAAGGGTGACCAAATTCTATTGAATTTATTCAGAGGTTAATCGGGAAGGGATTTTCAATTTACTCGCCAAATGTTGATTACCGAAGCTCCGGTATCATGGAGGACGATCAATGGAGTATTAATTTACAAATATTGAATCATTCTGCCAAACAGGGTGGGGGCTTAAAAGTTGAGATTATATTTGAAGAACATTTACTGATTGGTGATTTTGATTGTATTGCGTTTGTTTAAAAATTGAGTAACTTCCGCCGTTCCGCGCCAAGTACCTACAATGATTTCTGCAAAAAAAATCTTAATTGTTCACTTTTACTGCTTTAAGGTAGTACTAAAAAACTTAAACCTTCTCAATATGCTACTAGTACAAATGTTGTACCGGTGAACCTTCCCTTATTCTTTCTATTAGTTATGTAGTACAACATCGCGTATTAACGATAGCCACTCTCAATGTTAGCTTCGAACCACTTCAGCGTTAAAAGCGCTTTACATTTTATACGCACGCTGCGGACTGTACTGTGAGAAACATTGTGTTACTGTATTCGTTATTAATGTGAGCGAAGAAAAATCGGCGGTTGTATACAAGTTATACGTATGTCACCAGTTGGATGCATGCCAAACATATCGCCTTATATCGAGGATCTAACCAGAAAGTTTAAATTAACTGCAACAGGATTTAGTTCTTTTAGCAACGCCATTGAAGCGAAGGAAAACTGGGGACCAAACTTATAAGACTGAACGGTCGCCTTTCTGTAGCTATAACAATTACTTCCAATTATATTTTTATTTAGAACCACAATCCTAAAAAATAAACATGGATTGGGTAGGGACTTTTCTCCGTTTTAAAGTAAACTTTAATAAATGTTCGATTCTTTTGCCCGTTTTTTTTTTGTAAATTCAGTTATTTCAGACCTATCAGCAAATGTTAGCTTTGGTTGAAAAACTACAGCCAATCAGAAGGGCAATAGCAGCTTGAACGCATTGGTGCTGGTTTCGACGCTGATTTACGACCTAAGTATCAGTTATATATCTATGATCAGACCGGACATGTGCCTGGCTTGAAGACAAAAATGTTCAATGGGAAAAAATTAGGCGTCGAATTAGAAGTTTCTTTGGTTTCGTTACACAGGCTACTTTATAACTACGGTGCATACGAAGGGTAGTTACATATAATATTGCTGATCATAATTGATCAACATACATCGTGATAGTGGCTTGAAAATTAGAATTTCGCGCGAACCTGGCGTTTTTGCCTCAAGAAATGAATGTGCCTAAAGAAACAGTTATTTCGGAGGAGTTTTCATGAAGTCAGTGAGCAGACCTTGATGTTTAATACGGAGCGAGGCCGTGACCTCATTATACTGCTCGACGTTTTTCTTATCTAAATTAGAATTAGCAATGAGAACGACGAGACGCGGCTACATGTTAGTATTATGGTTGGTAAGTGTTCAATGTTCGTATTAAATTTATTTCCCAAGAGGAGCCTGAGTTTAAAGTTTTGTTAGGTTATAGGTACGACACACCATTTCTTGCTTGCCCAGTGTGGTCCACCAGATTTGTGCCACATCTCAGTGACGCGAACGGGAGCGGCTCATTAGAGGCGGCCAGAGATCAAAGAAGCGACATTCGCCACAAAATAGCTTTTCTAACTACATTTTTTTTAATTTTGAGTTACCTTAGTATGGTAAACTAAAGGGAGAGAATTTGAAACTTTAAGTAACGCACCGACAGAGTGGACTGAATTAATATGCTCACGAGCTGCCGTTGATTGTATTTTATTGTTGTAAATTATAGTTTGAATGAATTTTTACATTTATCGTTTGTAGGTCCGATGCTACGGCGTAGTACGTGAGCTACGCTGTCGTAGCACAAACGTCGTAGAGAACGGTGACTCAATATACAATAATGTAGGTACTTTACTGAGATTTTAATAACCGTAAGGATATTTAAAAGAGTTTTAAAGCATATCTTTACACAACTAGCTTTTTAAAAGCTTTCGAATATGTTTCTTTCCGGTCGTCGCCCGGTCGAGTGCTGAGTTGTTTGATAATTCCCAGAGCACATATTGTTTGAAGGATAAAATTCTCAAGTCTTAAGACATGCATTACGCAACAACAAGTTTATTTTAGCAAAGCAATCTGCAGGGCAATTCTCGTAATTTTACGACCGTTCACAGTCTGGATCTCAGTCCCAATCTGTCAAAAATTGCTCTATTGTCATTAAATTGTTGACAAGTTTTTGACATTAATTGTTTGTCAATTTGTTTGATGTTTGAATTGGCCCTGTTCACTCGCTAACACCTTCATTCCTGGAACAACACACGGATAAAACCCTTTTGCTTTTCAAAACTCATTTGCTACAGAACATTTCATCGAGTGAAACGAATTAAATTTTGTAAGCGATTTTTAACAAAGATTAGAACTTCTATCTTTATTCCAGATTTAATTTACTCATGCAATTCGTCGTGTCAATAAGTTTGTTTTGAAGAACCCAGTTTTTGACGGATTTCTAAAAAATTGCATTAGGGTTAAGTAATTTTTTCATCTGTGATTAGTATTGTGGTTTGAGAGGATGTTAGGAACAAATTAATAAAAACAAAAAGGTTTATGTCGTTAGTAAAAAAAGTAAGCACAATTAAAAAAATAATAATAAATTACAACTTTGTTTTAACAGTTTAATAAAATGGACGATTTGTGTTCTGCTTCTTCCTTCAAAAGCTCCATAAAATGTACCGCAAAATAAATAAACTGAAAAACAAAGTAACTTCGCGAGGAAGTGAATGTTACAACCAGGGAGACTTGCCGGTAAGTTATGTCTTCCTGAAAACAATTTATGTACCTAAACGGAGCATAATAAAATAGCAAGGTGTTAAAGTTGTGATGAAATTATGATTTTTTATGTTTGTATTATGATAAATAGGACAAATGTAAGTTGTAAGTGGAATATAGATAATGATATTGTTATTGTTTTAGTGTTTTTGTTGTTATATGCTAGTTTGATTCCCAACAAGTACTTCTTAAAGTTTAGCGAAGCATGTTAGTTCTTAAAATAACTACTTCAAACCCAAACTTTTTACAGCAAATTTAAATTATTTTAAACTACGTAAGTATAAATGGTGCGGTGCAGTTTTAAACTTCTTTTAAGAGAGTTTCTCAAAGTTTGTTGCAGAGCGGTACTTGAAGCCAATATCATTTATCTTAGCTCACGTCGCGGAATAAAACACTTGAGATTGTCGAGAGAGTCAAGACCAACTGGAATAAAACGTTATAAAAACCAAAACTAAACTGAATCAATATATTTGTTATGAGTGTTACAAAGATGATCTTAGAACTATTAGATAGATAATTATTTTTCCTAACAAACGGTTTTCACAATTTTGTGTGGACATGGATTTAATTGATAGGTACCTAATACGGGCTGGTGTTCGCAACTCCATGTCAATGCGCGTATTTTGTGTACGTTTTTATTTTTATATAAATTGATTAATAATGCAGGTTGTTGTGAACAATGAAAGTGACAAGTAAAATAATATAAAGTAAAGGGTTTGTGTGTGATGCGTATGTGTAAGTACCTACTTGTGTGATGGGTATGTATGTGTATTTGTGTGTATATCTGTTGAATACTAGCATAGTGCTGTTTTGGTATTTAGTTGATTTAAGTTGTGATTATGTTGCTTGAGTGGGGTAATCTTATTCACTAATGATTTCTGGCGTCTCTTTGTACGATAAAAAGGCAAACCATTGTATTGAGATTTTATGCAAAAAATGCAGATTTTGTACAGGTCTTTGAACACATTTAAAACCTAGTGACTATCAATCAGGTTAAGTTTAATAACGTTAATTAGGAATACACATAATGATGGTCGCAAAATTGCAGGCAATCGATTTATTCCAACTCGTGGAACAGAGTGATTCAGTAGAGTATATAAAAAAATAAAGGCAATCCTCACTTTTATGACAACTTCCCACTTTTTTCCTCTGAACACAGTCCTTTAGTATGTATGAGCATTTTACGAGTATACCTTCTAATTGGCTGCTGGTCGTGTATCGAGAGAGTCCATACATTTATGTTGTAACGTTTGAAAGTTTTCTCCGAAGTTTACTTACATTGATATATGTAGGTACATTTACACTTTACCGTGCCATTGTTATGTTATTGCCAGAAATGTACGGTAATGTGAATCGATGTAGAAATGATAATCCTCTTCAGGGGTCACTACGGCTTGTAGGTATATTTAGCATGGTGAAATCAAGGTTTTACAGCTAAAACCTTGATAAATTCATTATGATAAATATCTCGTCAGTACTTATGTTGCACCTATGTTGTTTGCAGTAAACTGCTGCATTACATAACAAACGTTTCAACACACACCGCAGGCGAGCTACGCGCGGGAAGTTAATAGTATCCAAATCTACATACACATATGGTTTCAAAGGTTCAACAACCTGTATTTGGGTTTTCCGTTTACAATTCAGATGTTGTGAACACTAGCTGCATCTGAATCTAGTTAACACTAGTTGCGACCCGCGGTTTCACCCATGTAAATGTCGATCCCGTAAGAATATCGGGATAAAAAGTAGCCCATATGTTAATCCAGGGTGTCAGCTACCTTCATACAAAATTTTATCAAAATTGGTCCAGCCGTTTGAGCGTGAAGAAGTAACAAACATATAAACACACACACACACACTCACAAACTTTCGCCTTTAAAATATTAGTGTGATTACACTTTAAGATTTCTAAACAAGTTAGCCGAAACCTGTTTCGGTGAATTTATGATTCATCGATCGTTTTGTTAAAAATATTTTCCGGACTGAAACGAATTTAATTTTTTAACCAGATTTGTATCGTCAAAGGTTTACTCGCTCCAATAATTTGAAGTTGTTAATTCCTTTTGACGTTTCATTTCGTTTCATTTATTAGTTAAACCCTGTCATAAGCACGTTCTCCACAGTTGTATCTGTATCCATTCCATTATTTTGAAATGACTTTTTGTGACTGCTGCGGAGCATACACTAGCTCCTGTATCATAAATACGTTAGGATACCTTTGGGAAAAATGGGAAGAAAATTGTGAGGCTCACCGTCATTTATTCGACCATGAGAAGCTCTACGCGTAATATACGATAATGTATTAAATGAAGGACCTTGTTTATGCTTTTCTTGTTTGCGACAAGAACAAAAAAAGGAAATTATTAATATGAATATACATATTATGATGCGTTTCGTCACGGAAAACTTGATTGCTTTATAAATCGCAGAAAATTCATTGCGCCCACTGCGCGACAATGTAATCGATTAATTCTGTGGTGTCAAGGTAAAAGGGGATGAGTCAAAAATTTTGAAAAATGAGTTGTTAACACAGTTGGATAAAATATATTACTAAGGGCTGATTTTTCCAATGCCAGATAATTTTATCGAAGGAATAATTTTGAATTTTTGACAGTTCGTCCATACAAAAACTGTCAGACGTCAATTTTATTTCCACGAATAAAAATTATCTGTCGATTGAAAAATCAGCCCTTAGTATTACGGTAAAAAGGCGATGAGTCAATAAAATGTATTTTTATTTCGTGAATCTCAAATAACAAATAGAGTCTAGTCATAAACAGCAAAACCTAAAAAGTAAAAATGAGTTATGTGTAGTCATCTTCTTATTACATTCGTAATTCTTTACTTATAAAATTAAGCATAGTGAGATAAGTCGACTCGTGCCTAAATTCGTATTCGTCGTTGCGCGTTAGTTGCATTTCGCGCGCGAAGTTGACGTGATTTGACCTGTGTAAAAAGCCCAAAATTTTGGTTTACGTGTGTATTTGAGTTTTGAAACCCATATAAATGAATAGGATTAACAAGATAATGTCACTGGCTCTAAATGAAAGTCCCACTGTACGTAAGTATGATTTTTTTATAACTTTTACCTTTCTAACCTTTAAAGTTTTTGTTACGTTGAATGACTATTAGTGTAATTTACATAGATTATGTTATTGTTTTTTGGTTGTTAGATAAATAAGATTAGTAGGTGGTTTATTTCAAGTCAGTACGTTCCTACCTAGTTGATAGTTAGCGCGCTGTGCGACGGAGAAGGTATTTAGGTACCTACTCGCTCTTGCCGCGAATATTGTAGGTATGCTCACATTGTTAACAAGTTGTGCGATTTTACAGATTTACAAGAAAATGTATCAGACAATCACAGCAGCACGTCGCTGAACGTATCTGGAGTTAGCAGTGAGGTTACTGAAGAGCAATTGCAGGCTGCCGAGATTTTAGAAGACTTACTCACTCCTGACCTAGGATCCCAGTCCCATGTTTTTCCAACTGGTTGGTATTTATAATTTAAAACATAAATACTCACGCCTGTATATCCCTATAACGACGACCCCACCCCGGGACACTGCGTCCCCCGTCGTGAGGGCTCTCACGCGCATGATGGTGTCCACCGTCGAGCGCCCCTTGTGGAAGCCAAACTGGCTGTCCGCAAGATCTGGCCCCATCATCACCAGGTGCCTGACGAGGCGGCCCGCAATCACTCTCTCAAAGAGCTTGCCGACCTCGTCGAGCAGCACGATGGGCCGGTATGCGGACGGATAGTCCGCAGGGCGCCCTGGCTTCCGAATGAGGACCAGCTTCCCCGTCCTCCAACGGAGTGGGAACTGGCCTCTCTCCAAACCTGCACTTAAGAACGCCTCCAGCCGAGGCCCGAGAGCCCTCGAGGCCAGGACCCAGGCTCTACCTGGCAAGCCGTCGGGTCCTGGGGCGGTACTTTTAGCCTTCAGCCTTCCTACCGCCGCTCTCAGTTTTACCACGGTCACTTCAGGGATGTCGTCGTCGTCCGCGTGGTCCGCTTCGGGCACCGCAATTGGCGGAGCCATGGGCGGGGGAGTGTGCTCCCTCCGTGAAGGGAACAGAGCGCTCACCACATCCTCCACCAGCTGGGGGCGGAGACTCTGGAGTGGGGGGGCCCAGGGGCGGAGTTTCTTTCGCACCATTTTATAAGGGCGCCCCCACGGATCTCTGTTCAGAGTCTCCACCATCTCGTCGCGGGCCACGTCCTTGGCCCGCTGGACTGCCTCCTGGAGGGCGGTCTTCGCCGCTCCGCTTCGTGGCTTCCGCATCCGGAGGGCGGACGCGGAGCATGCGGTGCCTGGTGTACACGTGTCGCGCGTCGACGTACGCCTTGCGTAGCATCTCCAACTTCTGCGACCACCAGTACACCTGACGTCGGGCGCGTCCTGGCCGGACTCGGGGCATTGCCACGTCGCATATCTCGGACATGGCCTCCTGGAACCACACCGCCTCATCGTTGATGTTTGCAGGCCTGTCCGGTGATGACACCCAGGACTGCACGATCGGCTTCCAGGAGGAGCTCCCGGTCCAGCTGCTTCAGCACCCAACCCGGACCACTCGGGGCCTGTTGGACCAGCGCGCTAGAGGTCGGGGCGGAGACGTCGAACCGGATAATCGGATAACCGGTAATCGGAGTAGGTCTCCACCCCCTCCATGACGCGCCAGTCAATGACTCGTTGTGACAGAGCGGGGCTGGCGAACGAGATGTCCACCACGGACTCACCCCGCATCCGCACACACATGGGAACAGAACCCCGATTTAGGACGACCAGGCCTGTTTCCAGAGCCGCAGTCCTCCACCATCCTACCCCGCACATCCGTGTAACGTGAACCCTAGGCCAAATTTTCGGCATTGAAGTCCCCGAGCACTAGCACGGGGAAGGAATGGTTTCCGGCGACGACGACACTCAACTCTGTTAAAGAGTTGTGGAACTCGGCGAGAGTTCGGCTCGGAGAGAAGTACACCCCCACTACTACTATCTCTCCGAACCGTGCTGCTACGCACCCCTGTCCCTTCGTGACGTCCCTCGAGGACCGGGTGCCGGCGGCGGCCGACGAAAGTATGGCCACTCAGCCGCTCAGGTCCTCCACCCAGTCATCCCTGGGCGGGACAAAGTACGGCTCAGCGACCACGGCAAGTCAAAAAAGCTTTGCTTGGAATGAAGCAATTGACGTGCTATAGTCTCTGCTTACCTCAGTGGGAGTCAGGTGTGATGATTTATGTTTATATAATTAAAAACTGTCAATATTAAATACCGGGATTCGACCTGATCACGCCTTCCATACTTAAAAATCTTCCCAGAAAATGCATTTCTTTCCTAGCTAGTCTGTTCAACGCAATATTTCGAACATCTCACTTTCCTGATCTGTGGAAAATTTCTGAAGTCGTCATGGTCCACAAATTAGGTAAACCTGAACATGAAACCTCGTCATATCGGCCGATAAGCTTAACACCTGTATTGTCCAAACTGTGGGAGAGGATATTCCTTAACCGACTGAAATCGTGCATTGACGCCAATGATGTTGTTCCGTCTCATCAGTTTGGCTTTAGAAAATCTCACTCAACAATAGAACAGGTTCACCGAGTTTACCATACAGGAAGACAGGCTTTTGAATGCAAAAAGTATTGCTCAGCGGCATTTCTTGATGTGCAACAAGCTTTTGACCGTGTCTGGCACAAAGGATTGCTGGCTAAAGTGAAGGAAAATCTTCCGCACTCAATGTTCCTTCTCATCCAGTCATACTTATCCGACCGCTACTTCCAAGTAAAACAGGGCGAAGCAAGATCAAGATTGTTTGAAGTGAAAGCTGGTGTACCACAGGGATCTGTTCTTGGCCCAGTGTTGTACAACATATTTACATCAGATCTACCCACATTGGATAGCATAACAATAGCAACATATGCCGACGACATTGCCTATTTATCAGTTGAAGACAGCCCAGAAATGGCCAGCAATAGACTCCAAAAACAGCTAGACGAAACTCACAAATAGTTCTGTAAATGGCGGATACGTGCCAGTGCATCCAAGTCCAACCACATCACCTTCGCGCTCAGACACGGAAACACCCCTCCTGTCAGGCTCGGTCCTGATACCCTACCACACACAGATTGTGTAAAGTATCTTGGCTTCCACTTAGACAGGCGCCTAACATGGAAGCATCATATTAAAAATAAAAGGAACGAGATAAACCACAAGTTCCGCAACCTGAATTGGCTCATGGGAAGAAACTCTGTGCTCTCTGTAGACAACAAGCTCCTCATCTACAACTCTGTCCTCAAGCCAATATGGACCTACGGGATCCAACTGTGGGGCGTTGCCAGCAAATCCAACATCCTCTGCCTACAAAGAGTCCAAAATGGTATCTTAAGATCCATAGTAAATGCACCTTGGTTTGCTAGGAACGACGAAATCCACCAGTATCTACAAATGCCAACAGTAAGCTCTGAAATCGAGCGGTACAAGGAACAACACAAGGCACGCCTAACCTTGCATCCAAACCCACTAGTTGCTGAACTGTTAAACCCGACAGCGGTGGTGAAAAGGCTGAAGAGGAACCACCTTCTATAAGTGGAAGGCGCAGCACTGGCTGCTCCGCCACAACGTCATTTCGTCATGGATCAAATTCGCTTATGGTCCAACGACCGATCGCAAATAGAAAGAAGAAGAAAAAAAAAAAAAAAAAAAAAATTATTATATACGTAAATAAATAACACATAAAGAGACGAGTCAATAAAAGGATTTTTTATATTTTTTTCTTGTTATGGAAAAAGGAGTTTTGTCAATTATTGTAATAATTTTAATAATTAAAAATATTTTTGGTTACGTATAAAAGACGACTAAATTGTTAAATGAAAATTAAAACAATTTTGTATTAAGTATTTTTATATATTTTTGATTAAACTGCATTTATCTTACAAAACAAACAAGCGTTTTCTTTATTAGTCCCTGGTGAAAAGTAGTGTTTTTAGACTCGTCCCCCTTTACCTTGACACCACAGAATTGTTCTCAAGGGAGTACAAGTTGCTTGTCTTGCCGAAGAATTTATCAATATTGGATTTATCACAGTCGCGCCAGAATCAGACAAATCACTATTTTAAAATTGCAGCGACATTTTTCTGGTGTACGCTGCCATATAAACTCATAATTATGTTACATTTCTGTGACAAAATAATCGCGCGATAAATAGTCATACTGCGCATTCGCTCTAATACCTCATTTACATGGAAAGGATGCTCGTCTGTCTAACATAACTCATACAAACAAACTGTAAAGCTGAATTAATATCAAGCAAATTTTTACTTTATGTCAAATAATTCAAGAATAAACTTGAAAGCTGGCATAATTTTGGCAAAGATTATAAAAGCAAGCAGAAATCATGACATAAATAACAAAATAAAAATGTGACAGCCAAAGCAACGAGGGGAGACGTCGAGGTGGCAAATAATAAAGTAATTATTCATTTAAACGTCTCGCGACGAATTTGCTAAAAAAACCAAATGAAAAAAAATTGAACGAACAGGTAAATGGTAATTTGAACACGAAGCCACAAATTGTTGATTTGATTCAATTTCCAGAGGTGGAAATATTCTGTTTCAGATTTTGTTGCAGCTGCAGTATTATTTAATAACACACTTAAAGCGGTATGGTACCCAGAGAAACAAAGTACTTAATCTAATAGAATCAAATAAAACAACGCAGTTTCCCTGTAGAAAGAAATAATTGATTGAAAAAATGTAAAAACAGAAGGTTTTCTTCTTAGCTTGTATTGAAACGCTGGCAGAAAAACAACCTTTTTTTCTCCTAAGTACCTAATAAGTAATAAAATCTTGGAAATTCACGATGCTGCCCCCGCGCTCAATAGAAACATTAACTTACTTGAACTTTTTGCGCATAACTGTTGTTCATAGCTTAAGATAAATATACTGGATACGTTTTGAAAACAAATGAATAAATGTAAACATAGCGAACTACAACTGTCTACAAAATATTGATAACTCTTGGCCAATTGCCTGGAAACATTCGTGTATATAAAACACCGGCAAATTGAAAGATGAAATAACTTTTTCAACTCGTATTTTTGCTACATTCGTACCGAAATTCCGCGTCAGGTCATTTTTACTTAGGTTCCATTCTGTTGCTAAAAGTTATAACTTGACATAAGTAATGAATCAGCAACTGTTTAAGGGCTACAAATTCTGTGGCTTATAAAAGTGTACTGAAATAAAAGTATCGTGCTAAGAGAAATTTGCTTTATTTTATAATATCCATAATGGCTCCAACTTCATAACAATGATATTAATAAACTAAAGACATTCAGTTTTATATCATTTTCAGAATAGTAGTTAGTTAATAACATGCTGCAGACATTCATAACGACGTCGGTCTGCAGTTTCATTTCAACGAATCATAAATTGTTGCTGAAAAATAATTTCCGTAACTCAAGTAAAACGCGAAGTTTTCTTAAAAGACGAAATTTTCATTTTGATGCTATTACCCGAAATCTATACATATAATAAAATTGTAGAAAAGTGGTGTCTGTACAATGGAAATATATTAAAAAAAAGTAGCAGGGGTTGTTATTATATCGATGCCGAACCCGAAAATGTAATTAAATTTTTTTTGTCTGTTTATCTGTTTGTCTGCTGTGTTTGTGCACGCTAATATCAGAAACGGCTTATTCGATTTAGATGCGGGTTTCACTAATATATTGTAGTAAGCTTCACTTAACATTTAATGTTTATTTCATGTCAATCGGTTCATAAATAAAAAAGTTATGTCAATTTAAAGAATCACGGCGAACATTTGTTAAGGTATTCTATCAGAGTACGTAAACGCCTCGCGCCTGCGCGTCCGTGGCTATATATACAAGGTGTAACGGAAAGGGGGTATCAACCCTGAAGGAGGTGAATGAAGATGAAAAAAAAAATTTGGACCTCTACCCGGCTGTGTGGTTCCGGCCTAGAATAGACCACCCCTCTCCTCCCGTGGGTGTCGTAAGAGCCGACTAAGGGATGGTGTAGGTGGTTGATAACTATCATCCTACATCCACCTATACCCGTGTGAGTACTCTAACAAAAACTCCACACCACACTAGACCATCTTTGGGCTCGGAAAAGTATTTCCTAGAGGTCTGGATGGAACAGTCGGCATCAGTGCAGGATGACGACTCAGGGCGGTGGCGGATGAACGTCACGCACGTCAACGGCAGCGCCCATAGACCCAGTTAGGCGGTCTACTGCGCACCCACCAACCCGCATTAGACAAGCGTGGTGGGTTAATTTTGTCTAAACCCCTTCCCAAAATGAACGATACAACTAAAGCCAATCCCCCAGTGCTCGGCAGCTTCAGTCAGTGCACGGCTATTGGCAGTACGCAGGTGCACCCTGGGGCTGGGGATCATAATCTCCGAGCGACGGTCCACTGCCAAACAACTAAAGCAAGCCAAAAGGACACTGACTATCTTAATATTTTAACTTTCAATGTTCGTACTTTACGAACTGAAGAGCGTATAGTAGAGTTAGAAAATGCACTAGAATACATCAAATGGGATATTGTTGGTCTGGCCGAGGTGCGACGAGAAGGAGAAAACACATTCGAAAGGCAAACTAACATATTCTACCATTACGGAGAAACAAACACAAGATATGGCGTTGGCTTCCTTGTTTCAAAAAGATGGAAGGACAACATAGTCGAATTTGTAGCCTATTCAGACAGAATTGCCTTACTAAAATTTTCCATCAACAAAAACAAAACATTAACAGTAATTCAAGTGTATGCTCCAACATCCTCCCATAGCAATGATGACATTGAGGAATTCTACGACCTACACCGAGGTACCTGGACATTGGTTATAGGCGACTACAACGCTAAAATTGGTCTACGGACATCTTCAGACAACACCAATGTTCTGGGACCCCACGGCTTAGGACATAGAAACGAACGCGGCCAACGCCTTCTACAATTCGCTTTCGGTCAGGATCTTAGTGTCAGCAACAGCTTCTTTGTTCAGCAGCCTCAACGTCGATGGACGTGGCTTTCTCCTGATGGTCACACAAAGAACGAAATCGATTTTTGCCTATCCTCAAATAAAAGTATTATAAAAAATGTAAATGCACTCAATAAATTAAAATTCAGCTCCGATCACCGGCCATTACGAATAACAGCAAATTTTGATTTGAAATTACATCGCAATAAACTTATTCAAAGCACAATCAAACGTTTAGATAGATGTACACTAATTGCAAATAAAGAACAGTTTAACATAAATATTAAAAACACCTTCAGTTTAGTTCAGTCCTCTGAGTCTGTATCTAATACAGACTCAGAGGACGTACATATACAGTATCAAAACATTAAGGAAGCTATTAAAATCGCCAGTCAAAAAATTGTGGGCCTTAAGAAAAAGAAAACAAAACTTACTGACAGCACAACCCGTCTTATAGAAGAGCGAGAGAATGTAACGTACCAATCTGCTAGCTATAGGAATCTAGACAAAAAAGTAAAGAGGAGCATCAGAAAGGATATAAGGCACCATAACACACAACTTGTCCATGCCGCATTGACAAACAACCGATCCCTAAGATCAGCCATGCGTGGTATGGATGTAGGCAGGTCTTCAATCACACATTTAAAAGATAAAAATGGCGTTAAGCAAGGAGACAGGGCAAAAATTCTTGGGATAAGTACCGAGTTTTATAAATCTCTATACTGCAACGACCAAGCATCCCAACAAACAACCGAAGTTTACTCATGTCCTGAGGAGGTCCCAGTAATATCTGGCTATGAAGTACACCAGGCTCTCAGAGGCATGAAGTACAATAAAAGTCCCGGCGAAGATGGTATCACAACCGAATCACTTCGAGCCGCGGAGCCTATCTTGTTGCCATACATCTGCAACTTATTTAATTCAATATTACAAACAGGTGTTCTTCCAAGTAGTTTCTGCCACTCAAATATTATCCTCCTCCATAAAAAAGGTGATAAGACTGACATCGGCAATTACCGCCCCATCAGCCTCATCTCACACCTTTACAAAATATTCATAAAAAATCTTGAAAATCGCATTTCTGGCTAATTAGATCAACATCAACTTCCCGAACAAGCCGGATTCCGCCGTGGCCTATCCACAACTGACCATTTACAGTCCCTTAATCAGGTTATAGAAAAAACATCTAGAATTCAACTTACCTTTATACATCGCATTTGTCGACTACTCTAAAGCATTTGACAGTTTATCGCACAACGCCATATTTGAATCTCTTCAAAACCAAGACATCGAACCTACATACATTAACTTACTACAAAAAATATACCAAAATAGCACAGCAGCCATAAAAATAAACACCACAGGACCATCATTCTCTATTCAAAAAGGGGTTAAACAGGGCGACCCTCTTTCTCCAAAGCTCTTCACAGCCACGCTTGAAGAAGTCTTTAGAAAACTAGATAGCAATTGGAGGGACAAGGGCATCGTCGTGGGCGGTAGAAGATTAACAAATCTCCGCTTCGCCGACGATATTGTTCTTTTCTCCTCCACGGCAGCCGAGTTAGGCCTAATGCTCAACCAACTGAGCAGTGCCAGCCTCGAGGTCGGACTCGCGATGAATATGGCGAAGACTAAGGTGATGACCAACAGCACCAAGCGTAACATAGGAATTGGGGGTGTGAGGATTGAATATGTCCATGAGTATATATACCTCGGCCAAATAGTCTCCTTCCAGGCAAGACACGATAAAGAAGTTGCTCGACGCACCGAGAACGCCTGGAAGAGCTATTGGTCGATGAAGCAAATAATGAAAGGAACTCTCCCTCTCTCACTGAAGAGAAAACTCATGGACATGTGCATTCTTCCTACCCTCACCTATGGAGCGCAGACATGGGCACTAACCAATCGTCAAAAGTCCGCACTCGGGGTCTGTCAGCGAGCAATGGAGCGCAGTATCCTTGGAGTTAAACTGTCTGATCGTATAAGGAACTCGATACTGCGTTCTAAAACTCAAATTGCCGATGTAGGTCACACGGCTGCCAAGCTAAAATGGAACTGGGCTGGTCACATCTGTCGCATGCCGGAGGAGCTATGGGCTAAAGCAACCACACAATGGGTCCCAAACAGCAGCAAACGACCACGCGGCAGGCCTAGAAAGAGATGGCGGGACGAGCTTGACTCTTTCCACAGGGATTGGCGTATAACAGCACTGGATAGGGATAAGTGGAAGGAGGGAAGGGAGGCCTTTGCCCTGCAGTGGGACAGAAACGGCTGATAATAATAATAAAAATAACTACCCATAGTAATAGCACATCAATGATTTACTATTACTATGGGAGGTCCAATTTTTTTTCATATTTCGACCTATGTTCTTTGGGGAAATTTGTTCAGTTTCATGAGCACATTCACCTCCTTCAGGGTTGATACCCCCTTTCCGTTGCACCTTGTATAAAGCGCGCTGAGAGCCGCGCCGCTGCCATAATTCCGATCCAGCCTGTCCCTTGCTGCCCTTTCCCAGCGACGCCCTAAGCCGAGGTCCGTACCCCACAGGGGGTGCCCTTAGCGTGTAGTCGCTTAGTTTTTAAGTTTATATTGTGTAGTTAAGTTGTGTATTATGCCCTGGCTGGAGGCCTTAATTTATTGAGGCATCCACAGGAAAGCCAGGTTAAGCAGTCGACAACCCCTCAGGTTGAACTGCGAGATGACCATTTCAAAAGAAAACGCGCCGCTGCCATAAGGATTCAGTTATTCGTAGCGAACGCACGTATCCTGGAGAGTATAGGCGAATAGTTGGATTCGATTATTGCGATTCACTTGAATACTGACTGTTTACATATTTCATTTATTTATATTTTAGGGTTTGTAGGTGTTCTTTTTCTTAATTTTCTTTAAAATTTTGTAAGTATTTGGTATAGGTTAGGCGGTTCTTTCCTTGATTATTGGGTATTTACTTATCTTAATTTTTATTTAGGGTTTTGTTAATAAATATTGAAAGCATTTATTATTGGTTAGGCATTTCTTTCCCTGATTTTCGGTATACTTATCTTAATTTGTATTTAGGGTTTGTATATAAATATTATAAGTATTTGGTATAGGTTAGGCATTTCTTTTCTTGATTTTCTTTATTAAGTATAAATTCATTAGCTTAGGTTAGTAATTATTTTTTCTAGCAATTCTTTTGTTTTATAAAGTTAGTACGTTTGTCTGTGTAGAAGAATAGCACCACCCCTTACTTCCCGTGGGTGTCGTAAAAGGCGATTAAGGGTCTCACCGGAGAATGGGCAGCAGCGTTCTCTATGCATTCCACCACCATACCATACTGCGATCGCCAACCCGCCTGCCAAGCGTGGCGATTATGGCAAACCCCCCCAAAATTGGGGGAGGCCTATGTCCAGCAGTGGACGTGTATCGGCTGAAATGATGATGATAATGACGTTTGGTTTACACGTCTTAACACTTATTACTTAAACTGTGATAATTTTAGACTGTATAATAATCTGTAAGTATTTATAATTTAATTGTTTACGATAGTACGTGTTTACTAAATAACTGTGTGTTAAGTAGTAAGTACTATTTTATTGTAAGAATGCCTCGAAGAAGATCCAACCTCTCCCAATGTAGCAGAAATGCTAAAAGGATGAGATTAGTTCGATCACAGGAATCTGAGGAAGGTCGTGAGGCAAAAGGCAATGCTTGTACAGCACATTAAGGCAATGCTTGTACAGTCCCTTATCTTCCCCATAATTGACTATGGTGATGTGTGCTACTATGACCTGAATGCAGATCTCCTCAATAAACTTGACCGACTTCTTAATAGCTGCATTCGATTCGTTTTCAATCTCCGCAAGTATGACCATGTATCTGCACATCGATCGCTTTTAAAGTGGTTACCTATCCGGCAGCGCAGAGCGTTGAGGGCATTGACAACCCTGTTTTCTATTCTTCACAAACCCACTTCTCCTTCATATCTGACTTCTCTTTGTCAATATTTATGCTCTGCACACACCAAGAATCTTCGGTCCGAGAATAATCGCCTTCTTCGTTGTCCTTCTCATCGCTCTGGTTTTATTAAGTCTTCTTTCTTTGTCCAGGCGGTTTTCCTTTGGAATGCGCTCCCTCAGAATATCAGGACGGTTACCAATCAGTTCACATTTAAAGTGAAAGCTCGAGAACACATACACAAGAAGTTAGCAGATTCGTTGTTGTAGGTTTTCTTGTTTCTCTCTCATCTTTTGTTTTGGTTTATATATTTTTTTGTATGTATGTATATATGTATTTATTCTTATATTTTAATTATAAATATTTTCTATTTGTTTTCTGCTATTGCACCTACTATGTATTGTTTCTGCATCACCCTAAGGTAGACTGGTAGAAAATGCCCATGGCATTAAGTCCGCCTTTGTACAGTTTTTACTTGTGCATAAAGTTTTAATAAATAAATAAATAAATAAATAAAAGGCTCTCTGCACCAGGCTAGGTTTCGTGCTGCAGAAACTTCGACTCAGCGAGAATCTCGACTGAGTTCAAATCGTTCTCGAATGATGACAACTCGAAATAGGGAAAAAGGGGAACAACGAAAGGCACGTTTATCTGTCGATCGCGAAGCTCACGCGCTATCGCGTGAGTCTAAGACTTTTGCTGTCAGGGAAATCCGCCTGAGCTCCCAGAGAGTACGGACAACAAATGCTCGATTCCAGGAGACACAGGACGAACGGGAAATACGTCTCACTGCCGATCGTGAAACTCATACACTATCGCGTGAGTCTTAGACTTTCACTGATAAGGAAATTCGTCTGAGTTCTCAGAGGGTTCGGACAGCAAATGTTCGGTCTCAGGAAACACAGGAAGAACGAGAAATACGTCTCACTGCCGATCGTGAAGCTCAAGCACTAGAGTCTGAGACTTTCACTGAAATTCGCCTGAGTTCTCAGAGGGTTCGGACAGCAAATGCCCGGTCTGTAGACGGTATATGTAATTCAAAATATGCTGCCCGAAAAGTCACTATTCCACGCGGACGAAGTCGCGGGCACAGCTAGTGTGTTAAATATAACAGAATATAGAAATTGCTCAGAGCACGCACACGCACGGTTTCGTAGTTGGATGAATATTAACATAGGTTTTTATCTCCCGCTAAAGGTTTGTATTTCATAGTATTTTTCGAAAGAACTATGAAAATATAGTTATTTCTACGTTGGTAACCGAAAATATCACAAAAGCAGTTGACTTTAATGGCAAGTACACTCAGAAACTTAATAATATTTTTAATTATGGCATCCAACAGTACTCCACAAGATTATGTGCCGCTCGATCTCTCTCCCTACACTGCAAACCAAAGTGTAAAGTTATACTAGTAGGACGTTTGTAGTTTTTACCATATACAACTAAACAGTAGGTAAGTAAGTATGCCACGGTTCTTCAAAACCCTTTTGGTGAAGTTATTGTACATGAGCCTTTTAATAATTGTAAGTTGAGGATCTTTACGCGAGTCGGATTTTCAAGAATATACTGCACAACTTTTTAAGCGTGATTCGTGTAATGTAGCCATGCCAAATTACCGAATATTAATACCACGAGTTAAACTGTGAACAGACAGACAGATGGACATGGCGAAACTATGGGTTTCAAGTATATTCTGGTTACTATTTGCTACTCTGACGTTAATAAGTGGAATAAACAAATATATAACTAGGCGGTCGCGCATAAAAGAACATAATTTACATATTCTCATTTCAGTCAAAATTCACAGGAATAGAGTTTACTTTGAAAGATATTATGAAATTGAAAACTTTGCCTCTTTTCCTCTAGTCTTATAATAAGCTTGTGTTTAAGAGAGACGAGGAATGCTGACGCGTTCATATAATATACCTACATTTGCGGATGCCCCGTCTCCATAATTATGTAAATGAATTAAATAACTTAGCATTTTTCTTTTACGATTTTTTTGGGTACCTATGTAACATTTTCATTCTTCTTTTTGCTTCCGGGAAGATAAAAAATTCGGAATTTCAAACTTTTGATTATGAAGTTTAGAATATTTATAACACGAATAAGAATTTATATTTATTATTATGTCGAGTTGAAATAGAGTAAAGGGGGTTACGACTGATATTATATGCAAGCTCCGTGATCGTGTTTTATTTATGTGCCATCCTGTATCAGATTGAAAGCAAACATTTTATATCTAAATACACAGTTCAAACAACTAAACATTAAATAAGTAATGCAAAGCCCATTATTATTAAGTCAACAGTGTATTCATCTTTTAGATCACAAAGACTGCATAAAAATGAGTTATTGTCAAAGTCATAAAACAAACTTGCGAATATGAAATTAAATACCTAAAAGGTTCAGAATTGGTAACAATAACACTTTTATATTCAAGGAATCTAAATGACTAATATGACTGTCAAATTCAGATTTTATTTTATTGCCGAAAATTTCAAGCAACTTCTTGACATTACTCTCTATCCCACCAAAAACATATAATGTTGAAAAAGAAGGCCAACTTCCTTACTTCATGAAGATGTTTGACCAGCAAAAGAGTTGAAATCGAAACCAACGCCAAGTTTTAAACCATTTTCTTTGCACAAGGCCGGTGCAATTCTGTTGTAAGTAAATTGTGTTTGAAACTTTTTAGATATCAATACAATAATATTGTTCCATTTACACTTGGCGGGTTTTCGTTGTGTTATAGTTATTTTTCATGCATATTTTTTTATGGTTTTCTGAAAACCCGCCAAGTTTGGTTTCGATTTCAACTCTTTTGCTGGTCAAACATCTTCATGAAGTAAGGAAGTTGGCCTTCTTTTTCAACATTATATGTTTTTGGTGGGATTTCATTTCTTTTTGCCAAGTGGGTAGATTCACGTGTAGGATTACATTGTATAGCCTAGGTTTTTTTTTTTGATAATTGTGGTTTTTTATTATTTTTTCTGTATCTGTGTCACCAGGCTGTATCCCAAGAACCGCGATAGCTAGACTGTTGAAATTTTCACAAATTATGTATTTCTGTTGCCGCTATAACACCAAATACTAAAAACAAAATAAAATAAATATTTAAGGGGGGCTCCCATACAACAAACGCGATTTTTTTGCACTTTTTTGCTCGATATCAAAAATGGCAACAGGTAGGCACTTGAAATATTCACAAAATACTCAGTTGTATTTTAACTTTTATAATAAATATTAAAATTAAAATAAAATAAGTATTTAATAGGGCTCCCATACAATAGACATGTTTTTTTCGGCGTTTTTGCCTTGTGGTACGGAACCCTTCGTGTGTGAGTCCGACTCGCACTTGGTCAGTTTTTACTAAACGATGAGCCCGCTGCAGTCTGAACTGCGGCAATGTTTGGACGTAATAGACCATTCCCTATCAGCTATTTTTTTTTTAAACTTATTCTTTTTCACACATATGTTTTTTAAATCCGGTCTATAGAGCAACCTTAATCTGTTGTGAGTACAACAGATTAAGGTCGCTCTATGGATCAAAGCACAAGAAAGTGCTATAGCTGAGTAGCAATAGCACTTTCTTGTGCTTTGATCTGGCTAGGATCGATATTTATTAAATGGTCACCACTCAAATTTTTTACCCTAGATAATGGTACGTAGGCTTGACCACAAGTGAATATAGAAGAACCAATATCAATTAAAGCATTGACCAAGCTCAAACCTTGACTCTTATGAATGGTGATTGCGTAAGCTAAACATGTCGGAAACTGCTCCCGGTACACAAAACCACGGCTCAAAACTTCAAGTTACAATTTGAAATATTAATGATATTAGTTTTTCTTTAAAAAAATATACTTTTAGAAATAGAAATATGAATCTGCTTAACAAAACAATTTAATAGGGGTTAAATAAGTATCCTTAAAAAATATTTTGCGTTTATATCTTATGATATAAGTACGTCATTTGACATGTTTTAAGGTTTTTAAACTTTATCTTTCTAAGAAAGTCTCATACTTACCTAAAAATTAAGCTTATTTTTTTTTTTTATACCGAACACGGATTACAGAATGTGTGATAGCCGAACTCACACTTGACTAGTTTTTTATTTTTACTTTAGCTTCGTGCAAAATTACAAGTTTCTAGGCTAACTATAAAAAAATTAAATACCTACGAAACCCTCTGTGCGCGAGCCAAACTCACACTTGACCGCTTTTAAAATATTTCTCTTAGTTTCATGGTAATGTCCAGTTCCAGCTAGAAAAAAAATCATACGGGACCCTCTATGCGCGAGCCAGACTCACACTTGACCATTTTTTTAAATTTTCCTTTAGTTTCATGCTAATGTCTAGCTTCGTGCCAAATTTCAAGTTTCTAGGCCGGTTAGAAGTTTCTAGGCCGACTAGAATAAAATGTTTATATTGAACCCTCTATGCGCGAGCCAGACTCACACTTGACCATTTTTTTAATTTTTCCTTTAGTTTCATGCTAATGTCTAGCTTCGTTCCAAATTTCAAGTTTCTAGGCCGGTTAGAAGTTTCTAGGCCGGCTAGAATAAAAATTTTATATTGAACCCTCTATGCGCGAGCCAGACTCACACTTGACAATTTTTTTAATTTTTCCTTTAGTTTCATGCTAATATCTAGCTTCGTGCCAAATTTCAAGTTTCTAGGCCTACTAGAAGTCCCTAAACATTTTGATTAACTCTAAGTGAGTGAGTCAGTCAGTCAGTCAGTCAATGCCACTTTAGCTATTTTGAAAAGTCCATAACTTTGAATCTATTAAAGCTACAGTTATGAAATTTGGTATTCGAACTAACAGCAGTCATGGTATTATGTATGTGAAGTTTGATTCGATTTCGTGTGACAAATAGTTAGATACAGGGTGGTCAAAAGTAGCTCGAAGCGGTTCGGGTAAATAGTGCACGGCGTACGTGCGGCCACTTGCTGGAAATTGGCCTGCGCACTGCCGTGCGCTTCGATTATTAAACCGTATTGTCCTTATAGGCGACACAAAACTATCTGTTTGAGACAAAACGAACCACACGGTCCTAGTGAAATTGTTGTTAGCCTTGGTTTTTTATGCAAAGTTCCAGAAACAAGATCTATTCCAAGCCGAGTGAGTTACTTTCTGAGGTTCAACAAAAAGAACTGTTTTGCGATGATGTGTTAAAAACAAAAATTTTGTTTCAAAATTAATAATATAAGCAAGCAAGCTTAATAATATTTCATAATGGCTCAAAATTGCATGGCGTAATTTTTACCTTACGGATTTTTTTTTTCCTCCGTGCATATGGGCTCTATTACTTCAAAGACAAAATGAAAAGCTTGCCTAAGTGCATTTTCAACCCGGGTGTCACCATTGCCAGGATCGCCCAGAAGACACGGTGGAGCACACGGTGGAGGTCTACCCCGCTTGGGCGGAGCACCACCGTATCCTTATAGAGGCGATCGGCAGCGGCGGCGAACTCTCGCGTCCGGCCCTGGTGCAAGCCATGGTCCGGAGCGAGAGGGTGTGGGAGGCAGTCACCTCCTTCTGCGAAGCAGTGATACTAGCGAAGGAGGTGGCGGGATGGATGAGGGAGAGAGCCTCCCATCCCAGCCGCCGCGGGAGACGCTCCGGGCGTCGGAAGCCGCGTGACGACTCCCGGCCACTGTAGGCGCGGGCCTGCGGGCGAAGAGTAATGGGTAGCTCACCGTCCGATCAGGACCAGGCCCGTGCCGGACGGCGCGCACGTGTTCCACGTGCGCCTCAAAGAGATGTCAGCATCATTTGAAGGGGCCCGTTAGTGCCGAAGCCTGCTGGGTTAGCGGGATTGTCTGAAAGGTTTACCGCTACCCGGGAAGATAAAGGGCTAAGGAAGGAACACGGGTGGGTTTTAGTCAGTAAGAGTCCGACACTCCCTTCCGCTCCATCCAGAGCCATAATCAGCCTATAATGTTCCCACTGCTGGGACACAGGCCTCCTCTCGGTGAGAGGGAGTGGGCAGTAATCCACCACGCGGGCCCAGTGCGGATTGGCAGATGTCACATGTCTTGGAATTTTTGGTTCTAGGACATGCCGGTTTCCTCACGATGTTTTCCTTCACCGGTTTGAGAGCAGTGGTGATGAAATAATTTGCACAAAGTAAAGCGCCTGTCTGGGTTCGAACCTACGACCTACAACTCGTAAGTCGCGGCCATTACTCCTTGGCCACCACTGCTCTCCAGAGCGTGCCATCCAGAGCGGGAGGGGTAATTTGATGATGTCCCACCCAAAAAAAAAACTACAATCTGTCAAATTTCATTAATAGATTTTCAACTTTATCGCTAAAGCTTAAGCTTCAAAGCTAATTGGGAAAATTTGACAGTTTCGGGTAGCTTGATGTGCTGGCGTCTGTACCCGAAGGTCGTGTAGAGCACGAGATTTGTGAATTTTTCTACCAATAAAACGTATTCAGGAAAAAACTTCCTATGTAAGAAAATATAATCAATACATCTCGCAGTTCAACAAATACTTAGGCCCCGAAGAAACTGAAGAAATCTGAAAAAGATTATTAAAGTAATAACGTAATTTTTGTTCATAACGTTCGATAATATCAAAAACCATAACCGGTGCCGCAGTTTTAGTGAAATCAATTGTTATCAGTGTCGGTCAGCTCTCAGCGCGCGCCGCGTGCTAGCACTATACATCATACCTTGTCTATTGAAAGGAAGCGCAGGATACCGGAATACATTACGCGGGTCATCGCACAATTACATCGTCAGTCATATTATTATTTTCAGGCGATTTGCGTGATTGGAAACAGAGTGACGTCAGGTCACGTGTAATAAGATGAGTTTTATTAATTTTCGTGCGCACAATACATCGTCGGTCACATTATTAATTCCAGGTAATTTCCGTGACGGTAAAATAGTGACGTCAGGTCACGTGTAATACGAGCATAATTCATTTTCGAGAAAATTCATAAGGTGTATGAATGGGGTTTCTGCCAAATTGTGTGTCCGCGATAATAATTCCAAAAAGCTATTAGTTCAGCTGATTTAGTTCTGCATCAAATTCGAGTTAGTAGTTACGCTTGTATAATTTTGGCGCCGCGAACATAATGCAAAACCAGCAAATTAGCATTAATGCAGAAGGTAGGTATACAGGGCGGTGTTCAAACAAAATTAGTAAGTAAACTCAGTGAGTACTTTTTGTCACAGTGTTTGGCTTCAATCACTCTAAAGCAAGTTAGTCTGTGTGCACATACGAGGGTGTTATCAGCAGCCAGAAAACTACATACTGTTAAATTAACTGAGCCATGAAGAAAGTAAAATCATTCTTAGGAATAAATCGTTGAACAATCAGGCCGCAGCTAATATTGCTGCTTGATTCATTAAAATGTACTCTATGTCTTAAGAATAAAGCTCAGATTACGACAGAAGTGAACTCTGTTGGGAGCTGAACAATCGATTGCTCTGATGACATCTATTGAAAGGGTAGGCTTTGCACCGCTGCATTATTGATGAATGTCATAGAACAACCGCCTGTAGAGCAATACCTACTTATTACTACTAACTATGCATAGTACCTACGTGTCAGATTAGATTGTTTATATTGTAGTTTGGAATTTAAGAAAGTTAAGAATGACTCCAATTTCATCAACAAAACTTGTAAGTTCCAAGTTTTACTTTGATTCAGTGAGATTTAAATTGGAAGTTTAGCAACATTTACTGTTGAATGTTGATGAAATAGAAGCAAATAAATGGCCTCTGATTTCAATAGTTTAACGATTGGATAACCTTAATTAAAGTTACGGACGTCCCCGGGCCTGCGAAGGAAAATGGGGGATTGCTGAGAACTAGGTTAGTATGTAAGGCAAGTGAATGCTATAAATTCAAGCGTTGCAATAGAATCGGTTATGTCCGAGTGGACTCTCCGATAAATCTTGCCGCCAGAACTTGGACGTCTTACATTGTCATTTGGCACAGAAACCTCGATGCTAATACTCTTTATTAGCGTCGTCAACCTCTGTCGTGACGATGTAAAGTTTGTGCTGATGACAATGTCTGGGACATTCAGAAATAATCGTTGGTTATTCACTAAGGGGATAAAGCGGGCGTTATAATTACTATCCCGAACTTTATACAATCCTTCGTTACTTTCGGTATTAATGGTCGCCTTTTATCTTACTTTTCCTGCTTGTGAGGCAATAAAAATCAATTCAAGTTTCAAATTAATAGCTTGTGAACATTGCATTTCACTGTTTTCCTGGTTATTTCATTTAGTTGTTATTTTCGAGCAGAACAACGAATGAAGCATTAAAAATAAAAATTGAAAAGTACCTACACAAAAGTTCTTAAAAATCAAAATCTTTAATAGAATCCTTTGTCATGAAAATGAAACAAAGACAGTAAGTATAAGCAACGGAAACAAATAACGTGATTCGGGATAGCACACACTCGGGATAAAGTGATTCAGGGTTTTGAGTTTCGGCCTAACGTATAAGAGTCGAATTTAATTAGCTGTGTACTTAAATTATAATGGTAATCATATTTTCTGCTAGACTTTATTATTTGCCCAACACATGTCTAATTCACATTTATTTTATTCTGAACAAACACGCACACTTACATACACACACATCAGACACACACACACATATACCACACATACATACCTCACACACAACACACTCACACACCACACAAACATCAACCATACACACGTAACATACCATACCTGAAATCACCTCTGTTGTCTCCACTCTGGAATTCGTACTCCGAGGCCCAAGATTCAGACTAACTGTCTAGTTTGGGGCTCACAAGCAAATAATATATTGTAACCTAGCTGTAGGTACTACTTTAAATTACTCATATCGTCTTAACTTGCTGTTAACCTCTGAACCTGCTTACTGTATTACCTGGACAATAAATATTAAAATAATATTCTCTTTTGCTCAGCAAGCCGTATAGATTGTATGCGGAGTGCAGTACCCTGCACTCCGCATACAATTCACTAGTAGGAAATCTATTCCTAATCTATCCTTCACAAAACAGCCTTCGCTGGCCGCCAGCTTTATGTAATAAGCTCGCTCATTTACAGAAGGGTGAATAAGCATATCCAAATAAGCAATTTAAACAAGCACGAAGTTAAAACCAAACTACAAAACTGACTGTATGGTCAAGACTATTCTCGTACAGAAGCTCTTATTTATAACATAATGTAGGCACGTAATAATAATCACTATTCTACAAAGCCGAATACAGAAACCCATGCAACACTACATGATCAGAACATACCCCCACAAAACACAACCCCAAACCCCACACCCCTTTCTTACACCACGCCACACCACATCACACCACAACAGAACACAACGCACTATACCACAACACAACACACGACACCACAACATAACATACCACACCACACCACACAACCACATCTTTACTTTGTATATTAAGGTTTTTGTGTTAATAAACTTATTTTTATTTTATTTTTTTATTTCTATTTTCTACACTGAAACACTGTGAGTCCAGCGGCAACACGTTATCATTACGGCGTCGTAATCATTTGCAACTTGTGGATTGTATCTATTCATTCGAGAAATACAGTTATGAATGGCCGTGGCGTACTGCTGACGCTACGACGCAATACAGCGCGTGTACATAACACAGCTCTGTTCTTTTGTTACTGTAACGAACGACCCGCGATGATCACTGCAGGCGAGGGATAATGACCTAGTAACGTGGTCGTACGGAAATAAATATTATTTCTGAATTCTCTTGCATTTTTTCGCGTGTTGACTGCAACGCGCGACAATAAAAAACGCGTGGCGTTTTTTTTTTATATATCATTTACAGCTTTTGCTCGCGGCTTCGCTCATGTGGATGTCGGAAACTATCTCACGGGAACATACTAAATCTATTAATTTACGCGGCCCACGCCAGTAAAGCTGGCTTGCTGATCTTTCCGACACCTTCAACGATCATCGTTAGGGCGCATTCATAGTGAGCGACGCGCACATTGGAGTTAAATGCTTCTCTTTTGAGGAAGCGATACGTACGCGACGCGCGCGCATAAAATATCGCGCTCGTGTGTACGCGCCCTTATATTTCAATCTTAAAAATTTATTCAAAACCATAATGAATTATACACCTACACCTTCCTCATGAATCACTCCGCCTGTTGGAGTAACCCCTAAAAATCCGTTCGGCTGTTTTTGAGTTTATCGCTTTCAGATAGACAGATAGACAAACGCGGCGGGAGGACTTTCTTTTTATAATAAGTAGTGATGACAATAACAAACAAATTCTATTTAAAGTCAACATATAGGTACCGTTAAAACTTCCAATACCGTAAGCTTGTTATCTAACTTTTGCTAACTTACCTCACGTAGCCACTACTGCGTTAGAACTAATAATTGCTTTAATACAAGTTAGTACACTTGCGGCCGATAAACTGACTATACCCCTAATATTGGCTTTAATTAACAGTTTACCAGGAAGCCACTGTTTATAAGTTTCACATATTTTGTTGCCTTAGAAACTTACAGCTCGCTTAAACGAATATATGGTATTTGCTTAACTTAACGTTCCTACAGTATGTGTTGGATTGGATAGTTTTCTAGAATGAAAATAATTAAGATTCGTATGGACGCACGGTCAGAGGCTAAAGTAGGCAATCCCCCCAACCCGCCAGCTGTCTCTGAAAACCAGCGCTGTGGCTCTCTCTCGCATTGGACACAGCATTATGCCGAGTGATGGCGTTTTTTCGTGAATGTGACGCATATTTCCCCCAACTTGTTCCTTTTGTGTTTGTGTTTTTTCTTTGCTTATGTTTAACGCAAAATAAAAACATATTTTCTTACTTTCCTTTTTAGGGTTCCGTAACCAAAGGGTAAAAACTATTACTAAGACTCCACTGTCCGTCCGTCTGTCTGTCACCAGGCTGTATCTCATGAACCGTGATAGCTAAACAGTTGAGATTTTCACAGATGATGTATTTCTGTTGCCGCTATGACAACAAATACTAAAAATAGAATAAAATAAGTATTTAAGGGGGGCTCCCATATAACAAACGTGTTTTTTTCGGCGTTTTTGCCTTGTGGTACGGAACTCTTCGTGTGCGAGTCCGACTCACACTTGGCCAGTTTTTTTCTTTCATTGACCTCCAAAATTCTCCAAGACCTTTCCATAATATGTTATACCCCCGAATAACATACATATTCCATGCGTCGCACAGCTTAATAAAGAGCTTTCACTACGAGTCTCAATCTGCTACAGGTAATACGAACTAAGTCAGCTGCTGCTGCGGGTATTGAAATTTGATTGGCTGGTGAGTTCACTCATGATTTAATTTGAGTGACGTTAATGAGCTTGTGGTTTAAGTCAGTGTAAATCAATGTGTAACTTGAGGTAGGTACCATCCTACTTATAGCACCCCGGAATGGACACAATTTCGTTACCATCAAATATAGGTATTTATTACCTTAACGTCATCATCTGCCTAGCCTTTTTCCAACTATGTTGGGCTCGGCTTCCAGTCTAACCAGATGCAGCTGAATACCAGTATTTTACATGGAGCGACTACCTATCTGACCTCTACCACTCAGTTACTGGGTAATACGATACCCCTTGGTAAGACTGGTTGTCAGACTTTCGGACTTCTGACTACGATCCATCCAGACATGATCCACGAATGACAGCCGAGACCAACGGCTTAACGTGTAAAGATGATAACCCATCCACATACCAACCGCGGCAAGCGTAGCTTTACCGGATCGATCGACCTTTGCGGCTGTTATTATTTAGCCACGGGCCCCTCCTTTTTATTTATTACCATAAAGTAATGGCATTAAATTAGATTTATTGCCATAATAAAACACGAATGCATGAAAGAAAAAACTGGAAAATATTAAAGTGAATAAATGCAAATGTTTACTTATATACTTATGTTCACTTCCTCAGATTGTGTCGATACTTTATTGTGTGGAATCCATAAGAAACATGTTTAAGTTACATAACTACGTGTTTATTTTAAATGGTGCAATAACATTGTGAACAGAACGACTCTAATACATCACGTTTTTCTTACTTTTATTATAAAAATACTTAACTACTTTGTCAGGAAACATAACACTGAACTTAAAAAACTTAATAACGCAATGTAATATCCACTGTAATAGAGATAAGCTTTTGTATGATCGTTGATCTGTTAATCGCAAGCGCTACTGCTGGACATGAGGTCCGGAAAAGTGTTTTTCCATCTGGAATTTCTCAGTAGCAGCCCGGAGTCAGAATTTGTGCCCGGTTGATGGCAGTAGGCACGCCTCGTATTACATAGGAACTAAACATAACTGGCGAAATGTGGATATACTATATTATAGGTACACCTCTGCCTAACCCTTCGGAGAATACGTGCCTCATTTTGCACGACTCAATAATGCGAAGCATTAGAGAGTGTTTTACGATCGAAAAGCTTTTTTTGCCTCCTTTCTGCAACTGTTTCTATTGTTATAGGTACTCCTGCTAGTACACAGTACCTACTTAATTTATATACCATTGTATAGATAATTTAATAATTGTATAGAAAAAACGCGTAGAAAAGACATTGGAAACAAAATCATACTGCGTTTTGGAATAGTAAAACATTGTCCACACTATCAGGCAGTTAAGATATTTAATAAGTTACCACTTGAGTTGAAAAGCATACTGCACATAGGCTCATTTAAAGCAAGACTCAAAGCATTCCTGTTGGAACGATGTCTCTACTCATTAGATGATTTGTAATGGACTTGTTGCTCTTAATACTGACATGTAATTATTTGTTATGGTGTTATATTGTGTTCCGTGTTCTTATGACTTTTATTTTTTTTATTGTTACGTTTAAATTGCTAATAGTTTATTGACGTATGGTTTTTAATTTTTGTTTGCATGGTATTATTCATTTTTTTTGTTTCTTTGTTTTTTTTATATATAAAAGCATATTTTCTAATTTAATTTGAATTGCATGTATTCTTAAATATTTGTACCTATAACTAAAAATGTTGTTAATTTTAATGCTTCATGCTAGATTATATTCGAACGCAATGTGAATTGTTACTGAATAAAATTGAATTGAATCGAATGGAGATTAATTTTGTACTTCCAAAATTTGATTTAATGCAGTAGAAACGAAAAACATCAAAATATTAAAAAAACGGGAGTGCCGGCAGAAGTGAAAACTTGAATATTAACGTTGTGCATTTTTGATATTTTGGAATCTTACGAATTTTCGATCAGGTCACGTGTCCTGACGCGAGTTTAACATTTTTACCCTTTACAAAAAAAGTGTACAACGCCGCTAAAGAAGTTTTCAATTTTTGATATTTTGGAATCTTACGAATTTTCGATCAAGTCACGTGTCCTGACGCGAGTTTAACATTTTTTACCCATTCCAAAAAAAAAAGTTAAATCCCCGACGCGTAATGTCGTAAAAAATATGAAAATAATTAGTTACTACAATATTATTTTTGATCTTGATGCATGAGACTTTTTGGTACGACTATGGGTCAATCTCCTTTAATTTTTTTATTTTATTTTGACGTGTTCAAATATCAATACCCATAACGTCTGCAGAGTTTCGCTAGCAAATTTAATTTGATCCTGTATACTTGTGGCTAAGTTTCGCTAGCTAACTTAATTTGATCCTGTATACTTGTGGCTAAGTTTCGCTAGCTAACTTAATTTGATCCTTTATACTTGTTTTCAATTTTTGATATTTTGGAATCTTACGAATTTTCGATCAGGGTCACGTGTCCTGACGCGAGTTTAACAATTTTTACCCACTACAAAAAAAGTGTACAACGCCGCTAAAGAAGTTTTCACTTCAAAAATCCCGGCAATCAAGTGTGAAACCTGAAAACATTGTAGCTTGCGAAAAAATCAATTAATTGAGTAATTTTTTTTATAGTTTCGTATCACCCATGGGAGGGAAATGGCTCTTTTATTTTAGAACCTTAATTATAATTAATAAAAAATAAACTAATATAATATCTATATCTACCTGTGGTTTTTATACGATGAAATGAGCATTATGAGTCGTGCACTTTTGGATTTTCCAAGTTGTTTGTTATACTCGTATAATGTTATAAATACTTTTCTTTCTACTTGCTTTCACATATCTTCCTTTGCTTTTGAAACCTTTTAATAAACTTGATTTCACACCATTATTTTGTTTCTACATTTTCTTTCATCGCTAGATTAGCGAGGGTATTAATTGTCAACATATGTTCACACGCTTGCTCCGGCGCCCCGAGGGAGTCGACTGAGTGGAAAGGTTGGCGATGCGTCACATACTAGATAATGACAGTTTATGGTCCATTACATTCTGAAGTTTCTGTTTGCACACACATCTGTAGTTATATGCAGATGTTATCTTTGTGGTTTTCGCGGATAATTGTGAATTTATTTACGTTTTGTTTTGATAGTTTTTATTAACAGAAATTAACATGATGACGCTTGGATAATTATTCCAATCATTTTGTTCTCGTATAAATGTAATTGTATTCTTGTTAAACTTAAAAGTTTAACAAGAATACACTTACAAGTAAAATGGCAGAAGAGTAACAGGTGAAAGGCTTCCCTGTTACTCTTCACCTGTTACTATCAAAAGATGGGAATTTGATAATGGATCCAATATTGCGGAGTACGATTGTCACACAGCATGATGCATTTGCATTAAGACTGTCAAGTGAATAGGCACTAAGGTATTCCATTATTGTGTGACAAATCACACAATAATGGAATATCCGAGTTTTTCATTATTGTGTGATAAACGCGGCGCTAAACTCAGTTTTCATTCGTCTAACATTGTCATAAAAATACGATGACGACCAGACGATACTTTTTCAGTGAAACAAGATTTTTACTGGATTTTACAAATTCTTATCTTGAAATCGTGGTGCGACATCTGTTTCACGTCCTACTTCACGTGAAGTCACACTTGTAATGTCGACTGAAACACTTCAATTAGCCGCTTATTATTTTTACATAAAGCCTCGCTTTTCGTTTATTACTATTCCTTTTTCTGTCTATTTATTTTGGTAGCTGAAGCTGAAACATTGAAGACAAGAGAAACATGTTTAAGTTTATCGTGTCTTCAATGTGAACATTTTCGTTTAAGACCCGTGTTACAGAGAACAGCTGTATTTATCTAAAAGGAAATAAAGATAAACATATTACGAGCTGAAATTTTGCACTAGCTACTATTTAGAATACCGACAACAATATATTTCATGTCTTGTCTGAAATGTCAAGAAGATTTTGTATTTCTATTTATACACGGAGTAATATTCTAAAGTTGTGGGTATCTACTTAATATAATGGTAATAAAATATGTAAATTGTAGAGAGCAAGGGTGCGCTACTAAATTATTTTGTTTACTTGACTTTTCTTAGAAAATCTGATTATCTCAGCAGAAGTCCGAAACCGCTACGTTGTTTTCCGACTTCTGTTTTTTTGTATGATTCTACTAATGATAAACGTTCTTTTGTTAATGAACTCCCATCTACAATTAGGTAGAGATAAACAATTTTTAATAAGTTAGATAATATAAATGAATTGAAAGCGGAGTTGCGTGAGCTTTACTTTATAAAGTTCAGCTGAAGTTAAGGCTGTAAACTGTCAAACAAATGAACTCTGTTTTCTGTATATTTTGTTTTTTTAACACTGAAAGCTGTATAAGTAAATAGTATTATATTTATACTTTAGTTTCGAATCATCATCATCATTCTCCTGCCCTTATCCCAATTTATTTGGGGTCGGCGCAACATGTCTTTTTCTTCCATACTTCTCTATTAGTCGTCATCTCGGTAGTCACCCCCTTTCTAACCGTATCATCATTCACACATTCCATCCATCGTTTCTTTGGTCTTCCCCTACTCTTATAGACATCGACATCCATACTCAAAACTCTCCTCACGACATTTTCCTCATTTCTGCGTAACACATGCCCATACCATGACAACCGATTCCCACGCAACTTTTCAGTTACCGGTGCCACTTTCAAACTTCCTCTTATGTACTCATTTCTTATTCTATCCATTCGTGTAACACCACACATCCCTCTTAGCATTCTCATCTCTACTGCATGCAATTGCCTTTCATTCATCCCTTTTGTGGCCCAACATTCTGATCCATACAAGACAGCAGGTCTAATACTGGTTTTATATATCTTCCCCTTAAGTTTAAGGGGAATGCGGGAGTCGCAGATTGTTCCCGTGACCTGCCGCCATTTCATCCATCCAGTGTTAATTCTGTGCTTAACCGTCCGATCTACTTCGCCATCGCTTTGCACGAGTGAACCGAGATACCGAAAGTGGGAACAGACTGGGAGAAGTGCACCATCAAGTGCTATAGCTCCAGAACTGGAGAGACCGCCGAAATCGCAGAACATATATTCGGTTTTGGTTCTGCTGATTTTCATGCCAACATTCTCCAGCGTCTGTTGCCATTTTTCGAATAAAATAAAAAAACTTAAATATAATACAAAAATATTTTAAACTAATTATAAATTACATTTTTTATAACGCTTTCCACATTTTTGTCCACAAAGGTTGAACAAATTAAAACAAAATTTTGAACCAAATATTTGATAACATTTTAAGACCTTAATCAAACTTTTCTCATTAAGTAATAAAAAAAAATCGGTTTTTTCTTGAACGGTAATAGGGACCTAAATCGGTGGAATGTTTCCTTAAACATTGCTGAAATAACATATTTTTTCAAACAATTAAAGAATACGTACCTACTTAATTTCCTATTTACGTTACTTTATTTAGACAGGTAAAAATAACAAAATTAAATTCTAACTTAACTAAAACTATCTACACAGAAACTAGAAAATGGCGTCGAAAAACTCATCCGCATCGCTGTCGACAGGTAGTGTACCCAAGAGACTGGCGGCATTACCACGTTGTATGGCGATGCTTAGCCTCTGGCCAAGGTAAAAGCCAGCCTTTGGGTCACGGGAAGTGTCAACCAGCCGTTTTGAAATTTCTTTAAAAAGACCATGAGCACTCGGACCCCACGGCCCGAGGGTTTCCACCCCAAACGGCTCGAAAATATAATTTCCGATGAGGTTATTATATTTTCGCCGCTTGAGGTTTTCCGCAGCCGCAGCAGCAGCGCCAGCACAGCATGCCGAGCCAGGAAGATGGGATGGCGCAAGAGTATCGACACACGTAGCGTCCCACACTAAAGGCCTACCCACCTTCCATGGAAATAAAGACATACCGTCCGGTCTCTATTCTCTCTAATTTCCTATTCAGTCTCAATCTATTCACATTAATCACGCGAAAAAACCCTACCCCTATTCAATCTAATCACACAATGGCAAACTGTCAGGTTTATACCACAAACTAGCTTCTGCCCGCGACTTCGTCCGCGTGGAATTTCACCCTCTGCGGTACTGTTTGTGTAAAAATTATTCGAGCATTTGCTTTTTTTTTACTTAGGTTTAACTACAGTTATTAAGGTTACGACCTTATTATAAGTACGTTAAAGTATTGTAGACATCATACGACGTTCAACATTACATGCATTTACCTTTTACAAGCAAACAAATAGTTATACAGTATATTATAATACCAGTGCATTGTGCAGTCAATTCGATACAACCAACGTGTGTTTCGATGCTGTCTAAGGAATGACGAAGTTTGCTGCTAACGGAGCGGAATAGACACCTGACATGAAATTTTAGAATTGTGGATACATCATTGAGAAGGCGTTTTTAGGGTTCCGTACCCAAACGGGAAAAAACGGGACCCTATTACTAAGAATCCACTGTCCGTCTGTCACCAAGCTGTATCTCAGGAACCGTGATAGCTAGACAGGTGAATTTTTCACAGATGATGTATTTCTGTTGCCGCTATAACAATAAATACTAAAAACAGAATAAAATAAATATTTCAGGGGACTCCCAGACAGCAAACGTGTTTTTTCGGCGTTTTTGACTTGTGGTACGGAACCCTTTGTGTGCGAGTCCGACTCGCACTTGGCCAGTTTTTTAAATCTTGATCGATATGATTATTAATCAGTCATGGGTAAAATGGCAAAAAATTAATAGGCTATTCACGCTAGGTCAAATTAAATTCTTGGTATCGAACGTATTGAAATTCAAACAATCAAAGATATTTACTTAAAATTGTTAAAAAAGTGTTTCGATCATTATCAATTACAAAAAAAAGCAGGTATTTATCGTTCTGTGTGGCCCCTTTACACTTCATATATCATTGCTCTGCAGGCAAGGAGTGGGCGGCGGAGGCAGTGACTCGTGAGATATTATTGCACATCGCTGACCGCCAGAGATTGCTATGTAATGCTGAGTATTCGCTTCGGAATACTCAGCATTACATAGCACATGTACCCAGGATTTTGTAATATCTTGATTTAAAAGAGTGTCCATGGAGTTTCTTGCCCGTTCTTCTCCATAGAGATCTACGTTTTGGAATGGGCAACTAGCTTCAACTGTCGGACTAACTGACAGACTATTTAATTTTGACAATTCAAAAGTGCCTGTACTAGGTCTAATTGAAATAAATGCTTTGAATTTGAATTTGGAGTAATACCGGTGAAGGAATCCATCTTAAATTCATGGAACACGTCTTGGTTATTCAGAAAGGAGCGTACAGTGAAAAATGTGATTAAGTAATGGAAGTAATTTTGGAAAGACACAAGAAAATTTCTCGTAAATACATTTGAAAAAGATATTGTTGTCGTTCAAAACATCTTCTTCTTCTTCATAGTCCTTTCACGACGACTGACTTTTTTTAACTAGTATTAGTGCAGGTATATGCCTATCATCTGCCTAACCTTTTCCCAACTATATTGGGGTCGGCTTCCAGTCTAACCGGGTGCAGCTGAATACCCAGTATTTTACATGGAGCGACTGCCTATCTGACCTCCACAACCCAGTTACTGGGTAATACGACACTCCTTGGTAAGACTGGTTGTCAGACTTTCGGGCTTATGACTACCCGTAACGACTGTCAAGGATCCACGAATGACAGCCGGGATCAACGGCTTAGTGTGCTTTCCCAGGCACGGAGGGGTCACGGTATCTGATCTGAAGATGGTCACCCATCCACAGACCAACCGCGGCAAGCGTATCTTAACTTGATCGATCGACATACGCGGCTGTTATTATTTAGCCACGGGCCCCTCAAGGTAAAGGTACATACAAAGGTACAGACGCCAGCACATCAAGCTACCCGAAACTGTAAAATTTTCCCAATCAATTTTGAACCTTATGCTTTAGCGATTAAGTTGTAAACCTATTAAAGAAATTTGGCAGATTGTATTAACTTGATGTGCTGGCGTCTGTACATATACAGAGTCAAATTAAATTAGCTAGCGAAACTCTGGAGACATGATGGGTATCACGACGGAATGTACGATACCTACCACTTATCGTAAATTCCCTCGTATTTACGAGAATTTTTTTGTTAACGTGGAACTATTTATTAGCTTTTTATTTTAGTTGAATACCTTCATAGTGGGTATCTACGTGAAGGTACTTTGTTTATCATCATTTCAGCCGAAAGACGTCCACTGCTGAACATAGGCCTCCCCCAAAAGGGGGGGAGGGGGGGGGGGGGGTTTGTCATAATCGCCACGCTTGGCAGGCGGGTTGGCGATCGCAGTATGGTAGAACGCTGCTGCCCATTCTCCGGTACGCCCCTTAGTCGCCTTTTACGACACCCACGGGAAGTATGGGGTAGTATGGGTTGTATGGTATGTATACTTAGTTTATAAATTATTTTAAAACAGGTGACAAAGTTATAACAATTAGATAATACCGCTTTTGGAAAAGAATTACTGAGTAACTCCAGTATCCAACAATACAACATCAGCCTGTGCAATCTTAATAATTGCTTTATATGTAAGCACAAAGGTCAATCCGCAATCAATAAGGCTGTTTTAAACAATTTGTCAAAGTTCGCAATCAAACCGAAGTGGCGATAGACCTGATAGATACAATTTGTATTATTTCACCAACTCATGTTTCATCTTTATGTACCTACGTTTGCTGACTTCACTTTGATAACTATATAAATAAGGGGGAACTTTGAATGGGATTGATAAGGGACTTTTTTTTCTGAATTAACTTTCTGAGTCAGGAAATAAAGCGTGTTTACGGCGGTTGCTCGAGGACATCGTACTGCCCACTAAATGGATGTCAAATGACAATAAACGAGACAGAAAACCAATAAAAATTGAAACAATTAACAGTTACTAATTACGTTACTTTATTTTATTTGGGATTTGTCCTATTTTAAGACTAGGTGGTGGCGCCTAACACCAAATACTTGGGCGGAAATATAAAATTGTTTGCGTTTATCCCAGACGCAGGGAGCTGGATCAATTAAATAGTGGACTGTATAATGCGTGGGTAGGTCTGACTTTGCAAAATACGACACGAATTAGGACGACGAGAATTGTACATGGACAAAGGAATTTGGCAGTTAAATGCAACACCACTGACCTGTAGATTCACCATTAATCCTCCACGTCGGCCGGCTTTGCTGGATCAGGGCAGCGCACCAGAGGTCGCACAGACGCCTTACACGGCATAAACACGCACTTTTCGTAGTGTTTTAGATAATAGTTGTAAATGACCACTACTCTCGTTGAAGGCAACTCGGCAAGAGTGGAGTGATTCCTCACACTGTCACCGTACATGGTGACAAGGACAGCGATAGTCCGGGGTTGCATGTAGAAAAAGGATAGGACACGATAGGATAGTGACGCATTTTGCAAGTCATATTAACTTCTACCCTATAATGAAAATAATAAACTAATACGAAATCCAACCCTAGGCATCAGACATGACGCGTTGGTCACCGTCATCACATCATGCAATGTAAGATGCAAGTAACAATTTTATTATTTATTTATATATACTTTATTGTACACCACAAAAATACATAACATGAAAAAGATACATCAAACACTACAAAATATACAATGGGCGGCCTTATCGCTTTCTGCGATCTCTTCCAGGCAACCTTATTTTTAGGCAATTTTATTTATAGTTTAAGTATCAAAAGTGTGGATACGATTATCCGAATTCTGCGTGGACGAAATTGCAAGCGAAGTTAGTATATTTTGTACAAATAAAACACAAATAATGACCATACGCGTAAGTATTTGAGCAATGAATTGCTAAACTTAGTTACAGAACGAGTCCTAGATGGCGACACTTCAGGGCAATGAAAGTTAAACTCGCGTTTTGATTAATCTTGTGACTCCTGCAGCGAACAAGTGTTGACATGTTTACTCTACTTAACCTTGGAGATGAAGTCTTAGACAAAGAGAAGTGGTACTTAGGTACGATGGAAATTTTATTTTTATTTGTTTGCAAAATTAGCATGACTCGTGGAAAAGCCTCCCTTTTCAGTGCAAATAATGCACACTTTACATTTTATCACAAAAAGAAGAGGCTCCATTTTAAGGGGTAGCGCTGATGCGCATAGTTACTTAAGTGTATCGTAAAGGCACCTGCCGACGAGCGACCAGGATGTATTAGTTAAGGACGCTAAATAACAATACACTTTTCTTTTTCATACATTCCAGTAATCTAATCACATACATGACGCGAGGAAAACCTCGTTTATTTCCGCTATTCAATCTGTTAATCACACAATGGCAAGCTGTCCGGTCAATTACCTACACCATAAATAAAGCGCGGTTGTGGCTTCCATGACGAGGGTATGTCATGTCGCCGGTCCACCCACTATGGGCGTGTAATTGGGTAATAGAGGGAAACATGGTAAACGGGTTAAGTCAAGTAGAAGAGATGAGGAGAATCCATTTGTAAAGTGCTCTGTATTATGCTGGTGTTTGTAATATTGAAAATACACACATCAAAAGTGTCTAGGGATCAACATATATTTTTGCAATAACTTTTCTCCTGATTGATATTAATTAAAATTTTCTTTAAGGATTCATCAAATAAAGTGTTTTCGTTTGTCACAGTAACGATAAACCAAGTCACCTTTGCATTAATAAAGAAATTTGCCATTTTCCTAATAAAGGGATTTTTGACATTTGAACCACTAACACAAAAGTTCGAAAAAAAGACTGAAATAACAGTTTTCTTTAAAATTTTATTGGGTAACTTAAACAATTAATAATCCGTGTTTCTACCGCGAACACTAACAACACAAGAACATCGGTTTGGCATACTCAACATGAGTTCATCCAAATCACGCTGTGGAATGGCCGCCCATGTTCGTTGCAACAACAAAAAAAGGTCTTCTTGCGACTGGATACCCTCCATATTCGGCAGAGCTCTTCTCTGTAGCATATCCCATGCATGCTCAATCGGGTTCAAGTCTGGCGACTGAGCAGGCCAGGGCAGGACATTGATGTTAGCTGCGGCGAGAGTCTGTCTTACAACTCTTGCGGTGTGCGGTCGTGCATTATCATGCATTAACTGAAATAAGGGACCGAGTTGCACTTGTAGAGGAACGATGACGTCTGATACAATCGTCTCAGCATAAATTTGAGAGTTGAGGTTGCCTCTGATCCAAATCAACTCAGTTCTTCCGCCGATCCAAATACCCGCCCATACCATGATGGTTCCACCACTATAAGGATGGACTTCCTGGCAGGATTTTAATCGCTGTTGGCGTCCAGGGGTTCTCCAGTGTCGTATACGTCTTGTATCCGGTCTCATACCAAAACGAGACTCATCAGAAAAGCACACGAAACGCCATTGTTCTTCTGCCCAATTTCTGTGTTCAAGAGCCCATTGATATCGAATCCTACGATTGTGCATTGCTATAGGTGGTACCCATAGCGGTCTTCGGGAATGAAGGTTCACTTCATGCAAGCGGTTTCTGACTGTTTGGTCGCTTATTAAGTTCCCTGAAGAGTGATGAAGCCTCACGGCTAACATCATGGCGGTTATTGTTGGAGCTCTTCGAGTTAAGATTTGAATGTATCGGTCTTGTCTCCGTGTGGTGCAGCGATACCGTCCTCCATGGCGCTCAGCCACGGTACCAGTGCTTCGGTAACGTGTCCAAAGTCGACTGATAACACTCTGACTTGTATTCAGAGCTAAAGCCACAGTACGTTGCCGGGAACCAGCTTCTATCATTCCCACGGCTCTGAGCATTTCTTCCCTGCTTAAATGACGTCGCCGCTCCATAATAACGTTGGTTTTAATCAGTAGTAGGGAAACAGTAGCACTAATAATGTCTTCAATGCGTTGTATGTTTTTATAGGGAAAATATTGACAGCTGATTTTCATCTTTTACTCGAATTTGATTCACAGTTCCTGATTCAAATTATGAAATGCACCAAAAAGGATCCATATAAATTTATAAAATCATAAATTTATTACAAAGCCACATCTCAATCTCAAGAAATCCGCATAAAAATGCTTGATCCCTAGACACTTTTGATGTGTGTAGTTAATAGCTTAGTGAGTAACTTCTTGCAAATACTATTTGCAGACTCGTAGCTCGCTGAATGTATCACCTGCAAATTCTTTAAACCTATGTTATTATTCTAAGAGTTCAATAAAGAGTCTTTTAGTCTGAATTTCAAACCTACATTTAATTAGCGTACGTAATAAAGCAAGCGAAATAAATAAATAAACAAGCCAAAAATGAATAAGCGCCAAATGCCTTGTGCCCAGTTCGGGCTTTGAGATTTAAGTAACGTTCATCGAAGTTGCTGGTCTGAGTTTTAGGTAATAAAACCTCTAGACCCACACATTTCATTAAGATGCATGTATGTGTGTATGCAATAAATCAAGCACATAACGTTTGGGATTATTTGAAGTGCACAGATTGGCACAGACTAAATAACGTGAGCGGAGCACATGAAACAGTTTACAACAGGGGGCCTAAAAAGGCAACTTTGGCAAAATCATAAAAGGATAACATAATGGACAGTTAACCGTTAAGTTAATCGTATCAAATCCCATTGGTGAAGCATTTTCCAGTTTTTTTTTTTTGTCTGTGCTAAAATACCAATCAATGTGATCCAAATCCAATCCCAATCTCTTTGATTATACCTATGTAGTGCAGTGAAAAAAAAGAAAAACACGGACTGTCTTCGCCATATTACGATTCATAATGTTATCCTTTTATGATTCTCCAAAGTGGCCTTTTTAGGCCCCCAGAGCTTCACATGTGACGTTGTACTGTATTTTTATCTTTATGAAGTTGTTAAAATGTATTATTTTGTCGGTTGCTTATTACTTCCATTATTTGCGTAGTGTGTGACATTACGTATCAGAAACAATGAAAATGCATAATTATAAAAAATACGAGTAAAACCTTGATAATAGTGATAGTTGCTACAATTTGTAGGTATGCTCCCATTATTAAATTAAATGTTCAAAGTATTCCAGTCAGTAAATTGTGAGTTTCGTAACTTTTTTCGTTAAGCATAGCACTGCTGCATACGCCGATGGACGAATTCGTTCGTGAGTAGATCTCATGTGATCTCAGTGGCTACTCAACCGCAGTGGCTTCACGAAGTGTCTGTCTATCTCCCTCAACGCGCATCATTTCTCACGCTGTATGCCATCTTTGAAATTAGTGGTTAGTGAATAATATATTTATGTACCTAGGTATATCGTTTTCACCAAAAGAACTTAACGTTTCCTTGGATAAGTAAAGTTATTAGAATGCATAAATAACCAATAATAATAGTTTGTGTGGTTTTTCAAAGACAACCAAAACAATTCATTTCCCTCAGAGGACGGACCAAAGACTTCTCATAAGAAAACTTTCTACAAGTATCAAAGTTTCGTAGCCATCTGCGCTTCTAAGCCTCAAATCCTCAAAATGAATGTGTCTCTACATTGTGAGTTACATGCATAGAGAATATAGTCTTAGAATATAGTCTTAATATGAAATGAAAGAAGATGTCTGAAATTCCAAAAGGGTAAGATTTTATTTATGTTTTTAACCCCCGACGCAAAAACGACGGGGTGTTATAAGTTTGACGTGTCTCTGTGTGTGTGTGTGTGTGTGTGTGTGTGTGTGTGTGTGTGTGTGTGTGTGTGTGTGTCTGTGGCATCGTAGCTTCCGAACGGATGAACTGATTTTGATTTTGTTTTTATTGTTTTAAAGGTGAATTAGTCGGGAGTGTTCTTAGCTATGATTGATGAAAATCGGTCCAAGATGGCCGCCGCCACAAAATGGCGGAGTACATATTTTTTCACAACTCCCTTAATATGGGTATCAAATGAAAGGGCTTGAATAGTAGAATACTATACGCTATTACAAATTTCAAATCCAAGATGGCCGCCGCCACAAAATGGTGAATTATATATTTTTTTAACCGACTTCTTCAAAAGGAGGAGGTTTCTCAATTCGACCGTATAAATATATGTGTTTTTTTTTTTTTTTTTATGTGTGTTCGCGGATAACTTCGTCGTTTATGAACCGATTTTGATTATTCTTTTTTTGTTGGAATGGGGATATGCCAAGGGTGGTCCCATGATAAGGAAACCAGGATCTGATGATGGCATCCCAGTGAAATCGAGGGGAGCTTTCGAAAATCGTAGGAGCGACTAGTGTGTTTGTTAATTTTTTCATTAAGTATTTTAAAGCACTACAATTTGATAAAGGCCTGGAGTCGATCTGATGATGGAGCCGAAAGACAGTCGAGGGGACTCCTCAACGATTTACAGCAGTTACCTTGTGTTTAGGCTTGATTAATTTGTATTGATGTGAACTTTACACCTAGATGGGTTGCGACTGTCATTAGGGGTCTGATGATGAAGACGAAGGACAGTTAAGCGAACTCCTCAACAGATTACAGTAGCTACCTTGTGTATGTTCACCGATTACTCAAAGACGGCTGGACCGATTCCAAAAGTTCTTTTTTTATTTGAAAGGGTATACTCTCGAGGTGGTCCCATTATCATCAAGTTGGAATCTGATGAGAGGATTCCATGGAAATCGAGGGCAACCCTCAAATTTTATAGGCAAAGCTACAGCGATTTGGATATTTTTTAAAGTAACTTGAGCATTTGCTCTCGAAAATCATCACTTGGTAAAGTGGAGCTGATGATGACACAGATGGCCATCGGAACTACTCACTGACAAATATTTCACGGGTTGCGATTCGATTACTTTAATATGGTTGCTAAGCAATTTATGCTCGTCACAATGCGTATTGCGAGTGATTGTTGAGGATCTCCTGGTTCTTACCGGGAGAACTCCTCAACAATTAACGTCCCAGCATCGGGAAAAGCAATATTTTGTAAAAGGTGATGAACAGTTGGCATTAGGCTTTTGTAACTTAGATAAATTACAAACTGACCCACTAAAAAGTGAAAAATAAAAACATTTTTACAAAAAAAAAACAACCGACTTCCAAAAAAAACACTACAAATTGAAAAATAACTTTAATTTCGGAAGTCGGTGTCAATAAACGAAAACGCGGAACCAAAGACACCGCCTTCCGAAATTAAAGTTATTTTTCAATTTGTAGTGTTTTTTTTGGAAGTCGGTTGTTTTTTTTTTCACAACTCCTTCAATATAGGTATCAAATGCAAGGGCTTGACAAGTAGAATAATGTACACTATATTGAAAAGGAATGAGGAATATTAACTAATGAAATAAAAACTAAAAACTTTAAAATATTTTTTTGTCTGATCAATGCTCTAGAATGATAAGGAAAGTGGAGTGATGACTGGTACCTACGACCACTAAGTTTGACTATTTTTATTACGAATGGAATTATCCTACTTAAAAAACGTAGGTATTTCTACATCAGATAATGTCGCAGTCCCATTTTATAAACTAGATCTGAAATACCCAAGATATCTAATAGCTATGAAATACTTGTACGAAAGTTGAAAAACTAAAGGAAGAACTAGAAATAGGATATAATAAAACAAAAAAATCTGTTTAGTCTTAAAAAATTATTCTTCAACAATAAATTAAAAATTATTTTTTGACGGATAAAAATACTGATTAAACACCAAATTAGCTGAATCTTAAAACGCAAGAAAATAAAATAAATGAAATACAAAAATTAAGGAGTCCCTACAAAAAGCATGAAATAAAAAATTTAATAAAAAATTTTAAAAACCCCCGACACAAAAAAATACTTAATAAAATTAAATGTAAGTAAGTAATTGGAAAAGGATCAAAAAAATTAAAAACCCCCAACTTAAAGAATCAAGGTAACGAGACTAAAACAGATAAATTCATATGGAAGTCGGACCGTTCTGTGGAACACCTTCTATTCTAAGAGGTCCCCCGACTGCCACATGAATTTATCTGTTTAGTGTCGTTACCTAGATTCTTTAAGTTGGGGGTTTTTAAATTATTTGATCCTTTTCCAATTACTTACTTACATTTAATTTTATTAAGAATGTTTTTGTGTCGGCGGTTTTTTAAATTTTTAATTTTTTTATACTGTTTATTTATTCATGTGATGTGATTAAGGTGCGGTTCGTCCAAGTGCGGTTAAAATCAGTGCTCTGAGTGGAATGTCTGGATTTATTTACAGTTTCGTTCACATTTGCGGCGACGTCAATCCTATGAGTAAGACTATATCTTAACCATGATTTGTTGCTAATAGGGAATCTCGAAACCCTTGCATAATAAAAGGCATCCATAAAAAAATCATTAAAGTTACTTTAATGGATTTTTCGCTTTTGAAAAAGTTTTCCAAATAAAACTACAGTGTCTGTTTCTATCCGTCTAACTGAAAGCTCCACTCGAAAACTTTCTGAATATTTCGAAAGCTTTAAAATCGTTCCAAACATTTTCACAAATTTACGATTCCCAGTGCCGGATAAATATTCAGGGGATAAGGCACAAGCTCTCGCCGCAGTCAATGTTTGAATAAACGCTATTTGGCAGCATTTAGAAAACATCACCGTTTACAACATACGAGCCTTTAATCATGCAATATCCAACTCTATTTGCTTCATATACAGAGTTCAAACTAACATTTTACTTACGAGCCATCAGTCTACAAACCACACATGTTTCGGATGCATCTCATTGCCAAATCTGACCAAATCCACATTACATTTAGCAGATACTTTTTAACTTGGCTTCTAAAACTAAAATGTTGTGCGATGTTCGCTGCAAATTCAGGTTATTCGGGCTGCTAGACTTAATGGTCGGTTAGGTGTTAGATGAAAATAGTGACCTAGATATTAAGATGAGACGATGTTACTTACATAGATCAAAGGCCATCCTCATATTAGGTAGCTATTTTGGTATAAGTATTAAGGTCTCGTCAATCCAAGTTAAAGTAGAATATGGAGAAAAGTAGTCATGACATTTTAAATCCACTGAAATAATTTCTGCCTAATTTACACAATATGGGAGTTCTCAACAGAACTCATAACGCATACCTATCTAAAATAACAATCCGTTTATTTTTCACGAAATCGAATGATTCACAGTTAAATAGTATTTACGGAAATAAAATACATTACCCAAAATGAAATGGGTCAAACATGGCGTAACAGCCGCTTTAACTTTCAAACTATTTAATTTGGTTTTTTGTTTTCCCCTCAAATAGTTGTTTACAGTAAAGATTAGTAAACAATCTTGTGAATGTTTAAGCAATGTTATCAGTAGGAACAAGTGTAATCTTCGGCCGATTATTAGGTGTAATTGTAAAATATAGGATAACTCCAATTTCCGTTAATATCCTGTTGTAAAATGACTGTTTTAAAGGAAAAACTTCGTGTAATAGGCTCTTTTTAATCAACTTCAAAAAAAGGCCAAAAGGACCGACATTCGGCGAATTTTAATTTTTTTCCGTCTCGCCCTATTTACGTGATTTTTTTTTCATTTGTGAAAGGAAGCGCACTAAGTGGTCCAACTGAATAGTTAGTTTTTGATTTTGCTTCAACCATACGATTTTTTTCCAGTGTATTGTTCTAATGATTTAATTAATAACTTCCTGTCACAAGTAGTGGTATACGAATTTGTATTGGGTAGGTAGGTACCACAACAAAAAGTAAAATATTTAATGCGTAAGAAAGTGGCGTCATCATTGCAAAGACTGCGCGGTAGCACCAACAGCATTTTGCAAATGATTGCGTCCCGTTATGACTGTCCCATACAGGCACACTGGGTGGGAATAGTAACGGGAAAATTGTAATGTTTATGTTTTTTGTTTTTAGTTTACTTTGTATTAGATACCTACTAACATAGATCTTAAGAAAATTGTTACTAACACTTATATGGATTCTGTCCGAAATAAATGGAATTATTATATTATTAAACAATTTTTTACAAAAAAAAAAAAAGATACGACTTCCCAAAAAAACACTAAAAGTTAAAAATGGTTGTTGTATGAAATTGTGTTAAATACTTATCCTAGGAAAATATCGACTACTTTCTTGCGATTAGTGTCTAGTTTTCAATTTTTTTTTGAAGAATAAGATTCGTCTCCAAAGAGGTATTATTAATATTTGTACGATCGCCTATTTGCAGACTATAAAATAAAATCTTATTTCATCGAAGTATTTTATTTCATCGAAGTAACGAACCGAACCATGAAGAGATTGGATTTCCGTATTGCAGCAACATCAGCTTCCAGTTCCAGTCGAGTCAAATAATGTGGTTGTAGATGTAATCTTGTGCAGCAGGCTCCGCAAAATGGGGTTGACATTATTTATTTTGCATCGTAAAATGTTGATTGTCGATACTGCGAAATAAACGTATAACGGATGGAAGAAATATATCGCAAACTGCATAATTTTTACAAGCTTTTTTTTTCAATACAAATCAAATCATTTATCAATTTCATTTCCACCATTGTGCCGTATTATGTTGTTTATATTGGGTTTACAAACGCTCTCGTTACGTAGGTATACCTCAAAATATAATGATAGAACAAAGTAAAGGACGAGGTAGGGAAGGGGCAACTAGGGTAACCTGACCGGTTTCTTATGCGTTTCTCAGCACTTATTTGTCCCGTAATAAATACCGAGAAATGCTCCTCTAATGCTATGAATTGAACTCCGTATTATTTATTATTGCACACACACACACTGAATAAGAAATAAAAATAAAGCGACCGGTGTTACAAGTCGTTTTATGTGGGTATTACCTACTGTTGGTAATCAAATCCAAGACCTTGCGCTCGCTCTGCATGAGCAGGTGGCGTGATTAACGCGTCACCGGCAAGCTAAGGCGCGACCCGGCGACGGCACAGCGGCCCCTCCGGCCGTTTTCGCAACTGGAGTTCGCAACCAGTTGCGAATTAAGAATTTTTATTCTTTGTTCGCAACTAGTTGCGAATCAAGAAAGCTTTTTCCTTAACCGCAACTAGGCATCTTGATAATTATTTTTCGTAACCAGTAACGCCAAATTATAATTTTTCCTTATTCGCAACCTTCGTGTTGATACCCGATTTTGTGGATTTGCATACAAACAATGGGTCACCCCTATTTCCCGTGGGTGTCGTAAAAGGCGACTAAGGGTCGTACCGGAGAATGGGCAGCAGCATTCTCTATGCATTCCACCACCATACTATACTGCGATCGCCAACCCGCCTGCCAAGCGTGGCGATTATGGCAAACCCCCCCCCCCCTTTTGGGGGAGGCCTATGTCTAACAGTGGACGTCTTTCGGCTGAAATGATAATGATGATGATGAATTAACATTGCGATTTTTCGTTTTAATTCAATTTAGCTATTGGTTGCAAACTAAGAAATGCTTTTCTCACATCGCCACTATGTAATTTTGCGAAGTTCTTATTCTTTGATTTTTTTTTTTTTTAAATAAAAAATATTTATTTACATAATCTATGCTAATATTTAAAATAAATTCAATAATATGTACATTTATATGAAAAAATAAGAAAAATAATCATAGGGCATCAAAAAATTCGTCCGCATCGCTGTCAACAGGAACAGTGCCCAAAAGGCTGGCAGCATTGCCACGTTGAATGGCAATGCTAATTCTTTGGCCAAGAAATAGGCCAGCCCTCTGGTCACGTGAAGAGTCGACTAACCGCTTGGCGATATCTCGAAAAACCAAGTGGGCACTCGGACCCCATGGCCCTAGTGTTTCAACCCCAAACGGCTCGAACATATAACTCCCAATCAGGTTGGAATATTTACGCCGTTTGAGGTTTTCTGCACCTGCAGCAGCCGCTCCAGCACAGCCCACCGTGCTAGGAAGATGAGATGGCGCAAGGGTGTCGACACATGTTGCATCCCACACCAAAGGTCTGCCTAACTTCCAGGGCATTATGGTCATCCCGTCTGGTCTCTTCCCATCGTCGCGTGCCAGGCCGTTGGGTTCTAAAACAGCTGGCACCCCGGCGGTGACAAGGGCACGACGGATGATGTCATTAATGCTGGCGTGCCGTGCTATCCGGCCTGCGCTCCTACTGCAAGAAAGGCCATGGTGTCCGAGACAGTCGACAGCTTCACCGCACTGACAGCGATGCGGAGCTCCGCAAGGAGCGCCCAAACGCAGACAGGTAGCGAGCCGGAAGGTGGTGTCACCCAGCATAGTGCCTATGTTGGGTGACGGGAGTGCTTGAAGCCAGAGCCCCGACTCCCACTCACCCACAGCCAGCAGGCGGGCACGCTCAGCAGAATTGGTGGACGTATTAATGAGATTATTCCGTACCAACCTGCAGAGCGGCTCATCCCACTGTCTCTGGGAAGATGGGTTTACGGGCCGATCTGTATCCGGGCAAGCCGCTTTCCAGGCGTTCACCGCGTCGGCCAAGCACGGCACTTCAGAGTCAACCAGGCAAGGGGCTAATATTTTCCTGGTCAACTTTTCAGTGCTGTGGACAGAAGACAGGAACGCCGGTAAGCTAATACTGGTAATTTTGCGGACGCCGAGGCCACCAAAACGGATGGGTAGTGTGGCTTGAAGCCACGCTCGGTCGTCCAAGCCCACATTTAAAATGGATGTTAGTGTGCTGCGAATAATTTGGTCAATTTTGTCCAAGAGGTGTGGCTGCTTGCATAAAGGGGAAGAGCGTAGAAAATACATAAAATTTGGGCCAAAACAACAGTATCTAATCAGGGTGAATGCCGAATGTAAATTAATTTTGGAGAGTCTGTCCGAAATCTCGTTGAAATTTTTAATTTTTTCGTCGATAAAAGGAGTAAAACTATCTTCTAAAATCGGGGAACCTAGGAGGTGCAGTGAACTTTTGTCTAAAATTTTGATTTGTGGGGCTATTGTATTAAATTTATCTAGAGTCAATTGTCTGTCGGTAGTGTCAGAAAGGTAAAGTTCACATTTTGAGGGGTTAAGGTCCAAGCCAATAGATTGAAATTCCTGTTTGAGGAGTTGTAGATCTTTCAAAACAGTGTCTACGTCACCTCCTAGCGTTCCATCGTCTAAGTACCATACGTTAAATTTTGAATTTAGTTTCTGTATAATTGGATGAATAGCTAAACTGAAAATGACTGGCCCGAGAGGGTCACCTTGTTGGCAACCAACTGCAGATTCCAAAACATTGTCCTTGTATAATAATTTGGAAGGGTGCCTGTAACATTGCCACATAAAACCGTAAATTTCGGGTAATTTCTTTTTGACTTCAGCCAACAAAGTGTCCCTGTTCACAGAGTTAAAGGCGTTCTTAACGTCAACCTTGAGGATGACCTCACCTTTGTTGGACTTTAAAAATGTTGAAATGGCATGTACGGCAGCCTCACAGCCCCCTTTCGAGCCAAAACCAAGCTGTAGGGCCTGAAATTTTGCTGTAAGCGATTCGCTGTATAGCTTACAGCAAATTTTAGCTGCCGTACGCCTGTAGGTGCACCCAACGGCGATGGGACGAATGCCGCCGTCCTTCTTGCGCAGGGCACATAGATTGGCCCCGTACAAGACGTCGACGACGGCTTCGTTCACACCGCCGGTAAGCATGAGGTTAATCATGGCCGCAAGCTCCTTTAAAAGCGACTCACCAGCTTCCCCGGCGCCTGAACTCAATAGATCCTTTAGGTGCTGTGGAGTCAGGCCGTCGAGGCCGCCGGCGGAACCACTTCGGAAGGAGCTCACGGCTGCAAACAACTGGGGGGCCGAAACGTTGAGGAAGGTTGAATTTAGGTTGGGAGGGTCGGGGGGGTCGGGGAAGGTGAGACCATCCGCAGGCGCTGGATGTTTACTCTCTAGAGCTGTTAGTGTTTCTGGAGAGTAAGGCGCCACCACATCGCTGCTGAATAGTATCCTGGCCGCACCCCTGATGTCACCTTCACTTAATTTGGATTCCACATGCGAACATAATCCTTTTTGAGGAAAGTTATGGAATGTAGGTAATTTTGGATCTAAAATTAGGGCCGAATTGTTACAATTTTCTTTAATTTGGTTAGTTAATGTTTTTTTAGTTGCCAAATTTTTTTGAACATGTAGAATCCTATAAGGGAAGGTAAGTAATTGCTCCCAGGCACTTTGTGAGTTCTCCTGGGTCGCAAGACGGATACATTGCGCCAAACTCGCTGCAACAGATCGTCTCGCGCCCCGGGGAACTCTCTTTAATATAGGGGTAGAATTTTTTAATTTTGCTAGTTTTTTCCACAATGTTTGTTCTAGAGGTGTTGATGCTGGGGATGTGGCTGGGGGACACAATGGTACACTATGTGATTTGTGGATCTTGCCATAGTGTATCCTCAGCCCCCGTTCGCCTTTAAAAAAGCGTGCCTGTGAGCAATGTGGACATCTCACCAGCTGAACATCAAGCGATGTGGCAGGTTGATTAGCACGGTTTCCGGCATCGCTACAGCCGGCACTGAACATATATATAAAAACACTTAAACTTACAGTAAAACTTACCTAAAGAATATAAAAATAAACTATATCTAAACACTCACTGAAAAAAAAATAAACTAATAATATTTACAAAATGTCACATTATTGTCAACTGGTTTTGACACAGAGTACTTTTCGATAGACTGGTTTTGACGACTGCGGCGCAGTCGCGCTCGGGGCCTGGGGTGCTGCGCATGCAGGGCGCAGCCTTCGCACCCGTTGCCTTGGCTGCAGACGTCGCGTCGGGAAATTTTTGACAAATTTTTGTCAATATCTATGTTCAGATTGATAACAAACTTCGTAAAACCGGCTATGAAAACTGTTTGCACAAATTAGTAGGTCAAACTACGCACAACGTTGATTGTATTTCCTTTTTCCTTTTGCAGCTTTCTTTCTTGGGTATTTGTAAGGCTTATTTGTTGTCATGGCCCTTTATCGTATGGCTCCAACCATACGAGATGTACTGTTTTAGATTTCTAAGAAAAATGGCCGAATTCTATATTGCAATTTGCTTCAAAATTATTCCGATTCCGATTGATAGTATGTTACGCAATTAGGGTGCTGCTGTTGTGCTGCAATTTTTTATTAGGTATATTTAGGTATACCTATTACCAAAATATATTGTATAATTATCCTTTTAAAGATTTATGCGGTGCGAAATGTCAAATTCTAAATTGTTTTTGATTATATTTTCAGCAGCAATAATTCCGTATTTCTTGCTTTTTGACCCATTGTTTGTATGCAAATCCACAAAATAAAGTATCAACACGAAGGTTGCGAATAAGGAAAAAAATATAATTTGGCGTAACTGGTTACGAAAAATAATTATCAAGATGCCTAGTTGCGGTTAAGGAAAAAGCTTTCTTGATTCGCAACTAGTTGCGAACAAAGAATAAAAATTCTTAATTCGCAACTGGTTGCGAACCCCAGTTGCGAAAACGGCCGGAGGGACAGCGGCAGCGTGGCGGTGCAGCGGTGGCACGGGTCGGCTCGGCCCGACGACGATTCGCGTCCACGGAAGCCACCGCGACGGACGATACTCCTCTCTAATTTAATATTTGATTGTTTGTCCGGGGACCTTATCGTTTTGTAAGATACCAAGGTAGCATTATATTATACCAAGCCTTATTTAATACAGTCCACTCTTTCAGTACACCCCGAGCTAATACCCACGTATAAAAGAGCCATCATAATAAATAAAACGTAGCTGTTTGTTTAAGATGATGATGATGATGTGGGGGCAGATTTTAGATAAGGTAAGTAGAAATGTAGTAATAGTAGAAATAGTCTGTGTGGTGCCGGACTTAAAGAATAGCACCACCCCATACTTCCCGTGGGTGTCGTGGCAGCAGTGTTCTCTATGCATTCCACCACCATACCATACTGCGATCGCCAACCCGCCTGCCAAGCGTGGCGATTATGGCAAACTCCCCCTTTTGGGGGAGGCCTTTGTCCAGCAGTGGACGTCTTTTGGCTAAATTGATGAAGTAGAAATATTGTTTTGTAACTCTAATAGAAGATTACAACCTCAGTAGGTAGGTATGTCGTTCGTACACGTACCTTCATAACTTCAAATTCAAATAATTAATTTAGGTACAAATATGGTTATATAGAACTACTTAGTATTAAGTAACTAGTTGAGGACTCTTTATTTATTTAGAGATAATGTAGCTAAATGTAGCTGTAGAGGGAAGGGAAGCCTTTGCCCCGCTTGCTTTGGGCTTCCCTTCCCTCTTTCCACTTTTCCCGGTCAACTGCGATAAAAAAAAATATAAAGCCCCATTCTCAATAATAATTATTTAATTATTATTAATTTAGTAGGTATCTAGTGTAGATAGTTACTAGTTACTTTTTTATCAATGTAGTTCCACTATCCATCAACATACGTAGTAAAAAGTCCCATCAAACTTGAATAACATTGAGCAAAAATTATTGCTGGAAAACGACTTTTACTATTGGTGTGTAAAATCACTGTTTAGGGCAGCGTACAATATAATGCACGCAAAACACTGTGCTTATGTGTGCATGCAACGGTAGGAAGCTACAGAGTTGTGGGGATAATTCATGTTAAATAATAACATTTAAAACTTGTTTTCGGAAATAAAAAGATAAATGATAAATTATTTTATTTTTGTAAGTAGGTTTGCACAAACACTTTTACACGTCATTCATATTTTTAGGGTTCCGTAGTCAACTAGGAACCCTTATAGTTTCGTCATGTCTGTCTGTCCGTCCTCGCTTAATCTCTGTGACCGTTAGCACTAGAAAGCTGAAATTTTGTAAGAGTACGTATATCAGTTACGCCAACAAAGTGGTAAAATAAAATTTTGGAAAATATTTTTTTTAGGGTAGCCCCTACATGTGAAGTGGGGATGAATATTTTTTTCATCATCTACCCCATCGTGTGGGGTATCGTTGAATAGGTCTTCTAAAATGGCTTAGGGGTTGCTAAAATTATTTTTCGTTTTAATGCTCCATTTACGAAATATTAAAGTTTAAAGTGCAAATTTTTGTTCCAGTAGGGCGTACCCCCCCTCTAAAAGCTAAAGTACTAGCTTGAAAAATCTGGAAAAATTCTCGATGAAAGTGCATTTCATGAACTTTAAAGGAAAAGTATAGCGGTTAAGATAACTTTATTAGTTTAGCAGTAATAGTCGCTGAACTTGGGTGTTGGATAATTTTGTACCAAATACAAAATCCTTAGCATTAATCCTTTAAAGTGACTAAGATGAAGTAGTTGCTTGTTTATAATGGGTAAAGACTTGCATTGAAAACCAAAATAAGTTTTTTTTTTTACCTATTCAGAATAAAGAACAACAGAATCGTACTACATTGTGATAACGGGCTACTACGGAACCCTACACTGTGCGTGGCCCGACACGCACTTGGCCGGTTTTTTTTAAACTAGATGCGGTCGGCGTTTCCTATCTGACTACTCTGAGAAGAAAGGCTGCAACAAACTCAGAGGTCACAGTCTTTTTTAAAGTCCAAACATAATATTGGTCAGGTAATATCAAGACCATGTAGATCGATGTCTGAGATGGTCTTTTGAGGAAAGAACCACAAACATTGAGAGGACCTGTCCAGTCAGTGCACGCATTTGTCAGAAATCGTGCAGCTCAACTCAAGTACTTTGACCTTCAATATCTCCGTAACCAGAAGGTTCCCACTTATAATCAAGTACAAAAACTGGCCAAGTGCGAGTCGGACTCGCACACGAAGGGTTCCGTACCACAAGGCAAAAACGCCAAAAAAAAACATGTTTGTTGTATGGGAGCCCCCTTTAAATATTTATTTTATTTTAATTTTATTATTTATTATTAAAGTTAAAACACAACTGAGTATTTTGTGAATATTTCAAGTGCCTACCTGTTGCCATTTTTGATACCGAGCAAAAAAGGGCAAAAAAATCGCGTTTGTTGTATGGGAGCCCCACTTAAATATTTAATTTATTTTGTTTTTAGTATTTGTTGTTACAGCGGCAACAGAAATACATTATTTGTGAAAATTTCAACTGTCTAGCTATCGCGGTTCTTGAGATACAGCCTGGTGACAGACAGACAGACAGACGGACAGACGGACAGACGGCCAGACGGACAGATGGACAGACAGCGAAGTCTTAGTAATAGGGTTCCGTTTTTACCCTTTGGGTACGGAACCCTAAAAACGTTCTCTAGTAGTAGTAGTAGCAAAAGTACTCTGTCCAGCAGCTTTATTATGGACCGCTGCTTGCTTTGTAAGCGATGAGGTCAATAATTGTTACCACGATAATAGAAATGTTAAGTTAATCAGTGGAACCCTTTATTGAGTAGAAATGTGGAGGTTCAGAATATAAATTTCAGATTAAATGTGTTTTAAATGCTGAAATTAGTCTGCTCGATGATAAAACACTAAAGTATACTTACCTAGTGGTATTTTCGTTTATTGTATGCCCAAGCAGAATTTACTTGTCGTTCTGTGAATGTAGCACTTGTTTGACACACTTAAAACACCCATGGCTAAAAGGAGGACCTATTAGATGTAACCTGGGAAACATAGAGTATAATTTAACCCTTTGTAGCCCAAGATCATACCATTTTAAATTATTTTGGGATAAGACAGGTTTAAACAAATAAAAAAACACGTATTTCTCAAAAATTAAAAAATATTTATTATTATTTATTTATTTGACATTTTAGGGAAATGTTACAAACATATACAGTTACGTTTTTCACATAAAAAAGCATAAATATGCTTTGATAACGATATATATGAACAAAATCATTCACTTACCTATGTTTCGACGAAAACAATACAATTTTATACACTTTTAGTATATTTTTATAAAATTCAAAGTTTCAACGAGTTTCAACTTGTCACTTTCATCAACGCACGTAATTCAAACTCGCTATAATCAACAAGTTACGCCATCTATGATTTGTATTTGATACTAAAATGTTTGGTGTGGTATGTTACAATACTGTAACACTGATTTGAATGAACATAAATGTTTAGTATTTATTTTAGCGGGATTATTGAGGTTTGTTACAGAAATGGCACACGAGGCTACAAAGGGTTAATGGTTTCAATACATGAATATTAATGTACAACTAATATTATCCCGAATTATCACACGAGTAAATTTAATCTATGAATTAATTACATAAATGTTTCATAAATCGAGCATCGAGCATTATCGAGATTCAATAATGGACAGTTAACTGTTAAGTTAATCGTATCAAATCCCATTGGTGAATGATTTTTCAGTTATTTTTTTGTCTGTGCTAACCAATCAATCCAATCCAAATCGAATCCCAATCTCTTTTATTATATCTACGTAGTGCAGCGAAAAATGTCTTCGCCATATTATAAATCATAATGTTATCCTTTTATGATTCTGCCAAAGTGGCCCCCTGATGAAGCGTAGCTGTGAACCAGTCTCACGTGTCTTTGGGAATTCAGTTGTCAAATCCACCGACCGACAGCAGAATTAAATATTTATGGAAAATATCCCCCACATTTTCCATAAATATTTAATTCTGCTGTCGGTAATATTATTTTTCGGTATTTTAATTAAACAATAAATGCTTTATTTTTTCCTTGACACACTTGAAATTTCACGTCACGTTTCCATCGAGTGGTAAAGTTACGTGTGTGATAGACGTGTTGTTATGAGGGATATTCAACTTTCTGTCAAATGGATTGGCAGGACAGCTTGCTCTGAATTGTTAATGTTAAACGGCTTTTGTTAAGAATATGTTTTTAGTAACCCAAATATTATACGATTTTACGTTTCAATAATTTAGCTAGATTTTTATTGAATATACATCTAAATCTGGAACTCTAAAAAATCTTTATTGAATGCACTTATTCAATTGAAATAAAAATCCCGATCCCATGCAGCGCACATAGAATATTCCAGTAAAATTGTCGGCGAGTGTGGCTGTAAAATGTTATGTGCGCACAAATTGTCCATTTCGTCCTCTAACGCTCGGCACAGCTAAATGGAACGATTGAATAGAGTACAGTCAACAGCAAAAGTAGATGATCAAAATCAGAAATTCAATACTAATGAACGGAGTTCGCGTCAGAACTGTGTGGCGTCGAAGTGATTCAAACCACTCAACGCCACATCAACGCCACACAGAAATCACTTCGGCGCCACACAGTCCCGACGCGAACTCCGTTCATTAGTATTGAATTTCTGATTTTGATCATCTACTTTTGCTGTTGACTGTACAAGTGGTGATTTATACTGTTAGCTTAGCTCCGTAGGAAATGGACTTTTAGTGTGACCTATGTTATTTATTATTCGATTTTAGGTTTGTATTGTAAGGGCACACCTATCAAATCGGAAAGGGATCGGCACCGTATCGTCTTTCGCCTCGCCGTCAAACAGGAGTCAACCTAACGTAAGCAGGTAACCAAATTAGATCAGAAGCGTCACTCGGCTACGGCTAGGCGATGCCGCGCTTACGGCTCATCGACCGCTGGATGATGGTGCAGCGGGAAGACCGAAGGGGTGAGAGGGGCATGGGTGGACGAAACGACGTAAGCTCGGGTACGGAGAGACGTAAGCGCGGGGAAGACGAGCCGTAAGCGCGGGGACGACAAGCCGTAAGCGCGGGGACGACAAGCCGTAAGCGCGGGGACGACGAGCCGTAACGCACCGCACCACGGTTTGTGAGCTTGTCCCGAGGCGAGGCGATTACGAAAGAATTCTGATCGGCTCAAGTTGATACGGTGCCGATCCCTTTCCGGTTTGATATGTGTGCTATGGAAAACCTAACCTAACCTTTAAAAGGAAAAACGTCACAATCATACGAATCATACATAAGACAGCAACACAAGGTAAAGAACCCTTGTAGTTACATATTACACCAAAACTAATAATAAAAAGAAATGGCAAGACTTATATTATAAAACCCAAGCAGAGAAAAAAGGAACCTAACAAAAATACGTACCTACCTATCATTAGGTACATCACACATGAAACTATTTAATTTCAGGAAAAATTGTGCTTAGAAATAAAAGAAACGTTACGGGTCACAAGTCGCTCCCGGATTAATCGGAAAATCTTTTTACCAGAGAAAATTGAACTAGGGTCACAAAATATGTTACACAACAACGTAGCAACAACATTTAGTCAGAGTCCCTATTGACCTGAAATTTACAAAAACATCAAATTCGAATCACATTACAATCTATTATGCATTGAATTCACCGGACACCTGCGCATTATTTGTTTAAACAACAAATAAAATGTATGGAAAATTGGAAATGCACATATGTATTTTATAACACAACTGGGTCGAATTCAAATGAACTTATGAATGAGATTTACAGTTTTGTAGTAAATTTTGTTAACTTATGGTATCAAGTCCTACCATTCTACATGAATTGACAACTTTTTGTAAGTAAGTTACTATAAGGTGCATGATTCATTTTGCTGACATTTTCCTATTGTATAATGAGAACTCTACCACGCACACTTCAACCATTTCAAATTTGATCCCACTTTTGTCCACCAACTGCTTCGCTTACGGTCCTACCTATTTCACCGGTCAACTGACAACCGTATCGTTTGTCGTACAAAAGATACGGCCGCTCAACCCCTGTCATCAAACTCAAACTCAAACTCAAACCATTTATTTCAATTAAACCATTTACAGGCACTTTTGAATTGTCAAGAAGTCGGTCAGTCAGAAAATATGAAGCTAGTTGCCCATTCCAAAGCGTAGGTACCTATGGAAAAGAACGGGCAAGAAACTCCATGGACACTCTTTTAAATTGTATTTTTACAAAAATATTAGTTACATCAGTAATGTTGAATTTACAATTATATGTGAAAACGATGTAAAAAATACGTACGCGTTAAGAGCGTCCAGAGTACAGCAAATAGTAAGAAGACAACAATCCAAAAATAAAATAATTAAAAATAAGCCGAGGCAGCTGAGTGATGACCAGCCCCAACTGACGGCGCCCGTTCACGAACATGACGCATCACAATACAAATAACTGAAACGGATAACTAAGTAATAACAAATCATCTCGTTTAGAGCTGAGAATCTACAGGAAAAATCTTATCTACTTGTATTTCAAAGTTCGTAAAGAGTCCGCGTTTAAGACAAAAGAAATAAATCAATTCAGGGACAGTATACTTGGGTTTCAAGATTTTGGTGTATTCTGTTTCTTTTAGTGGAATATGTTTTTTCTCAAATAAATATGAACGTAAGGCATTGTATTAGCGCATATTGTAGTGAAGTTTCCAATTGTTGTGTATATGTTTTACAGCTAAATCATAGCCTTCCTAACCATGAACATTTTTTTATTATTTTCGTTATACTGAAAATTCCCAGACTCCTGCAAAAGCCGGCGGTAAATAAAATATTCAGCTGGTATTGCATAAACAATAGCGCGAGCGGTGAGATCAGTGCGAGTAAATGGAAGCCGATATTCAAAGCCGTGAACTAACAGAACAAAAAGCAGTTGAACCTGGATTATGTGTTCCACGTCTGTGTTGTACTTGACACTATTGTCACCAGGCTCTGTTTTCTGAGTTTTGTTTGCAAACACTTTTGGTGCCTGAATAACCCTCGACTTCGTGGGGGTTAGTAAACTGGGGTTTGATTGAAAGAACCTTTCAATTTTTACTTGGGAGTGCGGACCAGTAATACCGACACTACCTCAAGTCTGTTTTATTCACAGATGTAGTGATTACACTGTAGAATAGTAGTGGTTAACAAGTGTTCTTAATCCTAAGACCTTATACTATCGGCGGAGACTCTTGACACCGCGATGTAGAAATCGATCGAAATAGTACAACGCCATCTAGTGACGAGTAAATAAACAAATTTTAAACAGTTGACATTACGATCGCGATTTATTCAGGTATTATCTCTGTACGGTTAAACATTCCGCCCACCAAGGACATTTTGTGCAACATTATGTCCTTTCAATGTTACAATTTACAAAGATATTATTTGCTAATCAAACAGTTTTAATTTTCCTTACAATATGCCATACACATCTGACCTTAAACATAAACAATTTAAACTTACATATATAAACAATGCTTACAATGATCACTTAAAACTACTAACAACATTCTTAGGCAATCGGCAAGACACACAGTTTTGATGTAGGTCTTTTAAATAAGGAACCATTACTGCGGAGTGTGACCACTCGTGTAAGATTGTCTAAACCCGGATGTTTTTCAACCACCCTGCCAAGAAGCCACCGACAAGGAGGTAAGTGGTCCTCTTTGATTAGAACTATCTCCCCTACGTTTGGTTCAGGATTTTGCTGAGACCACTTATAACGATGGAGCAGTGTGGTCAAGTATTCGTCTGACCAGCGACGCCAAAAATGTTGTGTCATCCTTTGGACCAAATGCCACCTCTTCAAGCTAGAAATATTCGCGTCTTCATAGTTATGGTCAGGCGCGTTGACAATTGGTTCGCCCACAAGAAAATGCCCTGGTGTTAATGCGTCAAGAGTGTTTGAGTCGGTCAGTCTACACAAGGGACGTGAGTTCAGGCATGCTTCTACTTGGCTTAATAAAGTAGACATCTCTTCAAAAGTTAATGTTGAGCTACCTATTACTCTGTTTAAATGTTTCTTACATGACTTTATTCCGGCCTCCCATAATCCGCCAAAGTTCGGAGCATGGGGTGGAATGAAATGCCATGTGGTACCTTCAGTTGCTAAGGCCGCAGCAATTTCCTTAGCTATCCCTGATTTTTCCGAGCGAAGTAATATGTCTAGTTCTTTAGAAGCACCCTGAAAATTTGTACCGTTATCGCTCCATATATCCTTGCATTGACCGCGTCTTGCCACAAACCTTTTAAAAGCGGCAAGAAACCCCGTTGTTGTTAGGTCGCTTACGACCTCAATGTGTACAGCTTTAGTCGCCATGCAGACAAATAAGCAAATGTATCCTTTATACGCATGGTGACCCCTGCCTTTTGATGTCCTTAACTGAATAGGACCAGCATAATCTACCCCACTGCTCCTAAACGGTCTATTAGGTGTAACCCGTGCTGGTGGTAATTGACCCATTAATTGAGGTTTTGTAGATGCTGCATAACGTAAACAAATCACACATTTACGCACGTATGCAGTAACCAACCTCTTAGCTCCGTGAATAAAATACTTCGTGCTTAAGTAGTTAAGCATTAGTTGAGGACCACCATGAAGATTCCTATGATGTGCGTCGGCGATTAGGAGATTGGTAAAATAAGTATCACTTGGAATCAATATTGGATTTTTACGATCCATGTCAAGATCGGAACGTTCCAATCTACCGCCCACCCTCAGGATTTTAACGGAATCGAGGTAAATATTTAACGACTTAAACATCTTTCTCTTAGGCCTTTCTTTTTGCAGATCCAGAATTATCGCTTCGAACCTTTGCCCTTGACATACCCTAATGATTGTCTCTAAAGCTAATCTCAATTCTTCTGCCGTTATAAATTGATGATACCTTCTTTCAGCCTTCGTTTTTCTCAACTCTAAAGGACGTCTTAAATATGCTACCATTCTAACTAGTTTGCTAAGTGATGAATATTTATCCCAAATAAAATTATTGTCTGTTACTACATGTACCTTTATTTCCTCTATGTTAGTTACTACCGCTTTGCGTTTGCCAAATAGATTATTTTTATTCTTCAGAAATCCAGGGCCTTCTACCCACAACTTAAAATTTACAAATTCCGACGCATATAAACCACGTGATGCGCAATCAGCAGGATTGCTTTTCGACTGAACATGATTCCATTGCTGTGGTTCACTGATGCTCAAAATTTCAGAAACGCGGTTTGCCACAAATGTCTTCCATTTACTGGGATGACTATTTAACCACGCTAACACGATTTCTGAATCGGTCCAATAATACGAATTAGATTTACCGATTCCCATCACTTCGGAGACTTCAGAAAGCAGCTTTGCAAGGAGGACTGCTCCACACAACTCTAATCGAGGCACTGATACCGTTTTTATTGGTGCGACATTAGTTTTCGCCGTGAGCAAAGTTACATAAACGCTGCCATCAGTATTGACTACCCGTGCATAAACTACCGCAGCGTATGCTAATTTTGACGCGTCGCAAAATCCATGCAAGTCAACCTGCTTGTCACCGGGTTTCATGTTCAACCATCGAGGTATTGAAAATTCCGTTAAACCTTTCAACTCCTGCCGGTAAGTAAACCATTCCTTTTTTATTTCATACGGAACTTCTTCATCCCAGCCAATTCCAGAAATCCATAATTTTTGTATTAAAATTTTTGCTAATACTATCACCGGAGCAACCCATCCCAAGGGATCAAATAGTCTTGCTATATCTGATAACATGTTTCTTTTAGTTACAGGTTCCTGTCGCAGAGGCATCTGAACAGAATACTGGAAGGTGTCGCAGCTTCGGTTCCAGGTAAGTCCTAACGTTTTAAATATCTCATCCTGTTTTATGTTGATCTCCCTTTCTACACCATCCTGTCCCTTGTACGAGTGCCTTTCACCGATGATCTTCTCTAGTAGTTCACTGCTGTTGCTTGACCATTTCTGTAAGGTGAATCCTGCTTTTGCTAATAACTTATTCATTTGGCTATAGATCTGCATGCCTTCTTCTATCGAGTCGCAACCAGTCATAAGATCATCCATGTAATAATCCTTAAGTACTCTTTCAGCTGCCAGTGGAAACTCGACCCCTTCATCGTACGCTACTTGCTGCATCGATCGAACTGCTAAATAGGGCGCTGAAGAGGTACCAAAAGTAACAGTAAGTAATTTATAGTCCTTGACAGAAGATTGTTTGTTGTCTCTCCACACGATGCGTTGAAAATCTGTATGATGGTCGGCCACGCGTACCATTCGGTACATTTTGATAATGTCCGAAACTAGACAAATGCGATGCGTCCTCCAACGAATCAGTAAATGTCGCAGATCTGGTTGCAGCCCAGGTCCAATCATTAGGTCATCGTTGAGCGATATTCCATTTTTTCCCTTGCAGGAAGCATCAAAGACAACCCGAACCTTGGTTGTATCTTTATCGTTCCGTATAACCGCATGATGAGGCAAGTACACTGCATATTGATTTTGTTCTTCTTCTTTGGTTATTGGTCTCATGTGTCCCAACTGCAAGTATTCATTGATAACTTCCTCATATTTTGTTTTTAACTCTGTGTTTTTACTAAGTTTAGCTTCTAACGCGTAAAATCTGTTAATTGCTACCCCTCTAGCATCGCCATATTTACAGCTCGGATCTTGATTTCTAAATGGTAAGTTAACTACGTAACGACCGTCATTGTCCCTCACAGTTGTAGCCTTAAATACCTCTTCGCATCTTGTTTCTTCATCGGTAAGTATACGTTTCTTATTTTGTGGTTCCTTTTCCAATTCCCAGAACCTTTTCAGGATTTCATCATCACCGAGGTGAGCATGCATCACCGTAATATTCATTGTACTCTGAGCAGCAGAAGCTACCGTTCCAGACAAAATCCATCCCAATGATGTACACTGAGCTACAGTGCTACTACCAGGAGCTTTCTTTAACCCGTTTTGTAAGACCTGACTATAAATTTCTGCTCCTAACAACATATCCACTTTATCCGGTGTATTATATCTAGGATCCGCTAATTGTATATCGTTAGTTTGTGCCCAGTCTAAATATACCGTTTCCCTACCAGGTAATAATGACGTAATCGATTTGAGAACATATGCTGTGACTACAAGTTCAAACGATGGATCGACCCTAGACTGAATTTTAACCTCAACAACCGAATTTAAGAATAATTTGTTATTAGCATCTATACCAGTTATTAAACCCTTTGCTGGTTTTTTCTGTAATCCTAAAATCTGGACAGTATCTTCTGTAACAAAAGACGCCTGTGAGCCTTGGTCTAACAAAGCCCTGATTGTATACCTAGCCCCATTTTTCGATACAGCCCTCACTAGAGCCGTGGCTAATAGAATTTGATTTTTTGCTGTACCTTTCGAAAAGCAAGTTACTACCTTGTTTTCAGCTTCTACTCCAACCATGTGTGTATGATCTTTCGTCTGCAAAACACTATCGCTAGACGAATTTTCCTTCTCTCCTTTAGACTCCTGCTCACCTTTAGGGTGCAACATGGAGTGATGTCTCCGCTTACACACTTGACAAGAGGCTGTACACTTACAAAACCTGGCAGAGTGGTTGAGCCCCAAACAATTGAAACATAAGTTGTGATCTTGCACAAACTTACGCCGAGTATCCACATCCTGACTGATAAATTGCTTGCAATTTCTTATTTTATGCTCGTTTTTACAAAGCGGACAAACCATGGCCGCATTGGTTGCCGTGTGAAAAACCTTTCCCTTACTCACATTATCATTATTTTTACTTGGCTTACTTTCTAGGAATTCAAATGCCCTATACCGGCTTGTTAAATATTCTTTGAACTGTTCAAACGTAGGCAGCTTATCTGAATCAGTGTTGCTAGTTACCTTTAGTTCCCAATCCTTTCTACTGTCTGAATCTAGTTTCAACGTTATTAAATGAATGATCAAAATATCCCATGAAGTTATATCAATATCTAAATTAGTAAGTGCATTTAGGCAGTCGGATGTTGTATCCATTAATTCCTTTAAAGCACTAGCTGACTCTTGTACTATGTTCTTTTGACTGAGCAATCTTTTCAAAATACAGTGCGACAAATATTTTTTATTGTTATACCTGGATTCCAATTGAGTCCAGCACCTGTCATAATTTGATTCCGAAATTGGTATATGACGTAAGAGCTGCTCAGCTTCCCCAGTCAAATAACTTTTCAAATAGTGTAACTTTTGAACACTATCGATTGTGCTATTTTTATGTATTGCCGATACAAACAAATCTCGGAAAGTCGGCCATTCCGTATATTTCCCCGAAAATGTTGGGATAGTGATTCTGGGCAACTTTATGTATGTGCCTTTACCTTCGGAAACATTATTTGATGATGACCCCGCAACCGGAGACACATCACTACCCCTAATGTTATTTAATGCAGTTTTTAACTCGCATTTTAAATCTAAATATAATTCTTCAGTATTAAAATAAACTTCGTTTACAGTGTAGGCTGAAGATATCAATTCCTTAGGTTCAAAATCCTTCACGATTTGTGTATGTGTTAAACTAAATTGCGCCCACAACTCTTCAACATTTTCTAACCTGGTTTCTATATATTGCTTGGTAATCCTATCCTTTGGCGACTTTTTATAATTACTTTTAGCTCTTAACAACCGAGTGTGAATATCATCCTGGACTTTAACATGTGATTGCAAAGACATTTTGAAGTTAATAATCCAAAAAAATTACAAAAAAAAAAAAAATATAATTTTAAAATCTAGAAGTCTAAAAAGTTGTCGAAAATTTTACAAGTCGATGTAAACAAAGAAATTTTTCTAAGTGTTTTGACAAAAAGTTTTTAAAAAATTTTACAAGTGCAAAATGTTGTCGAAAATTTTACAAGTCAATGTAAACAAAGAAATTTTTCTAAGTGTTTGACAAAATGTTTTTAAAAATTCTAAGTCCAAAATGTTGTCGAAAATTTTACAAGTCGATGTAAACAAAGAAATTTTTCTAAGTGTTTGACTTTAAAATCTACTAAAAATCGGGCATAGGTTCCCCGTCTGAACACAATTAGCTTAAACCTAACTAATTCTAAACATGCACACATGAAATCTAAAGTTAAAATCTTCTAGGCAATAAAGTTCACTTTTGCTTGGCACATAAGAAATCACAAAGTACTCACGATTTTCGGCACTATCACTCACTTCCTTACGACCTTAGTCGTCTGCAGCTTGCTTGCTGCTGACTGGCACTCCTTCCTCCGTACCTCCCGCAACTGGATCCGGAACTGCTTTCACCCTCTCTCACCATCCAAGATCACTCCGCAGGAGCGTATGGGGATGATGCTTCTCCGTCCAATTAGGAGAACACACCTGATGTGGCTGTGGAACAGCCCTTGCCACGTCTGACTCGAAGGACCATGAATAACCCTCGACTTCGTGGGGGTTAGTAAACTGGGGTTTGATTGAAAGAACCTTTCAATTTTTACTTGGGAGTGCGGACCAGTAATACCGACACTACCTCAAGTCTGTTTTATTCACAGATGTAGTGATTACACTGTAGAATAGTAGTGGTTAACAAGTGTTCTTAATCCTAAGACCTTATACTATCGGCGGAGACTCTTGACACCGCGATGTAGAAATCGATCGAAATAGTACAACGCCATCTAGTGACGAGTAAATAAACAAATTTTAAACAGTTGACATTACGATCGCGATTTATTCAGGTATTATCTCTGTACGGTTAAACAGTGCCGGTAAAGCAAAGAGGCTGTATAACTCGCGTTCGCGTTTTATTTGTAGGGTTTACGATTTTATCTCTCAGTCAAATACCACAAAATAGGATATGGACGTGAGAGCAATAATACACCCGTGTACTTGCTGTAGTTTCAGTACGAAACGAATTTTTTTTAAAGTATTTCAGGATTTTGATCAGCAGCTGTGGTGTGAGACAAAATCACGTGTCACTCCTAGGCGAGAACATCTTTTTTGTTCTGTAGACGATACCAGGATATTTACATACAATTAGAACTACTCGAGCCATTGAACGATTACTTCATCATCTGCCTCGCCTTTTCCCCACTATGTTGGGGTCGGCTTCCAGTCTAACCGGATACAGCTGAATACTAGTATTTTATATGAAGCAACTGCCTATCTGACCTTCATAAAGCAATTACTGGGTAATACGATACACCTTAGTCAGACTTTCGGGCTTCAGATGACGATTGACAGCCGGGACCAACGGCTTGTCGTGTTTTCCGAGGCACGGAGGGGGCTTTTTATGTAAAGATGGTCACCCATTCACGGACCAGCCGCGGCAATCGTAGCTTAACCTGATCGATCGACCTGTGCGGCTGTTATTACTTAGCCACAAGCCCCTATTGATCGAATACTTATAAAGGGTAAATTATTACCAATTACAACAACTAGGTAATGTTTGTTTAGTTTTCTACAAACCCAGCTTATAACGTCATCGAAACTTTCTTGTTTTGTGGAGTTGCGCAGCGAAAGTTCCTGCACTCGCGAACTTTTGAACTGACGTCATCTAGCAAACTACTATGTACCTATGCTCAATATGTAGCTGCATAACTAATACAGCAAATTCTTTTTTTCAGCATTATGTTTTCTTCAAAATAAAGTAAGAAAGTGTCCATAATAGACTAGACACGCTACGATCCCCTAAATCGGATAGAGTGTGCATGTTCACACGAACAAAGGTCAGACTATATGGTTTTCAGTTTAGTTTTTCTCATTTCTTGGAAGCCATAAGTTCCCAAACGCTTTCTAAGTAAATTTTTAAACTCATTTCCTCAGCCTCTAACAGCAAACTGTCAGGCTAGTCCACAAATTTTAGTAACTTCTATCACATTTTGTTTTTCTCACACACGCTCGCTTGTTACAAGCCAAGAAACGTGGTGAAGTTTACTGCAAATGATGGTCCATATGGAGGCAATTAGTCAAACAGTTGGCGTTTAGCTGTAACTTATAATAAACGTACTCACACATTTTCTTTTTGAGGCTGAGTAGGGACTCAGCCTCAAAAAGAGATTATGTGATTAACGACATTGACAAGAATTCATGAATTGACTACAATGCTTAGGCTATAACACTGTACCAATGTGAAGCCAAAAAACATAATTATTACAAACGGGGTACATAAGCAGCTACGCTTGATACATTGTTCATCATGTGCCTAGCCTTTTCCCAACTATGTTGGGGTCAGCTTCCAGTCTAACCGGATGCATCTGAATACCAGTATTTTACATGGAGCGACTGCCTATCTGACCTTCATAACCCAATTACTAGGTAATACAATACCCCTTGGTAAGACTAGTTGTCGGACTTTTGAGCTTCTGACGACCCGTAAAGACTGTCAAAGATCCACAAATGACAGCCGGAGCCAACGGCTTAGTGTGCTTTCCGAGGCACGGAGAGGTCTTGATTCGTAAAGATAGTCAACCATCCACGGACCAACCATGGCAAGCGTAGCTTAACCTGATCAATCGACCGGTGCGGCTGTTATTACTTTGCCACAAGCCCCCCTATCCCATTGATACATTGTTATGGAACACAAATAGTGGACAATCAAATAAATTCTTGTCGATGTATGTTTGTATCGTTTTGAGGATGACTACACATAATATGAAACGAGTTGTTTTAATCGTTTCCCCACATTTATTGCTCTTACTTGTTGCACATTCACAAACATTCAATATCAAATTGATATCTGAAGGCCATAATATAAATAGTATGACTCTAGTGTGAACATTTCCGTGTCTTTAACTTGAAAAACCCACACACAATATCTTAGCATTTTAGGTCCGATCCATTAAGTGTCCTTAAATGTTTAGTAAGTAATATCCGATCAGATCTATGAGTAAGTACATTTCTTCTTACATATTGTAACAGGCAAAATGAAAGAAACGTTATGAAAATCGCCCTTTGTTACGCACAAAGGCGGATTATGCTTTACTAAAGCAAGCAAAATCCGGCTTGAACATACTTATAAAAATAAGGAAACGATTCGTAACACTCATTGTTCGTATCACGTTGATACAATAAATATAACTGAGAAACTTATATTTATTACGTGAACGTTTGGTCCGAAATAAAGTGTTACGGCCAACTTATGTTTTCTTGGGAAATAATATTTTATGAACATTTGTGTTTTTATAGAATTTTATTGGGTAACCTAAAGAATTTGTCAACTGTCACACACTGAAAACACATTCCAATGCTTGGTGTCAACAAGATTCCAAGTCAAACGTGAAACGTTAGAAAAGTGAACTACCACCTAACACCAATATTTGTGGCCAAGTGTGAGCAAAGAATCATAATACATTACACAAAGCTATTTGTATCAATGAATCATGAGTCTCTGAGAGGTGATTACTATTCCGTCAAGTCTATGAAACCCGAAGTCCGTTCTAGGTAAAAATGAAAAAATAAACTGAATATGCTAATAGAAAGCATAAAGGGGGCCCACAATAACCATAATTTTGCTATGAAAATTGTTATTCTCATTGCGGTGACAACAAAAAAGTTGCCTATCTTAGATTAGAATTCTATTTTATTGACTTCACCATTGGAAACCTATTATAATCTGCCTAGCCTTTTCCCAACTATGTTGGAATCGGCTTCCAATTTAACTGGGTGCAGCTGAATAGTAGTATTTTACCAATGGCAATCAATAGACCAATAAGAATTCCGACCGGTCTTTGAACAACATGTGACACTGCACTATCAATTTACTGATATTGGTTCACAAGGACACCACCAAATTCAACAGTTTCTATCAATCTATTTTATTATCTCCATGAGTGTAAAAGCGAATTCGTTATATTGAACGCCATTAATCTAAACGATTTTATATTCGATTCGCATACCACGTTTGTCGTCCAGCTTGCATGCGACACACCGGGACATTCCCACGGTCAATATTTGATTTGACTTTAACCCGAGTGTGTCACGCGTCGATACTTTTCAATAGCGTTACGTACGGCTCGGTGAGCTCCCAGCCTCTCGCGGCCTATAGCGGAGCGGATTTCTGCTTCGTATATGTCTAAAAAACAAAAGGCTGTGGAAATGAATGAATATTTTTTTGCGTAGAGTTAAGCTGTTAGTAGTTTAGCTGTCGAGCTGGTAATTAATGGAAAAAAATGCAGGTACTTTTTAATTTAAGTGCAGTATGAAATTGTTAAGGCTTTTAAATTAAATGCCAACGGTTCGCTTTTGTTATTTATATATTTTAAAGCTGATATACATACACTCGGAAGCAATACTTGATGGCAAAAGACTAGATGCTGTTACGGAAACTGTATTACTAGGAATTACTTTAGATTCAAAATTACAATGGGGCGCACACATTAGAGCTCTCTCAAGTAGATTAAGTTCAGCTGCATATGCAGTAAGAAAAATAAAGCAGTTGACAGATATAGCCACAGCTAGGTTAGTATACTTTGCTTATTTCCACAGTATTATGTCTTATGGTGTTCTGCTGTGGGGATCGGCAGCTGACGTAGATTCAATTTTCAATTTTCATTTTACAGGAGAGGGCAATCCGCGCAATCTATAAAATGGGTCCTCGCGAGTCTCCTAGAAACAAATTCAAAGAAACTGATATACTAACTCTGCCTTCTCTTTATATTTTAGAAAGTATTTTGTATGTTCGCAAAAACTTAGGACTCTTCAAAACAAGAAGCGATTTCCATAATATAAATACACGTAGTAAAAATGAAATTGTGTTACCTAAATTTAGATTAACTAAAACTAGCAAGTCATTTCTTGTAAACAGCATCCGTTTTTAAAACAAGTTGCCAAAGCCGGTTACAGAACTTAGCGATGCCAGTTCAAAACCCTCATCAAACGTGTCCTTATCAAAAAAGCATATTATAAGATTAAAGACTACGTTGAAGACAAGATAGTCTGGCAATAATTCCTTCTGCACATGTGGCTTCCCTGGCTTCTCATTAACGGCATAACTATGTAAATGTGTATTAACTGCTCTCAAATTACGATGTTTAATTTTTAAACATTGCTTTGAGGAACTGTTAAATATTAATTTGTTTAAAATATGTTTTATTATTTTAATTTTAAACAGAACTTATACTGACTATTTATATATTTTTTTTAAAGCAATACAATATTTTCCTTTGTCTTTGATAAAATCAGACCTCCTACGTATGGAAAATTTAATAAAAATCATCCTCTGCCGTCGAGGGTTCACATCGGATCGTTTCTTCCTCTGTGATCTCAGCCCACTCTGGTTTAACAGGAAATTTCTACTTATTACTTACGCAACTCAGCTCTTTTATAGCTTGTAATAGGTCTAGCTTCTTCAATATGGATAACTATATAGGTAGTGATAGGTCCTCCTGGCATGGATGATCTTCAAATGGATCATCCTCACGGAATGCCTCGTTTTATTTTAACTACTTCCTGAACGCTTTAATAAAAATAAGTTCTATACCTACCAGGCCAGAAAAAGAAGTGTACCAAACGTAAATAACACATACGATATTTAGTTTTGACAAAATGGATGCTGTTCCAGCAAATAACAGAAATGACATTGTCAGCCGATCACTACGGGCGAAGGCAAGATCCATCCATAACAGACTGAATATCTTCGTCATATGACGGAAACGATCAAAATTCCTTCAATGTAACATCGGAACATGGCTTCGTACATTCTGGAATCTAGAATTCTGGAATCAAATTCTACATCTGCCAATACTAGTTGAAAATATTTCACGTTCACCGCAGCGCCGGAGTCAACGCAAAACTGCATTATATCACAGACGTGTCTCAGTTACTGCGCACTTATATATTTCTTCCGCACATACGAACGTGTTCAAATTATAAGTACCTAATCAGAAAGAGTGACACTGAAATAAAGCTGTAGCCAAATGGGTTTTTATTTTTGTTGTAAACTGTATATTTTAAAGTTTGCATGCTTTTACAAAATAGTTCTAAGTGGCATTACGTGTTTTTAACCGACTTCTAAAAAACAGGAGGTTCTCAATTCGGGTGTTTATATAAAAAAAAACAGTTTGGTAACTTCTGGTACCTTATGTAAGCAACATAAGGTGCTAACTCTCAAAAGGGAACACTCAAACACACTCTCAGCGCGAGCCTCTACGAAATATTGTGAAAGAAATAATAAAGTTATGAAGGTAAGGAAAAACTCTCACTTGTGCTGTTCCATTTTTGGCCAATCTAATATCGTACAGCGGACCGAGTGTACTCCAAACTTTGTCACGTTGCCAAATTAATTTGATACGAAATTGCTCTTCGCATGTACGATGGAGCTTACTTAAAAAGTTTATATTAAAAATAAGACGAACAGAAATCAACTTTTTAACCTAATTTTTAAAATAGCGATGACGTGTGTTAATGATTTGGATTGAAGGATTTTAAAAAGAGACATAAGTCATACACAGACAGTTAACGTGAGGGGTCAAACTCATTAAATAATTTGACTGGGATAATTCATGAGTCTTAGCAGTCTGAAACTTTGCAAAGTCATAAAAATAATAATTATAATATATTGATAATTACTTTTTTTTAAGCTCGTGATGCGGCGTCTGCTCAGAATCACTCTGCTCAACTTCACGGCAGAGCACACGCACGCACAGCATCGCGCCAGGGGGCACCAGGGACCACCAAACTACGGCGGTCACTTGATGGCTCCCATAGGCACGATAACGGTACCAAACTTCCCCAACCCTTTGGCCAAACCCGATAAAATGTGAATGGGACTAGTACTAGTAAACTAGACTAGATATCAACATACTGCGCATTTTGATTATCCAGCAGTACAGTACCAGTGCATTGGGTTGACGTTCACTAAGTACATGTACGAGTCTTAAAAGTTGGGCAAAAGGAGAGCCCTCACAGTCACCGGCGAGAACATCACCGGAATCGAGTGGCTTCAGATATGAATAAATTTAACAAGATACGTATGTATGTTTAGCATCCCTTGTTTGTGGACGCAGTCTGTTGATAGTTTTAGTCACAATTCCTCAGAAATCGCCTCTATGAATCGATAGAGCTTCGGGTTCCAAGCATTTACATCATGTTTGCTGAAACAACCACGCTCTAAATCGATTATCTTTCAATGTTATGTTGTGATTTGGGAAATATTTCTCGTTAGTAAGTACTATTTCAATGAAATACTTCAGCGCTGATCGCCGAATATCTCAGAATTGCAATGCACTAGCTTACCTATGAGACCAACAGATTTATAGCGGCTATAAATGGATATATTAATATTTAATTCGGTAATTAAACTACTGCCGACTGTTTTACAGCCAATATAACTCGGTGTAATAGAATGGAAATACACATTTATATGCTTTAAATTGAATACGTGCGACAAATAACCGTATATTTTTATTATGACGCAGAAAATTATACTCGTTTCTACCTTGAGCGGCTCACTGTGACAGAGAGGTTAGTAATGTGCTACATTACTAAAATTATTCCATGTGGTCGTCAACTGTACCGCGGAATGAGAAAATAATGTTGTTGACATTTATACGCTTGGCGAACACGGTGCTTGACGTCGGGTTTATTTTTTTCTTGTTTTAGTTAGAGCTGATCTTTTTCTGCCCACTTTTCCTTTGCACTACTATTTTTTTTATTAAATCATAAATGTTTTTATTTCTGTAAGTAGGTTTGCAAACACTTTTACACGTCAATCATATTTTTAAAACTAGATGAGGTCAGCGTTTCCTATCTGACTCTGAGAAGAAAGACCGAATAAACTCAGAGGAACTTCTCTTTCAAAGTCCAGACATAATCTTAATTTATATATGTAAAGCATTTTTAAGGCTTTTAGTAGACAGTAGTACTCTTAGGCAACCATAGGTATAATCACAAATTTAATAACCTGCCATGTTTTGTCTCTGCATCACCCTAAGGTTGACTGGTAGAAAATGCCTCAGGCATTAAGAGGAAATGCGGGTGGTCATTTCTCCATAGAAACGCTCTCGCCTGTTTTCTTTCTGGTTAAAGACCATAAAGTAATTCTCTTTTACAGAATAATAAATATTAACTACTTGTATGTCCCTGTGTTTTCCTTTTTGATTATTTTTTTACATTATTTTCAAAGCACTACTAGTGTACAAAGGGAATTGCTCACTTTGTTAGGGTGATCTGGCTAAGCGTGGACAAGATCTTTATTAATAAATAACTTGCATTTCAAAAATTACTTATCTATAGGAAAGTAAATATTACAATAAAGTTGTAGCAAGATGCAAGAATATGCTTCAACTGGCATGTGAAAAATTGAAACCTTGCCGGGTAAAATCTTTGTAATAAGCTTATTCTTTTCTATAATATGTATATTATTTGCCAGTAGTATTTGGATATAATCTGATAAGAAAAACAAACGTTCGAAGCAGCGAGAAAACAAAACAACATCCACAGTGCACGAAAACAAAGCGAATGGTTTCTTCATTAATACAGTTGTCAGATGTCATTTCACTTGACGTTAGAGATGTTCGATATGAATCGATACTCAAGTGGGTCGGTAAAACAGGATTTGATTGATTTTCACATCGACTCAACTATACATATATATACGATCCACTACAGTAAATTGATAAAGGTTATTGTGTGTGAAAGTTAAATGAGAAAAAATGAAAATCTCAGGAAAAATACTATTAAGGCGGGCCGTTATTTTCCAAAAACACTCTTCTCAATCACAACTGACATTGACAAAATAGTTCGGGCAAAATCGGGACTCTGCTTTGTTTATCTGTCTGTCTGTTTGTAAGAAATTGAATGGAATTAAAGGCGAACATATTAAGAAATATTAATTAAAAGAGATTTTATATCGATACTCGGATCAAAATGAGCCTTTGCGAAGCAGAATATCGATACAAAGCAACAGGATCGATCATCTCTAAAAGCGATACAGTAGGAGTTGCCAGAAAAAAAATCTGACAATAATCGATTTAGTGAACCGTTATTCTAATCAAAAAAAATTTTTTCACAATACTAATAACGTTTTCTATTGTTTTATTTTAAAACAATGTAAATGAGTATAATCTTCTCATACAATATTGACCGGTACTCGTTTTGCAGACAAACACTTTTTTTTTGCCATAATTATTGATTATCTAATCGATTACAGACTGAAGTTGATGTTTTATTTCCGCGCTGGTAACACTGCGTCAAACAAATGTCTATGCTTTTTAACTGTAAGATACAATTTAAATACTCTTTATTTCGACTTTTTGTTCGTATACCTGGCTACTATGTGATGTGCAAAAATATTTAATTTAGAATAAATAATATTGTTTAGTAAAAATAATTTTTACCGGGCACCTTGTCCACGCTTAGCCGAAACTGGTGATTCCCTTTGATAACTATTAATGAAAAAAAAAATAGGGACACAGTATAATATCCTTCTTATTCAGTTTATGAAATATCTTTTAAATTGGTCCAATATTGGAGGAGGAAATAGGTGAGGGCCAAACCTCGAATTACAACTTTTTGCTTAGGATTTTTTAAAAGTCTCTTCGGTCGCATTTCCTTTTCCTCCGTGATGGTTCGCCTCTGTGGTTTGCCTCCACAAAGCCAGAACAAATACATCTTACTTTTGTCTTCCAGTTAAACTTTACACCTCACCACCTCTACCCATCTTTCTTCATTTATACAACACTAGCTATTGCCAGCGGCTTCGCCCGCGTGGAGGTCGGAAATTATCCCACGGGAACGTACTACCGACATAAAAATACCACACGAAAACGAAAGACGTCCGGAAAAAATACGTTCGTTTCGGTAGAAATACGTTCAATAGTACGGTCGTTCGTTTCGTTGAAATTTGGCACACAGATGGTTCATAACATGGATTAATACGTATTTATACAATAATATATAATATAATAATAATATGCAATAATAGTACTATTGATATTCTGAATTCGTTTTGATAAAGAAGAAGGGTACGATTCCATAAATTCAACACACATTAGGGTGAAATATGCTTTTTTTTAGAAACTGATGATAGCGATGAAACGCCTTGTTCATTTCCAGAGCTTCGATGCCTTTAAACTACGAACCTTTGAACGACAATACTACAAGACTTCAAAGTGACAAAGGATACACTCGCGTCGTTATTTTCCTAGCTCTCACGTGAGTAACACGTTGCTATATCTAACTCTTTCGTCCTTGTTCATAATATCTGCAGTAAGAACGTGAGTGAATATGTAAATGTGACGCGACGCGCACCCGCGTCACTTAATTGTGACGTCATCCCGCAGTTCATGTGTTACCTCGTATTTACAGGTGACAGGCTGATTTGTTGGGTTCTCTATTTATTTTATAATGAATTAGCGACCAGCCGCTGCATCACATGTTTTTTCCGACTAGACAAAATATCGAGATTTCTTCATTATATTTAAGTTTAATCTGAATATAATTTGCAAAATACTTAAAGGTTCCGGTATAAATTCTCTGAATAATGGTGAAAACCGCATCAAAATGCGTTGCGAAGTTTAGAAGAACAATACGGTCACACAGAAAGACACGAAAAATGATTTAAATTTCTAATATGTAATGTAATAGATGGCGGTTGAGATTATTACATGGTCAATATCAGTCTTTTCTCACAATTAAACATGAATAAGTACGTGACTGACTGGGCGCACTGGGCCCGCGTGGTGGATTACGGCCCACTCCCTCTCACAGAGAGGAGGCCCGTGTCCCTGCAGTGGGAACATTAAAGGCTGATTATGTATGGAAGATAAAGAAAAGGGTCTGTGTGGTGCCGGACTTAAAGAATACCACCACCCCTTAATTCCCGTGGGTGTCGTAAAAGGCGACTAAGGATCGCACCGGAGAATGGGCAGCAGCGTTCTCTGTGTATTTCACCACCATACCATACTGCGATCGCCAACCCGCCTGCCAAGCGTGGCGATTATGGCAAACCCTCCCAAAATTGGGGGAGGCCTATGTCCAGCAGTGGACGTCTATCGGCTGAAACGACGACGACGACGATTTATGGAAGTATGTGATGCTTTTATCCTATTCAGTTATAAGTCCAATAAATCTTTGGTTCCTAGAATGGCATTAAATTGATTTTGTATTACTGGGTTTTATTATTTGATGTTCGTGATATGTACGTATTACGTAAATTAACTTTCGGATGTTATTGAAACCGCAGATAACTGATTTCGCGTTATATATTTTTTTCGGATGAAATTACCAATAACTTAATTTATATTGCCCAGGAAATGTACACAAGAACAATAAAACAAGTAACTTAACAAAGAGTTTATTCAAATAAATAATTATTGTAAAAAGGAAGAGCTCAAATGTAGTCGAAAACAGAAGTTATACCAAGAAAAACAATGGAAAAAAATATTTAACTAGGTAATCCATACTTTAATATTATAAATGCGAAAGTGTGTCTGTCTGTTACTTCTTCAAGCTTAAACCGCTGAACCGTTTTAAATGAAATTTGGTATAGAGATAGCTTGAGTTTCGGGAAAGGACATAGAATAGTTTTTATCTGAATATTTCCACGGGATCGACACTTATGCGGGTGAAACCACGGGATGCTGCTAGATTATGAATCAAAGAAAAACTAAATACATACCAGTAAGAAATTAAGCCATCTTATTTCATAATATACATCTACAATCACAAATACAGTTTTTTAATTTACTGATAATATATAATGATCAACAATATAAGTCAACGCCTATGCCTTGCGAAAGAAATATTTCTTCATTAATTATTCTTAGTCATTCAAAGAATATAAAATTAAGTTAAAGTCAAAACGTCTAAATACTTCTAAAATACGAGTCTTGCTCCGAAGTTAAAATATTTTCCTAGCGTTACTTGATTCCTACAAATATTTAAATTCCGATGTGGATTGTTCGATCCTTTGAAATAAAAAATTACGGGACCAAATAGATATGAATTTCTTATACCTACGTTATTTATTGTAATTTTCAATAGGAACATTTTCAGTTTTGATCAGGAATTTTGGAGTTGGGATTTTTGTTCGGCAAAAGGCCTGCCTTCTATACCTGAAATAGAAAACAGTTGGAAACAGAAACAAACGCTTTCGGAACGGACTTATTCGCTCGTGCGAATAAGTCCGTTTTTGTTCTGCGGTTTGATCACAACAGCTCGTTTTAATTTGTTGAGGTATTCCACTCAGAGCACTCATTTAAACCGCACTTGGACAAACCGCACCTGAACACTTCCACTAACCGCATTGAAACAAAATTTTGTATCGTGCGGTTCGGATTGTTTTCAGTCCCCGAACGGCACTTACAGTTTGTAGTGATGAGACGTATGTATTCTTTCTTCAGGACATTACCAACGTATCGATACGGCAAGTGCGTGTAGAACCACGCAGAGAGGATGAAAGGAAGAAATATATTTGGCATGCAGCACATGGACTATATTTACAAACAACGATTTCAGTATCAATATTTCTATACTGCTAAGAACGGCTTTCATTCGGCACTACCACTGGATTCGATGGTTTTCCATGATTAGAGTTCAAAAACTACCCTAATCACATTGGTACTTACCCGTATTTTATTTAACCCACAACCTCGTGCATTGCCTTAACAGCTGGACCATCACGGCATTATGCTTATAGTTTCTAATAAATATATACCAAGTAACGTTACTACCAGTAATTTAATTAATTACATAATCACTGTTTGTACACCTACTAACAAGCGCGGTGACTTTTAGAGCGTTTACGACGTTTCATACAAACTTTCATGCCCTTGTTTTTCGAAATGAATGAACCGATTTTTCTTTCCCGTTCTTCTCCATAGAGATCTACGTTTTGGAATGGGCAACTAGCTTCAACTTTCTGACTAACTGACAGACTATTTAATTTTGACAATTCAAAAGTGCCTGTACAAGGTTTAATTGAAATAAATGCTTTGAGTTTGAGTTTGAAACTTCATACGCATAGGCAGGATACAAAGGTTTAAAAAGTAACTTAAGAACATTTTCGAAAAATAGTGTTACAGCCAAATTAGACCGATTTTAAATTTTCCATAGAAACAGAGATTTCCAGCAATTTTTTTTAAAATAAGATAGTTCGAAAATGTTCTTAAGTAACTTTGTAGACCTTTGTATCCTGCTTATGCGTATGAAGTTTCATTAAAATGTTTCATTACAAGCTTTACCAGAATATAGGATCATTATATTGTTAACAATTACCTACGATTATAATTAACTCTAATTCATTGCTCAGGCTAATTTAAATAGATAAAGTATTTTCATGATAACATATAATGACCATAAGTCTCTGAAGAAAAGTAAATACTTCCTGTGTGTTTCGTCTGCAGCTACCACTTTTAGACAAAGAAATAAAAAATTACCTACATAATATTGAACGTACTCCAGCGAAAATAATTCATCAAAATTAAGCTCAATCATCAAATTATATTATTACGCAAGTTTTTAATTATTATACTCTGAACATTCAGCTACATACACATTACTTAAGTAGTTCTCTTGATGTTGGTGATCCTTATCCGTGTACTCAGGAATAACTTAAGATTGTGGTTGGAGCTAATCTTGCTAGCTCAGCCTCTTAGTGGTATCTCGCTTAACTCGAAGAACACAAAATATTAAGAGGCCGGCGGAGCAATGCTTAGTTCATACAAACGTAATACCAAAATAATGAAAGGATTCTGATATAAAGACGAGATATGAGGAATTTCAAAGGAGATGTATAGCAATGGCCTAAGGATCGTCACGTATCCAAACTTTACAATAATTCATATTTTATTTTTTAAATTACTTTACAATTATTAGAATAACACGGACACTCTTTGATTTCAAAAACATTTTAAATAGTAATTCAATATATTTTCCCATGTTTTTTTCTGTTTCACTTCACGTTTTGATTATGCAAAGATATTAAGCTCATACAGCCACATCTTCATGTACACTACAGAGTAGTTTATATAAACACTTTGTGAAAATGACTCATTAGCAGTCTGTATCGTAATTATACAAAACAATTAATTATAATTACCCTCAGCGTTTCATCTATAAAATACGGTCATTAGTTTTACAAACAGATTATTGATTACGATTTTATGTTTATCATTGACACTTTACGTACCTACGTTGATATCTACCTACCTACTCGCGCGCATCCTGTGTTCGCATACGGATTGTTGGTTGTGTGTTTTCGTTTGTGTTATTTTTGTATTCTGATTTTATCTAACAACTTGGCGTGAACAAAGGACTAAAGGAGGATAAACCCAAAGATATTATTTACCGTGTGTTTATTTGTGTTGGCCAGTTATAACCTCAAAATTAGAAAGAATTTTAGATTTTTCACAATTCGCAATAAATTAAGTTTCAATCCAAAATATGCATTATTTAGAAGCAAAAAAATAATAACACGGCATCAACGGTTCTTAGGCAAATAATGTATGGAAGCCGAGCAATGTCCTTTCTATAGGTAACTTATTTTTCTCTTAACTCGTCTATACCAGTGTCCATTCAAAATATATTTTTTGGAACCTAGATACTCTGTGATCCAATCGGAATAAATACATACTACATTAAGAATATGTTTGATTTACAAATTATTTTGGTATTACGTTTGTTTTTTAGTTCGCCGGCCCCTTAAGTCCTTACCTATGAAATTTCCGTTTTACCTACATAGAAATTTTTTTTTTTTCAAATTATGTATTTCATTGATCGAAGTATTGGCCATTAGTGAATGAGCTTTTGCCATTTTAGTGGAAGTTCGTTGATGGCTCTGCTATAAAAATCCTGGGGACGGGAATCGATGAATTCTCTAGAGGCTTTTTTCACCGCCTCGTTGGTTTGAATTTTTTCCGCTGTAAAAAGTTATCCAAATTCCGAATAAAAATGGAAATTAGTTGGAGCAAGGTCTGATGAGTATGGTAGGTGACTGAGAGGTTCCAGTCGTAATTCGACGGTCCGTTGTGCGGTGCTTTGACGAGATTTCGTTGTTATTGTTCAGTGAAACGGTACTTACACACTTTCCGAGCTTTTTTTATCTCTCCAATTCGATTTAAATTAACCAATATTGATTTATCACTTACGTTGAAGGCTGCTGCAAGTCCCAACGTGGTTTCTGTTTTAACTGTGGCTTTCAATTCATCGCTATCGACTTTCGTCTCCGTTTGGCCAAGGGGCTCATTGATGGGATTAAAATTTCCGGAACGGAAACGGTTGAACCAAAAACGGACCATGGTTTCACATGCGGTACCATGTCCATAGACTGTCTATACTGCGTTGGTGCTACGACGGATCTAGTATTAAAAAATAGCGCGCAAATTCGTATTTTCCACGATATGAAAAAAAATATCGAACGACGAGAAAACAAATGAAATGATTTTGTAAAACAAAATGCTATATTATAAAATTAATTTGAATTTGGAATTCTAAATAGAATGAAAGATATCAATCTTCACAATAGCCAGTATCAAAATCCGTAATTTCATAGTTAGGATCTTATACATTGAACAAGAGGACACTGAGCAGTTTGGTTTAGATACATAATGAATATGTACCTATCTAAGTATTCTGCCTGAGATAGTAGCTCGTATTAATGTAGTGCCTGGTACCTAATAGAAATGTATAGTAATTATAAACACTGAGTGCCGCATTCAATCAACGTCAAGTTATACATAAATGAAATTATGCTATTTGAAACTCGTACATATTGATTTCATTTGATTTTTAACTAAATTATACACATGCTAAACTGAACTTGGTATAATTTGTTATCGACTTCCGGTCCTGCATATACCAGCTCGACTTAGTAATCTAAATAATAATTTTAACGTCAATATTTTAGTAAGTATTTAATAGGTAATTGTTATGAATTTGTTTAGTTATGTCTGATTTATTCTTGGTGTTTAAAATAATCAGAATTGTTGAATATCTATTTTGGCGCCTTCAGGTTGTCAACTTCCGGTGCGCCAAGTATTAAGTTTAAATTAATTATTGCTTAAGATTATTGATTTGGATACTTTATTTCATTTATTTCCTTGTTAATAATTGTTATTTAATTTTCCTCATTATCTATACATATAATAAATCTGTAGAAGGGTCAATTCTGTACATTGAAAATATTGAAAAAATAAATAGCGGGGGGTGTTGCTGGATCGATACCAAACCCAAATGTGTGATTAAAAAAATTTTTGTCTGTCTGTCTGTCTGTCTGTCTGTCTGTCTGTATATGCAGGCATCACGTGAAAACTAACGGTTCGATTTCGATGAAACTTGGTATAATTATACCTTATTATCCTGGGCATAAAATAGGATACTTTTTATCCTAGAAAAATACGTAGAAAAAAAATTCTTATTTTTCGGTTTTATTCATAGACGTTGTTCTGTAGAACCGCGAACACACGTTGCATTACCCGTAGTGGATAATTTTCCATTTCAATTTAAGAGAATACAGTTTCCTGTAGCTTTGTGTTACGCCATGACAATAAATAAGGCTCAAGGTCAGACCCTAGGAGTTGCTGGCGTAGATCTTACCGCGAGTTGTTTTTCACACGGGCAACTTTACGTAGCTCTTTCCCATGTGAGCAGTCCAAGAAATCTTCATGTTCATATTCCGGACGAGCTCACTAACAATGTTGTGTATGCTGAAGCTCTCAATTAACTTTCTGTCGCATTGTCACGATCACTTTTTTATTATTGCAAACTTTTCGTCATTGTCAGTAATTTACTGCTACATGCTACTTATCAAGGTCGGAATTACTATGAAAAAAATACTTACTACAGAACGCGAGCTCAACAGCAGTAGCTCAATAGAGGGATCTCCTTAATTATTATAGGCTTAGCCGTATTTGGGTCCAATAGATATTTATAAGATGTCATTGTCAGAGTTACTCAAAATGGAGAAATAAACCATCCACGCGAAGACCGACATCCGCGCGGACGGAGTCGCGGGCGGAAGCTAGTAGTTAATAATACGATCAAAATATTAAGTTATAAGGAATTCTATAAATACCGTTGTGTTAGGCAGTTCGAACCAATCGTTTTGTAACCGTCACCAAGTGCAAACGCCGTAAGTGAAAACTCTGTCCTATTTAAAAAAATAATAAACGTATTATAGTGCAAATATATCATTTGTTGTGACCATCCTGATTCCTGACTGTGCCCACCGTTTCACAGTCAGAAGTGGGATATGTCAGGCCCATATATTGATGGAATTGGCGCCAAGAAAAGGAGACACTATCAAACAGAGTCGTCGGAAAGTGACGAAAATACAGATTTTTTTTCTTCTGATTGCGAGTCTACCGATAGAAGATACCGTCGACGCAAAAGGCACCGCGTTACCCAAACCGATGCTGAAGTTATCCCAAAGTTCCGGCCGGATGAAAAATCAAGCAACGTCAAAGGGTGGCTGCACAAGATTGACCAATTTGGCGATTTATACGGTTGGGACAACAAGGATCGGCAGTTCATCATGCAAATTCATCTTCGTGGATCCGCACGTGATTGGTATAACGACTTAGAAAATTATAACCTCACTTGGAAGGAATGGAAAAACGAATTAGAGACCGCCTTCCCACGTTCTACCGAGTATGTCGAACTATTAGAGACCATGCTCGCTCGAAAAAAAACTGACTCTGAAACAATGACAAAATATTTTCACGAAAAAGCATCCCTACTCAAGAAATGCAATATTATCGGTGAATCTGCGATTTCATGCATTATCAAAGGTTTACCAGTGGAAATAAGAGCCAACGCTAAAGCCTATCAGTGCGAAACCCCAACGCAGCTGTATTATGGATATTTATCAGCCCTAGAAAACTACAAGCAAGTAGAAGCAAGTAACTCCAAGCGGCCGACTTCAACATGGAGGCGAGGGAGCAACATTGCTCCAAATTCTAAAGAAAACGAACTGCTGCCGAAGAAATGCTACGCCTGCAGAAGACCTGGACACGAGGCAAAGGACTGCAGGACTCCACGCTGCGAGGTGTGTCAACGTCCGGGCCACACTGCCGCCAGCTGCTGGTTTGGGGCCAGCTCTTCACAGCAACAGCAACAGCAACAAAAGGTTAGTAACGTCATGTTTACAACCTACAATATTTTCATAGACCTGTACAAAAAGGCAGTTAATGGACGTAATCTTATTGCATATATCGATACGGGCAGTAAATTAAATATTCTCACAGTGTCACAAGCTAATAGTTTAAAGTTAAAAATCATGCCTTCTGCAGTTACAATGAAAGGCTTTGGTGGTGCATACTCAAATTCATTGGGAACAACTCATATTGATGTTAAAATAGATAATATAATTTTGAGCGGTTCTGTTGAACTAACTAGTAATGAACTAGCTGATATAGATCTAATAATCGGGCAATCAATGATAAACCAGAGAAATATAAGCTTAGTTACGTCAGAGAACTCGGTTAAGTTTTTGTGTAAATTTGATTTCAATGACGAACTATGTCATATGCAGTTAAATGAAACCGATTTCATCTCAAAATTCCCTGTCTATTTAAAATATCATAGTGTAATACCACAACGAAGCACCGCTTTTGTACAAGTTTATGTCGATGCTAATCCTAACCAGACTTTTCTTATGCGTTCTGTTTATTTTGAGCTAGGGAGTATGTCTTATGTCATTATAGGAGGACTTATAAGGTCGAGGGGTTGTTTTTTTAAAGTAGTTAACATTGGGGATGATATTATAGAGTGGCAACCAAATAGACTCGTAGCGCGCGCGGAACTAGTTGATGATATACATAGTAGTACGCATACGAATGTAATGACAATTGATCAATCTACTGACAAAGAATTACAGTTATCTGATTTAGATGTAGGTGATTTAGAAACCAATGATAGCAATCGATTGCTACAGCTATTAAATAAATTCAGACATTTGTTTGCGGAAAATACCAAAGATTTAGGATGTACCGACGTACTGGAGATGAATATTCAGACAACAACCGAGCAACCTGTTTACTGCAAACCTTATCGACTTTCTTATAAGGAAAATGAGATTGTTAACGAAAAAGTTCAGGATCTTATTGATGCAGGTGTTGTAAGGGAATCTATGTCTGACTATGCAAGTCCAGTAGTCCTTGTAAAGAAAAAAGGCGGTGATTATAGATTATGCATAGATTATAGAGCACTCAACGCACGCACTATCAAAGACCGTTATCCGTTGCCTCATATAGATGACCAGGTAACTCGTTTATCTGGAAAGTCTTTATTCACTACTTTAGACCTTGCACAAGGCTATTACCAAGTTAGAATAGCTGAAGACTCGGTTCATAAAACCGCGTTTGTAACACCTTCAGGGCAATACGAGTTTTTGAAAATGCCATTTGGTCTGGCCAATGCGCCCGCGGTGTTCTCACGTCTCATCAAAATAGTTTTGGGCAGACTGGGCAACGACGTAGCTTCATATCTAGATGACGTAATGCTCCCGACAATCTCGGTCGATGACGGACTCAGATTATTGGGCGAAGTCCTGCAATTTTTGTCAGAAGCTAATTTAAAACTGAATTTAAGTAAATGTTCGTTTTTGAAGAAAAGCGTAAATTATTTGGGACATGAGATTACCGCAGGTACAATACAACCAGGACAGGCTAAAATTCGCTGCGTAGCTGGATACAAAAAACCCCGTAATGTGCATGAAATCCGACAATTTATTGGTTTGACATCGTATTTTAGGAAATTTATTCGCGGATTTGCCGAAATAGCTAGACCTCTCACACAGTTAACAAAAAAGGATGTAGAATGGACTTGGGGTTCCGCCGAAGAAGCTGCTTTTCAGACTCTAAAAGAACGTCTCATTGAAAGACCGGTTTTAGGCATTTACGACAGAAATGCACGTACTGAGCTCCATACCGACGCTAGTAAGCTAGGACTAGGCGGTATACTCTTGCAATACCAAACTGATGGTGTCCTGAAACCGATTGCGTATTTTAGTAGGGTCACAAGTAAAGAAGAACAGTTTTATCATAGCTATGAGCTGGAGACATTAGCAGTCGTAGAATCCCTAAAACAATTTCGAATTTATCTCGTAGGTATTCCTGTCACTGTAGTGACAGATTGTGCCGCGTTGCGAACTACCTTAGTTAAAAAAGACCTAATTCCTCGCATAGCCCGCTGGTGGCTTTCAATCCAAGACTACGATCTACAAATCGAGTATCGACCTGGTGATCGTATGAGACACGTAGATGCCTTGAGTAGAAATCCAGAACAGAGTCCTGTTTTATTAATTGACGATTCCGACTGGCTGGTAACGTTACAGTTGCAGGACGAAAATATTCAGTCGATCTTGACCCAGTTGCGTAATGGCACAAGTAATAATGATATAACGCACTATATAATATAATATAAGGTGTTATAATTGTGGATTAAATAAATAAATAAATAATAAATAAATAACTAGTAATTACGTAATAAAAGACGACCTTCTTTATATACAAACAATCGACGGACATCGTCTTGTTATACCCAAATTAGCAAAATGGGGCTTACTACAAAAATTCCATGATCAAATAGGACATGTTGGCTTTGATAAGTGTGAAAAGACCATTAAATCACAATTTTGGTTTGAGGGCATGACTAGGTTTATTCGTAAATATATAAAATCATGTCTTCGATGTGCTTACGGAAAAGGAGACCATGGTAAATTGCAAGGAGAGCTACACCCAATTCAAAAGGCGGCTGTCCCCATGCACACACTACATGTTGACCATTTAGGTCCGTTCGTTAAGACTCGTAAAGGAAACTCCTATGTACTCGTTGTTATAGACTCGTTTACAAAATTTGTATTTGTAAAACCTTGTAAAAGCTGTAATTCCATTGAAACTATAAAGCATTTGAAAGATATTATTTCCCAGTTTGGAAATCCTAGCAGGATCATTACGGATAGGGGAAAAGCATTTACAAGTAGGTATTTTAAAGAATTTGCTGAGGAGACGCAATTCAAACATGTCCTAAACGCTATTGCAAGCCCTAGATCAAACGGCCAAGTAGAACGTGTAAACCGAACTTTGATTAATGGTTTAAATACTATGTCTGACAGCGAGTGCACCTGGGATGATTACTTGAGTGATATAGTTTGGGGCATTAATAATACTCCTCACGCAACAACCGGTTTTCCCCCCTTTAAGCTTTTATTCGGCCATTCCAATTCACGGTTACCGGCTTATCCGACAGGGGATGCTAACGATTTTGAAGGTCAAGCAAAGGCTCTTGAGGAACGGCGATCTGCGGCTAAATTGCGTATTGATAGAAATATGACCCTCATGAAGGACAGATTCGACCGATCTCATAAGAAATGCGTTAAGTACTCTATAGGGCAATTAGTGTTATGGAAAGGAGGAATTACCAGAGAAAGCGCGAACGTTACTAGGAAACTTAACGGTCTGTACACAGGGCCATATAAAATATGCAAAGCTGATCACTCGTTAGATCGTTACACGATAACTAGTATAAAGGGTATGAAAGGGTATAGAAAATTTTCAGCAGTTGTACGTGGTGAAGTCCTCCGACCTTATAATTCGTCTATAACTGACGAAAGTAGTGGTAGTGACCATGAAGTCGATAGGGATGATCTGATAGACCTGTTAGAAAGCTAATTAAAGTTATACTTACTTAACTATTCATATTTGCAATGTAAAAAAAAAAAAAAAAGGATACATAAAACACATAACATACATTAGTAGAATTATTCTTAAAATACAGATTAAGCACTAATCTATAAGTAAAATAAAACACTTATTTAAATTTGATTTACAGACTTATTTATTATAAACCTAGGTTGCACTCTTTCATAAATTACAGTTGCTTAAAAGCTTATCATAAATTAAAACTGTGTGAGATGGGGGTAACTCAAGCTGTGTGAGTAATTAAAACTGTGTGAATAAAATAAAGCTGTGTGAGTAAATAAAGCTGTGTGAATAAATAAATCTGTGTGAATAAATAAAGCTGTGTGAATAAATAAAGCTGTGTGAGATAGAAGTAATAAAAAGCTGTGTGACATATAACAATATACACTGAGCGACATGAAATAAGCTGTGTGAAATCTTATTAACAACACAATAATATAAAAGCTCTATGATGTAATATGAACTGCAATTGGCTACACCTTTACCACATATGAATTAGAAGAATAAATGTACTGCCCATACTGTTTACTATTTCAGACGCCGAATACCAGCGACAGACCAGGCACAAGTGGCAATGCTGACCGCCGTGGGACACGTCAAGCACAGGATGGCCGAGTGTTATCGACTTCCGGTCCTGCATATACCAGCTCGACTTAGTAATCTAAATAATAATTTTAACGTCAATATTTTAGTAAGTATTTAATAGGTAATTGTTATGAATTTGTTTAGTTATGTCTGATTTATTCTTGGTGTTTAAAATAATCAGAATTGTTGAATATCTATTTTGGCGCCTTCAGGTTGTCAACTTCCGGTGCGCCAAGTATTAAGTTTAAATTAATTATTGCTTAAGATTATTGATTTGGATACTTTATTTCATTTATTTTCTTGTTAATAATTGTTATTTAATTTTCCTCATTATAGTTAATAATACGATCAAAATATTAAGTTATAAGGAATTCTATAAATACCGTTGTGTTAGGCAGTTCGAACCAATCGTTTTGTAACCGTCACCAAGTGCAAACGCCGTAAGTGAAAACTCTGTCCTATTTAAAAAAATAATAAACGTATTATAGTGCAAATATATCATTTGTTGTGACCATCCTGATTCCTGACTGTGCCCACCGTTTCACAAATTGTATTTTTAATCGAACGGTTTTGAGTGCATTAGCACAACTTTTTAAGAAGAGATTTAAATCGAGTTTCTCAAGTTTTAATGCATTGTCAAGCTGTAGGATGTGCGTGAATAATGCAGGTAAATAGTTCCTAAGACAAATTCAAGGTAAATTGTATGCATTTTTAAAAGAGAAAACAAGTTACTGTGCATAATCTTTTACTAGTAAGTTGTAGTATCTATGAATGATGAATGACGAATGTGTATTTTGCAATGCAATAACAGTAAAAGGCATGTGTTATTTATTACAAATACCAACGTCAAAATAAATGTTCATTTTGTCGGAGATAAATCAATGAAAAAACTTTTAAAATCATAACAGAAATACACGGATGCTTTTGTGTTGTTTAAAATGAAAAACCCGGTGTTAACATTTTGTGAAAATTTTACGAAGAAGGTAGACAAGTCAACTTAAATTCTGCAACAAGAATGTAGGCTTCATTGTAGAATGAGAGTTTGTAAAAGCAGTACCTATCAACGGTGAAAATAATTACTTTAATTTGCTCTACTCATTATATTCATAATTAAGCTTGTCAAGTGTCCTTTGGTCAAACTACAGTGTAATATTAATAATGATCCCATAAATCACGCGAAGACAAAATAAGGCTCTATTCGCACCGAGATGGCAGCGGCCGGCAGCGGAGCGGTGAGTACTTTCAGTGTCAAATAATAGTAAACCTTATCTTCATTATTAAAATATATAGTAGGTATTACTTGAGATACCTACTCGAAAATGCCATGCGGCCGATTGCGGCGTTCGAATTCTCGCGCAGACGCAGGCGGCTGCTGGCGGCAGCCTCGAGGTTCCCTTCTGAATATATAATGTAAACTGTCCTGATGTAAAATGCGAGAGCGCGGCCGCGTGTTTTCTCTTGGCTACTTGCCGAGCTCAACACTGCCGGTCGCCACCCTCTCAGTGTGAATTGAGCCGGTCTGGTGTGACAGATGTGCCAAAAAGCTACCGTGACTCGCGTGCGCGAGAAACTTAGTTAATATCAGACAGATATAGCATAAGGTAATTTGTAATACAGACCTCATAAAAGGAATGAGTTGTGAAGAAAATTAAGTATAGAGAAACAACTACTTATTTTTTTTTATTTCCGTTCAACGCTGCGGGATATTAAAGATTTTCCGGGAAGTAGTTTAGTTTCAACGGAGTAGCGAATACAGAGCTTTGGGAATACAATTATTATGCGATAACCGAATGACTATGAAGCAAAAGTCACAGCAAAACAAACCTTTTCGTTCATTTTGTTAGATTTCATTTTTCACAATCAGGCACTATCCATCTTCAGAGCTTTGCTGGGACCAGCCAGTAATGCATCACGGTTTATAGCTGTACAAAACTGTTTTAAAGAATACTTTCCAAGTTGCACAGTTTATTACGGCCACAAATCTACTTTCAATGACCGGAAAATTCAGCAACCAAGTCAACAAATTGTATTCGTACAAACAAAGAAATAACATAATTTGCCTATAACATTCCCATTACTGGGACACAGGCCTCCTCTCTGTGAGAGGGAATGGGCCGTTATCCACCACGCGGGCCCAGTGGGGTAGATGTCACATGTCTTCGATTTTTTTATTCTACGATATGCCCGTTTCCTTACTATTGAACAAAATTTATACACTTTCTCCCAAAGAGAGCAATATTAGTACATTATTATGTTCATGTTACGAACCACAATTAGTGCCAGATCCGAAGTTTCGTTAAAGTATCGTAACTATGCGAGTCATGTGCCTAATAAGTAGTTTGAAAGTGACATCAATCTGCTTGAAAATGAGAAGACGATGTGATGTATTTACATTGTTACTACCCTTCTAAATATATCGTTGGTGTGCCTTGCTTAATAAAGAAATAAATAAGACTTTAGTCTAAGGCAATTTCACTGGATCACGTGTATCTGGGAGTTTGATAATGCAATTAGGTAATTATTTAAAAACATAAATTAAATTTTTTGAAACAATAGGAGCAAAAGCTAACAAATTAAAACGTAAATATGTACTTAGGAGAGGGGTCGGGCTTTAAAGTGCATTAATTGTTCGCTGATATTTCAGCCAGTCAGTCAGTTTTCCCTCATAAACATATATTTTTTATTTTGTTTATTTTTTAATAAACGATCTATCTCTAACATTTCTTCTGTATTTTAGAGAAACTTAAAATATTATTTTGTCTAAATAAAGTTTAAGGTGTAGCGCACTGTCGTTATTCATTTTCATTCGAGATAAGTCAAACGTCCAGATAGTGACCGTAATTTCGATCAATGTCTTACCAAAGATAAAGGTGTCAGACGCATAACATTTCGGAGACTAACCCAAGATTTCCAAGCACCAAGTATCCATGAATCGAAGCACCAAGTATCCACGAATCTAAGCACCAAGTATCCATAAATCTTTGATAGACACTTGGCCTTGTCTTTTCCTTGCTATTCCGAATGTTTTAGCTCCGTTTTTAGTAGTTTCGATAATCTAGAAAATCTTTAAATCTATCCTAGTTTTAACACTAAAGTAGTTTTATTTAAGCTCCATATAAATAAATACAGTACCAAAAGGAGAATTAGTGAGAACATATGATGTAAAAAGCACGCGCGTCGTGAAGCGAATATGTCGATGTCGAGACGATACATCTTGTTTATGAAGCAACATGCGACGCTTGCCAGTCAAATTGTTATGAAAACTACAATAAATCTTTTTCAAATCATGTGGAATTACTTGGCTCATCTTAAACGTAATTTTTGCAGCCTCATGTAGGTAAAACCGACAAGGTGGCAGATTTCCTGATAGGTGAATGATTACTTTAAAAATGCTTAAGGAGTGTTTCTAAATACCTTTAGCAATGAACTTCCAAAATAATAAATTTTAACTAAGAATTTAATTAAAGGGTAAAAATCTATTTCTATTTATAGATATAGTATTTGAATGGTTTGTCAACTCGTGATCGGACCTCGACTATTTTGTTGATATTGAAGAAGTTTCTTTTTGTTAATGAATTTATTGTAAAATGAAACAAAACTGTGGAAAAAATATTAAAATATCTTTAGAAATGAAAAAAGACTTTGAAGTTGCGCTTGTAAGAATAATTTCGTTACCGCGGCGCTCCAGCGTGTGACGTCATTTGACCTAGACGACGCGGCTTGTATTCGCTGAGTGCGTACAAATTCATTGGTGTGTAGTCACTTGCGCCGTCCAAGTCGTATTTTGTTTAATACAAGATGGCTGAGGTTAAAAAATACGCCTACAAATATTATATTGTTCCTATGTGTCAAAGCATGACAGTTCAAAACCCCAATAAAATTGTTTTCTTCTATTTTCTCCTTCTTTCAATATTATAGTGAAATAAAAACTACACAAAGGGCACAACTACGAAACTAATACTTGAACAATTTGTGGTGCGACGATCTCGGATAGGTCAAATGTCGTCACATGCGGATCAGAGACCACAGACCTTCCAATCATACGTAAACTTCAATAATCTATTTCTAAGTCATTTATTGATGGATTTCACAAATCAGCGATTTATTAGTTTTGATCTATATTTTATTACCATATATATGAAATATAAGTATTAACAACATCATGAAACGTCTCCACTAAATGAAGAAACTGTTATTCACAGAGTAAGTCTCTAATTTCAGTAATTTATTCTACCCTCCAAACAAACAACACGGCTATAAACGTATAAATTGACTTTGGTAATCTGTTCAGGTTAAATATAGAACAGAATTTAATATTTAATAAATACTTTCCTTGTAACAAATATTGTTACCAAAGAGGTGCTTTTTACTTTAATAACATTGTCATCGTGTAAAGTGTTCACATAGTGTAGGGTAGCAAGTCTTTTGTGACAGCGAGTCTTTGTTCAGTGAGGATTCGAGAGCCATTTGTTCTATGCGTTATGGTGGAGGAACTTATTACGTCCATGGATGTACTATTTCATAGAGTTGTGTTTAAACTGGCAGAAGCTAATAAAATGCCTTATATCGCAGATAGTTTATTTTTACTGGAACATCGTTTACTGTTTTAACAACAGCAGTTTAGTTCGAATTAATACTATATTACGTTTCACGAAATTTTTCCATGTGTATTTAACAGGCATCAATAGTTTCAACATATTCTGCTGATTAATTAAGCAGTAGGCACCAACTTGCACGTTTTCATTGAACGGTGTTATTTACCACTCGAGAGGACTTAGAATTGATTATACCATAAATATATTTCGTGGAACACTACGTGGCACAACTACTGTTCCACGAAGCTATGGAAGACAATTTATCAATACAACTCTAATCAATTGACTGGTACCACGTATATACAGTGATAATACGTACTATAATTATTATGTTAGGCACCCATTGCGTCTCTCCTTCACGTTGATATAATGAACATCCTTCATACCGTGCAATGTTTGCGTCGCACTCCGAGTTATCTTTACAGCCTCTCTGAGTACGCGCTCCGTCTCCGACAATTGATTAGCTGCGTGATGTCACTAAGACACAGACGTGCGGTTCCGTCAGCAGGATTCCGGATAATTGAGGAAATTGAATGAAGAACGAAGAAACAAGATCCAATTAATAATGAAGACGCGGAGTGTTGTACCTACATCATCATATTTTTTACCTTCCAATATAATCTGTAAACGACATTAATAATAATATTTTTTTATTTGGAATGGGTTTGCTCTTGACTTTAGTCTAGGTCAGAGGTGAATGAATTCATATAACCATTTCGGTTAGATAGGAGTTTAAGAGCGGGCCATATGACAGGATAAAATCTGATTTCACCCGCGCCTCATTGTCTACCCCTCTCATGAAACACGATGAAAACACAACACAATCCCTTCCCGCCAGCAGAAACTTTTCGCCCGGCGAAAACAGAAGACGAACTAACTGGGGATCGAGAGGGGGGTGGAGGGGGGTTCAAGGGATCAGACCGGAATAAATCATATATTTGTGTTTAAATTTAAATTTTCTGTGGTAAGTATACGCACAATAATCAGATAAAACGGCTCTATTCAATGTACCTAAATTTGATCGCTGTGCAAGTAAGCATATTATTCAATATTATTGTATGTCCGTGAATCTGTTCCGATGCTGGTAACAGATTCACGGACATGCAATTAATACAACCTATGAATTTCTAATTCCGGATTGAAGGAGAGTAAACCAAGTTGAATGAACTAAATTCAAGGCACGGCCTATAAATTTTCGATTCCGAATAAAATTACAAATGAACGATTTTTGGATATTTTCTTGTACCTATTTCTGCTGTGAGACCTTGCTTCTTGCCAAATTTCATGATTCTAGTTTAACGGAAATAATTAAAACTCTTAGGGTACACCCATAGGGTTTTAATTTATTTGCGAGTGTCAAAATTTGCAATATGAATGCCAATTTATACTAGCTTCTAAGTCAACGTCTTAGAGGCTTGATATTTATTCAGCTCCAAGGAATCATAACTCTAAGTATTTGATATCAATTTCAACTTGACACCCCTACGCATTCCCGAGAAAAAGGGTTAGACAGATAGACAACGAAGTGATCCTATATGGGTTTCGATTTTTATACTACACTAACTGAACTTCGTACCGCCTCAATTTTTCTTTCTTATTTTTCCCATCTTTTAATAATTATTCTGCTATTCGGGCCGAAGACAAATCCAACAAATAAAAGATATAACCCGATTTGTTTTATATTATATAGATAGATTATGAATCACGATCACAAAAAACTCAATAAATTTATTGAGTTTGTTTGATGATGACCATTATAATAGTATAATGGTATAACTTACCTTAAACTTTGTTACTTTGAGCTGATGAAATTAAGCCTTTTTAGAATGACGACGTCATAAAAGTCATATAACGGATGGACTATATCCAATATCTTAGAATATTTGTTTCACCTAAGTGATCAGCAACCCTATTTCTCGTAATGGTTTTTCAATTACAATATTTAAACGGAATAATATGATAATTGGCCATTCTCTTTATTTTTAATGAAATTCTTCAGTACGTAAAAACATCTGTTTATTTTGCATATACTTACGCTTAGCTTGAATTCAGAATATTAGAATGTCATTTGTCTTAGTCATGTTTTGGAACTAGAAACACAATGTTGACGTGAAAGAGTCTAAATTCCAATGTAACCAATTTTTATTTAGGACCTAGTACACGTTGGGCGTCACGACATCTTCGTGGAAATGAGTGTTAACCAAGTAAAAAATTATAATGGTATATCGTGGATTTTGCTTTGCAGGATCGTGCAAAGTCACTAAATTAGCAGCAGTGATACCCAAGTAAAAATAATATTGTTATGGTAAATTTTGCACTGTATTGTGCAAAGTCAAATGTCATGAAAACTTTTCCTGCTTGAAGTGCAAGTAGGAAAAAAATCCCACCGAAAACATTTGTGAAAAAGAGGTCAAGTTTGGTACAAAAAAGTAAAGGATAGTCGGCTACGCCTATTAAAATATGGGGATCTATGTAAATGGGTGTCAAAGTAACTTAGCACCCATTTAGATCTCAATTATTTTATCGACGAAGCCGACAATTATTCATCCCCGCCATAAAAAGAAAGCTAGTTATGAGAACACTATCCGTATGAAATATTTCATGTGCACACCGTTTCGTACTTTTGTCTACAATAAACCCATTGATTACCTGTTTTAGCTTTTTGATTTATTTCTTTTTTATTCCAATAAGAATATAAGTACCAATAACCTACCAGTAGGTATGCTAAAATTCGAGTTTCAACTTGATTTAGGAGATGGTCAAAAGTTGCTCGAAATTGATCGTCTAAGGTCCACCTTACGGACTTTTGAGTAGACGAATTTGGCTTCTGAGTTAATCGCAATAAGATCTAAAATCTCGAACAGGAACTTTCAAATGAACATGCAATTGGCTAGTTGGCTATGATGTAAATTATATTCGCAAGAAAATTGACCGAAATTCGACCTTTCCACTTAAGGAACATTCATCAGTTACTTTTTAGGGTTCCGTACCCAAAGGGTAAAAACGGGACCCTATTGCTAAGACTTCGCTGTCTGTCCGTCTGTCCGTCTGTCCGTCTGTCCGTCTGTCTGTCTGTCTGTCACCAGGCTGTATCTCAAGAACCGCGATAGCTAGACAGTTGAAATTTTCACACATGATGTATTTCTGTTGCCGCTATAACAACAAATACTAAAAACAAAATAAAATAAATATTTAAGGGGGGCTCCCATACAACAAACGCGATTTTTTTGCCCTTTTTTGCTCGATATCAAAAATGGCAACAGGTAGGCACTTGAAATATTCACAAAATACTCAGTTGTATTTTAACTTTAATAATAAATAATAAAATTAAAACAAAATAAATATTTAAGGGCGGCTCCCATACAAAAAACATGTTTTTTTCGGCGTTTTTGCCTTGTGGTACGGAACCCTTCGTGTGCGAGTCCGACTCGCACTTGGCCAGTTTTATTATACATATATGTACAGAACTTGGTAAAAAGTAACCATTATTTTTATTTCAATTACATGTTCAAAAAGGAAATCACCTGCTCTTGTGCTTCAAACACACAAACGACAAATAAGATATCTGAAAAAAGAAGTGTCTCCTTAGAAAGAAGGGTATTCCACTTCGTTTGAGGGTTCCTATAAAGCCCTTCTACTTAATAATTTCAACTCACCACATGCCTATAATTCTAACGGTGAAGAAGATGTTAATGCATGTTTGCAAAAACTGGACTTTTTTGTTAGAGACAAAAGACCAGATAAAATAGAAAAAAACGACGAAATCATTATTAATGCCTCTTCACCTGTCCAGTTACAGAAGAAAATAAAGGTACTGAGCAAAGAGAATATGTTTGTGGCTGGTTTGTGGATGTATGTTTGTGGTTTGGTCAGCTTGCAAATGCTTGAAAAGAGTAGTAAAATCATGTGAAAATTGCAAACAAACACTTTTCTCCACTAATACAAATGATAATAAATATATAAAATTAAAAGAATATCATCAAACGAAACGGTGGGTGTGCTATCCCTCCCAGAAATTAAAAGAATGTTTTTATGAAATACAAAAATTAACTGTTAATACATTGAAACACAATACAAATAGGCACAAATTAAAAACTAATATTAATACATATGTTAGCAGATATGTTTTAATTGTTCAATTCATAAAGAAAAACCGGGCAAGAGCGAGTCGGACTCGCGCACCGAGGGTTCCGTAACATCCGGGTTTATGCATAAGGTTTATGTTTATGAAATTAAATGTTTTTTTTTTGAGTTGATTGAATGAATGGTAAATTGCGGTTTACGATTTATGACGTATTAAAAAAAAACTACTTACTAGATCTCGTTCAAACCAATTTTAAGTGGTAGTTTACATGGTAATGTACAACACATATTTTTTTTACTTTTATGATTCTCTTATTTTAGAAGTTACAGGGGGGGGGGGGGACACACATTTTACCACTTTGGAAGTATCTCTCGCGCAAACTATTCAGTTTAGAAAAAAATGATATTAGAAACCTCAATATCATTTTTGAAGACCTACCCATAAATACACACGTATGGGTTTGATGGAAAAAAAAATTAAGTTTCGGTTCTAAGTATGGGGAACCCTATAATTTATTGTTTTTTTTCTATTTTTGTGTGAAAATCTTAATGCGGTTCACAGAATACATTTACTTACCAAGTTTCAACAGTATAGTTCTTATAGTTTCGGAGAAAAGTGGCTGTGACATACGGACGGACAGACAGACAGACAGACATGACGAATCTATAAGGGTTCCGTTTTTGCCATTTGGCTACGGAACCCTAAAAACTGCAATCTTTCTTTTTAGATACAACAATTAATGTAATTGTATACAGTTGGTGTAGAGGAATTAATAGAATTGTTGCAGGAAAAATCACATATGATGGGGATGATGAGTTGAAGAAAGCTGCACAGATTTAGTATAACAAACATTGTAAACACAACAAATAAATAATTCAATCAATTATGGTGTCAATTTTTTAAATATAGTAAGTTCCTAAAACGTTCAAATTTATTAACTCACGTTGAGTTCACTTTCAGATTCTGCTGGTATTTTTGTATCACTACATCATAGTGATGAGAATATCGCAGAATTTGAAAGGGAACTCATCAGCTAAAGCATACCTACCTATCTATAAACCTACCATACCATACCTATCTACCTATACATGTATACACAGATTAGTTAGATCCGCCATTGATAAATGGCGCTTTTGCTATGGGGGCATACTTTTCGCGCGAGAGGGCTCTCTTTTCCTGTATATAGTTATTATGATTTGTGAAACAAACGTATGTCTCAACCTCGTGTCACGCGAGACGGAAGGCAGCATATCTCGCGGATTAAAAATGTAGTAAGCGCCAAATGCTTTTTATTCGATTATCTTTTAAAATAGACAATATTTAAAAAAATCGCTTGGGTCATCCCTAGGTTATAATAAGTGTTATTATTTCGACTTTCCTCTAAAAAACTGTCGTAACATAAGAAAAAGTAGAAACACAGATTTAAATACAGTCTTATTAAGTTTTTCTTTCTCTATGCAAATAGCTAAATAAATACTTTGTTAGTTAAAACAGTAAACAGGCAAAAAATTGTAACCTAAAAGTCACAATAGCATTAATTTATCGAAAAATAATTTAAATCGTTTTTTTCAAAAAACTAGCTGTCCCCGTCTTACGAAAGTTTTTCAGAGGAAAGTCGATTTATCCAATTTGTGGTTCCATAATATGCACCAAAATAGAATGCAAACCAAAATAGTTGAAAATTACAGGTAACTTTGTGATAGAATTTTATCGAGAAAATTTTATCGTATCATGTTTTCGTCTGGGTCGTACATTTATAATGGAGTTTCCTCCTATATACTTTTTTTCCAATTTGAACATGATTTACTACTGTTTAAATCGAATCTAAGATTGAAGATTTTCCATAGGGCCTGCCCTTAAACCAAAGTAGCGCCTGGACATATTTATAGCTCCTATGTAGATAGGTATTTCTGGAGGAACTTTGATGTCATATATGCCACATAGAGAAGCAATGAATAAACATGACTGTAATATTTCTACGCTTATCGTTGTCGTGATTCGTTATATTCTAGTGACATAATGTCCTACGAAACCGAACACTTTCATGTTCATGTTTCTTTAAAAGTGATAGCCTTATAAATATTTTGGAACCAATCAATCGAAAGCTTTCAACAGTTTTGCTATGCACAAAGGTAAGCGCTAGCCGGTCACGAAACTATTTTTATACCTAGAGCTCAGATTTTTATTCACGGGATTTTAGTGCAGAGGCTTAAAATCGGTTGAAAGCCACGTATTTATAACCAAATTTTTAAAGAGATAAATTGCTGGCTTTGTGTATATGAACAAGTCATAAAACATGTTCCATGTGGAACAAAGAAAATAAAATAACGACTGAGGCTCGGCCTGAGCTCGTGCATAACTTGTGGTATACAGATACCATGATGTAGATTCTACTGAGACTTTCCCTTATTTGAAAGTGCAGATAGGACGGTGGCAGGCGTGCTTGTGTAAAAGAAAGAAAGAGAGAAGAATAGGTTTATTTGTCACAGAAACACGCGCGTGTATACAAAAAGATAATTAACTCTGATAATAAAGAAAAATAAAAACAAATTAGATCTATAATCACGAGCACAAAACAGAAATAGTCGACAGTTGCAAGTCTTGTCCACAGTTGTTATATACTCTGCGTGTGATAGAATATCATAATAATATCAGATAGTACCTTATAGCTCTTCGGAACCGCGTCCGCGACCGAGCATTTGGTTGTTTGCTAGCATCCTTATAATCCAACTATGATCATATTTCGGAAGAAAAAAATACAGTACCTAAGTAAATAGAATTATTAAATACATATTTAAGATTGGCTAAATGATAACAGCCGCACAGGTCGATCGATCAGATTAAGCTAAATTTGCCGCGGCTGGTCTGTGGATGGGTGATCATCTGTACATACCGAGATCCCTCCGTGCCTCGGAAAACACGTTAAGCCGTTGGTCCCGGCTGTCATTCGTGGATCTTTGACAGTCGTTACGGGTAGTCAAAAGCCCGAAAGTCTGACAACCAGTCTTACCAAGGGGTATCGTATTACTCAGTAACTAGGTTGTGGAGGTCAGATAGGCAGTCGCTCCATGTAAAATATTGGTATTCAGCTGCATCTGGTTAGACTGGAAGCCGACCACAACATAGTTGGGAAAAGACTAGGTGATTTAAGATAGCTCAACTGTGGCTAATGAGACACAATTGAATTTCTATTGTTATAAATCAAATATTGATTTTCCCACAGTTGAGAGGGTGAAATTACAGTTGGTAACAGGACGGTGCAGACCGAGACTGTGATTAGATTGCAAACGTTAATATTACGAAAATTACCCCGTGTGCTAAGTGTTGTGATGAAAACAATATTCAAAGTGATCTAAAGGTTTAAAAAAATAAAAGTTTTATCCTAAAATTATGAAAGCCAAGTTGGTGTTACTAGTTGTTCATTGTTAAATTCTTTTGGCGAGTTTTTCTCAACTTGTCAGCCGCAGCAGCAGATGTATGGCACAATAATACATCTGCTGCTGCGGCTGACAAGAATTTCCATTTGCACCGGTCTGTAGTGTTACATTACGTAAAAACAAGTAGGTTACTCTATTTTGCCTTCTCGTTTTGAATGGTAAATTGAAAAAAAAATCATCGTAACAATACGTTAGAACCGAGCTGTTTCTTTTACAAATTGTTATTGTAGAACAAAAGTTTTAGCAATTATTATTTTAAGTTTTAAAAAACTTCGTGAATTTGAAACAGTTTTTACTGCACGTTTGGAAATAGTTAATTCTCTTATTTCGACTATAAAACGGAAGGAGAATAACCCCAAACGTGTTAACAATTTGCAAGTACAGTTTTGTAAGAACATTACAAGCGTTATCTGACTTAAAGTGGGGGCTCTATGAGCGAAAACGATGTCTATAAATAGCACACTATTTCAGATATCATCAACAAAAGTTACACTAGTTCCACTATCGGTCAAGAGACGGCGCTGACCTAAAGGTGCAATATTCTACACCGCAGTGCACAGCGTTAAAATTCTCTAACGAATGTAGGCCTCGCCGATAAAAATTTAAAAACATAATGATGGTACGGAACCCTCGGTGCGCGAGTCCGACTCGCTCTTGCCCGGTTTTTATCTTTCTTCTTCCTTTTAGTTTAGCGCTGTGATTTGAATTATGAATTTATGAACCATTTTTGTCAATAAATAACATGTTAATTACTTTTTAATTTTATACAGAATTTCATTAATCCATGGAAGGCTACGATGGAAGAATTAATTACATTTAAATGGTTTTAATTAGCGGCTGGCAAGGATCGCTTTACATTTTGCTTTTCTAATGGCTAGGAAACAATCCAAGAGGTCGTTTTTCGAGTGTAAGTAGATAACTCCAGTTAGATTGGTAGGCTTTGTAACAGATTCATCAAGAAAGTCAGTTTGGGTACACGCACACAACGTGAACCCCAGATTTAGTTCCCATGTTATAAGTCAAAAACCGAAAAATCTAGGTTGAAGACCATGCAGTTAGCACAGATCTTTCAAAGCTGCAAACTTGTTTTTTTTTTGCGACCTAATTCGATTTTTGTGTTTTCAATTATTTTGTCTGAAACTGAACTGAAACAAGTAGGTACGACACAATAGAAAATCAATTGTGTCTCATTAGCGGAACTTGAGAGGTCATAATGTAATTAATATCTTCCTAAAAATCTCCAGGTAACAAGGATGAATCTCTGCAAAGTGGAAAATCTCTCAAATGTGTTTGTGTTATAATATCTCGTCGGGTTGTATCCGCAGTCGTAGTAAGCGACTTGTGGTCCCGCGTTCAAAGAAGTATTTGAGCCTCTATGACGTCAGTTTTGCGTCACCGTTTTTCCGCACGCTTTTGCTTTGTCCCGAGACCAGGCAATGTGGCTTTTAATATGCTAATCTTACTCGACCGTGATATCCCTTTATTGAGGCTTAGTTTAAGCGTAATCGTGGCTTCACTTTAATAACTAGTTGATCTCATTTTAGTGCTTACATAGGAACTGGTGATGGCGCCAAACGAGTCGTCGAATTCTGGGCCGAGTCCATTTAGATTGCTGTCGACACGATAAGAAGAAGTGCGTTCATTCAAACTGCACTCAGCTGTGCCTCTAATACACTATAATGGGGCGATAAGGGTAGAAAGTGAAGAACAGAAGCCAGCACACCAAGCTACCCGAAACTTACCTATCAACTTTGAACCATAATTATGATTCAAAGTTGATGGGTAAATTTGACAGTTTGACAATTTAATTAATAGATTTTAACTTTATGCTTCAGCGATACAATTAAAATCTATTTAAGAAATTTGACAAATTGTAGTAGCTTGATGTGCTGGCGTCTGTACAAAGAACACAACTCAAAATAATTACTCCATGATTTAAACTGTAATAATTGACAAATGAAGTAACCAACAATTTAACTTTACAAATAATGAAAAGCTAGAACTAATAGAATTACTTAACAATAACTAACAAAATAAATTTGCTAATATTAGTTATCATTTAGTGCACACTCGGATCGTATTTAATATTTAATTATTGTGCGGTTACTATTGTAACGGAGGCATACAAAATTGTTTCGGTCTGTGCCTATCACAAATTGCTAGTAGGGTTAGCAGAAAGACCTGCTGAAAGAAAAAAATAAATTTATTTTAATATTTATACACACAGAAATACCTACACACATTATTTAATAATAATAATGTTATAATTTTCTGTGTGTAAAGTATGATTCCTATATTATGTCATGTACAAAAAACGTTCACTTTGTATGATAAACCACAAGTCTTTGAAATATCAATAGCTCGTTACCAACAAAAAAGTTCAAACCATAATTATTTTAGATCTCACAAAGCTGTCCAAGATTAAGATATTTACGTATTAAATTATATTACGAGGCCATTAAAGTCCCCTTTTAATTATATAAAGTTAAGAGTATTAGTGAGGCAGCTTATCTATCTATACATATAATAAAACCTAAGCCGAGGTCCGTACCCCACAGGGGGTGCCCTTAGCGTGTAGTCACTTAGTTTTTAAGTTTATATTGTGTAATTAAGTTGTGTATTAAGCCCTGGCTGGAGGCCTTAATTTATTGAGGCATCCACAGGAAAGCCAGGTTAAGCAGTCGACAACCCCTCAGGTTGAACTGCGAGATGACCATTTCAAAAGAAAACGCGCCGCTGCCATAAGGATTCAGTTATTCGTAGCGAACGCACGTATCCTGGAGAGTATAGGCGAATAGTTGGATTCGATTATTGCGATTCACTTGAATACTGACTGTTTGCATATTTCATTTATTTATATTTTAGGGTTTGTAGGTTAGGTTATTTTTCTTAATTTTCTTTAAAATTTTGTAAGTATTTGGTATAGGTTAGGCGGTTCTTTCCTTGATTATTGGGTATTTACTTATCTTAATTTTTATTTAGGGTTTTGTAAATAAATATTGTAAGCATTTATTATTGGTTAGGCATTTCTTTCCCTGATTTTCGGTATACTTATCTTAATTTGTATTTAGGGTTTGTATATAAATATTATAAGTATTTGGTATAGGTTATTCATTTCTTTTCTTGATTTTCTTTATTAAGTATAAGTTCATTAGCTTAGGTTAGTAATTATTTTTTCTAGCAATTCTTTTGTTTTATAAAGTTAGTACGTTTGTCTGTGTAGAAGAATAGCACCACCCCTTACTTCCCGTGGGTGTCGTAAAAGGCGACTAAGGGTCTCACCGGAGAATGGGCAGCAGCGTTCTCTATGCATTCCACCACCATACCATACTGCGATCGCCAACCCGCCTGCCAAGCGTGGCGATTATGGCAAACCCCCCCAAAATTGGGGGAGGCCTATGTCCAGCAGTGGACGTCTATCGGCTGAAATGATGATGATAATGACGTTTGGTTTACACGTCTTAACACCTATTACTTAAACTGTGATAATTTTAGATTGTATAATAATCTGTAAGTATTTATAATTTAATTGTTTACGATAGTACGTGTTTACTAAATAACTGTGTGTTAAGTATTAGTAAGTACTTACTATTTTATTGTAAGAATGCCTCGAAGAAGATCCAACCTCTCCCAATGTAGCAGAAATGCTAAAAGGATGAGATTAGTTCGATCACAGGAATCTGAGGAAGGTCGTGAGGCAAAAGGCTCTCTGCACCAGGCTAGGTTTCGTGCTGCAGAAACTTCGACTCAGCGAGAATCTCGACTGAGTTCAAATCGTTCTCGAATGATGACAACTCGAAATAGGGAAAACGGGGAACAACGAAAGGCACGTTTATCTGTCGATCGCGAAGCTCACGCGCTATCGCGTGAGTCTGAGACTTTTGCTGTCAGGGAAACCCGCCTGAGCTCCCAGAGAGTACGGACAACAAATGCTCGATTCCAGGAGACACAGGACGAACCGGATATACGTCTCACTGCCGATCGTGAAGCTCATACACTATCGCGTGAGTCTGAGACTTTCACTGATAGGGAAATTCGTCTGAGTTCTCAGAGGGTTCGGACAGCAAATGTTCGGTCTCAGGAAACACAGGAAGAACGAGAAATACGTCTCACTGCCGATCGTGAAGCTCAAGCACTAGAGTCTGAGACTTTCACTGAAATTCGCCTGAGTTCTCAGAGTGTTCGGACAGCAAATGCCCGGTCTGTAGACGGTATATGTAATTCAAAATATGCTGCCCGAAAAGTCACTATTCCACGCGGACGAAGTCGCGGGCACAGCTAGTTAAACAATAAAGCTGTCCCTTCTAATGATCATAACTTATAATTTGCATTTGATCATTGAAATAGCGTGATAATTTTTCAATGAAATACTTCTCGACTTTCCATTATGTATTGATTAAAATTCTTGCAATTCGTCGAGATTTTACTGGAAACTTTAATCAATACAGTACGTCAACTGGCTATTATGTGGGACAACCCTACGCTACGAATATGTTTATTTTCAGCTTAATTTATTCGCCATTCAGTTTTCATTCCAACAATATACGATTTACAGAGGAATCATTGTGTAAACGTTGTGATTACGGTTGGATTGAATCGGCTCATTATATTCGTACACACTGAACATTGGACCGCAAAAGCGTTTGAACTGCAGTTCATAGCAGAGGAAAGTTTTAATTGTATTCTTCGTTTAATGATTTTTTGCACCGTTGGTATTCTAATAAGGTTTCAATAACATATTTCAATAAAATTCTGGCCATTTTTACCATTTTTCTGGCCAAGGAAAAATAAATAAAACCATAAAACAAATGGCATCTCTGTATTTTTGAGAACAAACGGCCAGTATTGTTTTTATTAAATAAATCTAAAAAGGCTGGGTCCAAAACAGTAATTACTTTTTCGAAGCATTATTTATTTATAGGACAACCAACAGCTATAACAGAAGCATATTATATGAAATTTTTTTGCTGTATTATACAATATGAGATCTGATTTAAGGGCATATCTAAACGTTTGGTGTTTATACTTAATTCAATATTAAATTTGTATGAATCAATCGGTGTTTTTAGTATGAAAAGTTACATACTTAAACATGGATGGAATTATGTTCAAAGTTCAAGAAATATTGTTTTTTCGAGTACCTCCAGCCTACGCAGTTACCGCGTCTCTAATATCTTCAATGTAGGTGAATATTGCTTTCGTAAAAAAAATCAGCTCTTCCATACATTTTGACGAGTTATGCGAACATAAATGTAGGGAACAGCAGTTTTTTTTTTTCGCTATTTCAGGATTGGTTCCAAAGTAAAAGTTGTTCGTAATGTTCAATACAAAGATCCCTAAAGAGATTTTCTGTATGAATAGATGGATCTATTAAAGAGAAACATGCCATGCGATGAATCTTGAATGATTTAGACCTTTCCTAAAAAAAACGTTTCGGAAAGATTCCAGACTATTTCCATTGTTGCTATGTTGTTCGGGTCAGCGAAGACCTTTGTAACTTTTTACAAAACTGCTTGCGTGCTTTCCATTGCGACCAAAAGTAACTAGCTGACCCGGCGAACTTCGTACCGCCCCGTCAGGCCGCGCTGCCCCCGCTTTTAAATAACTGATATTCATTTTAATGATACGCTGTAAAGGACAATTTTGATATCCATGAAATGCAAAACTTATTATTTTAATGTATTTAATTGGATAAGGAATAATACCATATTGTTTAAAATAGCTAAGTAAATAACCCATAATTTTTTTGTAATATGTAAAAGATAACAATGGTTACTGTGGGTTATCCTTAGGAGATAAACATATACCATCGCGGACTTTTTTATCGATATCTTTAAGATATACAATTCCGTACCTACAATAACTTGATCTATCTCGTAAGGTTTAGCCAGCGTTGGCAATGTAAGAGCACAAAAATAGGTTTGTTACGACATCACATTACAATTTATTTTCCGCATCTTTTTCAAAGATCGGATTTATGTGGTATTTGATATAGGTTTTTGCTTACCTACTTACTACAGAAGGGTGCCAAAACTTTAATACTCTGCCCCGAATATTTTTCGTACAAAAGGTTATTCAGCGTGGATCAGAAAGGTGTGACCCTCAAACTGAACAACTTTCTCCATGGGACCAACATCGTAATCGCGAAAAAAATATCAGCCATCCCATAGGTACATTTGGGTCGAGTAGGCATTGATGGTTTGTATAGGACAGTTGATATTTTTTTAGAAATTTGATAATTTGATCTGCATTTCAAACATGTTTATCGCTTATATAAAAGGCAAATAATAATATAACAGAGGATCATAGCCAGTCAGCGGGATTGTCCGAAAGGGTTACCGATGCCCCGGAACATAAAGGGCTAAGGAAAGAACACGGGTGGGTTTTAAGTATGATTTCCCACCAAGAAAAAAAAAGCGTTTGCAATGCAAGCGCACAAAAATATGTTTGTCACGACATCACATTACAAATCTTTGAATTTCTCGGCTTTTCTCTACCACAATACGCATGTATTATACACATAAACCTTCCTCTTGAATCACTGTATCTATTACTGAAATCCGCTGCATTAAAATCCGTTGCGTAGTTTAAAAGATCTAAGTTAACAGGGAGCGGGAGCGACTTTGTTTTATACTGTTTAAAATTTCTGGAAAACTGTGCTGTCAGAAAGTATTAGTTTTATTAAACCTCTATGTTGATTCTATCTATGCAACTGTAACAGCTGGAGTTAAGTTCTCAAGAGCTTCTTAGTAGTTTAAACTCATTGTAAATTATAATATTATGTACTTGCCTTGTTTTCTCATGAAAACATATCTACTAGTTTGATTATGTACCTACATGCATATAGTGGGATTATGTAATCAATATTACCAACTACAATGTAGGAATAATTCTGTAGATTGTGGTGTAACAGAGAATGGCAAACAATGGTAGTAATATCAACATGATTATAATAGATCAGCGTCTCATTGTTGTTAATCCAAGAACATTAACGTTTACATAATAGTTTGCAGTATCCTTTGAGGTGGATCAATTTAATTTAACGGTTGTAATTGAGTTAACTTGGCGTGAAAATAAATCTTATGGTACACGATAGTTCAAGGGTCAATTTATTCAAGTGAATACTATAATTAATGAAATTATTCCTGGCTAGGATATACGAGTTATTATTTGCTTCACTTCGATTAGGAATATCTACATTATTAACTTAACAATACATCTACGAACGACAAAATATATTTTGTAAACCAAAATATTCAGTAAAACCTAAGCATACAATGTACCTACATTTTTGTGTCTTACAAAATAAAAACTTTCATCCGTTCATCTTTAAACACACGAACGACGAAAAATATAAATGGCTAAACTATGAAGTCACAATAGGGTCCTAAACACACAAAACTGCATGTGAATTACAGAGGCGTTCAAGTTGACCGCGGCTAATAGAAATTATTCAAATAAGGGTCGATCCCACTCTATTAGGACCCTCAAATATGCGGGAAACAAACAAACAACAGATGTGAATACTCACAAATTTTTACTTACCGTAAGTCGTGTGAGAGTACCTATTGCTAATTAAAATTCGAAAGTATTTAGTTGTAGTATTGTTGAAATAGAGTTAAATGATAATATAATATATTAATGAGTACACACTAATGATGTCAATGCGAGGAGAAACTCGGCGGTGGTCTATTTAATAATTAAATGGAACATAATAGTATGCTGTTTCATTTGTAACGTATTTATGGGACTTTCTATTGAACAAACAGTAAACAAAGAAGTATTTTAGGATTTCGGTATGCGTTATAAAAGCCTTCAGTCGTTTCAGGGTCTTATTGGTTGCTGAGGTCAAAAAAGCCTGAATGTGGCTAAAAGATATACTTTTGGAAAAGTGAAATGAACAAGTTGCTCAGAAACCTACCTTTTTGGGTTATTTCAGTTCGCACTTGGAGAATTCTCAATTAAAATTCAGTGTCCTACCTTCTAAGTTGCTGTTGAGTTGTTGTTAAGTTGTTGGTAGTTGTTGCTAAGTTCTTGTTTCATACTCGAAATTAAACCCGAAAGAATGGTATAGTAACTTAAACTTGCAATTACAACAACTTTTGCCTCGGACACTAATAATACTTACTACTAATTGAGACAGCGAGGAAAACAATACTTTTTTTAACAAAATTGATTTATGTGAAAGACAAACTTTTGAACAAAGACAAAACTGTTTTTCAGGTCCAATGTTTCAGGATGAGATTAGAGGGCTTTCAAAAGAATTGAAGAAATGAAAGTTTATTATACTTAATATGTGTAAATTGAGTCGTGGTTTTAAAGTTAATTCAAAGTGATATCGCAAGGATAAACGTCGAAAATGATTAAAATAAAAATGAAAATTTTACTGTAACCATTTCGTATTTTAAAACAAACCGTTATGAAATTTACAGGTGGAATAGATTTTGCTGAAACCATCAATGAGTAGGTACAGACGCCAGCACATCAAGCTACTAAAATCTGTCAAATTTCTCTAAATCATAAGGTTCAAAGTCAATTGGGAAAATATGACAGTTTCGGGAAGCGTGATGTCATTGTGCTGGCGTTTGTACAATCTTTAAACATAATAAAAACATCGGGAATTCTAAGCACAAACTTATAGACAGATAAACGTCAAGGAATAAAGAAACAAAAACAAAAAGAAATAAAGTTTATATCGAGTGCTAACATAATACTATGGTGATGTGTGCTACTATGTCCTGAATGCAGATCTCCTCAATAAACTTGACCGACTTCTTAATAGCTGCATTCGATTCGTTTTCAATCTCCGCAAGCATGATCATGTATCTGCACATTGATTGCTTTTAAAGTGGTTACCTATCCGGTAGCGCAGAGCGTTGAGGGAATTGACAACCCTGTTTTCTATTCTTCACAAACCCACTTCTCCTTCTTATCTGACTTCTCTTTGTCAGTATTTATGCTCTGCACACAGCAAGAATCTTCGGTCCGAGAATAATCGTCTTCTTTGTTGTCCTTCTCATCGCTCCGGTTTTATAAAGTCTTCTTTCTTTGTCTAGGCAGTTTTCCTTTGGAATGCGCTCCCTCAGAATATCAGGATGGTAACCAATCAGTTCCCATTTAAAGTGAAAGCTCGCGAACACATACACAAGAAGTTGGCAGATTCGCCTCAGGATTAAGTTGTTGTAGGTTTTCTTGTTTCTCTCTCATAACTTTTTCTTTTGTTTTATATATTTTTGCATGTATGTATATGTCGAAGTTGAGACAGGGCAGTTATTTTTAAAAATACGCAGAACCGCCGACCTTATTCTGGTCTTCGGTTCTGCTATAGCTTACAATAGATTTCACTTTTGATCTATCAGGCAAACTTAAGGATTTCAGTAAAATAAAAACAAGCAATCTACTTAATACAATAATTTTTTAATCAAACAGACATAGGTTTTACTCACAATGTTTCTTCTTCAAAATCGGCAGCAAAAGTGAGCTCCGCACTGAAGTCGCGCCTTTTATTAACTCGTTCGCCCCACCAGCAGGGGCAAACGTCAGTTACAAAGTATTTTACCGCCGAATAAACAGATGACGTTTAAACATTACATTTTATTTTAAAAAGTACTAAGATTTTTAGGTAAGTATTACTATTTACAAAATAATGTTCTAAAATTACAAGGTATTTGAAAACTATTAGAATTCAATTTTAGTAGCATTACTAGATTTAATTAGTCATGATCTTGATGTTAGCTTAAAGTCAAAATCACTACCAACCAAATCTGAAGTTATTTATTAACAAACATAAAACTTCTCTAAATATTGATAGGTACTGAACTACTGATTACAAAACAAAATAAACTTAATCAACGGCCGAATAATCTTCGCGGCGACACGGCCATACTGATGCGCGATGCGTGCTCTGCATCGCTCTTGTTTTTCTGTAATAGAGAAATAAATATTGTGAGGCCAGGCACTTCCACAGTACACACAAGCCTATTTGTAAAGGTTACAGCGGAAGTGTATTCGTATTTACTGTTCACTCCACGTGACTACAGATCAAATAAATTATTATTTTTATTATGATAACACATAATAGGTAGGTGTTTACTGCTCATTTCACATGAAAACAGTAAGCCTAGCTATTTAAAGTTACCATTAGCATTATTGGTCAGTTCGCGAGATAACAGTAGATTTAGCTATCATTATTAACAATGTTTCTGGTCATTCCACATGACAACAGTAACAAGATTCCATTTAAGTATTTGTAAAAGGAAAGGAGAGGTGGATGAAAGGTCGATGCTGTATAGACCAGAGGCTCTAAGGATGTTGGGGTAGGTCGATGCTGTGCTCTGGGCGGTTTCGTACGCCGTGGTACACAGGGGATTTTTAATTCTTTTAGGATAGGTTTATTTGTGGCTTATTGGACGGTTCCACCCGCCATTAGCATCTTTTAGTTTTTGTTAACATAAATTGGTTGGCTTATTGGACGGCTCCACACGCCAATAGCATCTTTTTGTTATTTGTGGTAGAACAGACAACAGTCAGAGATGTTATTAGGAATCAATATGGAAGACGCTCACCGTTGTTATTTTTCATCGTTGTCCGTCTGCGGGCGGCAACGTATCCGACGGGGTTAGCGGTTGCAAGGCTGCCCCGATGCTGGAAGGCCCGGCTTGCTGATCGTCCGGGGGCGACACGGCCGCCTGGGTGGTCCCTCCAGGTAGTGGGGCGCGCCGCAGTTGATCGTGTGCGACCTTGCGAGGTCGCCCATGGTGTCCCACTACCTTCTTCACAAGGTAGCGGTCGTTTTCTAGAACCCTGTGAACTTCGCAAGGAGCGCTAAACTTAAGATCAAGAGAAGTCTGGTTTCTGGGGTTGTTTTTTATCAAAACGAAATCGCCTCTTTGAAACCGGTGAATTTTAGCTCGGCCTTTGTCAAACCTTGCTTTATCATTATTAGCTACCTGCGTCATTTTTTGTTGCACGTGACGTTCAAGGGCCTCAAAATTGATTGATGCATTGTCCAGGTTAACTAAGTTTAGTAACTCTGGTGCGACAAGGTTTTGACGTCGAGTCAGTAGTGCTAGTGGAGCCTGTGGTTCTATGGACCGTGCAGTTGAGAGCAAGCTGAAGGCTTTCCAGCGCTGTGTGCCAGTCTGGAGTCTCATAGTTTTTTATCATTACGAGACCATTCTTCAGTGTTGCCATCACCCGCTCGACTTGTCCGTTGGCTCTGCTAACACCTGGTGCTATGGAGTGTATTTCTATGTTAAACATATCACAGTAGTTTTTGTATTCTCCTAGAAACTTGCGATCGCCGTCAACGATTATTTGCCTTGGAGCTCCGAAAAGGTGGATGACCTGCTTCAGGGCCGCCAAAGTGCTGTGTTGACTTTTGTCATTGGTGTAGCGCAGTAACACATATTTAGTGTAGGCGTCTACCGTAACCACGACGTACTCTTGCTCATTAGGGGTTCCCAATTTACCCGTGATGTCCATATGTATTACTTCAAATGGGACTACCGGCTTGGCAATAGGATGCAATTGTACCTGCGTAGCTCCAGACGTTTGCTTGGAAGTTCTGTACACAATACAGTTGTCGACAAAGTCTCGGACGGTGCTGCTCATCTTCTCAAAATAATAAGTTTCCCTTATTTTGTGAAGGGTCTTCTCCCAGCCTGGGTGTTTCAGAGCACTATGGAAAGTATTGATTAGGCTCCACTGGAAAGACTTTGGTACTACAATAAGTTTTTGGGAGCCTAAGATAGCGTCTAGTCTCTCAAATTTAAGGACGTTGTCTTCGAGGAGGTATCCGGGGACATCTTCACCGTTATGCAGAGCATCTATGATGGGCCGCAAGTGGTTATCACGTCTTTGTTCAATATTTACCCAATCCAGATTATTGGTTAAGACGTTGACAGTCAAAGGATCTGGATTTCTGCTTAGGTAATCTGCATGCTGCATCCGCTCGCCCTTCCTGTATTCTATATCAAATTCGAAATTTTGGAGATAGGCCCACCATCTATGAATGCGGGGTAGTAAGTCCTTTTTGTGCTTTGAAGCTTTGAGTCCATTGCAGTCGGTAATTACCTTAAACTGGCGTCCATAAAGAAAGTGCCGGAAATGCTTGATTGCTCGTACTACGGCCAGTGTCTCGAGCTCGTAGGAGTGGTACCTACTTTCTATGTCCGTCGTACGCATACTGAAGTACGCTACCACATGCTGCCGTCCGTTAATAATCTGAACGAGTATCGCTCCAAAACCAAGGCTACTAGCGTCAGTAAATAGTTCAATAGGTTCCCCTTCTTGAAATATTGTTAGGACCGGTGTAGAAGTTAGGTGATGAATTATCTTTTGACGTGCTTCTTCATGAAAATGAGTCCATTGCCACCTAGCGCCCTGTTTAGTTAATTCGTAAAGGGGAGCCATGGTTCGAGCAAAATCGGGTATAAAGCGACGGAAATATCCCGCAAGACCGTTAAATTGGCGAACCTGTTTAACATTAGTCGGTACTGGGGCCTTCAGTAAAGCTTCGACCTTTTTAGGACTGGGGCGAACCTGACCGTTTTCTATCACGTTACCTAGGTATTCGATGGACTGTTTGAAGAACAGACATTTATCAATGTTAATCGAAAATCCTGATTCCCGTAATGCTATAAAGACTCTTTCCAAGTATCCGAGGCCGGATGAAAAATCACGGCATTTACAGATGACGTCATCTATATAAACCTGTGCGATGCTATCGTTATGGGCTTTGTCTGCGCTACCTGGACTCAAAAGAGGACCTAAGGCACGGTTAATGCATCTCTGATACACTGAAGGTGCGTTACACAATCCGAATGGCATGGTTTTGTACTCAAATAGGCCATCTGGGGTGACAAAGGCTGTTTTCTCTATAGAATCAGCAGCAACAGGAATCTGGTGAAATCCTGATGCCATATCTAGGGTTGTGTAAAACAGGCCACCAGCCAACTGATCAATTTGGTCTGCGATTAAAGGAAGGGGATAATGATCGCGGACAGTGTTAGAGTTTAACTCCCTGTAGTCTACGCACATGCGGTCGTCACCGTTTTTCTTTTTGACCAAAATAATTGGGCTTGAATATGGGGACTTGCTCTCTTGCACAATGTTATTATCTATTAACTCCCTAACAATTTCTTTAACCTTTTCACGCTCAACTGGGCTTAACCTATAAGGTCTTCGTTCCACAAACTTATTTGGATTTTTTAAACGAATCTCTAATTGACCTGTATTGGACACGAGTTTGTGAAAAACCCCGAGTGAAAATAGCAGAATATTTATTGAGGAGAGTTAGTAGCTGGTCAACCTCAGATGTATTGCTCAAATCATGATTAATATTATCAAATAAACCGGCCGTCGATCGCATGTGCAAGACGCGAGGCTGGGAGCACAGAGTCGCGCTATTTTGGGTTATGATTACTGTTAGTCCCGTTTCGCTTAAAAGATTTGCACCTATCAATACGTCTGACGTTATTTCGTAATCGGACAGGATGTGAAATTCGATCTCTACGTTTATATTGTCAATTTCACACACCGTCGTTAATATACCAGTGGAAACCACAGGAAATGGGCCTATTCCTTGTAAATAATTAACTATTTGTCGTCATTTCCCGGGCAACTTATTTGCAATAGATTCGCGTATCACAGAGCACTCCGCGCCACTATCGAATACAGTACCAATAATTATATCGCCGACTCGCATACGCATAGTGTTTAAACTCTGTTTCTTTTTTATAAACGAATTCACATTAGAGGTTATCTGTTTCTCCCGACGGTAACATGTATCAAAGGTATGACCAGATTTTGAGCAAAATGAACAAAGCCTATTGTCACTCTGTTTAGGTAACGACGCCCCTGAGGCACTAGGGGTCTTCTCAGTTGTTTGTTTCTCTGCAACTACTGGCGAATTTTTGTAACGACAATCACGAGAAGCGTGCCCCGGCTTCTTAAAAAAAGCTACAGTAAAGGGGGTTCCGATTATCAATAGCGTATTTTAAACGTTTGGATGGTGGTTGGTTGGTATTTTGATTATTGGGACGCTTAACACGAATAGATGAGGCAACGGAAATTAATTCTGGCACTGAGGTAGCTCTGGCATTCATGAGTTCAATCCGAAGGCGCTCGTCACTAATTGTTCCTATCACCGCTTCCACCGCATCATTATCGTCAAGTTTATCTTTAGTAACCCGTCTCCACAAAATCCATGATCGGGATAGAAACTCGGTAATGTCTTTGGTAGGATCGTAATTATGTTCCTTAAACCTTAGCACATCCATCGAATAGCGGTTTTCGGGTTCAAAGGTAGTGATAATATTTTGACGCAGTTCGTCCCACGTAGACGTTGTGACGAGCCAGTTATCAGCCCACATCTTAGCCCTACCTTTTAGTAGGCTAGTCACTTTCATGCGGATATCATAATCACTGAGCTCATAATTAGTCTTAGCCGAAGAAATATGATTACACCACTCGCGGACCCCGACGTTGCCATCCGGGTCATATGAAGGCAAAAATACATCAGTAATTTTAACTTGATCACGTTGCTTCGACAGCCTTTCACTCATATTTTGCATCATCGTTATCATATGTAAATAAAATTCAGGAGGTACGTTACCGCCATGTTGTTGTAGCGGCGCCATGCTGGCTGATGTAGATGATCCACCATCGCCGGCGTCTGGTCCGGACACGGTGCACGTTGGCAGGTTCGGTGCCGTTGATCCGTTCTGGTCTGGTGTTTCCATTGTGTCACGCAGGATGACTCGTTCAATGTAGGTAGAAGCAGTCTGAAAAATAAAAATAAAGCGGACAGAAAAGTAGGTAAGTATCCCACTTCTGATGTCGAAGTTGAGACAGGGCAGTTATTTTTAAAAATACGCAGAACCGCCGACCTTATTCTGGTCTTCGGTTCTGCTATAGCTTACAATAGATTTCACTTTTGATCTATCAGGCAAACTTAAGGATTTCAGTAAAATAAAAACAAGCAATCTACTTAATACAATAATTTTTTAATCAAACAGACATAGGTTTTACTCACAATGTTTCTTCTTCAAAATCGGCAGCAAAAGTGAGCTCCGCACTGAAGTCGCGCCTTTTATTAACTCGTTCGCCCCACTAGCAGGGGCAAACGTCAGTTACAAAGTACTTTACCGCCGAATAAACAGATGACGTTTAAACATTACATTTTATTGTAAAAAGTACTAAGATTTTTAGGTATTACTATTTACAAAATAATGTTCCAAAATTACAAGGTATTTGAAAACTATTAGAATTCAATTTTAGTAGCATTACTAGATTTAATTAGTCATGATCTTGATGTTAGCTTAAAGTCAAAATCACTACCAACCAAATCTGAAGTTATTTATTAACAAACATAAAACTTCTCTAAATATTGATAGGTACTGAACTACTGATTACAAAACTAAATCAACTTAATCAACGGCCGAATAATCTTCGCGGCGACATATATATGTATTTATTCTTATATTTTACTTGTAAATATTTTCTATTTGTTTTCTGCTATTGCATCTACTGTGTATTGTTTCTGCATCACCCTAAGGTAGACTGGTAGAAAATGCCCATGGCATTAAGTCCGCTTTTGTACAGTTTTTACTTGTGCATAAAGTTTTAATAAATAAATAAATAAATATTATTAGAGCTTGTTTATCGAATAAACGTTAACTCGCTGATAAATCGAAACTAACAGTAATTGGCGTTTAGATAAACATTTAACGACAATTGTATAACTTGTTTAATTTGCTACGCAGCTATTTTACCGTATATCACTTTTCAAGGATAAATACCGGATGCTATTGATACAGCACTATCGAAAAACTATAAAAATAGCTATAAAATGTATCTACCAAAGTCAAATTGTCAACAACTTAAACGAAATGTGGTCACGCTGTACGAGAGAATGGCGAAAACAATTCCGGGATTGATGTAGCAAATATTATTATTTCCAGTCAATATTTCAGTTCTCATAGTTGAACGTTGAAAATGCCTTCGGTAATTGAAAATTCGTAAAACATTCTTTGAAGCTCCATCTTAGGCAGGTCTGGAGTAAACTTCTTTATTCAGAAACGTACTTCGTTTGAGCAAATTGCGGTCGCGTTTTTTTGTAAAATGCTTCCTCTACTCTTGCGGGTAGAGGTCGGGAGTTAAATTCTGAGTAAAGGAATGGTGGTCAACCCACTTGTCACTTGAGAGGTAATTTCCCGTGTGACGACCACTCACTGTTGAACGAAACATTCTACAAATTCAAGCTGCAAGCGATGTTTGGGTTTAGGAATTTATAGCTTGTAGGTACTGGTACAGCTAGTTAGTGGTCACGTTCTAGTTGGCAGGTGCTGAGCTTTGCGTACAAATATTTCACTATAGGCTTATAGTAACCACAATATTATTAATTATTGACCCGAAAGTTATCCTATTAAGGTGAATGCGCAGTGGTTGACCGCGAAATTAAAATTTTCTCACGTTTTTTTGCAATTTGCAGGTGAGTGTCAAGGTTGTATTTTGATCAAAAAATGATTCGCGACTATAATATATATGTATTTATAGAATTATAGTCATTAAAATCATTAAAATATCTCTTTAAGTTAGATTTGTACCATAAGCACTTTTCCATAAGAGATTTGTTCTTATGGTACAAATCTAACTAAGAAAGATGTATTAATGATTATTATGATAGCGGTAAAAGCGACCGTTTATTAGTTAAATGTATCGCTTGTAGTACGAAACATGAATCAATAAAACTGCGTGAGGAATTTTAACTATAAACACGGATTCAAGTACATCCAATTATATTTTCTAACTTCTTCTAATGTATTGCAACAGCAACCCAACTGCGATAATATTGTATAGCAAAGGATGACCGTCTCAATCTTTACGACACAACTTCACGAGTAACGGACGAAGTCTTTCGACGAAGTCGAGTTATTCCTCAGCAAACATAACGCTTAAGTACAACGACCGACTTAAGCTCGGCAGCTTAACTACAATCATCTGGATAAATATAATATATTATGTATTACCATTCTCACTTAAGCGTATAGGTAGGTACTTCTGTTAATCTTAGTTTAATTGTTGAACGTGGTAGTCGTATTTCTATATCTATACTTAACTTACTATTAATAATGCTGAAGAGTTTGTTTAGTTTTTTAGGGTTCCGTTGCCAAATGGCAAAAAACGGAACCTTTATAGATTCGTCATGTCTGTTTGTCTGTCTGTCTGTCCGTCTGTCTGTCCGTCCGTATGTCACAGCCACTTTTCTCCGAAACTATAAGAACTATACTGTTGAAACTTGGTAAGTAGATGTATTCTGTGAACCGCATTAAGATTTTCACACAAAAATAGAAAAAAAAACAATAAATTTTGGGGTTCCCCATACTTAGAACTGAAACTAAAAAAAATTTTTTTCGTCAAATCCATACGTGTGAGGTATCTATGGATAGGTCTTCAAAAATGATATTGAGGTTTCTTATATAATTTTTTTCTAAACTGAATAGTTTGCGCGAGAGACACTTCCAAAGTGGTAAAATGTGTCCCCCCCCCCCCGTAACTTCTAAAATAAGAGAATGATAAAACTAAAAAAAATATATGATGTACAATACCATGTAAACTTCCACCGAAAATTGGTTTGAAAGAGATCTAGTAAGTAGTTTTTTTTTAATACGTCATAAATCGTAAACCGCAATTTACCTTTTATTAAACCAACTCAAATATAAAAAAATATAAAAAAAACATTTAATTTCATAAACATAAACTTTATGCATAAACCCGGATATTACGGAACCCTCGGTGAGCGTGTCCGACTCGCTCTTGCCCGGTTTTTTTATTTGATTGTTTGTTGGAACGCGTTATTCTCTGGAACGATTTGATAGCCTTCTTAATTTTTTCGGCTGATTTGACAGCCCAATTTTTGAGGCTATTTAAGATCACCCTATGACCCTTAGGAGCCAAGCAAAAAGAAAAAAGTCAGAAAGAACGGTAAGCGAAGCGAAGTAATAGAGCGGGCGGGCGATGGGATGCGATGCGGTGTATTGGAGGCCGAAATTTCACACATTTTGAAATTTATCGCGGACAAAGCCGCGAGCAGAAGGTAGTGATTCTTATACGTGCCAGGCATTATTAATTAAACACTGTCTAATGAAGTCTAATCTAAGTTTATTACATGATGACTGAGTTAAAGATTAATAATGTGTCAGTTATCTTATGACAGTTAGCTTATGACAATTTGAATAAGTAGTCACTTGTGACTACTTATTCAAATTGCTTAGTTTCTGTTACACGATATAGAGGGTTTCAGTCTATTTCTACTCACAAGAGTAATCTTTAATATGGATGTACTGCCACTTAAATCAAATGAAGTAAAACCAACTTTAATAACGCAACCACACGATGTTATACATTGCGCAGTTAACTACTGGCAACACTCGACGACGGTGACGTCACCATTTGCGAGCGTGATATTCTAACGAGAAAGAATCCAATTAACTGTAAATAATGAGTTGTAGCCCTATCTAAGGGTGATCGGTCACATATATGTGACTCTATTTGGAGTAGGATGGCCTATCACATTTCAAGTAGGTAATTACATAATTATTGTCTTTTATTTACGAGTATAAAGATAAGCTATTGTAGCGGGTCCTCACAGATAAATAAGCACGTAGGGTATTTAACAATTATTGTGTTCTAACTAATTTTGTACATGTACCCACTATGTATTATTTTTTGTAACAGATTTTGTATATAAGACACCGACTTTTCGAAATACATTCATTCCACACTCAACCTGCATTTTGCGTCTCATTTTTACACCTAACCTAACCTAACCTATGGCCACTAACAAACTGTACGTAAACCGTAATCTGCCCAGTAATGGGTAAATAATAAAACCATTACAGAGCAAAGTACCCCATTACTGCTAATTCGCCCATTCTGAACCACATTCACAAAAGGATCACCTAAAAATGAATGTGCTTTTATAACCAGTCTAGCAGAAACGCAGTAAAGTGCTGAAAACGGCCAAATGTTTACGTATATCATATCATACAAACGAGGCCATTATAACAAAGTTATTGTTTTATTCGATACATTGATTTTACTGCTGCCTATCTGTAAAAAAAAACAGTCACATGTGATAGGGTTGATAGCATGGTCACCGGACAACAAGTAAATATTAGTTCGAGCTAGATGAATAAACATAACAAGTGATTTATAAAATTAAAACTGTTCACCGCGACACTTTAAACGCATCAGAGTTTCTCCAAATTTGTAATATCTGACTTCTACTTTTACTGATACTGGATTCACCGAAAATGTTGGAAAAGAGTGACACTGGCTGGTGACTGTCACTCTATCGGAGCGTCGCATTGATGCTTGTGTGGCAACTGTACTCTGATGATAGAGATGATGTCAGAGGAGCCGCTGTTGTATCCGTAGATTTAATTAAATCTATGGATGTACCAAGTCCACAACGAATTGCTATATTCTCGCACAATCCTGATGATATTGAACCTGCTGAATCACTAAAACGTTGTCTTCTGGTAAAGACTATCTTGCGCTGTTATAATAACTATTCTTGCAACAAATTCTTTAGGGTATAATTAAAATCTTTTATGGACTTTAACAAAATCAGGGAACAGAGTTTCGGAAATATGGATTCAGTTTTTATGTATAACAAAGTTACCTAAAGCTCCTTGTGGTAGTAAAAACTTTGTTAGTTTGCTGATATCAGTTTTATTTCTGATTAAAGCAGACTAGATAGTTACGTGACTTGTCATCTAGACATCTCTTGGTATAATATAAATCCATGGTGTAGTGTATCTATTAAATAAATGTAAACGCTGTCTCATAAGTCATCTGTCAGTCACGAAGAATGGCGGGAAACGGACTAAGTGAAGCAGGCTATATACGATGGCGCTTGATGTGGTAGTGAGCCAGTGAAGTGATATATTCAATACAAATACGGAACCAACAGAATACACATGGTATAAATCCGTTCGAGGAGCGTGGAGCACAAGAATAGAGAGGCTAATGCTTAGTAGTGAGTGAAGTCAGGCTGTGGATGATGATGACTTTTATGCCCGTTTTCACTATTAATAGGCAACACCTAAATAAATGCCTAGTGTTAGTGAATGGGCATTCGTTTATTTATTTTATTATTTATGTACACACAGTAAAATACATTGGGATATGACATAAATATAATTTGAGTACAAAGATACTGCTTATTTCAAAAGAAATTTCTTCCAGCAGACCTGCGAAACGAGAAGTAAAAAAGAAATGTAGACAATAGTGTGTGAGAACAAGAAGAGAAAAATTAGAATGTGTGAAGTCTAAAACTAAAACATTAAATTTTAGACTAGGTACACAAATAATGCAAAAAAAAATAACATAAGTATACTTCAATATAAATAAATATAATGCTAAAATATATAAACATATACATATTATGTACATAAATACTCACAGTATACAGGCATTCGTTTTTTAAGCCGACTTGACTTTGTGACTTTCTTATTTTCAAAATATTGAACTAACAATTTCCCTTTCTTTGTGCGGTTTCAATATTCAACCTTAATTAATGCTCTTGTAAAGTGCAAACTTGAGTTTTGTTACGCGTAGATATTATTTTTATCCTAGACTTGTTTAATCGCCTGAAAGTATACGAACTAAGTATTTGGGACTAAAATAGTCTCCGTAAATACAAAGGTCAAATCTATAATGGATCGAAATTATAATGAAAATTTTTATCTGAAAATTTCCTACGCTAAACTTGACCAAAGAATGTGCAAAGGAACCGAACATAGCCCAGATATAAAACAAAATAGTTTGGAAATTTTAATTGTATTTTTAGCAGTATGTTCCGACGGCTTTATTTACGCGTCGTTCAAGTGACGATAAGGATCTAACATCAAATATTGTAAGTCCCTTTGTCCTGGAAGAAATTTAGGAGAATGAGCTGAAACCATAATGCAAAGATAAACATCAATGTCCCTTCATTAGTTTGAATGGTTTAGATCCAGTGGTAGAACAAATGGTACAGGAAAAGTTTAAGTCATAACTTTACATACATACATAACATAACTTGTCGTTAACAGAAATACGATAGTAACGATAACCCCAAAACGCCCGACTGTCCCACAAAATGTTAGAACTTACAATTCATCAAAGTTTCAATTGGTGAAAGTAAATTCCTAGCTGACCCTTATGTTTGAAACAAACATAATAGCTCGTGCAGGCCGCAGGGTTGTCCTGGTGTCCTGAAGTAATTACAAATTACCAACCATAAGTGTTATTCAGTTATTTACGAGTATTGCGAGCTCCCATTAGTGAGGTCTCGTTAGCTGATGGTAAACAAAATCAAGAGAATATTAAAGGAGAAAAGCAACTACTTGGTAGAATTATGATAGCCATTGAAATCCGTAATGAGTTGGAAGGTATCGACGTTTTTACAGCTTTGTTGAAATGAAAACCTTGTTGGAGAAATATTTACTCAAATGAAGAGCGAAGATAACAGGAAATGTTAGTGAGGGGTATTCGATTTGCTCTCCAAGAAAAGCTAATATAGTTTTCGAGATTGTGAGAAAAACATGAAGATGTATTTAAAGTGGTCGGTTGCTTTTAACCATGGTGGTTTTATAGAATTTTTAAGGTACCTAGCTATAATCGTAAAGCAACTGCCTGAATACGCACTAAAACAGGAATTTCACCATTATGGCTATGGCTACTTGCAGCTTCCTGCAGTCCTCCCCAAGAAGAAATATGATAGAGTTTCATATCACCAATTAATAATACACATTTCAGGAGACTTCAAACAAGCTTAATGTAGTCCTTGATCATAGCAGTTTCTGCAATTTTTTTCTGATAATATTGGATCATCGGCACTAAGAGCACTAAACATAAAATCCTATGACTCCTCCGGGAGATATGTTGGAAAAAAGGAAAACATAAAAGTTCGCTTATCATAATAGAGCGAAAAAAACATTGAACTTTGAACATTGTAACGTTATTATTTTTGTTAAATATCTTGTGACAATCTGTTCTTTTCTCGCGTTTTAATCTTTATTTTTGTTTTATACGATTACCTACACAAAATTCAGACTTACGCTAAAGTGTTTTAAATCGGACAAAATCTGTTTAGTCACACGATCATAATAATTTGTGTTCTGGCGTTTTGTGTATGCACTAATACCTAGCTTCCAAGTTTAAGTTAAAGATAAGGAAAATTTATAAGTAAAAGCAAAAAAAAAAAATCATTTCTCCACCTCACATAAAAGACCAATAGGTAGGTAACCAATTCTGTTTGTTTAATAATCCATAATAATCCCTTTGGGCTAAGAAAAAGAACAAGGGAAACCATTTTACTACTTTTTATTACACAAAATTACCATAATCTGAGAAATCAACCGTGTTGACAAACCCAGAGGAGACCTTCGCAAAATCCGTGTTTGATGACTAATTTTCAAAAAACGATAAAATTATTTGCTATGAAAACAGTCCAGAATATTTAGAAGTTATTAAGATAAAGGCACGTCTTGGCCCCTAAATGAATATAGAATATGATATGGAAATATAAACCACAACCAAGATAAAAAAAAAAGTTAAAAGTTTATTGAGGATGATATTCTCATGGCATGTATATCTATTTTCCTTATATTCCTGTTTTTATCACATTGAGTTTCAATTATACTATTATTTTTCTTTGTGTACCTATGTTGTACCAGTACAGCGTCCTAATGTTTGTTTACTGCACCGGACGACGTCAATACGTTGGCGCCGGCTGTCGCTGAAAACCAGCGCTGGGGTTCTGTCTTGCATAAAGTCGCAGCATAATGCTAAGCGATAGCCGTTTTACGTGGATGTGTCACATGTTTCCCCCAACCCTTTCTTATTTTTGTGTTTATTTATGTTCTTTATTGCGTCATGTTTACCGCAAATAAACGTATTTTCTTTCTTTCTTTCTTTCTAACCATAGAACCTTATAGAGCAAGCTTGCTTGCTTGCTTTGTTTTTAGTTTGTACAATAATTAATAGTAAGAATGTACAGTTTTACAGAATATGCTTAGGTGCATAACCATTTTCCACAAACATATCATCATCATTATATACGACATATCTACATCTTCTGACGATTTACGCACTTCGCTGCGTTTTAGACAATGGAGGCTCATTGTCTAAAACGCAGCGAAGTGCGTCAATCTCGCTTATTATGCATCAATCTTGTAAAGTACCTATTCGCGTCACGTCAGCTGAAGTGCGACATTACCGTATTATCACCATCGCGGAAATACGTCGAACTTTACCTACTTCTCACGCATTTTTTCAAAATGTTCTAAAAATATAAATTGATTGTTGCTTTTACCCAATCTTAGGATCTTGTTGTAAGTTAAACCTACCCGCACTAGGTCCGCGTAGTGGATGACGTATGGCCCAGTCCCTCTCACAGTGAGGATGCCCGTGTCTCAGCATTAGGAACATTTAAAGGCTGATTATGCATGCTAAGTTAAATCTTTAAACTCAGTACAAGAACACAAAAAGAACAGTAACTAACCTATGTTTATTCATAAGTAATTAATTAATTAGATCTAGCTCCAAGTCCATTGAAACCCAAATAAAATGTGCTTTTTAAAGCGATTCTTTAATTTATTTAAGTGAGTTCGTTCAAACACAATCATTTTATTTCATCGAATAGCCGTTCAAAGTAATCGCTTTCTTATTCCATTAAAATGATTAATGGATCTTAAAAGGAGGTTTATTAATTCAGAATAATAAACCAAAGAAATAAAATAAGAAGTAGCGCCTATTGTAGGGCTCGTAAATGTAATTGTAGCGTAAAATGAAAACTAATAAGAAGATGTAGGTATTTTATAAAAGTGAATATTTGGTAAAATCTCAAAATAAAAGCTGAAACACAAGTCGATGAAAGGTACACATACAGTGATATCCGTTCATAAACATCTCGCAACAAAATATCTCCTTTTTATCTACATAAGAACTGACACTTGATACGTGACAATTTATTAGGTGCCTGCAGCCATTTACAACTACCTACTAAACATTATGTATGAGCAACTGTTATTTGAATAACAGAAAAAGTACCTGTATCATTAATTTATATGTATGTAGGCGAGGAAAAACGAAAAATACCAATTCATCGGTCCTGCATATTCATATTAGCCAATCTAATTAGCAGGCGTCAGCAGGCGTCAGCAAGAGCTCAGGCATTAGCCAATTAGTTACTTGAACCGGAACATGCCGTGTATCGGTAATGCATTTCAATTAGACGATTTCCACAGATCACCAACGATGAAAAGAGAGCGGAATCCATATCACTGAGGATTTTAGATCAGTCGACCTTGAGCACACACACACACCAGGGCTGCCTGATGGAGATTTTCCCAATATACCTATTCTGATCATAAACTATCAGCCCATTATATTGCCTTCTGATAGATTAACATGAATAATATTCGTGGAGGAAGATTGCCAAAACCATGACAATGGTGCTTCTGTCCTGTAGAGGTTAGTACTTATAAAGAAAGTAATTTGTCATTTTACTCAAGTTCTTTTCATAAACACAGAAGTAATGATCAAGCATATTACAAGGCAACATGTAAGTTCACAAACAAAATAATTATCTACTAACAATATTTCGCGTCACGTTCCAGGGCTGCCCTGCAGCTACATGGGAGGCCAATACATTTTTAACGTTCCCGCTGCTGGGACACAGGCCTCCTCTCGGTGAGAGGGAGCGGGCTATAATCCACCACGCGGGCCCAGTACGGGTTGGTGGTTTTTATGACTATTTTAAAGAATTTAGTCACGTATCAGGATTTATTTCTCCAGGAGAATTTAGGGTTAAAAATAATTAATTTCAAATGTGTATTAAATATTAAATACAGGCGTTGGCTAGTGAGAATCGACAGGGGAGCCTGGGGCTGGTTGCCTATAGGGGTAGGTAAACTAACTGCCCAAAACTCGTCAGCAATGCGAGTTTTGGGTCATCTCATGACATTCAAGGATGCATCTCGTTCTCGGATTTTTAGATAGAATAAAAATCGTACAGGTCAATTTTATTTCGATTTATCTAAATCAGCCTGTTGCAGTTGTCTGTATGGTGGCCGGACTTAAACAATAGCACCACCCCATACTTCCCGTGGGTGTCGTAAAAGGCGACTAAGGGTCGTATCGGAGAAAGGGCAGCAGCGTTCTCTATGCATTCCACCACCATAATATACTGCAACCGCCAACCCGCCTTGGCAGGCGTAATGGCGTATGGCGTTGCCATAATCGCCACGCTTGGCAGCGTGGCGATTATGGCAAACCCGGCCCCTAAGAATGACAAGCACAAAAAACACTAGGCCCCTAGTACCCGGCGGCCCGCCTACCCTTGGATACGGTAGCGGCCAAGGCCATGGTGAGGCCGGGGTGCTAAGAATCCCCTGAAGAGATCTGGCTATCACCGAAAACTGGACCTGGCAACATACAACACGCATACACTCCGGACCGACGAGAAGATCACCGAACTCGAGGAAGAATTGAGCAAGGTACGATGGAGTATATCGGTGCGGTTATCTGAAGTCCGAAGAGAGGGGAAAGACTCGATAAACCTCAAGTCCGGAAACTTGCTCTATTTCCGGGAGGGCAACCAGCAGTCCCAAGGTGGTGTCGGGTTTATCGTCCATAAGTCCCTTGTGAGCAACATGGTGAAGATCGAGAGTGTGTCGACCAGGGTGGCGTACCTTATACTAAGAATATCCGAAAGGTATTCGCTGAAGGTCGTACAGGTTTACGCCCCGACCTCGTCACACCCCTACGATGAGGTAAAGAACATGTATGAGGATATTTCCAGACCCATGTATGGCTCTAAAACTCACTTTACCGTTGTCATGGGGGACTTTAACGCGAAACTGGGTAAACGTAACGATGATGAGCTGCGAGTGGGGCAATTTGGAGTTGGACGCCGAAACCACCGGGGCCACCTACTGGCCAGTTTTATGGAGAAAGAAGGTCTCTTTATAATGAATTCCTTCTTCAGAAAACGTGAGCTATAGAAAGTGGACCTGGCAGAGCCCGGATAGTGCAACTAAAAATGAGATTGACTTCAATATGTCGACGAAGAGGCAAGTATTCAATGATGTCTCTGTCTCTGTCAAGTTTGATCATTTGATTGTCGGAGTAAAAAAATATTTCTTCTCTAATTTAGCATTGCATCACTCAAAGCATTCGGATGGACCAGGTGACTCCATAAAAGCCTTTTTTTATTCAAATTAATAATGATCGTGTACTGTCTAAAATAAACACCAGACTCAACGAAATCCGTTGTCGAATTCAAACAATTTGATAAATTATTCTGATGGTCCAGTTATTTTTTCTCTGTGTCACAAAGGTTTAATTTGTTAAATGGGAGGATACCATTTTTTACACAAATTTTAAAAACAAATATAATATTAAAATATACTTTTAGCATAGATATCCGAGACTTTTAGTATACAATTTTCCTACAATGTTACGAACTGATAACAATGTTACAGTATTATAGCACATCACTTCACAATATTACGAGGAAAGACAAAGAAGACAGGTTTTTGGCAAAGCTTTAGCTTTACAAATTCCGTAAAGGGCACTGAAATCTTTACAGTTTGTTTTGACAAGTAACTAACTACGCATACTGAATCCAGAACGTTTTCTTTATTGGAAAACGTTAAAACTTGCATACTTTGTGTGTATATTATTCTTATGGCCGTTTTTTCTTGTAACTATTCCACTTTATTAATATACCTAATGATTTTTAAGTTTTAACTCGTGAAACATGAAAAAGAGACTGATACAAGTCCATATTTTTTACAGGAGACATTAACATCTTCATGACATATTAAATATCAACTTCATACCTATATCAAAATCCTGTCATTTGGCTAAAATGTAATCTTAATGAAAGCCACTCAAGACAATTGCTTTTGATAACGATACCTACATACTACTGCCACTGTTCGTATTATTGCCCTGGCTTTGGACATTAGCCAAAGACAGAGGCCGGTCTCTGAGAGTATGGACTCCTATTAAACTAATCGCCTGAAAGGTTCTTTGAACGATAGGGTATTAATGTTAATCTTAATAAAAGGAATTATAACTGAACACTTTGAAAGTGCTCAGTGATTGAACCATTAACTTAAAAAAAAGAATTTGAAAACAAAAGACACTCAAAAGTGGCAGTTGTTTTGAAGCGTTGCGGTATTTACCTACAATAAGCAACAATTACGGATCTTATCAGCTTATAATCTTATCAATAAAATAAAATATGTTCAGAACAAGAAACCACAGCACCTTTCAGAAAAGCTGCAGGAAACTACATTGTGAACCCGAACTCTCACAATAATCAGAAAAACTTATTTTACGCATTGAGTCGAAATATCAAATCCTCATAAATATCATTGCTGCTTATTAGGGTCAGATGGATCCCTTTTTCTTTTTTTTTTGCAGATGGATCCCTCACAGAACACATAATATATACTAGATATGATAAATAACTACATAACATTTCAATAAGAGATCAAAGTTCGGTTTCACTACTTAGTAACAACCTCAATACCTACGCCTAAAATTATTATCTGTATTAAAAAGGAAATATAAAAGTATGAGTTGCTATCTTTATAAGTAAATGTTACTCCATAAATAAATATGTTCTGTCTCTATCATGTAAGTGGGAGATCCTATTAGACCACTGACCTCTATAATACAAGTACGAGGTCAGTGTATTAGACAGATTCTCAGAGAAAAATACGATAGAAAAGCAATAAAAAGGTCCAATAACAATACGGTTAAAGGGCACTTCACTTTTATTATAAATACCTATATACTTTTACAAACTAAAAGTGATAACATTTCGATAGATTGGTTGGGATAGCATTGGTTTTTTTCTATATTTTCTTATTTGTATTAAACAAATAATTTTGAGCTAATATTTTGCCAAGTCAGTAAAAGTATATTAAATTGTATTTCGTATTTGATATCCTTCTACAGATCTCATGAAAACGTTAACGTGAAAGAAACACACGATTGATATCAAAAAGATCATAAATATATACGAGTTACACTCACGTATAGCACACAAATTGGTTTTCGGTCGAATTGTGGTTTATTTTTAGATGGATTTGTAGGTATGAGTAACGAAAATATTTCTTCATGTTTAAATTGAGGAAGGTTTTATGTATACTTCTATAAAAGCTATAAAATAGGCGCTACTATTTATTTAACTACTTTGCTACAAGTGGGCATCCAAGTTTCAACAGCGTATTTCGTAGCGATGACGTCATGTGTGCCACGTTGTAGCAACGCGTGCACCTTCACAACACTTGCAATTTATTTGAAATGTAAAAGCGATTCTAATAATTTGTAGGCAGTGGCCTCCGTGGAGGATTTAATGCTCTGATTTGATACATGTTATAGTATCACTTAGTCTAAGCACACAGGCCATTTCCAAAACCATTTAGCCAAAAGTTTAACTGTTAGAAAAGATGTTGGAACTCGATTGGAGAAAGTTTTTGTTACGTGAGTAGTTTTCCCAGGTTTTCTTTTATTTGAGTAAATTATAAATTCTAAGACAAACATTAAACAGGAAAAGAGGTCGTTTGCAACCCATCGTCAGAATGTTTTTAGATAAAAGTGTACCCAACAACAAAAATATTTATTCTTTCTGGTCTACCGTAATAGAAAAACTAGTATGAACTCTCGATCATTCAAAAAGTTAATAAAAAGTGAAAATGAAAAATAAAAGTGATGTTATCAGTTTGACGCCGACATCAATGTTATAATTTATTTAAATTATATTTAAGTAGATTCTTTAAGACGTAATTTGCCAATTTATTTTAACCTTTTAACCTATTTGACAAAATTTGACGTAATATTAAATTCTCCTCAGGCGCGAACTGAACAAATTACATTATGAAAATGCTTGATTTTTCCTCTTAAACTACAGTTTATTTTCCTAACTACTTTATTTTTAAAGCTATCAATCATATTGAGTCCCATTTCAAGGGTAAATGAGAGAGATACAAAATAATTTTATTATTACTTTTAGCAAGTCAACAGACAAAATCACGTCTACAAAATCATTTTTTCAACTTGATCGCTAATGCATTAGGTTCAAAATTGACTGGGAAAATTTTACAGTTTCGGGTAGCTTGATGTGTTGGCATCTGTACATACAATATTTCTTTGGGTTTCTTGAATACCTATGTACAGAAATGGACGTCTTTCGGCTGAAATGATGATGATTTTTTTGATGATAGAGAAATGTTTTGACAGATTTTGTGTTAGAATTTTCCGGTCCTAGGGGTTGGGGTAAAGGTATCCTTATGTATCTTTGTACTTAGGCGAGTAGCTAACGGTCGCAAAGGTAAGAGTTGTGGAAGCTTCACTGAGACCTGCGACGGTTAAAGTTTCGTGAGAAATAAAATAGTTAAGAGCGTTTACGCCGTACGGAATTTCATTCAAACTTTCTAGCCCTTGTTTTTCGAAATGAATGAACCGATTTTAATGAAACTTCATACTCATAAGCAGGATGCAAAGCCCTAAAAAGTTAATTAAGAACATTTTCGAAATGTCTTATTTAAAAAAAGTTATAACTGGAAATCTCTGTTTCTATGGAAATTTTAAAATCGTTCTAATTTCACTGTAACACTATTTTTCGAAAATATTCTACCACCTGTAATGTTCTATTACTAACTACAAAGAATGGAAATGAGAAGTTCTCGTTACCTCTCATTTCCATTCTTTGTAGAGTGCTCGTTAGTTGAGTTCAGGAGCCGAACCTCCAGCTTCAGGCTCCGGCGCCGCCATGTTGAAGAAAATGGATGGAAATTGGAAACCTGTGGTGACCTAGAGCTTTCTTTTTCGCTGTACATTGACGGAACGTGGACAACGTGGACGTTTTCCGAGTACTCGTATTAAAATTGGTTTACTTTTATGTAATGCTGGTAGAGTGGTGGTGGATGAGTGGTGGGATGATGGATTTTATTAAAATTCTTTTACAGTCTTACAATGCAAAGGAACTTTTCAAATTACCTCCTACAGATTTTTATTTTCAAAATATGAACGCAAACGAACCTATTTCTAAATCCTTCTTTCATTTCGAACAAAAACGCATAAGCAACTTCAATAGCATTATTTATATACGTCATACACTTTGTTATCACCCGACTTGCTCCACATTCTTACTTCCAGTATTTTAATTAGTGAAGCAATTCTTCACTGCGGCATCTCCAGCAGTTCCGCATATTTTATTAATATCATGAGAGATGCGCCGAATGAGACGAGGGAACGATGGTATAAAAGATTGTTTGCAATTGTGTTACCTAAGATTTGTGGGAACATTAATTAAAACGCTCTGAAAATGTTTGCAAATGAAGTAGCGAACGATCGCGGCACTCGCAGCTAAATACTTAAATAGATGAGTCGTTGAACTTAGCAGCCGTTCACGTTAGTTACCTATGTGTGTTATTGCAAGTTCTAACGTTAATTTCATAAGCAGCCGGTCGATTCTGTAAAAATCTCACCGTGAAAACTTAGGCGATGTGAGTTTGTTTTTGCTAGGTATTGACACTATTGACAGCTCACTCCACGCTCACTTCACCTAAGTTTTCACGGTGAGATGGTTACAGAATCGCACTGCAGATTCAAGTGTGATGTGTTGTTATCAGAAACGCAGTGCAAACTAATTACACCTGCTTCAATTACCGACTGCAGCAGACAGAGTAAGTTTCTGATGGATACTGGCAGATGTGACTAGCGCTTCTATTTTATCATCAAATTATGAATTTACCTTCGAAATTAGCAATCAAAGATGATAACATATTATACATTATCTATTTATAAGACTACGAGATAGTAATAAATCATAAGATATCGAAGTTTGCAAACAACAAGCAACTTATTACTCTCTCATGTACACCTATCTTGTGTAAGTAAATATTCTACGTTGAAGGACTTCCACAACAATTTCCCTTAATTATTCTTCTTTAATAACTTAATATCGGCGGAAACTTGTCAAATTCTGAATATGACAGCCGCTGTGACAATAAGAAAGACAAATTGTGTTTCGCCCTCGTATCAAGCGTAGCGTCGATCTTAAAACGTCGTCGCATTACCGACACTCCTAGGGAAATTATAAGAAATGACAGCAAAGAAATGAATCTTTATTTAAGAAAAGTGGTTCTATATTGAACAAGATAGTAAAATCCTTATGTAAAACAGCCGAAAATCACTGTTGAATACGGGTCTTTAAATGTTGTAACAAATGAATTTTAACAGAATAGAAAACTTGACCAACGAATAACAAATTAAATAATAGAAAATCTGTTGGGTAGGATTACCCAAAGTTAAGTCATCCATTTAATTTCCTTTTATCCTGGGGTTTGGCCCAAAACTAGGCCTTCACAATAAGCCGATAAAACGAAAATAAATACTGGGCAAATCAGTAGGATTGGCAAAAAGATCTGGGTCGGAGCAGGAAAATGTGGCTGAGCTAGTCTGAATTCACTTGTACCTGTTTTGTCATGATCATAGATACGCAGCCAGCCATTTGGCACCTTACCAATTTTTTTTGTTTTAAATTGAGAATTGTTTACATTTTTGGGGCTACTTGTCAATTTTTGCTTGCTATGCCTAGAGTATTATACGTATACAACAGTTACAGCAACAGGCATATTTCGTATTTTCAAAAAAATCTGGTTCTATAGACGGACTGCAACATCGCAGTTTGGATGCAGTTGACTTTAACTGCTTAAACCTAGATAAGTCAACTGCACCCAAACTGCGAAATTGCAGTTGCAGTGACAGAACTTGCAGTTATAATGCAGTCCGTCTATTTAGACCCTAACGTATTAACATTTTGGTCCAACGTTACCCTCTTGCATACCTACATTACCCATAATATTTTCAGATTTTTTTTACAAAATACTCTTCTCCTTTGTAGTATTAATTAATGAATTAAAGGACGCAAAGTGATTTGTTAGCCGAACTTCAATGTAATTTCTTGATTCAATAAACTGCTGGATTGGTTTTCATTAATTTGGGAGTGCTCCGATAATATTAATGACTATTATTATTAATAGTATTCAATGAAACAATTGCTTATGATTGAGTTGGACGTTGTCGGCAATTTCATTACTATTTTTCTAAATCTTTTCAAATCTATTATTCTTTTTTTTTTTTGTAAGGTGATGTTGAAACCGCTCAACAATCACTGATGGTAAAGCTCTCGTTTCGTTTCAAGATACAAAAATAAATCTGTCTGTAGTTACAAGTTAATTTAAGACTGAAATTGCCAACCCGTCTTTTTTTTTTTTTTGAGCGAGCGTGTTGATCAATCTCTGTATGAGGACAGGCTTTTACCCTGGAACAATAATAGGTTATTTTTTGTAAACTGGTATTTATTCTCAATCGATTAACACGATTGTGGCTTAAAAGCGAAAAGCAATGTCTAGCAATGCTAATACCAGGGGGCATAAAAAGGCCACTTTGGCAGAATCATAAAAGGATAACATTATGAATAATAATGGACAGTTAACTGTTAAGTTATTCGTATAAAATCCCATTGGTGAAGGATTTTGTTCAGTAATTTTTTTGTCTGTGCTACTATACTATACTATACTATATATACAAGGTGTTATTGAATTAACCCAAAACTTCTTAAGAGGTCATTGTACTCATCATTATGAACAACTTTTACTATGGGGCCAAACCTGAAATCGCGAAAAAAAATCAGCTGTTCCCTACATTTTGACGAGTTATGCGAACATTGTAGGGAACAGCTGATTTTTTTTTTGTATGATTCATAATGTTATCCTTTTATGATTCTGCCAAAATGGCCTATTTAGGCCCCCGTAGCTACATATTACGATTAACGAATTATAAAAGCAGAAACATTGAACAGAAATTCCAACACTATTCATTCAATTTCACCTCTAGAGTACCAAAACAATTACTTAAGCAATTTGCCATGAAGATCCATTTATTAGTAAATCCACGTTAAATTAATTGTACGACATGAACACGACAAGGTTAATTTCATTTCATCATGTAATAGTTATGTTATATTATGTAATAGTTGTTTTAGGTATAAAGAAAGAAAGGATATCACTGCTTGCTCTGTTGATCGCTTATGTGAGGTAGCATGTGCAGAAGTTGAAGGCCATACTTTCTTATGTGTTTATAGACCACCAGCCTCAAATTTGTCATCATTTTTGATCATAATGGAAGAAATACTTAGTAAACTTTTTAAAGATAGTAAATTTGTTTTTGTTTGTGGTGACCTAAATATTGATCTATTAGTTAATTCACCAGAAAAATGTAAGCTAATATCATTGTTTCAATCATTTAATTTAAAATGTATATTTAATGAAGCGACTAGAATAACAGCAACTTCAGCTTCATGCATCGACAATGTATTTACTAACTGTAAAATAAAAGACTCGTCCTTAATTACTGGCGTCAGGTCTGACCATACGGGTCAACTTGTATCATTTGACTTAGGTAAAAGATTACACATAGATAAATCCATTCAATTAAGACCTCTAACTAAAAATAAATTGAAACTGTTTAATAATAATGTTCTTAGCAATCTTTCCACAGCTAGTTTTGATTCACAAGACCCCAACATAAACTATGGTACATTATTTTCTACAGTATGCCAAGAATTCAATAAAGCATGTCCTGTAAAAAAAGTTACTATAAATACTAAACCAAAATTTAGTGAATGGGCCACTGCTGGCATTAGAAAAAGCAGAGATATTTTATATAATCTGTATCACGAGAAATCATTAACTTCTGATCAAGCCCTTCATAATTATGTAAGGAACTATTCTAAAATATTCAAAAGAGTCTGCGCTGAGGCTAAATCTAAATTAATTAGTAACAAAATTAGTATGTCTAATAATAAAATAAAAGCTGTGTGGCAGGTAATAAACAAAGAAACTGGAAACACAAAACAGCGAGATCAGAATGAGTTGTCCCTAAAAATTGATAATGAAACCATTTCAGATAAGTTAAAAGTTGCTGAGACACTAGAAAATTTCTTTACCAATATCCCAATAGAGGTTACAAAATCTCTTCCCTCATCACCTATATTAGCTGAAGCCCTTCTTAAGGAAAATTTTAATAGGGAAATTCCAAGCTTTGAATTCAAGCCCATTTCTGTTGACACAATTAAAAAAGCATTTAAAAGTCTTAACATAAAAAACACTGAAGACTTATGGGGGATATCTGTTAAGGTTCTTGGAGATATTATTGACACAATTGCCCCTGCCCTAACAGGCATATTTAATCAATGTTTAGGCAGCGGTACGTTTCCTGACTTAATGAAACATAGTAAAGTAGTACCGATATTCAAATCGGGTAGTAAGTTTGATCCCTCCAATTATAGACCTATATCTGTGCTACCAGCATTGAGCAAAATCTATGAAAAAATCATGCTGGACCAGATGTTATCACATTTTAATTCAAATGGGATTTTACATAGTCGCCAGTTTGGTTTCACGAAAGGTAGGTCGACGACAGACGCGGGAGTAAAACTCATCAGTCACATTTTGGAATCCTGGGAGAAGTCCCAGGATGCAATTGGCATTTTCTGTGACCTCTCAAAAGCGTTTGACTGCGTTGACCATAATACACTGATCTGTAAATTATACCACTACGGAATTCGTGGACAAGCTGCTGATCTTGTTCTTTCCTATCTGTCAAAGCGCCAGCAAAAAGTAAACGTTAACGGGGCGACGTCTTCGGGGTCTCTAGTTAAGATGGGCGTGCCTCAAGGCTCAATTCTTGGCCCTTTCCTATTTCTAGTTTACATTAATGACCTTCCTTACATGATGGCTAACTTGTCGGATATCATTTTATTCGCTGATGACACTTCCCTTATTTTTAAAATAGATAGAAAAGATACGGATGTCTTACATGTTAACGATAGTCTGGCTGTTCTCTCGAAATGGTTTGCAGCTAATAATCTTTTACTTAATGCGAACAAAACTAAATGTCTAAAGTTTTCATTACCAAATGTACCTCAAGTGGGTCTGAATTTAGAACTTGATGGCAAAAGACTAGATGCTGTTACGGAAACTGTATTTCTAGGAATTACTTTAGATTCAAAATTACAATGGGGCGCACACATTAGAGCTCTCTCAAGTAGATTAAGTTCAGCTGCATATGCAGTAAGAAAAATAAGGCAGTTGACAGATATAGCCACAGCTAGGTTAGTATACTTTGCTTATTTCCACAGTATTATGTCTTATGGTGTTCTGCTGTGGGGATCGGCAGCTGACGTAGATTCAATTTTCATTTTACAGAAGAGGGCAATCCGCGCAATCTATAAAATGGGTCCTCGCGAGTCTCTTAGAAACAAATTCAAAGAAATTGATATACTAACTCTGCCTTCTCTTTATATTTTAGAAAGTATTTTGTATGTTCGCAAAAACTTAGGACTCTTCAAAATAAGAAGCGATTTCCATAATATAAATACACGCAGTAAAAATGAAATTGTGTTACCTAAATTTAGATTAACTAAAACTAGCAAGTCATTTCTTGTAAACAGCATCCGTTTTTATAACAAGTTGCCAAAGCCGGTTACAGAACTTAGCGATGGAAAGTTCAAAACCCTCATCAAACGTGTCCTTATCAAAAAAGCATATTATAAGATTAAAGACTACGTTGAAGACAAGCTAGTCTGGCAATAATTCCTTCTGCACATGTGGCTTCCCTGGCTTCTCATTAACGGCATAACTATGTAAATGTCTATTAACTGCTCTCAAATTACGATGTTTAATTTTTATTTCATTATTTTTTTTTTTTTTTTTTTTTTTTTACATACTTTTTGACATAATTTCTTTATTATTTGACATTATATACTTTTATACATAATTTCTTTATTAATTGACATTATATACAGACACTTGAAATTTTTCACCTCTTTATTAGTGGTTTTTATGAGAATCATAACACTTGGTTTTAGTAGGTTTTTATTATTATTTTTCTTTTTTTATTATCTATCCTTTTGATAGATTCTTATTTTGTAAATGTGAGGACTTTGTAGGCCTTATAGACTTTAGATCTGTAGACCATTTTCTATTTTATCAAGTAATTGGTACTTGTTGACAGGCCTGCGCTGTCCTCCCATACCTACTGTAATCTGGAAACATTGTAAAAGCCAATTATTTTTAAAAAGAGTAACCATGGAGTTTCTTGCCGGTTCTTCTCCATAGGAAACGACCAATTGGAACCGTGCACCTAGCTTCTGACGTTTCATAAGTGCCCATGTAGGTTTATGTGAAATAAAACATTTTGATTTTGATTTTGATTTTGATTTTGATTTATTCATTAGTAGGATACGATTCTCCCGACATGGTGTGGCTTGCCGACGCCGCGGCGAGGCGCGTGTAGGTATTACAGCCTTAATTTTGTTTCCAGTAAATTAGATGTCGGAGTAAAGACCGCGCAGGGTCTAGATTATGGACGTTTTGGTTCGTGGTAATAACATATTGTAACTGAGTTTGTGTTTAGCAGAATATTTCGTATTATGGTTTTAAGTCTAGCTGTTTTATATGTTCATTCTTTTCTTTGTAAACGACAGGTAAAAAAAAATCCTTGTCTCTTAAAAATGCCGATGCGACTTGAAATATGAATAGTAATATCTTGTATGGAAAACTGAGACAAGAGTTAGTTTTAACCGGAAATTCAAAACTAAAATCCGGGCAAATTCAGTTAGGTACTTCATCTAACAAACTGGGTCCTAATCTACTTGATCGATTTCACTGCCAGTACTTTTGAAATCAAAATGGCTTCGATTTCAACGTATTGAAAAAGTACTCGTTAAAAAAAAGAACTCGTAATAGCTTGAGACCCGTGTGAATGTTATCATTTAGCCAAGAGCTCTCTCTTGGCTAAATGATAACAGTCACACGGGTCTATCGAAGGTTACTACGCCTGCAGCGGTCGGTTTGTGGATAAGTGACTTATGATGATGATGATTATAGGACTCCCTTTTCCGCACTTGGGTGTGGAAGAGGGAATGAGAGTCTAAGACTCTCATTCGGTCTATTATGCGTGGGGATTCTGGCTAACCGAGCCAGTCTAGCTCCGCCCAAAAGGGCAGAAGCTTCCTGGGAGCTTCACAGGCTTCGCGGAGCGACCTCATTGTTCCGAGGATTTCTGCACGTTGAGAAGCCACGGCCTCGCATTCCAGGGGACGAGTGACTATCCATAACATTATTTTGTTTTTTTTTTGGCAATTGAGCCGATGTCGACTATTCTAGGTTTACAGGTTCTGTTAGTCGATCCATTACTTATCCATGCCTCTGGTCGTAAATCCTTGACAGTCGGTTCGGGTAGTCAGAAGCCCAAAAGTCTAACATCCAGTCAGACCAAGGGGTATTGTGTTACCCAGTAACAGGGTTGTGGAGGTTTGATATGCAGTTGGTCCATGTAAACTACTGGTAGTCAGCTGCATCCGGTTGGACTGGAAGTCCACCCCAACAAAGTTGGGAAAAGGCTGGGCAGATTGACAGTGGGCATCTAGATGTTCAATAAATGTAGGTAAATATTAGCTGATTTTTAATGTAAAAAAGTAAACAAAAAAAAAAAGCAACCAACTACCTATGTTTTACTATCTGTACAAAACGAGCGAACTAAACTTATCTCAAGGTGCACTAAACTGAACGCTGTAGTTGAATTGAACAGAATAAATAACCCCTGAACACCTGGAGTAATCTAGTGGAAACTATTCCCGTTTCCGAATTGAGATTAACTTAAATAGTGAATGGTTTCAATTACAGCTAGAATCGACTGTAAACTTGTAGTATAATTTGCTAGTATTAATGAATGTGGGTGTGGCGCTAAATGAATTAAAACGTTGAAGCACTGCGACATTCTGTCGATGATTTAATGTTCTCTAAATAAGTAGGTACCTATGATAATAAAGTTTAAAGTTCCTGAACTACGGAACTTGATGAATACGAAATATTTTCACAAGTTATGTTATATGCATATTCTATGTCCAAATATCTGAAATTGGTTTAATATAACAAGTTTCCATTAAGAAAATTATTATGAAATATAAAAGATAATTATAAAATTCAGCCGCCCTTCTATATGAAATAATTAATAACTCCTCTCTTGTTCTTGCAACTTTTTTCTAAGATTCAGATTCGATTTGTGCTCGTGTAGACTTAAGCTTATTAGGTTACGAGTTACTCGAACTTTTCATGGAACTTCTGAAAATACAAAGAAAACTCTCCAGTTATTAGAAGTTGATGTTTTAAAACCTTTTGGATTTGTTCTTAGACACTGTCTAGACACAAAGTGGGTATTGATATGAGGCTCAGCTTTGTTATTATTTCTAAAATATATAACATGAATTGAATATAAAGCTTAACTGAACTTTCCATCATCAGATCTGCTATCAACAGGATTTAAAACCTGCAATTCAAAGCCAAGCGGTTGAGCACCGTCATGATCCCGCACTAAAGCAAGTCCTTTCACAAAATTTCGCGGTAATTTTTACACTTCTGTAATTTGTTGTAGTTTAATTTGGGAATCTTTTTATTTTAGTAATTTTAAAGTTTCCAGAGCGATGTAATGGCCTGACTCAGTTTTAGATTTAATTTTTACACCTAAAAATAATGTACCACTAACATTCAGCTCATATTTCAGCACATACACGTGCCGTAAAGCTTACATGTACGTGGACGATAAAAACAGAAAACAAGTTATCACAGGACACGTCCAGTGTATGACCATTGTGCGCACATTCTGCTTTCCCAGCATTCAGTGTCCGGCCGGTGTAATGGCCACGTGAACGAGCAACAATTTGCATATCCGTTACAAAACCCGCACATTTGTGTTTTATTGATATATGTAACGCGGCCAGGTGTCATCTGTCTCCATAGATAGCTCCTATTTTGTGGAAACGTAGAGCTTTCGCACGTGACACAAATTGTAAAAACTTGCTAGGTAAGCTCTCTGTGTTGTTTTGTCAAAGCTTACGCCACCCACGGATAAACTAACAGAAAGGATCTAAAATAGAAATAACAGAGTTGAATTGAATTAATCAATTTTGTTCGTTTTGTATGATAACAGCTAACAAGCGTGATCTAATTTTCATCAAGCCAAAAACTTAAGGTAGAGCATAATTTACATTAAGGGGACTACATGAACTAAAGCGCGGTCACTGTCGGACTGCATAGAAAAGAAAGAGAACCGCGATGACACAACGCTGGTAATTTATTGCAAAACTAGCTGTGCCCGCGACTTCGTCCGCGTGGAATAGTGACTTTTTGGGCAGCATATTTTGAATTACATATACCGTCTACAGACGGGGCATTTGCTGTCCGAACCCTCTGAGAACTCAGGCGAATTTCAGTGAAAGTCTCAGACTCTAGGTGCTTGAGCTTCACGATCGACAGTGAGACGTATTTCTCGTTCTTCCTCTGTTTCCTGAGACCGAACATTTGCTGTCCGAACCCTCTGAGAACTCAGACGAATTTCCCTATCAGTGAAAGTCTCAGACTCACGCGATAGTGTATGAGCTTCACGATCGGCAGTGAGACGTATTTCCCGTTCGTCCTGTGTCTCCTGGGATCGAGCATTTGTTGTCCGTACTCTCTGGGAGCTCAGGCGGGTTTCCCTGACAGCAAAAGTCTCAGACTCACGCGATAGCGCGTGAGCTTCGCGATCGACAGATAAACGTGCCTTTCGTTGTTCCCCGTTTTCCCTATTTCGAGTTGTCATCATTCGAGAACGATTTGAACTCAGTCGAGATTCTCGCTGAGTCGAAGTTTCTGCAGCACGAAGCCTAGCCTGGTGCAGAGAGCCTTTTGCCTCACGACCTTCCTCAGATTCCTGTGATCGAACTAATCTCATCCTTTTAGCATTTCTGCTACATTGGGAGAGGTTGGATCTTCTTCGAGGCATTCATACAATAAAATAGTACTTACTACTTAACACACAGTTATTTAGTAAACACGTACTATCGTAAACAATTAAATTATAAATACTTACAGATTATTATACAGTCTAATATTATCACAGTTTAAGTAATAAGTGTTAAGACGTGTAAACCAAACGTCATTATCATCATCATTTCAGCCGATAGACGTCCACTGCTGGACATAGGCCTCCCCCAATTTTGGGGGGGGTTTGCCATAATCGCCACGCTTGGCAGGCGGGTTGGCGATCGCAGTATGGTATGGTGGTGGAATGCATAGAGAACGCTGCTGCCCATTCTCCGGTGAGACCCTTAGTCGCCTTTTACGACACCCACGGGAAGTAAGGGGTGGTGCTATTCTTCTACACAGACAAACGTACTAACTTTATAAAACAAAAGAATTGCTAGAAAAAATAATTACTAACCTAAGCTAATGAACTTATACTTAATAAAGAAAATCAAGAAAAGAAATGCCTAACCTATACCAAATACTTATAATATTTATATACAAACCCTAAATACAAATTAAGATAAGTATGTATACCGAAAATCAGTGAAAGAAATGCCCAACCAATAATAAATGCTTACAATATTTATTTACAAAACCCTAAATAAAAATTAAGATAAGTAAATACCCAAAAATCAAGGAAAGAACCGCCTAACCTATACCAAATACTTACAAAATTTTAAAGAAAATTAAGAAAAAGAACCTAACCTACAAATCCTAAAATATAAATAAATGAAATATGCAAACAGTCAGTATTCAAGTGAATCGCAATAATCGAATCCAACCATTCGCCTATACTCTCCAGGATACGTGCGTTCGCTACGAATAACTGAATCCTTATGGCAGCGGCGCGTTTTCTTTTGAAATGGTCATCTCGCAGTTCAGCCTGAGGGGTTGTCGACTGCTTAACCTGGCTTTCCTGTGGATGCCTCAATAAATTAAGGCCTCCAGCCAGGGCATAATTACACAACTTGACTACACAATATAAACTTAAAAACTAAGCGACTACACGCTAAGGGCACCCCCTGTGGGGTAGGGGAGAGTAGCCCAAAACGGGTAAGCTAAGGTTGATGATAAATAAAAACAATTTATAGATACAAATGGAACATTTATTTGTACATTTTGAAATGTTTAGTTATCAAGGACTATAAAATAAATGACATATTTAGTAGTTTTGTACATTAAGAATAAAAAATGACAAGAATCTTTACCATTCGAATTACCCGTTTTGCCCGTAGGGGGGGCCTAAAGCAGGTAGGGCTTTTGGGCAAAGCGGGTAGGGACTCAATTACATGAGATCAACGTCAATCAATGACTAGAACTGTTTCATAACAATCATAACTCAGATGGAGCTCCACCAGGATCATCAGCTACTTGCAGTGATAATTGTTGGATCAATGGACCAGTATTCTTGGAATTGTTGCGGCACTTTGTAGACAACGTAATGAGTTGCCAACGTAAACAGATTATCCATATGAGATAGATTCTCAACTAGCTCTAATTCTTGAGCTGCTGTAAAAACTGTTGTGAATCTTCCTAGTTTTTTTTTTGACATCCTTTCTTTACATGTATCTGTAAAGTCGAAAGGTTGATGCCATATTTTTTTGCTGCACCATTGACGGAAGTTTTGAGAGCTTCTTCTATCGCAAGCTTCATAATTCCCTCATCCCACGATGCATTTGCAGTCTTTCTTTTGTATTTATGAACCATCTGCAAAAATAAAAAAAGTAATAAGCAGTCAATGAAATTATACAGGGTAAATCGGGTATGGGCAAAACGGGCACCCGCTTTACCCCTACCCTTTTTGCCCACAAGCATGTATTTTTTTCAATCGACTCATATCCTTAAAACCGAAATAATAAACGCCAACTTATTTCACAAATTAAACGTCTATTTATTGCAAAATAATAACACAAAACTAGTAAGAACATATTGTAAACCATTTTCGAGTATTCACAAATAATGTAACTCAATTTTTTTTAGTGGAAATAGCTTCAAAATCTTATCTTACCGTGAACTCGTGTCCGCCAGAGAAGCGCGCCGACTCCCTGTGATTGGCGAGCGGCAGGCGCCACGCACTGCACGCACACATTCTTATTAGCAATAACGGTGCGCAATTTAAAAAGCATACCCGTTTTAGGCGGGCTACCCGTTTTAGGCTTACCTCCCCTACGGACCTCGGCTTAGGGCGTCGCTGGGAGAGGGCAGCAAGGGACAGTCTGGATCGGAATTATGGCAGCGGCGCGGCTCTCAGCGCGCTTTATACAAGGTGTAACGGAAAGGGGGTATCAACCCTGAAGGAGGTGAATGTGCTCATGAAACTGAACAAATTTCCCCAAAGAACATAGGTCGAAATATGAAAAAAAATTTGGACCTCCCATAGTAATAGTAAGTCATTGATGTGCTATTACTATGGGAGGTCCAAATTTTTTTTTTCATCTTCATTCACCTCCTTCAGGGTTGATACCCCCTTGCCGTTACACCTTGTATATATAGCCACGGACGCGCAGGCGCGAGGCGTTTACGTACTCTGATAGAATACCTTAACAAATGTTCGCCGTGATTCTTTAAATTGACATAACTTTTTTATTTATGAACCGATTGACATGAAATAAACACTAAATGTTAAGCGAAGCTTACTACAATATATTAGTGAAAACCGCATCTAAATCGAATAAGCCGTTTCTGATATTAGCGTGCACAAACACAGCAGACAAACAGACAAACAGACAAAAAAAAATTTAATTACAATTTCGGGTTCGGCATCGATATAATAACAACCCCTGCTACTTTTTTTTAATATATTTCCATTGTACAGACACCACTTTTCTACAATTTTATTATATGTATAGATATGAAGCAATAAATAAAACACTGATGCTATGCTTGTAGAATAATCTGACAAAAAATCAGAATGATTGTATGTTTATTAGTATGGTTTTTATTGTAAAAAGACTGACTGCCCCGTTGGTCTCGTGGTTGCAAGCGCGACTGCTGAGCGCGGGGTCCTGGGTTCGAATCCCGGGTCGGACAAAGTGTTATTGGGTTTTCCATTAGGAATTTCTTAGTAACAGTCCGGAGTTTGGAAGTTGGCGCTTTAATACCCCCGTGCCTCGGAAAGCACGTAAAGCCGTTGGTCCTGCGCCTGAACTCTCCCCTGTCGTGTCGTATTGCCGTCCCATCGGACTATGAGAGTAAAGGAACAAAGAGTGCACCTGTGCTTACGCATACACTTGTGCACTATAATATCTCCTGCGTACCTGGCTAATCTCCTTTGAGATTGGCCACCGTGACCGAAAACGGCCGGGGAGGCTATTCTTATTATTTTAAAAAGAAAGTTTTTAGAGATATCTTCATGATTTTTTTTTATCGTATCATATTAGTTGTACTATGTTTTCAACACACTATCTACCTAGCATATTTTCTTATTTTGTTTACTGTAGTCGATTATATACTTTTATGCATTATAAAACTTGCGTTTTTTTTTTTGCGTTTAGGTCCTCTAATCCCCTTAAAAGGCCAACTTCAACTGTTGTACAGACGCCAGCACATCAAGCTACTACAATCTGTCAAATCTCTATAATAGATTTTCAACTTTGGCGCCAAAGTATAAGTTTCAAAGTTGATTGGGATAATTTGACAGTTTCGGGTAGCTTGATGTGCTGGCTCTGTACACAATCTCACTAGTTTAGTGCAGAACTGGAGCCAGCTGTATTAAAGTACTCACCTCGATGTCAAGGCGTAAAGTGTGTGATTATTTTACATTAAAAGTCCAACTTCAGTATCATTGTTGTAAAAAGCTCACTATTTTACGTGTTCTAAAAACAAGCCCAGTCATCGAAACGGGAAATATTTAAAGAAATAAAAAAAAATAATTATAATCACACACAACACACACTCTCCCACAGCCTTTTCCCACAGTTAGTCGCAGTAATTGAGCTAGGGTACCCCGACCGCCCCGCGCCGTTAGGATAGAACTGTGACTAACCGCTACATCCAAGTTGGTCACTTTTACTTAGCTATTTAGTTGTTTTTAGGAACCCAAAAAAGGAATAATTAGAGGTTCACAAAAAGAGTATATTAAAGAGTATATATAAAAGAGAAAATTCATTATATTAGAGTATTCAGTAATATTTTTAGGAAAGCAAAATATAAATTACTTGAAGTTTTATGAAATACATGCATATCGAAACTAGTACACAACATTTACAAAAATCTTTAAGGGGCTTACAGGATCTAAGTACAAAAAAACGCAAGTTTTAGAAACAATAAAAGTATAATTACCTATGATCGACTACAGTAAACAAAATCAGAAAAATAAATGATATTCTTCAGGATATATGCTAGGTAGATAGTGTGTTGAAAACTTATTAAAACTAATTTGATAGATAGAAAAATCTCATGAAAATACCTCTAAAAACTTTCTTTTTACAATAAAAACCATACAATCATTATGATTTTTTGTCAGATTATTCTACAAGCAACATACTAAAGTACTAGTGTTTTCATTTTTCAGTCCAAACAATATATTTTTTGTAATAGGTAGATAATTGCTTCATATTTTGCAATAAATTACCTGCGTTGTGTCATCGCGCTTCTCTTTCCTTTCTGCAGTCCGACAAAGACCGCGCTTTAGGTAATGTAGTCGTCATAATATATTTTTTTTTAAACTTCGCTGCGAGAACTTTGTAGTGCATTTTGAAATGGCGACACCTCGCTGTAGATTTGCATAAAGTGCCAGAAGGGAGAAATGACAAACAGGTGAAAAAGCTGTTATTGTTTCCTACAGTATTGCCGCGCTGCCTAATTAAGTGAATGCACAAACATGCGTCTGTGTGGTGCCGGACTTAAAGAATAGCACCACCCCGTACTTCCCGTGGATGTCGTAAAAGGCGACTAAGGGTCGTACCGGAGAATGGGCAGCAGCGTTCTCTATGCATTCCACCACCATACTATACTGCGATCGCCAACCCGCCTGCCAAGCGTGGCGATTATGGCAAACCCCCCCCCCCCTTCCTTGGGGGAGGCCTATGTCCAGCAGTGGACGTCTTTCGGCTGAAATGATGATGATGACAAACATGCTCCAACAACAACGCAACAGTTACAACGACAACATTTAGCAGTAAGTATTGTTCTCACGGCACATAATAGAGAATCGAGTCCTTTGTAGCAGTCGAAGTGAATGGAGCCGCTGTTGAAGTTTATCGTTTATTAAGAAAACGCTGAAGAGACACTTGAGGTGTAACGTTAAACAAAAGCGTTTTAACTGTTCGCTGACACTATTACAACTTTCTTGCGAATTGAAAGTTATAATAGTGTTAGCTTGCAGAACCTTATTCTAAGCAAGTCTTTAGAAACAATTTGCGGAATAGTTTGGGAACATCATGCATCTAAACCCGCACTGGGCCCGCGTGGTGGATTACGGCCCACTCCCTCTCACAGAGAGGAGGCCTGTGTCCCAGCAGTGGGAACGTTGTAGGCTTTTTATGTGTGTGTGTGTGTGTATACATCTAAAATAGATCGGGTTTTCTTATATATATATATAGCTGGAAATAGTGTTGCAATAAATAGCGATTAAAAAACACGCCAGGTGACTTTCCAAAAAAACTTTCTTCACATCCATACTAATAACATTATAAATGCGAAAGTGTGTCTGTCTGTCTATTACCTCTTCACGATCAAACCGCTGAACCGATTTAAATGAAATTTGGTATAGAGATAGTTTGTTCCGGAAAAGGACATAGGATAGTTTTTATCCCGATATTCCTATGGAATCGAGACTTATGCGGGTGAAACCGCGGGGCGCAACTAGTAGACAATACAGCAAGGGCATAAACTAGCCAGGAAAAAAATGTTGTATCTACTGAAACCATTTGGTTTAACGTCTTTACTAGACTATTCATAGTATGTACCTACTTCTTTACATATGCAAGCAAGCTTCACAAGCACCGCACGCTCACTTTATTTAATCAGTTTAATCCTACCGTAATTAGGATGACGAAGGTACACAGGTTAATCTTTTCGGGTTAACGCGAATACGTAAAGCATTACCCGGTGTGGGCACAGCAGGGTGCTCGACCCGTCAACCGTTGTCATAAACCAGAGAGTCATGTGAAGTATGAGGAGCTGTGTAGACGACATGAATGTGATAATAGGTAAGATGTTAAGGACGTGACCCAATTAAATGTAATAGCTTAGATCCGTTTAATCAATGTCCATACTATCCATAATTATATAAATGCTAAAGTGTGTCTGTCTGTTACCTCTTCACACTTAAACCGCTAAACCTATTTAGATGAAATTTGTTATAGAGATAGTTTGAGTCCCGGGAAAGAACATAGGATAGTTTTTATCCCGATATTCCCACGGGATCGAAACTTACGCGGGTAAAACCGCGGGGCGCTGCTAGTTTTAAATATTTTTAAAGTGACCTGTCTGAAAGCCCAAATTGTACTGACAATTTAATATTATTTTATTTTGAGACACAAACAGTTTCAAATAAACGAGCTTGCTCTAACAAACGAATAATTAATGAAATACTGAGAACATTAACCTTCTAAGTTCCCACACTTCAGAAATTTAAGATATCTTGTTTCTACTTTTACTGTGATTACAATTATTATCAAGTTGTTTATTTCAACTTGAAAGAAAACAAACAAAATATTGTTTTGATGAAACGAGGTATTTTACAGTGGCTCGTTAAGCTGAACGACTTAAGGGTTGCATAAACAACGTTGAAGCCAAACAGGTAGATTCAGATTTTTATTCCAAATTCAATTGAATCATTACGATGAAATGCAAAGTATTCCCAAGTGATCGTTTTGTTTTATTTAATTACTGCATCAATTTTGTACTCTCGTCTTAATTTATGTTCAGTAATCTGGTATTAGGTGCATGACAAATTAGCACGTATCATTGTATGACCCTACTGTGTTGTTGATATTGACATAAATGCCGTTTATAAGTTTCCTCGCGAGTACCTACTCAATACAATGTATCCCTTTGCCTGAAGGCTTTGGTCCGAGCTCCTCCACACCAATATCGTCTTACTCTCTATTCACATTACACTACTTGCGGTCGAGGAGATGTATCGTTCCTATCTATGGTTAACAATAGGTATTACATACGAGTATTTAATGATTTCTTTTTACGTAGCTAAATAATGCATACCTACCTATGTTTAACGAAAGCCATTATGTGTGGTTCGAGGCCCATTTCATGGAATTACGTTAAATTTATAGCAGATTACCGGATCATCCTACGTTTGTATGGATTTAATTCTTTCGTTACAACAATGGAATGATAATTTGATTACATTTTGTTTCTTTTTTTTGGAATTTCGAGAATACAAGGTTTTTCGGCGCGACGCCCAAATCAAAACTAACGCCGCCATGTTGTTTTTTTTTTAAGTAATATTTTACAAAACAATTGCACAAATGTTTACCCACAACATGTTTTGGAGCAGTGGTGGCCCACCAGTGGTAACGGGTGCAACAAGCTTACGTGTTGTAAGTCATAGGTTCAATCCCACACAAGCGCTTTGCTTTTTGTAAATTATTACATCACCGCTGCTCTCAAAACGGTGAAGGAAAACATCGTGAGGAAACTGGCATGCTCTAGAACCAAAGATTCGAAGACATGTGATATCTACCAGACCGCACTGGGCCCGCGTGGTGGATTATACCCTGATCCCTCTCAACGAGAGGAGGCCTGTGTCCCAGCAGTGGGAACATTATAGGCTGGTTATGTTTACTCACAGAAACCCCCTGTCAACGTCATGCAAATCATGGGTGAACTTGACATAGATTTAAGAAAAACTGTATGTAAGTCCTTATATTTTTGAATTTTTATTATTATATTTATATTATTCGAGCACCAAAATATCCTTGTAGCAACAAAGTTGTTTACGTTTACCATCTATGAGAAAATCTTTTCAGTTGATAGTTACATGCTTGACTGATTCCATCCTACCTACATCTGCAGGAACAACTTCTTAATTAAAAAACATCAAATAACTGTAATAGGTAATTGACGACAGATTTTTTTATTTTATAATATAGGTCTAATATTATAATACTGCAGTCTGGCAGGTGGTTATGAAAATTAGATCAGAATGATTCATAAATAAGTAAAAACATTGTTTTAAAAGTCATCATGTCAACGTGAACTTGTCTCAATATAATAATGTCTCGTTGTATAATGGAAATATATATTTTCATTTCACATTGTTCTCTTATAATATATTACACAATCACGGCAGAACGTGTACCTAGATATTATCAAAAGATACAAATTTTATGCCGAGATAAATAGCTTAGACAAATGTACAGAGCTTATTTACGAACCTAAATATTGTCTTTAGAAAGAATGTTCTCGATTTCTCATATTAATATTTTGGGATTTTCCTTATTTTACCCGACTTCGGCAAAGTCAAAGGAAGGTCATGATTTACTCATAACTCCTAATCAACTCGTCGCATTTTGACGAGTCAGAGGTGTCATTGGAAGCGTCAAGAGGAACAACCTCTTACCGAATATTAAATTCATTAATTAAAGGTTAATAAATCATGTTTAGTATTAAATTAAAGTTTATCCATAATTATACGAGTTATTCCGATCTGATCCCCAGAACCTCGATCCCCTCCTGGATCGTCTTCTGTTTTAATCTTTGTCTCATCCACATTATGTAAGTTTGCTCTTTATGACAGGTAAGTACAGTCAAAAGAAATTAATTAAAAAAATAAATTTCATAATAACGAAAGCCCGATTAGGTACCTACGACAAAAACGCCAACTAAAAAGGTTATCACTTATCACAGACAGATAAATTAAAAATAACATCGTTTTTTTTCGTATTACCGGAGTCGCAAGTCTGTACTTGTATACGTCAATATTAAATATGTCATGCCTCGGTCAAGGCAAAACTAGTAGGCTATAATGCTTGTAAATAGTAGTGCAACACGTGTGTAGCAACAATTAAACACAGTGCACTGACCGCGGCTGCTTTTATATCCTGAAGAACCTTGCAAACAACTCGTAAAATAAAATGACATGGGTAGGTACCGACGCCAGCACATCAAGCTAATACAATCTGTCAAATTTCTTTAATAGATTTTCAACTTTATCGTTAAAAGCATAAATTCAAAGTTGATCGGGAAAATTTTACAGTTTCGGGTAGCTTGATGAGCTGATTCCCATCTCTACTATATGAATGATATTGTCATAATTAACGTTATACGAGTACAGTTATGTCCTACACGTGTAAATAATTAACGATTTAATGGAACAGATAAAAACAGACGTTAACGAGCAATTTATTTTTCCTGCATATCTAGTGAATACCTTAGGTACGCATTTACTTTTATTTATTGGGATAGTAACGAAACAGAATAATTTTATTATTCCAGGCGCTAATTTTCAAACAATTTCCTCTAACGCTGCAACTTTGCTGGCTCATTTAACTTTATTCAATTACTGCATGATTAAACAGAATTGACTTTACGGAGCTGAAAACCATTTTGGCTCTTCTAACTTTAACGATAAAAACGAATAGGTACTTATTATTTTAAACTATCTGCGCCCCGCGGTTTCACCCGCGTAAATGTCGACCCAGTGGGAATATCGGGATAAAAAGTAGCCTATATGTTAATCCAGGGTGTCGGCCGTTTGAGCGCGAAGAAGTAACAAACATATAAACACACACACACACATACAAACTTTCGGCTTTATAATATTAGTGTGATAAAAACGGATTATAATGATACTGTTATAGTTTTTGTTCGTTTATATTTTCAAACAAACGAATTGGCCATTTGATCATTTCTAAAGAAGGTTTCGTTAGAAATGGTTAAAAGGTTAGGTAATTTGTTTGTTTAGAGAACGTTAGGACAAGATATCTTCAGATAAGCATAAGAGAAAGGGCATGAAACAATGATTCACTAAACAAGGTCAGGTTAATGAAGTCTGACCTTATTAATTCTGTCTCGCCCGAACCTTTGTGCTGTCGTGGGAAAAAAAAAGAAAAAACATTGTTGACTCGGGAAAATACCAGTTGGCATCCTAACGACTTTTATGAAGTAGGTAGGTACCCGTATGTCGAGGAGAGAGGCAAATGTTTGACTTGCTATATTAGCAGACTGCAAGATATTATTATCTTTTATGAAATGGACGCCTCATTTTAAGCCCCCAAGCAAGCAGTTAAGCATTACATAACTAAACTAACTCTATGTAAGTAAATAGATAAACCTGTCTCGAGGGCTTTCTCAAATTACTGACGTGCTGTAACCACACCTCACTTAGCAATATTAGATAATACAAACAGTGTGTCTAATACCTAACAATAGTGCTGACAGCTGTTTGAATCAAGCAGCCTCTATGACTATAATTAGACTACGAAGGTACACTAGTTCATTTCTGGATAGTTACCCAATAATAATCGTGCCTCTCGGGACACAATAAGTCACGTAATCATCTGCTGATCAAGCAATTATTCGTTGTTGGTGGATGTGTTTCTTTTAATATTTTGACGTTCAAAAGTGCCTTTTAAGTGCCTACTTGAAATAAATGTTTTGACTATTCTTATTACGAAATTAAGATAAAGTTAAGCTTATTTATATGTTTATCGCAGCCCTTTAGGAATAAGCTTATAATCAATTCTTATGGTATTAGTAAACTCCGATTCGTTTACTGGTTGTAACCAGTAAACTATATCAAACTGTAACAGTAACTAATTAGCAAACAATGAAGCGAACCATTGACGACGAACGAATAAGAGAACGGAATTGCAAACTACGTATTCGTGGTTTCGTTCAGAGTTCGAAAGCTTTATGCAAATTTTCGAAATTCTGCGTGTATTTGCTATCGTAACCAATAAACCACATTAATGTTTTGCTGACTGACCAAAATCGACGATCGAACGTGAATACACAGATTAGTTCAGTAATGGATGCCTATACAAACATTCTAGTTCAAACAAAGCGATTACATTGATTTTGTTGAAAATTCGTTGATTCCATGTGTATTGTATGGAATAGAAACATAATATAATAATGTAGATAGGTTGGTAACTGCCGCGTTATTTGACAAAATAAATTGTCGATAGAAATATGATGTTGTTGTTAATAGTATGGTAAGTAAATGTCTAAAGTAAGTAATAAGTAGATACCCAAGTTCAGGTTACTTGCAGGACGGAGATTATAAAAATTAAGAAGTCTTATTCAAAGCCAACCGCAACAAAAACGGCTTAGCTATCTAATATTTATGCAATCCTAAATCCTACGAACGAATCACAGCTGAATAAAACAGCTTTACTTCGTGTGTGTGCACCACGGAGCTATACATATAATAAACCAATGGAGTGCTAATAATTTACCTACGATTCTACCTTGAACTAACGCTAATATATAGAAATGATTGCAGAAGCTCCTATTGATAGTTTCTGACCGCTAACTACGACGGCAACATACTTACGCAGAATTGTTTTTATTCCGGCCGCAAGCATTTCATTTGTTTATTACGCCGTGGCGCACCCACACGGTGACACCTTTGCATACACAAACGCAAATAATATTCACAAATCCTCAAATTGTGAATACGAGGGGACTCGTATTCACTCGACATGGTGATTCTAAGACTAATGTGATTGTAGCTTTTAATTAAATCTAAATTGAAATTGAATTTTTAATGTTTTCAGACAAATTATGTCTAAGTAGCTGGTAACTGTTTAATTAAATACATGTCCACAAAGTAAATGAAAGCATGGAATTGTAGTCCTTATGACTATATTTTAAGGTTACATGTTTGTGTTAATAGCAGCTGGCTTAGTGAACAGTTAACGAATTTAGTTGAAGCGCTTCCAGCGCGTCCTAATTGAGCTAAGTCTCAAGTCTCAACTGTCCAACTGCGACACGATGTCGGTACTTCCACAAAGTTGGACAGTTTACCTAGTAGTGCAGTAAAGGAACGGTTTTCTACACAATATAAATAAAGTTTGTGATTATGAGGTAGTCCGCACACAGGAAAAAATACAAAATGTAATGTCAAAAACTCAACGAGCCAAAAGTATATAATAAAAAAACAATGTTTGGGTTCAGCGGGCTATAACCTATTAGAATTTGCTTTAGTGCAACCTTCATCAGTGTATTAATACATCTGACCGATATAGACAGTAATGTAAATAACGCGAGTATTTTATTAAAAGGGAAACTAATACTTTCCCTCAAATGCCTCTCGTTCACAGGATACGCGATACCTTCATGGAAATTAGTTGGAGCAGTGTCTGCTGAGTATGGTGGGTGAGAGGGAGTTTCCAGTCGTCAACTCTTGTAGTTTTGAGACGGTGCGTTGTGTGGTGCTTCGACGCGATTTTGTTGTTATTGTTCAGAGAGTTCAAACGGTACCCGCTTTCCGAGCTTTTTTATCTTTCCAATTTGAATTAAATGAATAAATTGCGGTTTGCAAGTTGGAATCCCTTCCGCTCCACCCAGAGCGGGAGGAGTCATTTGATGATTTCCCATCCGCAAAAAAAAAAAAAAAAGTTGGAATGTTGGGACGATGACTGCGAGAGCAGAGGGTTAGCGGAAGTATTAAAAAAAGACGAATAAATGTGGCGTGTTTGCAAGAAACAAAATGGAAAGGAACGAAAGCGAGAGAAATCGGTGAAGGATACAAGTTTTTCTACTGTGGAAGTGACGGAAAAAGAAATGGCGTGGGAATAGTGTTAGATAGTAATTTGAAAGAAGGCGTGATGGAGGTAAAAAGAATTAATGATAGACTAATCGTTGTAAAAGTTATGTTAGAACATGTAATGCTGAATATAATAAGTGTGTATGCACCGCAGGTGGGATGTGATGAAAGGGTGAAAGAGAAGTTTTGGGAGGACTTTGACACAGTTTTGACGAACATTTCGGTGCATGAAGAATTGATAGTTGGAGGTGATTTTAATGGACATGTGGGAAGAATGCGAGGGGTTTATGAAAGAGTGCATGGAGGATGGGGATTTGGTAACGTAAATAACGAGGGAGAGACATTGCTTCAATCCGCTACCGCATTTGATCTGGCAGTAGCCAACACAACAAATAATTAGACCGAATGTTGTTCGTATGTGTTGTGAATATGATTCAGCTTTTCAATTCAAGTTATGCCGAGCGGACATGGAAAGGATCAATAAAATGTTAAGCTTTAAAAGTAGTTGTATGCTAAGGAGACAGTCTTAATGATGACGACAAAGTATTAAGTAAATACATAGCAAATTAAGATTCTCCGATTCTATTTAAATAACACGTACCTAATATAATTCTTTTGGACTCAAATTAGACCGTAAATCGATAAAGTTCTTGCATTCTAGTCTCAACAGAAAATATAATCTGCTACTTAGACTTGTGCAAATGAAATGGCCTACTAACGAGGCTGATGGTTGCTAAGCGAAACAACTGGGCAGAAAAAAGATACGAAAACGTTCCACATTTGCTAAAGTTTACCAGACTCGTTAGCACGAGCAAAGCGGCCAGACGCGATGGGTATTACAAACTGGGCACACGGGAAAAAAATATAACTGTTACGATATCATTTCGGCGGTAGTCTGGAATGGATATTCTGAAAACTAATTATAGTGGTCATAATCATAACGGACAGTGTAGACAGTGCACTGTCATCCGAAAAACTGACAATATACAGACACACACAATTGTCCGTGTAACATATCTATCCATACCGCCAATACGCAAACAATAAAGAAATTTTGGCATACCTGATCGTTAGAATCCTCCCGTGTTATTAATTCCTAGTTTCCTCTTTATACAATCAATTTACAGTCGTCATTTGAAAATACCTATTGTCACTGAAAAAAATTAATAGCAATAAATAAATAAAACATTAAGGTGAATGGGTAGTTGAGACCGCTAAATTCAAATTTTCTTACGTTTTTTGCAATTTGCAGGTCAGTGTCAGATTGTATCTTGATCAAAATATGATTCGCGACAATAACAGGTACATATTTAGAGAATTATAATCATTAGAATCATTAATATATCCTTCTAAGTTAGATTTCTACCACCAACCACCAATCTCTTATGGAAAAGTGTTATTATAAAATTTAAATTTCGCGATCTACCACTACCCATTCACCTTAAGACAAAATTAATCATTCTAGTGAATGTAATGACCAAAAACAAATGAAAGATAATAATAATTTGAACCTTTTAAAATCAAACACGTGCAGTTTCCGTAGTCTATCGAGCCTGTTTTGTTTTGAAGCGCAGAGTTTTACCCTCATTTCTCGTTTAAGTAAAGCTTTGTACACACTTTTAAATAAAAAGTTTTCAGTAAAGTCAGACGATGTTATTGAGTGCTGCATTCGGCTTACATTAAACGTTAAGTCACGTTCCGCGTCCGTGCAGCAGATAGAATTAAGATAATTTATACCTTTAACTAATAAGTCTTACACAGAACTTTAGTCACCCGCAGAGTTTATCAAGCTGTCAATAGGAATGGCACTTCCATTGGTTAGCCTAAAAACTCTTCTATAACTTGAGTAGATACTTACAGATATACATTTAAATTGGATTATCATTATGTAAAGAGCTCAAGTTGTATTCCCTTGTTGATATCTAATGACGACTAACCTTGTTGGTGGAAATTAAGTCGGCGTGAAACTACCTCTTTACAAAGTAGTTTTGTTTACAGGCACTTTAGTTGGCATAATGATGTCAATGTGTACATAGGTACTGTAGAGGCTTTCTGTGTAGCCCTACATTTAGTAAGACAGGCTGGTCATAATTGTATCGATGTTCCATTCGAAGATTCAAACGAACGTCAAATAATTTAATATGGTGTTTTTTGGTTGAATAGATAGGATTGATATAATTGCCTTGAAGCTGTAAAGTTCTTTTTAAAATATATTAATTCCAAGTCTACTGTCTTTTAATTATACACTTGGAACTGTGGAGGTCCGGAGTAGACCTTCACAGTACACATTGGTCCTCCCCTGAGATTAGAAAATAAGAAATAATTCGTTGAGCACTCAGAGCATATAATATTCAGTGAGTTCTGTGGTGTGGGCAAACACTGTCTTTATTTTATGGTGCCCATAAAATAAAGCCCATTGCCCAAGGGTGAACCCGTCCACTTTTATAAGAACACTAGCTCACCTGGCAAACTTCGTGCCGCCATCGAAATCATTGACTGATTTCCATTTTCGAGATTTCTCGAGATATCATCAAAAAAGCCGTTCCATACAAAATGTAGGAAAAAATGATTTAACTTATTATGACCATAATACACAAAAATAATTTCATCATAATGATAATATTAAAAACTAATTATAATTGCGAAATGTAATTTAAAACGTGTAAAAAACTGGATTGCAAGCAAAGCAACAATATTAAAAAACAACCGACTTCCAAAACACTATAAAATGAAAAATAACTTTAATTTCGGAAGTCGGTGTCTTTGGATTTGTATTTTAGTTTTTTGCCACCGACTTCCGAAATTAAAAGTTATTTTTCATTTTATAGTGTTTTTTGGAAGTCGGTTGTTTTTTTTGTAAAAAAGTATTTTATTTTTCACTTTTTAGTGGGTCAGTTTGTAATTTATCTAAGTTACAATAACCTAATGTCAACTGCTCATCACCTTTTACGAAATATTGCTTAGAACCAGGACAACTGGAGCTGATGAGAAGTCACCATCAGCTCCACATCACCATACGCATTGTAACGATCATAAATTGCTTAGCAACCATATTAAAGTAATCGAATCGCAACCCGCGAAATATTTGTCATTGAGTAGTTCCGATGGTCATCTGTGGTTTTCATCCTCACCTCCACTTTACCAAATGATGATTTCCGAGAGCAAATGCTCAAGTTACTTTAAAACTGTTTCCTTTGCCATTACAGTTCTCATCAATATAAATTAATTAATTCCAAACACAAGGTAGCTACTGTAAACTGTTGAGGAGTTCCCTTAACTGTCTTTCATCTTCATCATCAGACCCCTAATGACAGTCACAACCCATCTAGGTGTAAAGTTCACATCAATACAAATTAATCAAGCCCAACACAAGGTAACTGCTGTAAATCGTTGAGGAGTCAGCTCGACTATCTTTCGGCTTCATCATCAGATCGACTCCAGGCCTTCATTAAATTGTAGTGCTTTAAAATACTTAATGAAAAAATTACTAAACGCACTAGTCGCTCCTACGATTTTCGAATGTTCCCCTCGATTTCACTGGGATGACATCATCAAATCCTGATTTCCTTATCATGGGACCACCCTTGGCATATCTCCTTTCCAACAAAAAAAGAATAATCAAAATCAGTTCATAAACGACGAAGTTATCCGCGAACAAACATTAAAAAAATAAATATATACCTACGGTGGAATTGAGAAACCTCCTCCTTTTTTCAAGTCGGTTAAAAAAAAGGTTTAGCATACCTATATGGTGTGGCTTTTATTTAAATTCCATAGGTTAAACCCCAGAAGATAAGTAACCCGGTTACTTCATCAAGTATGAGAATAGTTTATGGGTCACAACCACAATCTTTAATAATGTAATGCATCGTTCCTTGAGCAGGGTGTAGTGACGATGCTGAATTCAGACCCTTAAAAAGGTCTTCGCAACAAAATGTAAGGTTTTCAAAATTACAATGGGGCGCACACATTAGAGCTCTCTCAAGTAGATTAAGTTCAGCTGCATATGCAGTAAGAAAAATAAGGCAGTTGACAGATATAGCCACAGCTAGGTTAGTATACTTTGCTTATTTCCACAGTATTATGTCTTATGGTGTTCTGCTGTGGGGATCGGCAGCTGACGTAGATTCAATTTTCATTTTACAGAAGAGGGCAATCCGCGCAATCTATAAAATGGGTCCTCGCGAGTCTCTTAGAAACAAATTCAAAGAAATTGATATACTAACTCTGCCTTCTCTTTATATTTTAGAAAGTATTTTGTATGTTCGCAAAAACTTAGGACTCTTCAAAATAAGAAGCGATTTCCATAATATAAATACACGTAGTAAAAATGAAATTGTGTTACCTAAATTTAGATTAACTAAAACTAGCAAGTCATTTCTTGTAAACAGCATCCGTTTTTATAACAAGTTGCCAAAGCCGGTTACAGAACTTAGCGATGGAAAGTTCAAAACCCTCATCAAACGTGTCCTTATCAAAAAAGCATATTATAAGATTAAAGACTACGTTGAAGACAAGCTAGTCTGGCAATAATTCCTTCTGCACATGTGGCTTCCCTGGCTTCTCATTAACGGCATAACTATGTAAATGTCTATTAACTGCTCTCAAATTACGATGTTTAATTTTTATTTAATTATTATTATTATTTTTACATACTTTTTGACATAATTTCTTTATTATTTGACATTATATACTTTTTGACATAATTTCTTTATTAATTGACATTGTATACAGACACTTGAAATTTTTCACCTCTTTATTAGTGGTTTTATTGAGAATCATAACACTTGGTTTTAGTAGGTTTTTATTATTATTTTTCTTTTTTTATTATCTATCCTTTTGATAGATTCTTATTTTGTAAATGTGAGGACTTTGTAGGCCTTATAGACTTTAGATCTGTAGACCATTTTCTATTTTATCAAGTACTTGGTACTTGTTGACAGGCCTGCGCTGTCCTTCCATACCTACTTACTGTAATCTGGAAACATTGTAAAAGCCAATTATTTTTAAAAGAGTAACCATGGAGTTTCTTGCCGGTTCTTCTCCATAGGAAACGACCAATTGGAACCGTGCACCTAGCTTCTGACGTTTCATAAGTGCCCATGTAGGTTTATGTGAAATAAAACATTTTGATTTTGATTTTGATTTTGAACGCTTGAAGGTAATTTATGGGGTAACCAAAAAATTTTCTAATGTTAGGAGAGTTTGCACAAGAACTGCTGACACGAGCTTCGGATTTATCACTTGTGGAGAAACTAGCTGCGGCCCGCGGTTTCACCCGCGTAAATGTCGCGGATCCCGTGGGAATATCGAGAAAAAGTAGCTTAATGCAGGTTAATGTTAATACAGGGTATCAGCTACCTCCATACAAAATTTATCAAAATTGGCCCAGCCGTTTGAGCGTGAAGAAGTAACAAACATATAAACATACACACACACCCCCACACACACACTCACAAACTTTCGCCTTTAATGTGATGTGGTGTGTTTGTGACGGATTTGGTTCGAATTTCACTCTTAATTCTAATAATACAGTCAATTTATAATGTTCTCTTAGGGAAATCGGTGCCAGTACACCTGAAAGTTTCTTCTTCTAAATTGTTTCAAGAAAACCTCGTGTAAATTTTCAACATGTTATTTTGAGGATATCCGTGTCCGAGGAGCTTTGTTGTTCAGCGCTTTGGAGTAAAAGCTTATTTACTTAAGTACATTTCGTATTAAAAATTGTAACTTGAGTTAATCAGCTCGTACCTATTGTCTGTGACGTTTAAGGTTCCTTCAATTCTCCGGTATTAACAAAAACCGGGCAAGAGCGAGTCGGACTCGCGCACCGAGGGTTCCGTAACATCCGGGCTTATGAATAAGGTTTATGTTTAGGTAATTAAATGTTTTCTTTTATTATTTTTATATTTGAGTTGATTGAATAAAATGTAAATTGCGGTTTACGATTTATGACGTATTAAAAAAAAACTACTTACTAAATCTCGTTCACACCAATTTTCGGTGGAAGTTTACATGGTATTACATCATATATTTTTTTAGTTTTATCATTCTCTTATTTTAGAAGTTACGGGGGGGTGGGGGGACACACATTTTACAACTTTGGAAGGGTCTCTCGCGCAAACTATTCAGTTTAGAAAAAAAATTTATTAGAAACCTCAATATCATTTTTGAAGACCTATCCACAGATACCCCACACGTATGGGTTTGACGAAAAAAAAAATTTTTAGTTTCAGTTCTAAGTATGGGGAACCCCAATATTTTTTTTTTTCTATTTTTGTGTAAAAATCTTAATGCGGTTCACAGAATACATCTACTTACCAAGTTTCAACAGTATAGTTCTTATAGTTTCGGAGAAAAGTGGCTGTGACATACGGACGGACAGACAGACAGACATGACGAATCTATAAGGGTTCCGTTTTTTGCCATTTGGCAACAGAACCCTAAAAAGGCTTCAACAAAAGTAACAAGTTTATTACAAGCATTTCTCCGAAGCTCCTCGGAATGTGGCGTCGTAATTGACGTTCCCTACAATTCAGAAAGATAGTTCTAGTAGTGATTGGCTACAATACTACTTTATTACAAAGAAAATTCGTAGGCATTTTTACCCTAAGGAAAATAAATGTGAATATTATCTGTACCGAGGCTGCTTACACCGTGTAGGTTTCCAGAATAAGTATTCATAAAACTACTACTAAAAGCCCAAAAGCGATAGGAATCAGAATAGTACCTACTAATATGTAGTTGATTATTCACTAAGGAGATAAAGCAGTGACTTATGTAACGGGCGAATTAAATCCAGAGCGCAACGAAAGAATAAATCCTGAGTGCAGCGAAGGATTCAAGCTTGCCAAAGTCGAAAACACTATTTTTATCTTTGAGGAGAATTATAATAACAATATTGTGATTTAATCACAATAAGAATTAAAAAATGAATTGCTTTATCAGTGAATTATGCAGCAAATGACATCTTATATTTAAATTATCTGGGGGCACGGAAGTGCCCCCACCAAGTCGAGCAATTTATTTTACTTTAACCACAATACGGTGGCTTCATTTTCAAGTTCTCGTGAACTATTACTACAATTTTTCCTGCAATACATTCAAATCCGATTCGATTGTGAAGTCAAACGGAATCGCACAAGTAAATAGTGTGCGAGGAGGTGGAATAGGACATTTTCTTTCCATTTCCATTGCAACGCGTTCCTAGTTTGTAGATACGGCTTAAGCGGGTTCAGATGAGCTATAAGAGGCTACAGATGGAGCAGATGCGGCACACGGTGAATAATGCATGTTGCTCTCTGTGACGCGCGGACGCTGGATAGACTTCAGTGTCCGGAAGTGTTACCCAGCATGGACACTGCTATTGTTTTATTCAAAAGTTTAGAGTTTTAGGAATCGGGTGTTTTGAATATCAAAACTTCTCTTTGACCAATGGAAAGTCGTATCTGCACGCATACATTCTTAATAATAATTTTCTAGGCGAGTCTGTTACAGACAGTGTAATCTATTAACGTTAAAAGTTTGGCTTAGAATATAATAATCATGCCCTTGAAATATAATATTGTGATATACAAAACCAAAAACATTGTGAAACTAACATTATCGACAATGGAGCGATATACCGCAATCTGGTGTGGAGCTTATAAGGGAACTGTCAATATATATATTTTGTAATATACACTGCCTTTGTATATTTTCACTTTATTTTTTGCCATAAAAGTCAAAGCATATATGCTATTTTATGGTATGCATGAGGTTATCTTTGTATAAAGTCACGATGTTGCAAAGTGTTGGAAAAATATGACTTAAAATTATTGCTTCAATTTATAAGGAAGGAATAGGTATTTGTAGTTGGTGACTATGTGAGTCTCAATAACAATAAGAAATATACAATTTACAGCCAGATAACTATAATAATAATAATAATAAGTAGTCATGCATGTAAAGCGAGGGGAGATTATGGAATCCGAGGGAATTCAACTCTCGGATTCCATAAGCCTCAGATCCCTCTCCTCATCCGAAAGCTATAAGTATTTGGGTATGTCGGAAGCGTTAGGCATCAACGATGCTGACATGAAGCAATCGTTGAAGGAGCGCTTCTTTTGTCGCCTGAAGAAGGTATTAATTAGTCTTCTTTCGGGCGGAAATAAGGTGCGCGCCTTCAACGGTTGGGTCATGCCGGTTTTGATGTACTCTTTCGGCATACTCAAATGGACTCAGACCGAACTCGACGCCCTGGATAGAAGAGTCCGTACACTACTGACAGCAAACCGGATGCATCACCCACGATCATCGGTGATGAGACTGTATATCCCGCGGAAGTGCGGGGGTCGAGGCTTTTTAAATGCGAAGACCCTCCACAACCGCGAGGTGTGCAGTCTCAGGGAATATTTTTTTAAAGCCGAAGTGGGTATGCACCGTGATGTGGTCGCAGTGGACAAGGGGCTCACCCCGCTCTCCATGGCTAAAGAGAACTGGCGCAAACCTGTAGTACTTTCTACTGATGACCGCAAGAGGGTATGGCAAAGCAAGGAGCTTCACGGGCGCTTCTATCGGGCTCTTCATGAGCCCGGTGTAGATTTCATAGCGTCCGTATCCTGGCTACGTTTTGGTGACCTTTTCGGGGAAACTGAAGGTTTTGTCTGTGCAATTATGGACGAAGTTATCTTAACGAATAACTACCGGAGACATATTATGAAGGACGGGACGGTTGACGTGTGTCGGGCATGCCACCGTCCGGGTGAGTCTATCAGACATATTATCTCTGGTTGTTCTCGTCTGGCTAACGGCGAGTACTTGCACAGGCATAACCAAGTGGCTAGGATTATTCACCAGCAACTTGCTTTGAAATATAAGCTTGTGGATTCTGAGGTACCGTATTACAAGTATGTGCCCGACCCAGTTCTTGAAAATGACCATGTCACGTTGTACTGGGATCGGTCTATCGTTACTGACAGGACTATTGTTGCCAATAAGCCTGATATAGTGGTGATAGATCGATTAGCGCGCCGCACAATGATTGTCGATGTTACCATTCCACATGACGGGAACCTCGTGAAAGCTGAGAGAGAAAAACAAATTAAGTATCTCGACTTAGCACACGAGGTTGTTGACATGTGGAATGTGAGCTCGGCTATCATTGTGCCGATTGTCGTATCAGCCAATGGGCTGATGGCCGAAAGCCTCGATCAACATCTATCGAGGCTCTCGTTAGGTGGTTGGATCAAGGGCCTGATTCAGAAGGCAGTACTCCTCGATACGGCTCGCATTGTGAGGAGGTTCCTGTCTCTGGAGCCCTAACCACCGGTAGCTTGGACCCTGCTCCCGACACCGGCGGATCACTATTTTTTATATTTTTAAATGTTTTTTTATAGTTATTTTTTATATTGAAATATTTAAAAATGTAATTAATGAGGAATGTAAACGAATAAACGAAATAATAATAATAAATTCTTTATTTCGGACAACATACGATCCACTGTGTTAGTAATTCCCTTATAATTAATGTTAGTTACATATTACTTACAACTAGTTTATCCGAGATCGCTTCATGTGGACGACGCACAAGTGAAGGAAAAGTACTTCACTCGTTCATCACCCCCACAAAACGTCTCAGAATAGGAGAGTAGATACTCTCTGCCACTGTCCTCAGAATACTGTTGTCACTGTCCCGCAGTCTTGCTACTAAGGACGAGATTTTTTTCCGCATGACCGCATAAAAGTCGTCCGTTCGATTTAGTGCAAACATCTCAGATGCGCTACAAAAACGGGGCAGTCCCAACAGCATTCTGAAAACATTATTATATTGAATGCGCAGGACCTCCAGCGACCTTTTGGCAAAGCTGAGCCACAGGCTTCCCGTGTACATACCCTGACAATATGCTTTAAAAAGGGTTATTTTAACCTGATTAGTACAACGGTAAAACCTGCGCGCCAACATATTGCCTCTGACCGCCAGTGCCCTGCGCTCCCTCTCTATGTCCACATTGTCTTTAAGGTCGTCGGCAAGTATGTTCCCCAGGTACTTAAAACTATGTACTCTCCTTATACTCAAGCCATTCAGAGTGAAACTTGGTTCATAGTCGAGGGCCCTACCAGCGGCCTTAAAAACCATGTATTCGCTCTTTTTTACGTTATAAACGAGTCCGTGTGTAGCTGCATAGTTCTCGCATACTCTCAACATCTCTCTAATCGATCCCGCAGTCGGGCCCAGCAGCACCATGTCGTCCGCGTAACTCATATTATTAATGGTAACACCACCCACGCGGCATCCGACCTGCATGCTGCCGAGCCCGGCCAGAAGATCGTTCGCATATAGGTTGAAGAGTCTAGGAGACGTCAGACCCCCCCGTCTCACACCGCACTCCAACCTATACGGATCAGAGAGTGTTGTTGACCATTTGACAACATTCGTTTGGTTTGCGTACCAATACTGCAGAATTCCGAGAACTCCAGCCGGTATATTCCTGTCCCCCAGCTTTCTCCAGAGCACATCATACGACACGAGGTCGAAGGCTCTGGAGAGATCCAGGAAACAGGCATACACTGTGGTTCTGCGGTCAGTGTAGTATTGGACAGTATTCTTGAGACTTAAAATAGCACTCTCCGTCGATAGTTTGGACTGAAAACCAAACTGTGCATCGTGCACATGCAGGTATTCTTTCAAGCATGAATCAAGAATACTGTCCAATATTTTGGCAATTGTAGTTGCGAGAGAGATAGGACGATAGTTCCCTTTATCAGATATGTCACCTGTTCGGTTTTTAACTATAGGCACTACTATTGTCCTCATAAGATCAGCTGGCAGATAGACATGGCTAATACACATTGTGTACAATAGAGACAGGACCCTCGGTAGATGGACACCCGCATATTTGAAATGCTCGATGCTGAGTCCGTCATGCCCGGGAGATTTACCTCCATTCATATTTCTAATTGCGTTTCTAACTTGCTCAGCTGAAACATAAATTAATGGTTACACTCCCTGACTGGCGGACCTATGATGAACGGAATATGAATGAATATGGCGGAACTATGATAATATTATCCTATTATAGTTTTGTTTAATGTCACGTAAACGAGAGATATAAATAGGCTACCTATTTTACGACCATAAATGAGATGAAAAGTTAATTAACTAACACACGCCTTCCCGCATGTAGATAAATGTTCATACTGTTGTGAACAATGTCGTTTATTCGACTTTGTTTCGTGATTATCTAATTTAGTGTATTGTATTTAGTTGCTTGTAATAAATAGTGTACCGCAGTGCGGAACACTCGAGAGGTTCTTTTGTACAAAAAATAATAGTCAAGGTACAACAAACTAGTTATTTTCTCACTATGGAAGCTGATAATGATTCACGATCGGAATGATTCAGGGTTCGCAAAAATAAAACAAAAAGCTGTTTACTCTTACAATATCAAATATGACCTACTAAATAGATTTTAATCGCTTATGATTGCTAAAACAAAAACTAAAAAATGAATGTGCCTAAAGACAGTAATTCGGTGGACCTTGATGCTTCAATACGGAGCGAGGTCAGCAGTAGAATGATACTGCTCAACGTTTTCTAACGTATTTGCATTGCGCACGTCAAGATGCAGCTAGATGTTAGAATTTTGTAAAGTTTCCAGTGTTGGTATTATTATTATTTTTATGGAGGCTTTTAGCCTTCTAACAAAGTTTATAAAAAAGCAATTTATTTAGTTAATATGTACTACTTTTAGCTAAAGCTACCTTATGTCCACTACCTTATGTCCCACCAGGTACAGTTTGTGCCGCGCCTCAGTGGCGTGAGTGTGAGCGGCTCTGAGTCGCTCGAGGCGGCTGGAGATCAAAGCGACGACGCTCGCCGGAATAGCTTTTATAACTTGAGCTACGTAAGTACGGTACACAGAAATGCTAGTTTATAAGGACTTGAGGACAAGGAGAGAAGTGCAAGGATAAATTGTGTGTTTGTATCGTGATTAATGGCCATGTTGTGGCTCATGTAGGTAGTCTTCTTCTCGATATACGTTTATGTAGTCAGGTCCATGTAGGTAGGTTTCAGAGCGGTCATAATTATAACAACATACTACTAAAATGGTGGAACATGTTTGTTTAATAATAGTGGTAGGTACCCTTAGGGAGTATACACAGTATTATGGACATAATGAAAGGCTGAGCATTTGAAACATTAAGTCACAAGCCGACGACGGGTTAAACTGACGAGTTAAAAGACTTACGAGCTACTGTACTGTGCGTTTAGTGTGAACGAGTACTTACATATTTTATAGTTGCTACGGCGTAGTAAGCCTATGCGGCCACTACGTGAGCTACGCTGTCGTAGCACAAACACGTCATAGCCAAGAGTGACATAATGTTCAAACAATAGTTTAACATAGAACTTCTTATCTGTCTTTAATTTTAATATTCTAATCGTTATAAAAATTTGTTGAAAAAACATGTTCAAACTACTAGTTTTTGAAAATTTTTCCATTAAATCGTCGCCCGGTCGAGTGCTGAGTCGTTTGAAAATTCCCAGAGCACAGATTGTTTGAAAATCCAGATAAAACTCTCAAAGTCTCAAGACATTCATTATGCAACAACAAGTTTATTTTAACAGCACTCTTTATTCGTATTACTATACTTTCCTGATTCTTGTTTGTTTCTTCAACTGTATCTTTTTAGGGTTCCGTACCCAAAGGGTAAAAACGGAACCCTATTACTAAGACTTCGCTGTCTGTCCGTCTGTCCGTCTGTCTGTCACCTGGCTGTATCTCAAGAACCGCGATAGCTAGACTGTTGAAATTTTCACAAAGTATGTATTTCTGTTGCCGCTATAACAACAAATACTAAAAACAAAATAAAATAAATATTTAAGGGGGGCTCCCATACAACAAACGCGATTTTTTTGCCCTTTTTTGCTCGATATCAAAAATGGCAACAGGTAGGCACTTGAAATATTCACAAAATACTCAGTTGTATTTTAACTTTAATAATATATAATAAAATTAAATTTATTATTATTATTAGCCTGTGATGTCCCACTGCAGGGCAAAGGCCTTCCTACTCTCTTTCCACTTCTCTCTGTTCAAAGCTGCTAAGGACCAGTTCTTGTTAAAGGAGTCCAGCTCATCCCGCCATCTCCGTCTGGGCCTGCCACGATGTCGTTTGCCATTAAGAGGGACCCATTGGGTCGTAAGTTTGGCTCATTGTTCGTCTGACATGCGGCAGATGTGTCCAGCCCAGTTCCATTTTAGCGTGGCAGCTTTCCAAGTGACATCAGTTATCTTTGTGATGGAACGGATGGTCGTGTTCCTAACTCGGTCTGTTAGTTTGATACCCAGAATACTCCGTTCCATAGCCCTCTGGCAAACTTCGAGCGTGGACCTCTGCTGATTTGTCAAAGACCATGTTTGACCACCATATGTGAGGATTAAGGGACATGGGAAGATCACCCTTCATTAGGTCTTTCATGGCCCAATAGCTCCTCCAGGCATTTTCGGTGCGTCTTGCAACTTCTTTGTTTTGCTTTGCCTGGAAAGAGACTATTTGGCCAAGATAGAGATACTCATCAACGTATTCAACCTCCCCACCCGCCACAGTGATCCTGCGATGCACGCTGTTCGTCATCAACTTGGTCTTTGACATATTCATCTGAAGCCCGACCTCTAGGCTTGCCGTGCCAAGATCGTCTAGCATCTGTGTCAACTCGGAGGCTGAAGACGAAAAGAGCACAATGTCGTCGGCGAAACGGAGATTAGATAATCTCTTATGGCCGACCATAATGCCCCTTTCCGTCCAGCCTGCTGCCAGCTTTCGGAAGACTTCCTCCAGCACAGCTGTGAATAGTTTCGGAGACAGCGGGTCGCCTTGCTTAACTCCTTTCTCTATCTGGAAGGACGGTCCTGTCATGGAACTGATCTTGATCGCTGCAGTGCTGTTCATATAAATAATTTTTAGAAGATTAATATAAGTGGTGTCTATATCTTGATTTTGCAGGGCGTTAAAAATCTAATAAATCTAATAATAATAAAATTAAAATAAATATTTAACGGGGGCTCCCATACTACAAACATGTTTTTTTTCGGCGTTTTTGCCTTGTGGTACGGAACCCTTCGTGTGCGAGTCCGACTCGCACTTGGCCAGTTTTTTACATTGTTCTCACATATAGAAGCAACAGGAATAATGTACCCAGGATTTTGTAGTATCTTGATTAAAAGAGTGTGTCCATGGAGTTTTTTGCCCGTTCTTCTCCATAGAGATCTACGTTTTGGAATGGGCAACTAGCTTCAACTTTCTGACTAACTGACAGACTAATTTTGACAATTCAAAAGTGCCTGTACAAGGTTTAACTGAAATAAATGCTTCGAGTTGAGTCTTGGAATAAAGCGTTTTCTTTGTCATCATCTGCCTAGCCCTTTCCCAACTATGTTGGGGTCGGCTTTCAGTCTAATCGAATGCAACTGAATACCAGTATTTTACATGGAGCGAAGCGTTTTCTTTGTATGAGTCTATGCAATATTCTATTTAAGGATCCCTATCAATTTTGCGGACTAAAAACAGAAAAAATAATTTTTTTTCAGCGCAAAGGACAATGCCAGATCCTGCCCCACCTTTCATTAATTTACAAGAAATGTTAATTAACCAAAATTATGCAATGGAAATAGGACCCTTAGTTACTTAACTGTTATTCTGTTAAACTTGCGGATAAAAAGTTACTGATAATAGGAATTTAAAAACCCAAGTCCTACTTCCTGTTTTTATCGCGACCATCTGCGTTACTTAGTACGCACACACGCGGAACAAAACGAGTCATTTATTAAGAAAAAATTACATCTATTAAAGTATTATGTACAGATTTTAATATGTATTTGGTTTAAATACACACAGTGAATGAAAATAATGTTTTTTTTTTATTATGAATGTATATTCTAATCACTATTTCGCATTTCAGCGTTAGTGATTAGGGGTAACGAAACGTCATTGACGCGCTGATAGTTATGTCAAAAAGTAATTCATTGACATTCGCTCTGTTCTGTTTGCATTGCTGTTTGTTGTTTACGCTCCTTAATCTATCTGTGATCATATTACTTTTATATTATCACGAAGAATTTTGCTTTTGTACACGGACTAGATCTCGCCTACTCGCCGACTTTGTGCTACTTGCTACGGATCTTGTGGATCGCCCGGAGGACACAGTGGAGGTCTGCCCGGCTTGGGACTTAAGGTACCTAACCTAAATGTAATAATTGTCCTCAGATTCAAACAGAAACCGCAAGTTCTAAAGGCATTTAAACATGTTTTTAGTTATCACTAATAAAGCAGCAATAGAATGCTACATTTAGCATGCTTGTAAACCAACTTTTATTTGGTGGGTTAAAGCTCTATAGGGTGTCTGGCATTGTCCTTTCTCAATATCCTTAAGTTATCGAGTTTTTTAAAAAATACACAAGTATTTATCACCTATCTATCCAGTAAGTCTACGAATTTAAGTTTTGATAACTACTTAATAAAAAATTCGTTTATAAGGCATTATTTAGATATTTTACTACAATTAAATTAGTAGTCGAAATAAAAATATAAAAATTGAGTTTGGTAGATAAACACCTCAAATTTTAAAATATTTAACGCTTTTTGTTATTTTCAATAAATTCTTACGCGTAGACGACGCGTTGGCGTGGTTTTGCGCATGACTTTATTGGGTTTTTTCAGCGCAGTCTACATTTTTTTACAAGTACTAATTCATTAAACTCAAAAAAAATAAATCGTACACTTACTAATATACTATATGCCTAGTATTTTGGATTTTTTCTCAGATCGTTATTTGCTACCAGTTAGCTAAGAAAGCAATCGAAAAACTTGGTGTTTCGTGATTACGTAAAAACGTGTGTTAGTTTTTAGGGTTCCGTTGCCAAATGGCAAAAAACGGAACCCTTATAGATTCGTCATGTCTGTCTGTCTGTCTGTCTGTCTGTCTGTCTGTCTGTCTGTCTGTCCGTCTGTCTGTCTGTCCGTCCGTATGTCACAGCCACTTTTCTCCGAAAGTATAAGGACTATACTGTTGAAACTTGGTAAGTAGATGTATTCTGTGAACCGCATTAAGATTTTCACACAAAAATAGAAAAAAAACAATACATTTTGGGGTTCCCCATACTTAGAACTGAAACTAAAAATTTTTTTTTCGTCAAACCCATACGTGTGAGGTATCTATGGATAGGTCTTCAAAAATGATATTGAGGTTTCTTATATCATTTTTTTCTAAACTGAATAGTTTGCGCGAGAGACACTTCCAAAGTGGTAAAATGTGTGTCCCCCCCCCCGTAACTTCTAAAATAAGAGAATGATAAAACTAAAAAAAATATATGATGTACAATACTATGTAAACTTCCACCGAAAATTGGTTTGAACGAGATCTAGTAGGTAGTTTTTTTTTAATACGTCATAAATCGTTAACCGCAATTTACCTTTTATTCAACCAACTAAAAAAATAAAAAAACATTTAATTGCATAAACATGAACCTTATGCATGAACCTGGATGTTACGGAACCCTCGGTGAGCGAGTCCGACTCGCTCTTGCCCGGTTTTTATTTTTTTTAGGTATTTATATTAAGTAGTTATCAAAACTTAATTTCATACACTTACTAGATAGATAAGTGATAAATACTTGTGCATTTTAAAAAAAACTAGATAACTTAAGGATATTGAGAAATTTGCGCTGAAAAAAACTGATTTTTCTGTTTTTTGTCCGCGAAACTGATAGGGACCCTTAAGCATGGGCTTGTTGGAATGTAGGTTAGGAACACGGTTATTTATGGTTAGGAACTTTTTAATATTTGATGCATGTTAGAAATAATCACGTAGTTTAAAATGAGTATTTCATTTATTTATATTACGTTGCTTGCTCCATCAAGACTTACAATAAACACCAAAACGCGCAGCAAGCCAACAACATGACATTTAACTAAAAAACTTCATACAAATATTACTCAATAACTGAAGGAAATAGAATTATGGAAAGCTAGGTTTGAAGATGTGACGAAAAATTGGCTTTTTATGTTGTTGTTGTTTTATGATTTCCTGCCGGCTATTTGTGCCCGACGAAAGACGGTTTCGTCGGTTATAAAAAAATCGGCGAAATCGTTTTTCGTGTTACCTGATTACTTTACCGTGTTTCCTGTTTACTTATACTGGGAGCGCGTTATGGTAGGAATTTGTTCAATAGTAGCAACATTACCTGAAACAAGAATGTTGTTGATAATCACCACACTCTCTCTGAGGTTCACAAACTTTTTACGTCAAACTTATATTATTTTAACTTATAATAAAATAGAAATGTTTTTGAAAAAAAAAAAGGAATTGCTATGAGGTGTGGATGATTCTGATGCCAAAAATATAGTTTTGTGTCCGTTTGTCGGTTTGTCCGGATTGGCGCAAAAACGGCTAAACGGATTTAGATGAAAGTTGATCACAGTGCATAAGCTGGATTAACACGTACTATTAATTCTATATTATTTCCAAGCGGGCGAAGCTGCAGACAAAAGCTATGCTAATTATTAGCTCAATACAAACCAAATAACTGGTTTCGGTATAGAAAAATAATAGTTAATTACTCAAATACTTGAACAAATAGTATCAGACAGTTAGGATTCAATATTTACACACATCTGCCTAGGCTTTTCCCAACTATGTTAGGGTTGACTTCCAGTCCAGATGACAACCAGTGTTTTACATGAAGCGACTGCCTATCTGACCTCCACAATCCAGTTAGTGGGTAACACTTGATGGTAAGACTAGTTGTCAGACTATTGATAGGTACTCTTATACCTCAATACTTATGATATACTTATTAAAGAATATTCTATTTATACCAATATTTTTTCTATCTTATATCTATAACTAGTACTTAGTAGTAGCTATGGTAGTAGTAACAATAGAGATAAAGAAAATTGGTGTTCGTTTTATTCCAACACTCAGAGATTGAGAAGAGTATGTAATAAAGGCAGTCGTCACTCTTATGAAAAAAATCCGTGTTTCTCTGAACCACGTTATATTTATCTATACAGTATTCTATCTTCATACAAACGGTCGGAACGCAAGTCATACCTACGCGCCTCGAGTTCGATTTACACTCGGTTAAGAGACAGTCTGAAATGCTCCGCAGTGATGAACGGACGCCGGACGGTGTGATGGGTTTGTAAGCAATAAACGTGCGATTTAAGACAAATATTCATTGAAATAAGTACAAGTACTTACTTAATATGGCAAAGATAGACTATATTGTGCTGTTTTTTTGTTGTTTTGATTCTCCAATAAGTTTTTTTTATTAAATCTACTAATCAAAAAGTCTGTGTGGTGCCGGACTTAAAGAATACCACCACCCCTTACTTCCCGTGGGTGTCGTAAAAGGCGACTAAGGATCGTACCGGAGAATGGGCAGCAGCGTTCTCTATGTATTCCACCATCATACCATACTGCGATCGCCAACCCGCCTGCCAAGCGTGGCGATTATGGCAAACCCTCCCAAAATTGGGGGAGGCCTATGTCCAGCAGTGGACGTCTATCGGCTGAAACGAACGAATCAAAAACATAACATGTATTTTTATTGAACTCTTAATTCACAAGCAATATCATGTTTTTAAATAAAAAATATAATATTTACCAATACAATCACAAAACTGGAAAGAAACTCAAATAAGTTGATTAAATTAAAATATTGTAGGCTATATCTATCTATCTATCCCTATCGCGTGTTTACGTACCGCGCGGCTGTAGGTAATTATTTCTAGAACAGGGCCGAGTCACAATACTGTATAGATAATTATACCGTATCTAACACAAGCTATCTGTATGTATGAGCAATTGAGCATTTTATACCTTCTGATTGATTGCTTGTCGCAACTCGAGTGTGTCCATGATTGATACACAATGTTATGTTTGGTAATACAATGAAGGCGTAGATACTTACTGTGATATTATAAGAGAAGTAATAATTCTCGTAATGCTAGTTTTTTGCAGGTGTACTTACGAATGTTAATGTAAAAAGGTAATCCTTTACTTATTGTTAGCCGTTACTTATTGTTCGTGCTGAATTTAGGTTTCCCCTTTATAATTCAACGGCTGTGTTCTCTAGAGGGGAAGAGGAAGGGGCTGTAGCAAGTGAGGATGCGAACATGACAATATACCAACGTACTCTGAGTTATTAGATCTTCGCATATCGGCTAAGTTAGCAATACCTTATATGATTTCTAAGCGAGTTTCGTCTTACCGATGTTTCTGTGAATTCAGTATTAATAGCTCGTGTTGAGAAAAGATGCTGAAAATAAATAAAATATAGCCTGATTTGTATATTCAAAGGTTTTCCCGCTCGGAGGATTCGAAGTTGTACCAATTCCTTTTGACGTTTCCTTTCATTTATTCTCTTGACGATTTTCAAGGCTCCTTTATCACAAGCATTCGAGAAAAATATCAAGACTACGGAAGAGCCGGAAAATTGTGAGGCTCACCATTATAATAGTTCTTTTATTCGACCGTAACCGAACGGTTCTGAGTAATTTATTATCCGGTAATGTATTACCTAAGTTAAGTACATTGTTAACGTTTTTCCAGTGAATTTGGTAAGCTTTTTTTTTGGGTGGGAAATTATTAAATAAATTGTCTGGCTCTAGGCGGGGCGGGAGGGCGTGACAGTAGATTTCACTGTAGCAACAGTTTATTTTACAACTCAATTTCCAGCGGTATGATCCAAGAAAGCAACAAAAACTAGAAATAAAAAAGATTTTATGTATTATTTTTTTTGTCTCCTTTACTCTTTCGCACGCTGTCTACATCTCTCTATTTATTGTCCTATCGCAGGTATGTTCGAAGAGATTTCTTATGAAATAAGCATCACCTTTGTACTTATTTTTCTGCTCTGTTTTTTTCTTGTCTGTTTATATATGTGTGTACATAAATGGTAAAATAAATAATGTAATGTAAAGTTTTATGGATAAGCTAGCAGAATTTCAACCTTTTTTTCCCTCGTATCTATTACCTAATTAAATCTTAAAGATTCACGGTACTGGTGGACTGAATAGGAATGTTAACATAATTAAACTTTTTGCGCGTAGCTGGTACTTATAGTATAAGAGAGCCGAGATACTCTTTGAAAACAGTTACAATACGTAGAAATAACAAACCATAACAGTGAGAAATATTGGTATCTCTTGGCCTATTGCTTGGAAACAATTCGCGTATCTTTTAGCGATACGCGAATAGAAATATGAAATAACTTATTTAATAAGTGCTTCCCTCTTGCTATATTTGTTCTGAAATTCCGCGTCAGTACTTTCCTGTGTCCCAGTTTGTTGAACAAATTGTAACTTGTGATAAGTAATGAGACAGTAATTGCTCAAGAGCTACGCATTTTGTACGCAAGAAGGTTTTATAAACTTTTTTATTAACTTTTATTACGTTTCGTTTCCCCGAAAGAGCTGTAGGAAACGAGCAAGGCTTAGTTGAAAGCCACATAATGCCAATATCAGAAAACATTACACGTATCGCTATTTCTCGAACACGTCTGATTTGTAGAATTAACTGTTAGACTTAGTAGTGTCGGTGAGCTCCCAGCGTGCGCCGCGTGCGAGCACTATTACATCATAGCACTTCCAAATGTAAGGAGGCGTGGGATACCGGAATACGTTACACGGGTCGTCGGGTCGTATAGCTTTGTCAGTCATATTTCCAGGTGATTTATGTGAAGGGAAATATAATAAGATCAAGTCACGTGTCAGAGTCACGTCAGTACCGGGTTTTGTTCATTTTAACATCTGTCGTTGAATATAGATTGTTACAATAAAGTAACTAGAAACCATCAAACAATGTTAACACAGTATTCATTGCAGAAAGCTTTTAGTTAAGCTGAACATGCTGTAACTCGTTAGGCTATCCACACGGATATACTAGGGTGCTATCAGCCGGTTTTCACAACTGGCTGAAAGTTGTTCTGAGGAAAAGTTTTACGTCTTGAATGAAAACTGATAAGAAAACTTCTCGGAACAACTGCAAGCCGTTAAGAGCAGTAGTTCTGTATTTTATTTGATGCAAAATAAATAAACAGGAACCACATACTTTTGAATTAACTGAGACATGAAGAAATGAAAATGCGCCTAGTGTTCCGTTAAACAAGAACCTACATGAAACGATGACGTCGTTGTGGTGGATAATATCTTTAAAAAGACTGCCAGTGGCCAATATTGCAGCTTGACTCATTGAAATGTATGCTCTAATTGTGACGAATAAAGCTCATTTTACGATAAGAGTGCTAGTAAAGTCTATTGGGACAGCTGAACAATCGATTGCTCTGATGACATCTATTGAGAGGGTAGGCTTGACACTGCCACACTATTGATGAATGTTATCGAACATCCGTCAGAGTAATGGATAGTATTTAATTTATTTATACAGTAGCTGTGTCAAGTTAGATCGTGACATTGTTATATTGTATTTTAGTGTATCCAATTTAGATTGAAACAACTGAATGGACTCTGATTTCAACAATACTTTAACGATTGGACATCCTCCATTAAATGATAGACGCTTCATGCTAAATACACTCGAGAGCAATGAATCCGGGTCACTTAAAGAATCCTAAAAATCTCGGAAACTAAAAATGCTAGGTTAATGCAATAAATTGTATTTAATAGACAATGTAATACTCCTTAAATGAAGGTATTAAAACTTCTTAGTTATTGTAAAGTTATATCATAAAAAAATCAAATTTGAAAAAGGGCCACTTTCGAAGATGGAACTACGAAATTACAGCATTTGGTTTTGCTTTTGTTTGTAATCTGTCATTTATGTGGGTACATAAACCATGTTGATAGTGCTCTATGTTCATTATTCAAGCTGAAATTATGTCGCTTACGCCAGAAGAATGCACCAGAATACTTACAATGCTGGAAACCGGCCGGAGTCAGCGCGATACAGCCAGGACTGTCGGTGTGTCGCTGTCAACAGTACAAAGAGTTCTCCGACGTTACGAAGAAACTGGTTCTAACCTACGCAGACCAGGAACGGGCAGAACCAGGTGTACCACAGCACGAGAAGACCGATACTTGGTGAACACCATGCTTCGAAATCGCTTTCTCACAGGAACTGAACTCACAAATCAGTTTCGACGCCTCGGAGGAAGTAACCCAAGTGCATGGACAGTAAGACGTCGGCTTGCTGAATCTAACTTAAAACCCCTTAGACCTGCAAACGGCCCTAAACTGGAGCGTGGGCATCGTATTTCAAGACTAAGATATGCCCAGAGCCACGTAAAATGGAGTATTGAAGATTGGTCAAAAGTTATGTTCTCCGACGAATCAAAATTTATGCTCTACAAGCACGATGGAAGACACAGAGTGTATCGAAGACCAGGGGAAAGATTCAAGCAAGCATGCATCGAAGAAAAAGTAGCCTACGGTGGTGGGTCTGTACTTGTGTGGGCCGGAATTTCTTCTGAAAGTCGCACAGAGCTGGTGATCATAGAAAACGGCTCTTTAACTAGCGTAAGATATGTGGAAGAAATCCTCAATGATCACGTTGGTCCATTTATGGTCAATTTAGGTGAGGATGCTATATTTATGCATGACAATGCCCGACCTCATACAGGTAGGATTGTGAATGACTACCTTCAAGAGATGAACATTACTCGTATGGAGTGGCCAGCGCGCAGCCCGGATATCAACCCGATCGAGCATGCTTGGGACGAGCTAGGCAGATGCGTAAAACAACGAAACCCTCCCCCAATCACGCTTCGTGAGCTCAAAATTGCTCTCACAGAGGAATGGGAGAATATTCCCCAAAATCGTATAAGGAACTTGGTGTACAGCATGCCAAACCGCGTAAACGCAGTAATGGAAGCACGAGGAGGCAATACGAAGTATTAAAATTCAAGAAAATCGTAATAAAGTTCAAAAATTTCATGTTTCCTATTTTTGTTTTAAGGAGAGATCAGCAGTTTTTTTCTTTATATAATTTTGTGTTAATAAAATGTATGGTGACTCATATTTTTTTTACTTTCATTTAAGGAGTATTACATTGTCTATTAAATACAATTTATTGCATTAACCTATCAATTTTAGTTTCCGAGATTTTTAACATTCTTTAAGTGACCCGGATTCATTGCTCTCGAGTGTAGAATGTAGGATAACCGACTTTTTGGTTAGAACTGGTTGTTATTTAACGGTTCATTATAGACCACATCGAAGTGAATGCCATAACTTCAAGAGGTGCAATAGAATCGATTATGTCCTAGTGAACTCTCCTATAAATCCTGCGTTAACAATAGGTACTATCAATTGGCACATAAAACTTTGACACTAAATCTCTTTATCAGCATCTTCGAATACTTTAATATGAATCTCTGCCATCTGACTACCTAAAATTTTGTGTTGCGACACAGTGGTTGCGATGAGAATATCTGAGATATTCCGATATATAGCCAGTTATGTTTTATTCTTATGAACTGTTAATAGATTTCTGATGTCGATTGTTATATGTTATGGCTTGGGCCTTTAGTGGGTAATATTGTTCTTGATTTATTTGTTTCTGGTTTCCTGATGGAAAAATTGTGAAGTAAAATGAGTAAATCTTATCGCATGTAAATGAGTAATTATGTAAAGTATGTTTTAACTTTCATGTATTTTTTTTCACCCTTTTAATTTCACCCTATTAATACTTATTAAGCGCTGACTTCCATCATACTTGAACATTTCACATCAACTGAATGACTTGTGTCACATGAACGTTCGACTGCTCTCTTAACCGTAACATGTAGGATGGTTTATATTAATTGCCTATTCCATGCAGTACGGCCTTCTGGGAACATGTCTATAGCGATGGAAGGATATCGCCTCTGAGCCTTTGTCAACGGCTTCTTTGTCCGTTGTCCGGCTACACAAGCTTTCCCTGCTGCTAGAAGGAATGTATTTAAGAACGTTAAACGTGCTTATAGCATCTCTTTATGCTGATAAAAATATGACGGAGAAAGTATAGTGTGTCTCGTTATGATCAGCCATATTTGAATCAGAGTGTGCTACAGTGGGCTACAGTGGGTTGTGTGTTGGATAATGCGCAATAGAAAAACGGTTTGCAGTTCAAATCAGATTATAATTTCACAAACAATTTAATCACGCTAGCAAATTACACACTAGGTAGGTACACGACACAACCAGATACGGAACGCGCGACAGTTTCTGAGCACATGTTGTTCGTACGATGTCCAATGTCCAAGAGAGCTCCACCGTTCTTCTCGCGCTGCCTTCCAGCGTCGACCCCCCACGAACTCAGGCCAGACTCTGTCAACGCCACCAGATGGCGCTAGCGTTCCGATTCCGGTTGTCAAGTCAGCTCCCGTACTAATGACGTTTCCGACACGGTCATCCTGCGATACACACGTCCTCGTGTGTTAATCTGTAAACAAACATACCCGCAAAGTATCACATAGCTCGGTCACTCCTGACCAATATGGTACAGGCAAAAACACAATGAAAATTCGAACAACTTAAAAAATTGCAGAGTTCAGTTACTCATTATTTGATTAACAAATCTCAAGATCACAAACTAAATAATCAACTAAGGTGCATGTGTCTCATACTATCAAGTAACCTCCAGTTACTCAACCATTCATTTGCGCATCCCCTCGGATCGCCAAGTCACTCACGGACTTTGTGGTTTCTCACAAAACCCCACACATAACACACACACACACACAACTTAATCTCTGCTCTGTTTCATCAACAAGACTTTTAGTTGGCTTTCCTCAAATTCGTCAGTAATACTCTGATCCCTTGGCCTGTGCCATGGCATGTGCCTTAGCCTCATGAGCGTACTTGATTCAACCAGATCCATGTAATCAAACTATAATCAATCACAGCAAAAAAAAACATCAACCATAGCCATGTACCATCGTTATCCACATTACAACAATAATCCTTTTCACTAAGAGCCATAGGCACCTGGAAACCCACACACGAGTAAACCACTCTAACGCCACGGCGCTCCGGCCGACCAGCAATCCACATTGCTCTCACACATCCAGCGCATGGATCCACATCCATCACCCTGTGACTACACACAACTTTACTACGCCCGTTAGAGAACACCTACTCGCGTGGCTCCCACTACATAGGCTTGCTCATTGCTCATCACCACTGTGATCACTATCTACTTCGACTGGTACATGACCTACTGACATCATTCTTAAACTAACGTGAGCGTATTTAAAATTGCATTGTAAATTAGATTGGGCTACACCCAACAATGTAACCATTTTTACTGTTATCTACCAGGGAAGCACTCAGTACCAGAGTCAAAACAAAATGAAAACGGCTCACCAGATTCGGTAGACAATCCACTCGTCGTCACTGCCTCCCTGGCAGAATTCGTGAAACCTCTTGCACGAAAAGCACCGTCCCTGATCAGCGAGCACTCCCACAGGAGATCCAAAGAATGCAGCGCCGCCCGACACTGCCATCCCGCCCGCACACGCCGCCGCGCGCCAACCTGTAACCACAAAAAAAACCAACAGCAGTGCATGTTCCACTCGGCCAATTCTGACCACTTACGGCTTCTAACTTTTGAAAACAGAAAGCTTTACTTCTCTTCTCATTGTTTTTACAAAAAAATACCTCTAAATTAACTAAACAAACTTTGATTAATCATAGCAAAACATTCAATGACCAGAGCCATGTAAACAAACTTTGATTATCTAGTCAAAGCGAAAATTGTTGTAATTGTATCACTAACTGTAACTGTAAGTTTAGTTTATTGTTACTAACACTGTATGGGTCTCATGGTTACTCGCAATAAATAATTTAATTTTTATTAATTACTTTTAATGAAATTCCTTACCAACTCTTTCTCTCAAAGTGACATGTTGAACAACACCCATACTCATTCAAATAATAGAAAGCTCATTAAAATATTGCAGCGCTCATGCTCTGACCTCCATCAGGTCTTCTCATCACACTTATAACTTCCATCCAGTCATAAGCATCAAACCAAACGACCTCCATCCGGCCTTCATCACCACGCTTAAGACTTCCATCCAGTCATAAGCATCAAACCAAACGACCTCCATCCGGTCTTCATCATCACACACTTAAGACTTCCATCCAGTCATAAGCATCAAACCAAACGACCTCCATCCGGTCTACATCATCACACACTTAAGACTTCCATCCAGTCATAAGCATCAAACCAAACGACCTCCATCCGGTCTTCAACACGTAACCTCCATCCGGTTACTAACACAACAGGCAACCTCTATCCGGTCACCTCCACATGTAACCTCCATCCGGTTACACACTACCCAAACGAGCCACAAGCCTACGAGCCTTTATCAAAATAAACTTAAACTAGGTCTGTTCAACATGTTACTTTATTTGTCATATCATAATATTACTTTGCCAGTAAATGTCGGGTATAAAATCTTAAGTCTTTGCTCGCTAATTGCAACGCTACATATGATTTGTTCTGTGCTGAATACACGCGTTTGACCAATACTAGTCAATGCAACAACGTTATTAAATCATTTGCCACTTAATTTGGCTGCACAACTCGCTTTTACTAACGAGCATTCAGCACCAGAATCGTAAACAAAACAATACAGCTCACCTTTATTTTCTAACGTGCCTGAGAGTAGCTGTACGACGCAAACGTCCACTCGCCGCTGCTGCTTGCAGCACGCGGTCCACCTCCACCATCTGCCTGGCTGCCACTGCTCGTGCACCGGGCCGCGGCTCATGACATGTCGCGACATGTCCAGGATTCCCTCACTTGCAGCACACGAAGGGCTTCACCGACGGCTGCAGGCTGCTTGGCTCGATTCTTCAAGTCACCCAACGTCACTGGTAGCTCCACGCCACGTCCTTGGCTCCCTTTGTGCGCCTTAATGACGGTCACACACAGCAATTTGACCTGCTTGCAGTGAATTTTCAGCAAAACACAAATCAGCTATCTTACTGTGTGCTGTTACGTTTGCACATGACGCGTCCTACCGTGTGTTCTTATTACGAAAACAAGATACGACGAACTTAAACGCCGGTTACAGACACACTTTTTTTTCTTTTTTTTTTTTTAACATGGCGGTAGGGCGCAACTGGCGCGTCACTGTGCAAAGGTATTTCTGCATACAGCCTATGCCCAAAACAACTTGTACTAGGATCGTGCATCCGTATCTGGTTTGTCTAGGTCGAACTTGGACAGATCCACACGATTATTTAATAAGCGTTCGCATGTTTGCACTTTGTTTATCAAATGTTAACGGTCACTTTAATTTTAAGCGTTCTGATTTTGCGCATGAACCAACACTAATCCCAATTCTGATGACGGAGAAAGTATAGTGTGTCTCGTTATGATCAGCCATATTTGAATCAGAGTGTGCTACAGTGGGCTACAGTGGGTTGTGTGTTGGATAATGCGCAATAGAAAAACGGTTTGCAGTTCAAATCAGATTATAATTTCACAAACAATTTAATCACGCTAGCAAATTACACACTAGGTAGGTACACGACACAACCAGATACGGAACGCGCGACAGTTTCTGAGCACATGTTGTTCGTACGATGTCCAATGTCCAAGAGAGCTCCACCGTTCTTCTCGCGCTGCCTTCCAGCGTCGACCCCCCACGAACTCAGGCCAGACTCTGTCAACGCCACCAGATGGCGCTAGCGTTCCGATTCCGGTTGTCAAGTCAGCTCCCGTACTAATGACGTTTCCGACAAATATATTTAACTGCGTACAGTCACGAGCATAAATACATTACTATGGACAGCTCGGCAATACTATTATGGAAGGCGTATATCTACAAGTGGCAGCACAAAGATGTGACTTCGAAGGAACACCAAAACTATTTGGGCAGAAACTAAACTAAACTCTCAGACAAGCGACGCCAAAATATAGAAGCATCATGGCTTTAAAAATACGTAGGTACAGTCACGAGCATAAGTATGTATACACTTGGCTTTATTCAAAGGTTCTCCATTAATTTTGAATGAAATTTTATGTTATTACGAACATAGTATTATCGAACCCATAGATTTATGTAAAGTGTCATATTTCAAGGTTGCATTCGTTATTTCACGAAAAAATCGCAATTGAAAGTTACCAAGTGTTGACATATTAGTGCTCGTGACCGTACGTGGTAAGAAATACTATAAAAGCAATTACAGTGATTTTTACCCGACTGCGTCAGAAGGAGGGTTATGTTTTTCGAGTGTATGTATGTATCTATGTATATTTCTTTGGCACGCTTTGAAGCCTAAACGGCTTGATCGATTTCAGCTTGAGAGGTGCCGTTAGATTCGTCTTAATTGTAAGAGTGACACTGGGTATATCAAAATTGAAAAAAAAATAATGTCTTCAAAAAAAATTTTTTTTTCTCTCGAAACCTGTCAAGTGGGGTATCAAAATAAAGGGTTTTAAAAGGTGATTACAAAACTATATAACTTATATGGCTAAAAGTAATTCGAAGTGACAAATCGTAAAAGACACGTACCAAGAATTAAATCGTTTGCGAAATCTTTCACATTTGTAAACTAAAAAGCTGGAAATAAAAAAAGTAATTTAAAAAATAAAAAAAACCCGACGGCGAAACTGAAAAGCTAGGCTTGTTTGTAGCTTTTCAGTTTCGCCGTCGGGTTTTTTATTTTTTAAATTACTTTTTTTTACTATTTTTTCGATATTCAATTACTGTATATTGTTAGTCATGTTACATAAGATTTGAACTTGTCTTCGCCTTTTGTTTTTACCTACTATATTGGTATGTTAATTTGCACGCTACACGGGTTTATAATTCGCTCGCTATTTAAATACGTGAAATATTTTATCTTAGTAGTAGGTATTTGAAATTCAGCACACAGATGTAGCCTTTATTTACCCGTCCTTTGGGAAGACTTGTTTCAATATAGAATTCGTTTTTAAATATTTAGAACACAATTCTCGCTAGCAGTCTGGTGGAAAAGTTCCAGCAAAATGGTATAGGATACAAAAGCCTTCTTACGGTATGTCCGAATAATATCGCTTCAGGGGAGGATTTTTCCTTTTTAAAAACGAGGTAGTTTATTGCAATGCAGACCTACAAAAATTGAAACGAAATCGTACGGAAACGGCTTTGTGGACGAGGTTAAAAGGCTTTTGACCGTTTTATATATTGATATCCTACCTAAAATGTAAAGTAATCTTCTATACATATAATAAAATTGTAGAAAAGTGGTGTCTGTACAATGGAAATATATTAAAAAAAAGTAGCAGGGGTTGTTATTATATCGATGCCGAACCCGAAAATGTAATTAAAATTTTTTTTGTCTGTTTGTCTGTTTGTCTGCTGGGTTTGTGCACGCTAATATCAGAAACGGCTTATTCGATTTAGATGCGGTTTTCACTAATATATTGTAGTAAGCTTCACTTAACATTTAGTGTTTATTTCATGTCAATCGGTTCATAAATAAAAAAGTTATGTCAATTTAAAGAATCACGGCGAACATTTGTTAAGGTATTCTATCAGAGTACGTAAACGCCTCGCGCCTGCGCGTCCGTGGCTATATATACAAGGTGTAACGGAAAGGGGGTATCAACCCCGAAGGAGGTGAATGAAGATGAAAAAAAAAATTTGGACCTCCCATAGTAATAGCACATCAATGATTTACTATTACTATGGGAGGTCCAAATTTTTTTTCATATTTCGACCTATGTTCTTTGGGGAAATTTGTTCAGTTTCATGAGCACATTCACCTCCTTCAGGGTTGATACCCCCTTTCCGTTACACCTTGTATAAAGCGCGCTGAGAGCCGCGCCGCTGCCATAATTCCGATTCAGCCTGTCCCTTGCTGCCCTCTCCCAGCGACGCCCTAAGCCGAGGTCCGTACCCCACAGGGGGTGCCCTTAGCGTGTAGTCGCTTAGTTTTTAAGTTTATATTGTGTAGTTAAGTTGTGTATTATGCCATGGCTGGAGGCCTTAATTTATTGACGCATCCACAGGAAAGCCAGGTTAAGCAGTCGACAACCCCTCAGGTTGAACTGCGAGATGACCATTTCAAAAGAAAACGCGCCGCTGCCATAAGGATTCAGTTATTCGTAGCGAACGCACGTATCCTGGAGAGTATAGGCGAATAGTTGGATTCGATTTCATTTATTTATATTCTAGGGTTTGTAGGTGTTCTTTTTCTTAATTTTCTTTAAAATTTTGTAAGTATTTGGTATAGGTTAGGCGGTTCTTTCCTTGATTATTGGGTATTTACTTATCTTAATTTTTATTTAGGGTTTTGTTAATAAATATTGTACGCATTTATTATTGGTTAGGCATTTCTTTCCCTGATTTTCGGTATACTTATCTTAATTTGTATTTAGGGTTTGTATATAAATATTATAAGTATTTGGTATAGGTTAGGCATTTCTTTTCTTGATTTTCTTTATTAAGTATAAGTTCATTAGCTTAGGTTAGTAATTATTTTTTCTAGCAATTCTTTTGTTTTATAAAGTTAGTACGTTTGTCTGTGTAGAAGAATAGCACCACCCCTTACTTCCCGTGGGTGTCGTAAAAGGCGACTAAGGGTCTCACCGGAGAATGGGCAGCAGCGTTCTCTATGCATTCCACCACCATACCATACTGCGATCGCCAACCCGCCTGCCAAGCGTGGCGATTATGGCAAACCCCCCCAAAATTGGGGCAGGCCTATGTCCAGCAGTGGACGTCTATCGGCTGAAATGATGATGTTTGGGCGAAGTCCAAACACAGAATGTATGTTGAAGTTTTATATTTCGCCAGTTTTTACTTTACAGGGAGGTAAGTACTGATACGCTATATTGGTAAGTAGACGTTCACTGCTGTTGTTTGTGGCCGACTATCGAGGCGGCGCGCGCGCTGGTGTCGCGGCGACGCGATCCCCTCTCGGTGCGGAGCGCCCCCGCGCCCGGAACTCGTTTGCGGCGCGAACATCCTCCACGGCGTTGAAGGAATCTTCAAAGACTTTCTTCCTCTTCTTCTTCTCTAGTTTTCGATTGGGCAGTAGTTTTCACGGGTTGGTTGGCAGACATTGGCAGCAGACACAGTTTGTTTACAGCTCGTCTGATGATTCCCTTGGCTACGTAGACGTCCGCCACTCTAGGTATGCCGTCTCGTCCCGGGTATAGTTTGGTAACTCTCCCCATTCTCCATTGAAGAGGCATCAGGTTGTCCTCCTTCACGACGACCAGGTCTCCTACTTGCAGGGGCGGGCAGTTCTTCTTCCATTTGCCTCGCTGTTGGAGCTCAGCCATGTACTCCCGGCGCCATTGCTCCCAGAATTGCTGTCTTATTTGTTCGATGCGTTGGTATCTAGTCGGGTTCTTGATGTTGATGGGCGGTGACGGAAGTGATACCAATGGTCGACCGATTAGAAAGTGCCCTGGAGTAAGAGGGTTTAAGTCCATGGGATGGGATGACAGTGGGGTGAGTGGACGGGAATTAAGTATAGCTTCTATTTGTGAAAAAAGTGTAGTCAACTCCTCAAAGGTAAGATAGGCATTGCCAGTTGCGCGTTTTAAAAGGTTCTTTGAGGAACGAACTCCGCTCTCCCAAATACCTCCGAAGTGAGGTGAGTAGGCCGGACTAAAAATGAATTTAATGCCTTCGTTTGCTGCGAAATCTGACACTGACTGACGACTGGATTGCAACATTTTGCCCAACTCATTATTTGCACCTACAAAATTTTTGCCATTGTCGCAATAGATCATGTTAGGTTTGCCTCGACGTGATATGAACCTGCGTAGACACATAATAAATGCCGCGGTTGAAAGGTCGCTGACTACCTCAAGATGCAAGGCTTTGACGGATAGGCAAACAAAGATGCATAAATAAGCTTTTGTGACACGGTTTCCTTTACCTTTTTTGGAAGAGATCATAAAGGGACCCGCAAAATCGATCCCGCAGGCACTGAAAGGAAAACTTTCATTGACTCTAACATCCGGTAAGTTACCCATTATAGGCTGTATTGTTTCAGCACGCATACGGGTACAGATAGTACACTGTTTACTAATAGCGCGAACCAAGTTTCTGCCTCCTAAAGGCCAGAAATTCTCACGAAAAGAGGAAAGAATAAGCTGAGGACCTGCATGAAATAGTTTGTTGTGCTCATATTGTAGCATTAATTTGGTAAGATGATGCTTTGCATCAAGTATGATAGGGTGTTTTTTGTTATAGTCAAAAGCAGATTGTTCTAACCTACCCCCTACCCTAATTAGACCGTTACTGTCAATAAACGGATTCAAAGATAATAGTCGGCTTTTGTTGGGAACTGGTTTGCTTTGCTTAAGATAGGATATGTCATTGGGGAAAGATGCTAATTGACTGAACTTTAGTAATAGTGTCAGTGAGGAATCTAATTCGGCTGTCGTTAGGGGACCGCAAAGCTTGTCTGTGTTTGGTGTGCTGTTCTTAATAAACCGTAGTACGTATGCATAAGTTCTTTTTAATTTCAGATAGTTGGAATGATCTTCAAAAGTAACTATAGGCTGCCTATTAGAATTGTTATCAACTGCCAAATTAACTTTAACTTCGGCTTCAGGTAAGTCATGAGGGTTGAGACGAGGTTGGGTAGGCCAATCAGAAATGTCTTTCTTTAAGAAGGAAGGACCCTCCCACCACAACAAACAAGAACGCAGATGCTGTGGCTCAACACCCCTTGAACCTAAATCGGCTGGATTCAAATTGGTAGGAACATGCCTCCATTGAAAGTCTTGAGTAAGCATATTTATTTTATTTACTCTATTGCGTACGAAAACTGGTAGTGTTTTGCTTTGTGATTTTAGCCAACAAAGCACCACGGTTGAATCGGTCCATAAAACCGTATCTCTGACACTGCACGGTATTGCTTCTAAAACCTTTGAACCTAGCTGACTACCAAGTAACGCCGCGCACAACTCTAATCGCGGAATCGTCAGGCTTTTTATGGGTGCTACTCTTGTTTTGGCACAAAGCAACGTGACATTAATACTGTTATCTGCATTGAAAGATAGTGCGTAACAACACGCAGCGTACCCGCTTTGAGAAGCATCGACAAAGATGTGTAAGTCTACCGGCTTTGCGGAGCAGTCACTCAACACATAGCGAGGTAAGGATAATTTTGAGATGTGGTGCAAGTTATTAATAAAATTTAACCATTGCTTTAAATACGGTTGTGGAACTGGATCATCCCAGTTCAGTTTTGCATTCCATAAGCTTTGCAAGAGCATTTTAGGTAGAATGATACAACACGACACCAAGCCTAGAGGGTCGAACAGCTTGCATGTGGTAGAAATAATTATTCTTTTAGTTACCTTTGGATTAACTTCAATACTACTAGGGAACTGAAGGCTATCTTCTTTGGGTGCCCATTTTAAACCCAACACATTACCTTCGGTATTAAAATCGAGTTGCGAGGGGTTAATATTAAAATCAAGGGGACTGTTTGAATCATAAAATATTTGTGGGCAATTCGTCTTGAACTTTCTCAACGGAAACCCAGCTGAGGCTAAGACTTTGGTTACATTTGTGTAAATAAGTTTTAATTCTTGCTTAGTGAAACTACCAGTATTTAGATCATCAATGTAGAAATGAGATCTGATAACATTGGCCACTATTTGATCTTGACATTCGAGTGCAAGCTGAAGAAGACACCTAGTACTTAAAAACGGGGCCGATGCCATGCCATAAGTGACTGTGTTTAATTGTTTTATTTTTATAGGATTATTAGAATGTTCTCGCCACAATATCAGTTGTAGATGGCGCTGCGATTCATCTAAATTGATCTGCCGATACATTTTCTCTATATCTGCAGTCAGTACAAACGGATAAATACGGAAGCGAATTAGAATCGAAAACAAATCGCTTTGTATTACTGGGCCTACAGCTTGAATGTCATTTAAAGATTTTGATGTGCTAGTTTTAGCGGACGCGTCGAAAACTACTCTCAATTTTGTAGTATCATGATTTTCTCGAACTACGCCGTGATGGGGTAAGTAACAGCCAAAAGGAGGTCTGTCGATTTCTTGTAAGTGACCTAAGTTTTCATATTCCCTCAAAAAGTCAGAATATTGTTGCTTTAAAGTAGGATTTTTATCTAATTTCTTTTCTAGCGATAAAAAACGTTTCATAGCCATTGGAAATGAACTACCTAGAGCCTTCTCAGCGGACTCTTTAAGTGGTATCATGACTGAAAATCGACCATCTGATAAGCGATGGGTATTGGTTACGAAATGCGATTCACAAAACTGTTCATCTATCGAAGTATCATTTTCTGAGGGTAGCTCTTCTACCTCCCAAAATTTTTGTATAGACTTATGGATGTCTTGAAGTGACGATTGGGTTTGCACAAAGTTGCATTGTATGTTGTTATTTTTTAATTGACCTGTGGGACCGGCTACTAGCCATCCAAAGACGCTTTCCAGTAACACAGGGTTATTTGGACCTAGTGATTTCCGTCTAGACGAGACAATGTCGAAGAAATGATCAGCGCCTAGCAACATATCCAGTTCTGCAGGTTTGTAAAATGTTGGATCGGCTAAAGTTACATTATCGGGCAGGCCTAATCTCATAACATCAGCTTCAACACTAGGTAAGTTACCAGTCACCTTCGGAATGACAAAACAATTGATATCTCTTGCGAATGAGCTAGTGCGTGATTTTATGTTCACCTGACAGCGCTCCGTTATAGGACAAACCACTCCGTTAATGCCTGACACGTTAAGTATATCTGTATTTTCAGTCGATAGGCCTAATTTCTCTTTTAGGTTGCTCGTGATGAATGATGACTGGCTGCCAGTATCTAGTAACGCGCGAGCTAGGCAAGTAGTTTTATTTTGTTTATTTATGACTTCTATTTGTGCAGTACACAGGAGGACTTGTCCGGGGGAGACAGCAGCCAAGCTAACAGGAAGGCTAGAAGACTCGCCACCCTCGGTAAGTACTTTATTTGTGTCAACTTTGTGTAATAATGTGTTATGTTTTTTCTTACAGGAACGGCAAGACCCCTTTAAACCACACTGGGCATTGGAATGTCCACTTCGCAAACAATTGGTACACAACTTATGTTTTGAAACCTCGCCTAACCTATCTTCAACACTCAACTCTTTAAACTTGTTACATTGGTGCACGAGATGAGGCTGGTCACAAAAGGGACAGGTTTTGTTTTGTGGCGTGCCCTTAGCGTTTGAGAAGGTGGCAAAAGATTTAGTGGCTTTGCCTTCTTTGTTACTATTATTACCTTGGGTAGACTTATTTTCTGAATTGCGATAGCTAGCAGTTTCCAAAACATTCGCCCTATTTTCAAGGAATTTTTTAAAATCGTCTAAAGTGGGTAGGTTAGACAATCTGCCTTTGTGCTCCTCCCACTTATTGCTCGTACTAGAATCTAGCTTTGCTGAAGCTAAGAAAATCACCAGTGGGTCCCAATTCTCAGTGCAAACGTCCAACGTATTTAAAGCATTTAAGTTCTTAGACAGCTGATCAATTAAATACCGCAAAGCCTTGAATGACTCCTTTTGTATGGAATTATGGTTTACTAAAGCGTTCAAGTGATTATTGATCAGAATATTCTTATTATTGTATCGATTGCACAATGTTTCCCACGCAAGCTCATAATTTCTCGCGACAAATTCCAACGATCTAATTACGACACTGGCACCCGACTGTAAACAATTTCTTAAATAGTGAAATTTAATGGGCGCAATCGAGTCATTGTCATGGATAAGGGTTTTAAAAGTATCTCTGAATTCCAGCCATTTTGTATGACAACCATCGAAGGTAGGTAGGTTAATAATTGGAAGCTGAACTGAATTATTATTATGACCATGACAACAACTCGAGGTTGCTCCGTTAGAGGCGCGATCTTCTTTATTTTTAGTTGAAAACAAATCGACCAACTCTTGAGCGAAAGCTATTTGTTTAAAAAACTCAGTTTCGGTTAGATCTCGCTCGGCAATCTGTTCATCCAAATTATCTGAATATTCTTCAATCTCTGTTTGTATGCCGTTAAAGTTACACATTAATTCATTTAGTTGATTTAATCTTAAAGAAATTTCTTTCATCTCCACGTTCGATACGCAAGTAATATCAGAAATGTTATATTTTTCCAGAAATTTCTTCAAAACTGTTAGCCGACTTCGAAATCCCGCACGTTTTTTAAATAACGACTTCAAATAATCCTTAACATCGGGCTTACCGGTTGAATCTATTTTTAATAGTGGAAGCGGACTTTTGTCTTTAATGGTCGTTTCCTTTTCAGTCATTTTAACGATTAAATGAGTGGGGCAAACTAAAAGGAATCACAAATAATAAAATAAAATAAAAACCAATCCAGTAGGCAATAGTCCAAACCTCACAGCCGCTGCCGAACCCAAAACCCGGGAGCAGCACACGAGAAAACCGGGGCGGTGCGTAGATGCAGGCGGAGGCGCCGAGCGCGCCAACACACCGGCTGCGCTAGGGGGCCCGCTCGCGAGAGCGCGGAGCGCAGGACACAGCGCGGATACCGGGCGCCCGCTCGAGTAAGGACGCGTAGGGTCGGCAATGCCGGTCGAAGTTCGTAGAAATTACTAGATGAAACACACAATTTTTATAGTTTTAAATGGGTTCTAGTAGGTAGGTGATTCATGAGTTGATTTTATTTAGCAAGCTTTAGCTTTTAACGTTCATAATATTAGGCAGAAAACAAAGAAAAACGTCAGCTGCAAACTGAATAGGCTAGGGAAGCAAATTCGACGAGATTTAAATGGTTCTCGGCAATAAGTCAATAACCTAAGCAGGTGTTTTCAACAAATTTATTCAAAAATAAATAGGCTGCAATATTAAAGGAAAAAATGAAGAATGAACGTGAATCAGCCGGCCGGTATTGATAAATAATAATTTAAAGGAGATTGACCAAAAGCAGTCTTGAAAAGTTGCACGTATGAAAACCAAATTAATATACAAATTATTTGCTTATTTTTTACAAGCTTTTCACTTCAGGAATTTTGTTTTCGTATCCGGATTTATGATTTCAAGATAAACAGTAAATTAACGATTGCTAAGTACTTACATTTCCGTATAGTCATAATAGACGTTTCGTTCTCTTCATTTGTACGAGTTACGTAAGTATGAGCCTTTACATACAAACATCACAAAAATGATTTTAAACTCATAAATAGCTAAATAATTAGTAATATCATAATCATAACGTAGGTACTGTATAAGTATTTCATAGTTCCGTTGTGGAAATATTTATTTTTGTGTTTCGTCTCACGCAGATGCAACTGTCAAGGCTGATGACAGACGTACCGGTAGGGATGACGATTATTCCTAACCAAGATCGATTTTTAAATATTCTATCCGAATCGCAGGAAAGAATCGGTTCAGCATTAAATTGAGTTCTGATAGATTTGTTCCCGCCATTATTCTACATCGACAGCTTTACTATAGATAATCACTTATTCGTTTTGGTGTTGCCAGCATAATTAGTCAAATGTAATAAATAATCGAATACAAAATAAATTAAATAATATTATTTATACATTAGGTAGGTAACTTATTCATTTGTGTATAGGTCTGGGATAAATTGAAGTTAATAAAATATAATCTCTATCTGACTGAAGTTGTTTTATTTTGATAATGTCACATCAACGCTGCGAGGACATAAAAAGCACGATTATTCGTTATTCACGATTATTCACGAATTTTTTTTAATTAGCAGCTGTTCTCTTATTTTGTTTTTAACTATCTGTGTTGTTTTGTACCTACATGAGTGATCTGTGGTCATTTTATAAGTTGCGAGTAGCTTAGACATAATTTTTAGGTTATCTCCGAATTTGTTTAATTACTTTAAAACTCGGATACTTGTGTGAAAATGAACACTTTTATTTAATAGTATATAAAGCGCAGTCTATAATAAATAAAGATTTATTGTGTTTCAACTTAAGACGGATTTCCATACATCGTTGGTCATGATCCTTTGAAATTATTACGAAAGCTGTCAGTTAAGCGCGAATTACCGTTTACATAATAAGTGCATTAGGAAGATACGCTGTTAGCTAGATACCTTCCTACGCTTTGATCGGTTAGCATTCACTTAGCACAGCAAATAAAAGTTGGTGGAAAATAGGTAGTAGGCAAGTAGGTATACGTAAATGTTGGAAGGAATGTAAAAGGAACGGGCTTACTTCCTTTCGGTGAATGACCTCTGGTTCTCTGCACGCCCTCGAAGTCCTGTCACGGTCGCCAATTATGTTTGGGCGAAGTCCAAACACAGAATGTATGTTGAAGTTTTATATTTCGCCAGTTTTTACTTTACAGGGAGGTAAGTACTGATACGCTATATTGGTAAGTAGTCGGCCACAAACAACAGCAGTGAACGTCTACTTACCAATATAGCGTATCAGTACTTACCTCCCTGTAAAGTAAAAACTGGCGAAATATAAAACTTCAACATACATTCTGTGTTTGGACTTCGCCCAAACAGATGATGATAATGACGTTTGGTTTACACGTTTTAACACTTATTACTTAAACTGTGATAATTTTAGACTGTATAATAATCGGTAAGTATTTATAATTTAATTGTTTACGATAGTACGTGTTTACTAAATAACTGTGTGTTAAGTAGTAAGTACTATTTTATTGTAAGAATGCCTCGAAGAAGATCCAACCTCTCCAAATGTAGCAGAAATGCTAAAAGGATGAGATTAGTTCGATCTCACAGGAATCTGAGGAAGGTCGTGAGGCAAAAGGCTCTCTGCACCAGGCTAGGTTTCGTGCTGCAGAAACTTCGACTCAGCGAGAATCTCGACTGAGTTCAAATCGTTCTCGAATGATGACAACTCGAAATAGGGAAAACGGGGAACAACGAAAGGCACGTTTATCTGTCGATCGCGAAGCTCACGCGCTATCGCGTGAGTCTGAGACTTTTGCTGTCAGGGAAACCCGCCTGAGCTCCCAGAGAGTACGGGCAACAAATGCTCGATTCCAGGAGACACAGGACGAACGGGAAATACGTCTCACTGCCGATCGTGAAGCTCATACACTATCGCGTGAGTCTGAGACTTTCACTGATAGGGAAATTCGTCTGAGTTCTCAGAGGGTTCGGACAGCAAATGTTCGGTCTCAGGAAACACAGGAAGAACGAGAAATACGTCTCACTGCCGATCGTGAAGCTCAAGCACTAGAGTCTGAAGACTTTCACTGAAATTCGCCTGAGTTCTCAGAGGGTTCGGACAGCAAATGCCCGGTCTGTAGACGGTATATGTAATTCAAAATGTGCTGCCCGAAAAGTCACTATTCCACGCGGACGAAGTCGCGGGCACAGCTAGTAGTAGAATATAAATGGGTAGGTAGACAGGTAGCTACTAGCATTCCCTTAATTAATTAATAGTCTAAAAAGTTTTTATGCAGTTTTGAAACCATACCACCATGTTTTGAACTAAAGGTAACACATATCAACTCGGAAAGGGATCGTCACTGTATCGCCTTTCGCCTCGCCGTCAAACAGGCGTCAACCTAACGTAAGCACGTAACCAAAGCGGATCAACAGAGGAGAGTGAGAGGGGCAAGGGTGGATGAAGTGACGTAAGCTCGGGTACGGAGAGACGTAAGCGCGGGAAAAACGAGCTGTAAGCGCGGGTACTGCAAGTTGGCCACGCACCGGACCGCGGTTCGTGAGCTTGCCCGAGGCGAAGCCATTACGTTACGATTCCGATTATGTGTGAGCGTGCGTTGCAGTAGGAAGTTTCATACAAAGAATACTGAATGGCTCGAGTTGATACGGTGACGATCCCTTTCCTAGTTGACAACTCGAGCCAATTTATGTGTGCTATAAGTATGACCTTTACTGACCAGCATTTCGGTATCACCATTGTTCCAATTAAGAATTTCGTGAATTAAAATTTTTACAATAACAAACAGAAATTATAGTGAGTGACTGGCTTCAAAACTACGTATTATTTTGTTTTTGTACTACTATTTTCTTTAAACAAAAATATGTGGTGGCTAGATCTTGTCCTGGAGTTTATATAAAAACGTTTTCAGTAAAAACGGATTTTCATACGTTTTGTCAAACAAATTCTTATCTTAAGAGTTAAAAGCTCATAATAAGCAGCGTGGTGCTGACATCTGTCTGATGTCATACGTCGTGTGACGTCACGCCTGTAATGTCAACTGAAATGCTCCAGTCAGCCGTTTTTTCTTTTTCACATAATGCCTCGCTTTTCGTTTAGAATACATACCTTTTTCTATCTATATTTTCTAGAAGTAACATGCTATAAGATTCTGTTGTCTAATGTTAACATTTTCGTTTAAGACCCGTGTGACAGCTAAACTTAAAAGGAGACAAAGGAAAATATATTACGAGCTAAGATTCCACCCAAGTTTATGTTTATTAGATATACGATACTAGATTTTAAAGTTTACAAGCATCTCTAGAATGTCGCAGTGATATTTATATTTTATCCTCCAAGTACCTATCTACTGTGATGAAATAATTTAAAGTTTTGAATGTAAATGATATAGTACATAATTTTGATTTCTTTCTAGACATTTGAATAGGTGTCCTTTGAAAACGAGGATGTAGCGTAGCTTTTTTCAAGTAATGCAATTAAATCCCACCCCACCAAAATTTTATACATATAAACAATAGATAATTAGGCATTTGTGTGTTGGTTTTTGGGTTGGTTGGTGTTTGGTATGCAAATACCAAAATATTTGCTGAATTAAAAAGCTCCTAAAATTTCAAAGAGCCCTGCCCTGTTAATGGTAGCAGCTGGTAGCGCTGGGGCGAAGGTGAACCGGAATATCTGCCGGTGATTAGCCGGTAATTATGTACAACGACCGGCGAACGGACCGGATTAACATAAACACGCACGTGGATGCTGAACCGTAAATATTATTTCCTAAATTTTTAATAAATATCTTAGTTTTAAAACATTATTGATTAACTCATCGAATGGCGTAATTAGAGACACAATATAAAGACAAGTGCTTTTACTTAAGACATTCAAAAGGTTAAGAGGTACAAATGTTGTTTCAATACTAAGATTGTTTTGAATATTTCAAAAGTTTTCGTAATTTCAGACTAACAAAAAGTAAAGTAAATAAAATCAACAATTTCCATCAGTATTCCAAAACATCTTCAGTATTCGATTTCATCCTCCATTGACTTGAAAAAATCCACCTATTCGCCCTGAAATGCTCTTGAATACCAATTCTGTCGAACTTTATAATCAACTTTTCTGCCTCGAACTCCCGAGATATTTAATTACACAATGCTAAGTCGAGATATTCACATTTTCCTTTTTGTTTTACAAACAGCTACATAACAACAGACGCGGAATAAATAATTGAGGAATAATTTAAGAGAAGAAAAGGGAGGGGAGGGAGACCGGTAAAACGTTAATAAGTTATTTATTTCTGTGCAGGTCTATGTGTTCTGTGCAGACCACAGGTCCATGTGGTCTCGCTTATTACAAGTTGGATTAACGTGGTGGATGTTAAACAACTGCTTAGGAGTGTTTGCTAGACTTCATTTATGTTTTTAAATGTTTGGTATTTCGTTGAGAACTCTTTTCCGTTGGGCAAAGAAAATTATTTCAACAGTTAGGTAATAGGGTGTTGGATTATTCGGTTCCCTACAAAATGGTTGAGCTGGATGGTGCTGATCCACGCGTCATGTTCGTGAACGGGTGCCGTCGGTTGAGACTGGTCATCTCTTAACTGCCAAGGCTTATTTTTAATCTTATATTTTGAATTGTTTCTTCATTTGTCTTTTTCTTTTTACATTGTTCTCACATATAGAAGCAACAAGAATAATGTACCCAGGATTTTGTAATAACTTGATTTAAAAGAGTGTCCATGGAGTTTCTTGCCCGTTCTTCTCCATAGAGATCTACGTTTTGGAATGGGCAACTAGCTTCAACTTTCTGACTAACTGACAGACTATTTAATTTTGACAATTCAAAAGTGCCTGTACAAGGTTTAATTGAAATAAATGCTTTGAGTTTGAGTTTGAGTTTGATACATGGCTTTTTTATATACTTGTGTATAGTTCATTGAAATATACACACATAAAAACATTATTTTCACATGATTATTTGGCAAGAGTGACATAAAACCCGAGCAGTGATGTGTGGAGTGAGCAGTGGTGGCCAAGTGGTAACGGCCGCGACTTACGAGTTGTAGGTCGTAGGTTCGAACCCAGACAGGCGCTTTACTTTGTGTAAATTATTTCATCACCACTGCTCTCAAAACGGTGAAGGAAAACATCGTGAGGAAACCGGCATGTCCTAGAACCAAAAATTCGAAGACATGTGACATCTGCCAATCCGCACTGGGCCCGCGTGGTGGATTACGGCCCGCTCCCTCTCACCGAGAGGAGGCCTGTGTCCCAGCAGTGGGAACATTATAGGCTGTATATGGACATAAAAAACAAGAAAAACTTTTGAAACTATAAAATTGTCATCATAAAATTACCTACTAAAACGAAGCAGGTCTCATTTGTGGTGAATACAGTTCATATTCATCCGTATTATATATCCTCACTTCCGATATTCACTGCCGGCCGCCATTTTGCTCGCCACATATACAACAACAACGCATATTGTTCGACGGTCTTTCACGATTTAAGTTATGCATTTTTTTACGGCTAACTCTATTTTACTATAGTTCCGTGTACAGGACATTAGACATTAGGAATTTTATATTAAAAACTAGCTTCTGCCCGCGACTTCGTCCGCGTGAAATTCGTACTTTCCTCGTATAATCTCGAAAATGTATGTTTATGATTTTTATAATTTATTTAGATATAAATAAGTATTCGGGCCAATTTTTTAGTTTATAGCTCAAAGGGATCAGATTTTTCAAATAAACTGTATCCCAGCTGTTTATCCCCCCAGGAGAGTAATTTTGAAAAATCGTTTGGGATGTGTTCATAACTTGACTCAAAGACCCATACCCATTTTCGAGTTAATGGAAGCAAGCAGTAGAATTTTCCACCTTCGTAGGAGTCAATTTTTGAAAAACCCTAATTCACTTTTTTTAAGTATTTTTTGTTTTAGTAGTACCGAGTTTCGAGTTAAGCCGACAGCGGGTTAAATATTTTTCTAATCCATCAACTTTGTCACCCCCCAAATCCTCTGTGAGGGATTTTTTAAACTAAAAGTGACAATGTTTATTATTTACTGGAAAGATGGACACCTATCCACGGACCAACCGCGGCAAGCGTAGCCTGCGTAACCTGATCGATCGATCTGTGCGGATGTTATTATTGATTATTTTTTGTCAAAAGTATTCTGAGTTTCGAGTAAATCGGACCGCGCGATAAATTCTTCCACACAAACTTTAACACCCCAACACAAGGAGTGTTGGGGTGTTTTGATAAACGAATAATGATAAACTTTATTACTTGCTTAGGCAAGTATTCTTGCCAAGTTTATTAACCAAATGAATAAGATTTTTCTTATAAACTGTATCCCCGTTTTTCACCACCACAGGGGTGGAATTTCGTAAAATTGTTTGGGATGTGTTCATTACTCGACTCAAAGATTGTTTATAGGTACCAATTTTCGAGTTAATCAAGCCACGCAGTAAAGTCTTCCCCTATATAATTAACTTTTTACCCCGTCAGGGGTAAATTTTCGAAAAACGATGATACACGGTATTCTTTATTTTTGGTCTTAAGTATAAATACTGAGTTTCGAGTTAATGAGACCACGCGTTCAAATTCTTCCATACAAACTTTGACACCTCCCAATCCTTCCCTTCCTCCCATTCCCCCCTTCAGGGGGTAGTTTAAAAAAAAAAGCCAAACTTCATAATTTATTTAGATAAGTATTCGTGCCAAGTTTCATGGTTATTAACTCAAGGAATAAGATTTTTCATACAAACAAAATCCCCTCTTTCCACCCCTTAAATGTTAAATTTCCGAAAACCCCTTCTTAGTGGATATCTACTCTACACAAAGAACGCACCCTCCAAAATTAATTTCTCTACCCAGCGGTACCGACCAACGTTTTAGGCTGTGCGTTGATATATAATCAGTCAGTCAGGACAAAATTTCATCCCCCTTTTCACCCCCTTAATGGATGAAATTCTAACAACACCGTTGTGTTAGCTTCCAATCATAAGCCTAGATAATAAATTTAGTGATTTTTACGTCGAAAATTAATGATTTTCTATACACAACTTCATCCCCCTTTTTAACCCTTCGGGGGTGGAATTATCAAAAACGCTGAGACACATATAAATTAATTTTCAATTGTCAGCCTAAATACAAAATTAGAAGATCCTAACTTCAAAACTGTCGGACTTTCATATAAACTTCCATCCCCTATTTTAACCCTTTAGGGGTTGAATTCCCAAAAATCCTTTCTTAGTGGATACTTACTCTTCACAAAGAACACACCTTCTAAGTTTCAAGTCTCTAGGTCCAGCGGTTTGGGCTGTGCGTTGATATATCAGTCAGTCAGTCAATCAGTCAGTCAGGACTTTGAATTTTATATATATAGATTCTTTCAGCTTAAGTTTATAAGATAGATACGCATACGCAGTGCGCAGTTACTCGTGAGGTATTATGGCACATTACTTACTGGCATTTATTGCTATATTTCTAAAGCTGAGTATTTGCTCCGGAGGATCATCGGTGAGAAAATGTAACACAAACTTGAGGAACCGGTCTTGTTGTAGTCATTTTCCATTGATTCTTGTCACATTTTCAGTTAACGTTTTCTTTAAATTGTTTTTTTTTATAGACGTAAGATTGCTTTAGCTAGTGCAAACCCGTGATAACATCAGTGCACTTTTTAAAATTACAATTACAATTTATTCAAACACTGCATCAGTATGCATAACTTTTAACAACACAAACATCATCCGTATTCAGTGAAGAGTTGTGCTAAAATATTTCCTTAAATAAGTATTTTTGTGTTGCCTCAGGGATTACAATATGGTAAAACGAGCTTACAGAGTTTGTAGAGTAGATGTTGCACGAGATTTAGGTTACCTAATGGTAAATAGACATTACATTAAATGAATATGTCGGAGACTTGAGAAGGTTATAATAGCGAAGAGAGACGTACCTACTAGTCTACACCCTGCAATCTACGTCATTTTACACACATTATTTTCTTCAATACGTACCATAAAGTATATCCTGACTAATCGCTATCTGATCAATTGTTTTTCGGTTAAGTGCCAGCAATTCATCAAGCTGTCGCCTTTAATCTCCTCGCTCCGTCTTATTGTGATACCGTAAAAAGCGACAATGGTAGGATTATGCTGGCGGTGTGCTCGGACAACGCTCTATTATTTTAGTCTTTATTTAAATCAAGTCGGTTCACGCTCACGTATCAGAATTATTCTTTAACAGCAAAGTTAAATGTGCCCGAAATTAAAACCAAGAATAAAATAAACTTCATAGCCGTGTTAAAATACAATTAATTATCAACTTTTATCCAATTAGTCATTAGCATATTTAGTACGAATCGACAATGCGTGACAATTAGAAGGAACTTTATGATGTTTTTCTGAAAAGAAAATGTTATTAATTTATGTTTTTGTTCCACAAAAGGTTTGTAAACGTCATCTAGTTACGTCATGGTGTCAATTTCAAGAAAAATCTAATATGTACGATTAGCAATTTTGGTTGAGTAAAATAGCTAATCATATATTTGATTTGATTTGTGTACTAAACAGGGGTGTTTAGTACACAAATACCACCATGACCATGACCATGGACCATGCACGTATTTAAACAATAAATTGCCAAACTAAAGGAAGCCGCTGGTACAGTCTGTGATAGCAATTAACTGACCCCCTTAAAAATTAAACGAATTTGAACCTTCTGCTTGTTAACAGTAAGCTTGTCGAACTAGAACAACTGGTCGTCTATGATTAATAAAATAGTTATTCGAATTTGAACTTTAACACGCAGTGTCAAGGTAGGTATGATCTTGAATATTGTTTTAACTTGTAATATAATTGCTAATTTCAACGACGTTCACTATGTTCGTGTGGTCTAGTAGCAGCTGTAGTAAGCTGACGAGAACGAGGTTGTGAGTTCGAAACCAATATATTATTGTCTGTTACGCGTTCTGTTTTACAATATTTTTTTAAGTCATAAATAATAAATTATAAATTTAGCTACAAAAAAAAGCTGGACAGAAATAAAAAACGATAATGATGGTAAAAACGATTTTATTTTATAAATAAAATTATTATAAGAATAACGTAAATGATATAGGTAACATTTACCTGCTTACTACTAACGTTGTAACATACTTCACAGAGTTTAATGTAGTGAATCAACATGTTAGAATATTTAGAAATATAGGTATTTCTCTTTATTTCATAACAATAACATCACCACATTAAATATCATTTAACTGAATAAAATAGCATTATGTGTTAATGTTTTACCTATTTCAATTTGTTTTGTAAGTAGTTATTTTTAGTTATAAATAAGGTTTTGACAAAAACTAGGTATGCGAAATACTTCGTTAAAAATTATAACAATAGTTAATTTAACACACACACTGACACGTTAGTATTGTTTGTGGCCAACACTGGTCACTGAAGTCATTCAGTGGTGCTTTTAATAGCGAAGTGGAGCACCATTTTTTCTACTACTTGTTGCAAGCGGTTCCGCATACCGCGCACCATATTCCAACAACAGTCACTTCCTCTCATGAAATCCCATGTTGATGTCACAAGTTGGGCCATATTTTCCAGGACGATTCTTTTGAATATTCCCTGTCTCTTCAATACGTCTTAGCCACAATCTGACTGTATTTCTCTGAAACAACACAATAAGCATAATTTTAGTAACGAAGTAAGCATAATTTTTCGAATAAGTTTAGATAAACCACATTAGACCTTTACATGATCTCATAATGAAACACAGTTAATTTTCCATTATTCATTCACAAGTTTTTAAGCCAACTAACAAATTAAGGAATAGCTATAAGTATAAATGAAGCATAAAAAAGAATACACTTACCGCTATATTAAGTTTCCTAGCAATCGCTTTAACACCAACATTCTCCTCATGCAAATAGATTATTTTGTATTTTAAATAATCACAACTGAGACATGACGATTAAACTGTATCAAAACTGATAATTAATAAAAAGGAAAAAGGCGTGGATTTTCGCAATTTGTAAGGCAAGGTAAAAATGTTCGCGCGTATTCACTGCTATTTGTGCATAGAATGTCTTGTTCAATTTATTCTTCTACCCCATATTCTTAATATCATCTCAATAGCAGTTTTTGTTGAATACGCATAATGACGTCTAACTACCCACTTATTGAAAAAGATGAAAATTTTATTAATTTAATTGATGTGCTTGTTCTTTACAATAATGCAAGAAATACTTAACGAACAATTTATATACTTATTGAAAACAAAATTAAACATTGAGACAGGACTTGAACTTGCATCTTCCACGTCTCAGCCTTACACACGAACCACGACACCAGATTAACTTGGGTAAGACAGATGAAATAAGGTATCAGTAGCAATGACACAAATTATCAGAACATTAACCTAACCTTTAAGTCTTGCTGCATAAAAATGAAAATTGCGTAACAAATACCCATATACATAGTAAATGACCTAACACCAACATCTTAAAGCTCAAGTTTGCGTATCAAAATTATTTATTGTTTCTGTTCATCGAGTAGTGTTAGTCTGATAAACTCATACATATTGAATAACCTTTAATGTTATGAGCAGAGGGTGCAAAATCGAGTAATTTTTAGGGGGGTCAGTTAATTGCTATCACCGACTGTACAACTAGCGGCTCCCTCTTGAATAAATTTGAGACACTTCGAGGCAATGAAAATCAATCTCGCGTTTTGAATTATTGTTGTGACTCCTTCAGCGGACAAAGTGCTGACATGTTAATATCTAACAGATGAAGATTTATAAACGGATTAAGGGCTGATTTTTCATTCGATAGATATTATTTATTCGTGGAATAAAATTGACGTCTGACAGTTTTTGTATGGAATAACTGTCAAAAATTCAAAATTATTCCTCCGATTAAATAATCTGGCGTTGGAAAAATCAGCCCTTAGATAGTTTATTTTTGTTTATTAGATGAACTAATCTAAACGAACAGCCTTAGTCTAGTTCACGAGGAAAAGCCTCCATTATCATTTGCACACATAACGTTATGTTCACTCAAGGAAAAGGCTCCATTACATAGTTGGTATAGTTAGTTAAGTGCATCGTACAGACACGTGCAGACGGGCGACCAAGGTATATTAGTTTAAGACCCCTAACTAACTCTGTAAATATGAACAGTCTAATTACTACAACAGACACGGTATTTATATTGAGGTTCCGCTCCACAATGGAAGATCATAATAAAATGAGAGAAAGTTCGATTTCGACCTACAATGTTATGAATGTAAGGTAAGTTTATTCTAGAATATTGAACGGAAAAGGTTTTATTAATTCAAGATAAAGCGCTTGCCTTTTCTCTTTTAGCCAATTCTTTTTCTGAGAGGCTTCTTCAAAATCTATATTTGGAAGAAGCCTCTCAGAAAAAGAATTGCCCTTTTTTTTTACACTCGTTGCTTTTACTTGACTTGGAAAAATCTGATGCGGTTAATGTTGCATTCACTGTCGTCTTTAACGTTTCTTTTGGTTAGTTCAGTGACTTTTTATAAAGGGCTAAATTCCCAAGCGGTAGCTTGACCTGCCGTCAACCATATTGCGTAAAAGTTTTGGGAAACCTCAACGGCCACTTTATTTTTATCGCTTCTGCATGGTAATAAAGCGTCTCTGGGTATTAAAATGTTTTAGTATCATAAAACCGTCCCTACATTTTGTCCTGTGGCCATAAACGAGCTGAGAAAATTATCCAGTCCGCCTGAAAAAATGAGAGCAGTAAACTCACCGGTCCTACATCAAGAAAACATTATTTTAGTACTTTAGCATAATACCTACGCAATTACTTTGATTTACCTGTTTTGATTTGTCCTCTGCAGATACATGAGTCTTTATTAGAGGATTAGTAATTTCACAAAGTGACGTCTGTCACCGAAACCAAGAGTTAATTAAAACATTGACATTATGAAATCGCAATAACTCTGCTCTTTTTTGAATCTATCAAAACAATCAGCAAGTAGAAGCTTTAAGACTTTTCTATTATCTACTTTCAAATTAACTTCTCAACAATTACGTAGAGTAAAAGATTATTAAATTTCTTATTGGATTTAAATTGGTTTGGGAGTTCTGTGTTATATGATATTTTCTAAAGTCTAACATATAAATTTACCCTTGCCGGCTTTTCTCTATTAAGAAATTAATGTCATTAGACAAATCGATTTTGTCTGCAACTTATAAAACCGATACGGCTCAGAAATTGTGAAAATGTTTGCTTAAGTTTTGCTAAAATCATATCGTCTAGAGGAATAAAAGGGACCGCTGTGTTTGCCGAGTTGGGAGTAGTATCCAGTGTTGGGTTTTAGATTTGGATTCTGAATAGTACGTACTACTTACACTACAAATTAATCCGGAAAGTAATGAAATGTAATAGGAATAAAAAGAGGGTATTTTCTTTTTAACTATTCTATTATGAGAAAACTTTAAGCAAAACGAGGGGAAAAACAAAACCTTTCGGGGCATTCCGGCGTGATGTTACAAAACTAGAAAAGACAAGCTTTTATTAATGTAGGCGAACCTAATAATATGCCTCTTTATTTCTACCAATGCCTCTTCACTTCTCGTGCTCTAAAAGTTCGTCTTTATGTTGTGCGTAGACGAATTAAAGTCGCTTTGTCTCTAGTGCATAAAGTTTTTTTTTCTAAGACACAGATAATCAGGCATAACAGCCACACGCACAACAAAACTAAAACGTCGCAGATTGAAGTCATTTGCTTTAATTTATATCATTTCCGTATTTTCTATCGTTAATTTAATAAAACCAGATAAAATAGTTGTCATTTATTATTTAAAAACGCAAAGAAACGTTTTTATGACTAGCCAGTATGAAGTACCCAAGTCGAATGACACATTTTGGAAATAAAAAAAATAATACTTTTCATCTTTCGTGGCGGGAATTAGCTATTCTCTTCTTCAATTTTGAAATATTTTTGAACTGTGAAACTGTTATATTCTTTATGCCTGTTTCATTTTCTCGCAATTGAAGTGAAAAGCAGAGTGTATAGCTCTTCAATAAACGAGCCATTTTACCCCTCGTCTTAACTATCCACCCTCGCCTGCGGCTCGTGTGGATATAAACATCTCGGGGTAAAATGGCTTCTTTTATGCACTAGTTGTACAATCTACTTATACACTTTCTTCAATACTAACCAGTAATATAATCACATTGTCTCGTGCGGAAATTTTTGTATGTTTCCACTATTCAATCTGTTAATCACACAGTGGTGATCTGTCTGGAAAATTACACTATAAATAAAGCGCGATTTTGGCTTCCATGACGAAAGTACATGTCATGTCGCCGGTCCACCCACTGTGGCACAATTGGGTGATAGATGGAAAAATGATAAACGGGTTAAAATATAGTAAAAAGATTAAGAGCATCATTTCATCATCAAGCTAAACCCTACAAATAAAACTGCTACCATTGCTATTCTTAACTCAACTATCACGGATCACTTTATGATTTTCCTAAAAATTTCTAACCTATCAAATAATTATGAAAGGGTAAAACTTAAAACAACGATTAACATAGACAAAGCACTCGAATGTCTACAGGAAAGTAGGCTTGAAGACCTACTTAATCTAAATGACCCTAACTTGCTTACTGACCGCTTAGTGACAATACTGCAAACATGTCTTGCTGCCAACACTCTGACATCAGTAATTCCTCAGAAATGCAGATTAATTAAACCATGGATGACCATTGGTTTACTTCGTTGCATCCGCAACCGTAACAACATGCAGAAAAAGCTTAAGCTAGACCCGTTCAACGATATATTAAAAATAACCTATAGAAGATACCGAAATTATTGTACTGGCATTATTAACAAGCAGAAGCGCAAATATGATCGAGACCAATTAACTAAGGTACAGAAAAATCCAAAAAAACTTTGGGATAAAATTAACACCATTACTCAACGGAAGCCAATCAAAACGCCTAACGTTGACCTATTAGATCATAAGGCCACCCCTCAGGAGGCTGCAGACACGGTAAATAGGTACTTTTCTAATATAGGCAAAATTCTTGCTGATGAAATCCTTCAAAACACCACTGGAGCTGTAAATGCAAATCCTGATACAAAGCACAATTTGCCAACCTCCTCGTTTGTACTATTAGACACAGATCATTGCGAGGTTCACGGCGTATTAATGAGTCTGAAGTCTGACAGCGCCCCTGGTTGGGACGGAATACCAGTGAGCTTCTTGAAGGCTGCACACAAACTCATCGTCCCAGTTATTACCCACCTTACAAATATATGCTTTGAGCAATCAACTTTCCCGACGGCTCTAAAACTTGCGCTAATAACCCCCGTGCACAAGAGTGGCGACAGGAGAGATCCGTCGAACTACAGGCCTATTTCAGTTTTACCATCCTTGTCGAAAATTTTAGAAAGGCTAATTAATTCACGATTGCTAAGTTACCTCAATAAGACCAATCAATTATCACCTTCACAATTTGGCTTTCGGCAGGGAAGGTCTACTGAAGACGCGGTGCTGGCACTTACCTCCACTGTTACCGGTAAGGTGGACAGTGGAGTCAAGTGTCTTGTTGTCTTCCTGGACCTGAAAAAGGCGTTCGACACAGTCTCTGTCCCCCTTCTTCTGGACCGACTAGAATCTAGTGGTATAAGAGGTCCACCTCTAACTCTCCTCGCAGATTATTTAAGAGGTCGCAAACAAAAAGTTAAAATTGGTAAAGTCACTAGTTCTGAAGAAGCAGTTACCTACGGTGTGGGCCAAGGAACGGTTACTGGCCCGACATTATTCCTCCTTTACATAAACAGCCTTTGCAATTTAAAAATACAAGATGGCCAAACTTTCTCTTATGCCGATGACACCGCCATAGTGTTTAGTGGTACAACTTGGAGCAATGTCTGTAAATCCACTGAGGACGGTCTGAGAAAGGTTGCTACTTGGCTCGACCTTAATCTCCTAACCCTAAACACTTCTAAAACAAACTTTATCTGTTTCTCCAAGTACGATACCTCCCAACTACCAGCAGATTTCACTATTAAAATTCACAAATGCCACAACCCTGATCACTCTATATGCTCATGCGACAAAATTGAAAAAGTTAAAGCTACAAAATATCTGGGCGTAATGATTGATCAGCGCCTGACCTGGCATTTTCACACAGAATTGTTAATGAAGAGAGTTAGAAAACTTATCTGGACATTTAAAACACTACGATATGTCACTTCCAAACGCCTTCTGCTTCAAATATACACATCGTTAGCACAGTCGGTTCTTTCCTATTGTCTCCCGGTATGGGGAGGAGCAACAAAAATTAAATTCCTAGAGCTAGAGAGAGCTCAGAGGTCACTACTTAAAGTCATGCTCTTCAAACCCTTCAGATACCCGACAGAAAGGCTTTATAAAATATCTGATCTCCTGACAGTCAGAAAGATGTACGTACTTCACATCATTCTAAAGCAACACAAATCCCTCGCTTTTGACCCCTCGAAGCTGAAAAGCAGAAGAAAGGATAAGGTTGCCCCGGTAATCACGTCTAAATCAGCATTTGCAAAAAGACAGTACGCAAGTCAGTCATCTCGCTTATATAATCTGCTCAACAAAGAGCTAGGTATTTATCCCAGAACACGTCGCGAATGCAAAAGTATTTTGACGAAATGGCTAAAACCGAAATCGTACGACGAAGTTGAAAGTTTAATACAAACATTAAACAACGGTTAGTGGAAGATGTTGTCATACAACATCTTCCGATCCCAAGACAAGTCGCAGGGCTAACTCATAAACACAAACCCAAAACTTCAATCTCTTATCCCACTTACTCCTCATAGAACAATCACTTTCAAAATCCTTTCAACACCTACAGCACCAATCCTCTCACCCCACTCACACGCGCATATCCTCACATGCAACATAGCCTCTTCACACATTAATAACACACACGCACACTCACACATGCAAGCACACACACACACGAACATACACACACACGAACATATACACACTCTAGTGCGCACACTTAAATTACTTAAATTACCAAATTTTTCACTTGTTTCCCTTTTGTATAGTTTAGACTCCTCCTTTAGAATGGAGGATTTTGTCTTCTTATTCATAACTAATTACTTTTTTCAATAGCTTGCATAAGACACTGTATGTAGTGGAAGGGCGGAATGTCCTAACACAAGCATTTATTTTGCTTAAAAGGTCATTCCTAAAAGTAAAAATGAAAATATTGTAAGTTACTGAAATAAACATTTTTTTTTTTTTTTTTTTTATTATCATCTTCTTAAGTCTTAAGTTCTCTGTATTTCGAGGGTGTTCGTAGCTGAAACGAGTGAATACTTAATGCTTTTTTGTACTGCAAAGTCACCAAAACAAGATAAAGATAGGTAGGTAGGGACAAACTATATATTTTGTAAGTTTACATACAAAGAAGACAATTTGATTTGTCTTTTTAACGCCTTTAATTGTCTTTTTTTTAGGGTCTTGTAATGAAGTATTAATGCCATCATGATTCCAGTGCGAAAAGGGGATAGTGCTATCGGTCATGTATAGCTGTGACTCTCTCTTACACTGGAATCATGATAGCATTACACCGTCGTAATACGGCACCTGTTTGAAGTTCTAGGCAATACGTCTATATGTATTTTGGACTTAAGAATACAAGACTCTATTCTGAATTTCAAACCACGCATTTTATTACAAGAGTGTAGGTAATTATGTAATTTCATTCAATACGCTTGGCTACTGAATACAGTAAAACATCAAATGCTATCAAATACCAGGGGCAAGTCTACTTATTAACCAACGCTGAAATGGTCTCTCCATTTTGTCAAATAAGTATTTGTCAGATTTGATTTGAAATATTCACAATTGCGAGACCATTGCAACGTTTGTAACACCCTAAGTATTACAAACGTCTAGATTCCCAGCAGGATTGTCCGAAAGGGTTACGGCTGGCCCGGAAAATAAAGGGCTAAGGAAGGAACACGGGTAGATTTTAGGAGTCTGACACTCCCTTCCGCTCCACGCAGAGCGGGAGTAGTCATTTGATGATTTCCCATCCGCAAAAAAAAGGCTGTAGATTCGAAATGCTTTTGCTATGCTAGGACTCTTAAGCTATGTTTATCGAAGTTATTCGTTAATGAAACATCTAGACTTCATTTAATTTTGAATGAAGAAATGAAAGAAGCAGCAGAACAACAACAGACTACATACTAAATAACGTGGGCAGAGCAAGTAAAACAGTTTACAATAGAGCTACACAGACGTTGTATTGTTTCACGAGCTACGAGATGTATAATCTCACGCATAGCGTTTTTTTCTTTTTATGCAGTACTTCTAATTATTTATTATTGTGTCGGTTCTTTGTTACCTTTATTGTACGCGTAGGATAACAAATCATCACGTACCTGAAACAATGAAACTGTTTATTAAGAAAAATGCCAATACATCTGTAAAAGTTATGATGATCACTCTGTTTATCTGTATGAGATGTAAACAAACATAAAGAAAAGAATGAAAGAAAATACATTTAATTAGCACAGACTAGAAGACACACAATACACCAAATAGTCAGATAATAGTCATACATCAGATAAAAACAAAAAGAAATATAAAAATAAAAAGTGCAAAGTCCGATACTAGCAGGAAAGTGTGCCTCACGACAACTAGTGCCTGACTGGACCTGAATACATTTTATTTTATTTTATTTTATTTATTTGGGACAAAAAACAGTTATACATTACAGCATTTACAAATAGTAGTTTTAGTACAGTCGAAAAAACGTATAACCCACACCATTGTCCACGGCGTGACAACTGAGTATGATAACGAACGCATGTTAAATGAGAGAACAAAAAAAAGAATAACAAAAAGAGTACATAGGTATTTAGAAGAAAAACACTATATACCGACGAATCGAAGGAAGCGGATGACAAGAACATCCGTCTTATGGGCGACTTGCAAGAAATTGTGAAACCATTCTTTTAAATTTAGATTGCGACAGCGCAAAAATATCAAAATCAATTAATTGTGAGTTATAGGTTTCTAAAAGTCGGCGGAGAGGGGCTCGCACCCCGGCCTTCGTTCTACATCGCACAGTGTAGAATAGTCGAGTTGCGCGCACCTCCCGCCGAATAACAGTTCTAGGTACTACGTAACACAATCTATTCGAGAGCTCGGTACAATTAAATTTGTTATTACATATACCGTGCAGCATCACAACCATGATCAGTGAACGTCTGGAATCCAAGCTCAATAACTTATAATGCTTTAGCAAATCTGCATAGGGAATCCTAGTACGGAAGCACTTGTAGTGCGTGGCACGGAGAAATTTTTTCTGAACCATTTCTATTGCTTGCTTATATTTATCATAATACGGGCACCAGATGGGTACCGCGTATTCCAACTGTGAACGGACTAGTGTTTTGTATAAGAAGAGAAAAGTGGAAGGCTTTTTAAAATCTTTACAAGACCGCATGACTAAACCATACATCTGAAAGGCTTTGTTAATTATGTTATCTATATGGGTGTCTAAATGCAATTTGTAATCAAGCAGTACGCCAAGATCACGCAAACATTCAGATTTTTTCAATAGTGTGTCGTTTAAGGTGTATGGGAAGTTAATAGTATTTTTGTTAGTGTAGTGTTAGTAAAAGATATGAAGTGACATTTTGGAAGACTAAGATGAAGTTTATTGACCAGACAGTATTATGAAAGCCTGCATAAATCCTCTTGTAGTAGCAAACAATCCTGAGAGTTCGCACAAGCCTTATAGATTTTAATGTCATCGGCGTACATTAGGAATTTAGAGTTGACTATGCAGGATTTTATGTCGTTAATGAACAAGATAAAAAGCAATGGGCCTAAGACAGATCCTTGAGGCACACCTGATTCGACGACGACATAATCAGACTCGAATCCATTGATAACCACTTTTTGAGTCCTATGAAATATATAGGAAGCAAACCATCTGAGTAAGTTGCCCTTTATGCCATTGAAAGCGATCTTATCAAGAAGCAATTTGTGGTCCACCTTGTCGAAAGCCTTCCGAAAATCAGTGTACACAGCATCAACCTGCGAGCGCATGTCCATGTTTTCAAATAAAAATTGTGTAAAAATGATTAAGTTTGTGTTAGTGGATTTGGATTTAACGAAGCCATGTTGTTCGGGTATAATAAGGTGATTTAACTGTGGAAATAAGTGGTTGTGCACTAGACCCTCAAAAAGCTTAGACAAGGTGGACAAGATAGATATGGGTCGATAATTCTCAACGTTTCCTTTGTCACCGCTTTTGTGAATGGGCGTGATGAAAGCCCTCTTCCAAACACAAGGAAAAATCCCTTCCCTGAGACATTTATTAAATAATATGTGTAACGGGACACAGATGGATTGCGCAGTGTTCTTAAAGAAAGAAGGGGGCAGGCCATCCGGGCCAGCTCCTTTAGCTAAGTCTAATGAGGTAAGTGCCTTGAGTATGACACTCTTTTCGAGGTAAATATCCGGAATGCATACAGAATTCTCGTCAAGGGTTTCTGGGGGTGTCCAGGTGTTAGGATCAAAAGTTGAGGGCTCGTATACCGAGTTGAAGAAGTCAGAAAATAGTGAACATATCTCGGCGGGGCAGTTAGATGATTTATTTTTGTATTGCATGTTAGCTGGGATTCCGGAACTTTTATTTCGGCTAGAGATGTACGACCAGAAGTGCTTGACATTAAGAGGTATGCTTTCTTCAACTGTTTGCATGTACTTATTGTAACATTGTTCACAAAGTAGTTTGAAACGTTTACGCTGAATAGAGAACTTTTCATAATCAGATAAGTTACGCAGTTTTTTCCATCTTATCCACGCTCGTTATTTATTTTTGAAAGTTTTAATTAAGGAAGCGCTGAACCAAACGGGAAAGGTAGTTGATTTTTGACGTGACAGTGGAACATATAGTCTGACAATTCCATATATATAGTCATAAAAAGTATCTACGGCAAGTTCACTGGAGAGATTAAGAAACAGTTCGTCCCAGTTCAACTTGTTCAGTTCTACATTAATTTCTAGGTAATTAGCTTTAAAGAAATTGAATTTTATTATAGAATGGCGCTTCATGGGTGTGAATGGTGTCTCCAAAGAGGTTAAAACGGAAAATGGAGGGTGATGACTGTCAGGCTGCAGCAGTGAAATGTCGGACTGTATCTGACATTCAGTATTGCTAATGAATAAGTCCAAAACACGACCCAAATTATTTTTAATTGTATTGTATTGAGAAGCATTCGTAATAGCCATTAAATTCAATAAAGATCGACCCACGTTATTATGTGACTGAGTACTCACATGACTAGTACTGCCCGACCAGTCGATTTCGGGCAGATTGTAATCACCGGCTATATAAAATGATTCAACACAGGTATCCGTAATAGTATTTTCCAATGTAGACAGATGTGACAAGTAAACATCGTCCTGTGTGCGTGGTGGTATATAGACAGCGCTAATGACATGGTGAGTGTTGGAGCGCGACGCGGGCACTTGGATCATAACGTGCTCGATGCCAGTCGGAGAGGGACACGTTAATATCTTAACAGGCCGAAGCCCGCGCAACACGGCTATCAGAACACCCCCGCCCTCGCGCTTGTTTGTAGCAATGCGGTCACGATCGTCTCTAAAAACTAAGTAGCGGTCATCAATGAATTCTTTGTCCATTATATTAGGTGTTAGCCAGGTCTCGGATAATATGATCACGTCAAACGACAAGGAAAGAATGTTGGTGTAAAGTGTGTGCAATTTAGTGCGGTTCCCTCTGCAGTTCTGATAAAAGAATGATAAATCATTATTTATATTTTTATTACTAAGCATTGTGTGTAATTAGGTAAAAAAAAGGAGTAAACAAAAAAAAATACATAAAGTGAAACATATATTTTTAGATTCAGGTATATATAAAAACTTGGATTCTGTTCGTAGTGGGTAGCGGTATAAAGTTGTGTTACATACGAGTACATGGTTATGAGTAATAACAACAGCTAATGAGCAAGTTTTAAATAACAAGTTCTTTAGACAAATTACTGATACATGCAGCATACGAGTATAGTCAAGGGCACTATCGTTTACGTACTTATAAGAACGACAAGCGCGAGAAACATTACAAGACATTGATTTAAGACAGATTATAACAATTAGGACACACTGAAGGCATGCGATATGAGTTTTAGATATTTTTTTACAATAAATGTGTGCAAGCGTTTGTTTATGATCGATATCTATATAAACATAAAAATAAAACAAGCTATTAATTCTGAAGATTACACTGCGCAATCTTGTTGACATCGTTTTGACAGCGTACAGCAAAAGTTTTAGAGCTATCGGTAGCTTTAACAAGTACAGTAGCGTTTCTAATCCAGACGTACTTAACGTTATGTTTCCTGGCCATCTCACGACAAGTACGAAATAAGTTTTTGTTATTGAGCGTGAGATGCTCGTTAATATACATTTTACAAGGGGTACCTTTTTTTTTTTTTTTTTTTTTTTTTTTTTTTTTTTTTTTTTTTTTTTAACGTGGAGAAATGCTCATGCATTCTGCACTACCACGGGGAGATAGTGCAGTTATGTGGGACTCTAACCCACTAAAACTCCACGGTGTCCTCCTCTGCCGCTTACGGCGGGAACACGGGCACGCGTTAGCACTCATCATCACAAGGGGTACCTGACATACCGATTAGGTCGGACGTAACATTTTTAGACAAACGAAAGGCACTTAAGACATTATCGCGAAGGATGCGTGAGGCTAATTTAACGATTATATTCTTAGGTTTGTTACTTTCCTGTGTACGTGCATGGGGGACTCGGTGAATGGCTAGTACATCTTGACGGGGTATTGAGCACTTGATGGTAGCACCGATCTTTTCGACGAGCCCAAGGAGGTCTTCATCGCGTTTCTCAGGCAGGTTGCAGATCTCAATGTTATTGAGTCGGGCTTGCTGTTCCAGGGACTCAATTTTTTGTTCCAGTTCAGATAGCTTGACATTCATGTCGTTATCCGATGAACGAGACGACAGCTGCAGATCTTCGACTTTTCTCTCGAGATTGGTTACGCAATTCTTGTAGGCCTGGTTTTCCTTCTTCAAGTCATCCATCTGCTGTCTCATCTCCTCAAACTTGCTGTTCATGAAGTCCACTGAATCCCGGATCTCCTGGTTAATGGTCTGTATTGAGGAATTTTGTGTTTTCAGGACCTTAATCTCAACAACAAGTGTTTCCAGCGCCGAAGTTTGATGCTCCACCAATTTCTGCACATGTTCCTCTTGTTCCTGCTTCCAGGATTTAAGCATGGCTTTTATCTCCAGATTGTGCTCCACAAGCATCTTATTGGGTGAGAAGTCACAACGAGGTCGTTTTATTATCTCGTTTCGTCACATTATTATCTTACTGACAATCATCATCAAACCAACACTCAGTATGGTATGATTTAATATAGGTAGGCCTAGTACATATAAATTGTTTGAATTCTTAATTATTGTAATCATTAATGGTAATCATTAAAATTACAGTAGATAATGTGGAGAGCCGGTCAAATGTTCTGATAATACTTATTCTTTTATATTTTCTGTTCACGGGTAAGAATTATTGAAGACCTATTATGTGGTTATTCAAGCGGCCAACTTAAATATTTTTAGGTCTTAAAAGTTAATATTACTGACGCCATAATAATTTACGACCGATGAAGAAATTTTTTATTTACCTACATTAATTTTACAAAAACTCGGTTCATCTATCAGTGCCCGTTGTGGTGCATCTCTCACAGCGTTCTCCATTTATATCCATTCCTCGGCGTCGTCTGCTGGTAAAGCGAACATTCATATTCAACCCGCGTGTGTAGGTATACAATATGTGTATCACCGTTTTTTGGAGAGAATCTTCTGTTTGTATTTGTTTCCTAGTTTGTATCCGATATTTTCTGTGAGACAGTATATAAGGTTTGTATTTTTGGGGTATATTGGTGGATAGCTTTTGCCCGCAGCACCGCCCGTGTGGAGGTCGGAAATTATCCGACGGAAGCATATTACCGGTATAAAAAGTATCCTGTGTTAATTCGGTTATAACTATCTGTGTGCCAAATTACATGATCCTATTAAAATCATTAATACTAATGATTGAAATACTATCGTGAATTCATGCAAGCCTAGTACTTTTTGTTAGAATACTTTTCAGAAAGTCAGGTCATATTTCAATCATGATTCGAAAGACACGTATCGCCATCTAGCGTCCTAAAGCAATTGTGACCGTCCAAAGTTACTTATTGTTCATTTCCTCGGGAAAAGTATTTATTTTCGGGATAAAAGCTACCTTATGTCCTTTTCTATACCCCTTACAACGTACATCCAAAATTTCATGATGATCGGTTCACTGGATTAAGCGTGAAAAGGTGACAAACAAACTTACTTTCGCATTTATAATATTAAGTTAGGATTTCAGACCGTTTTTAACCGACTTCAAAAAAAGGAGGAGGTTTCTCAATTCGACCGTATATAATTTTTTTTTTTTTTTTATGTGTGTTCGCGGATAACTTCGTCGTTTATGAACCGATTTTGATTATTCTTTTTTTGTTGGAAAGGATATATACCAAGGGTAGTCCCATGATAAGGAAACCAGGATCTGATGATGGTATCCCAGTGAAATCGAGGGGAACTTTCGAAAATCGTAGGAGCGACTAGTGCGTTTGTTAATTTTTTCATTAAGTATTTTAAAGCACTACAATTTGATGAAGGCCTGGAGTCGATCTGATGATGGAGCCGAAAGACAGTCGAGGGGACTCCTCAACGATTTACAGCAGTTACCTTGTGTTTGGGCTTGATTAATTTGTATTGATGTGAACTTTACACCTAGATGGGTTGGGACTATCATTAGGGGTCTGATGATAAAGACGAAGGACAGTTAAGGGAATTCCTCAACAGTTTACAGTAGCTACCTTGTGTATGTTCATCGATTACTCGAAGACGGCTGGACCGATTCCAAAAGTTCTTTTTTTATTTGAAAGGGTATACTCTCGAGGTGGTCCCATTATCATCAAGTTGGAATCTGATGAGAGGATTCCATGGAAATTGAGGGAAACCCTCAAATTTTATAGGCAAAGCTACAGCAATTTGGATATTTTTTAAAGTAACTTGAGCAAATGCTCTCGGAAATCATCACTTGGTAAAGTGGAGCTGATGATGAAGATCACAGATGGCCATCGGAACTACTCACTGACAAATATTTCACGGGTTGCGATTCGATTACTTTAATATGGTTGCTAAGCAATTTATGCTCGTCACAATGCGTATTGCGAGTGATTGTTGAGGATCTCCTGGTTCTTACCGGGAGAACTCCTCAACAATTAACGTCCCAGCATCGGGAAATGCAAAATTTTGTAAAAGGTGATGAACAGTTGGCATTAGGCTATTGTAACTTAGATAAATTACAAACTGACCCACTAAAAAGTGAAAAATAAAAACATTTTTACAAAAAAAAAACAACCGACTTCCAAAAAAAACACTACAAATTGAAAAATAACTTTAATTTCGGAAGTCGGTGTCAATAAACGAAAACGCGGAACCGAAGACACCGACTTCCGAAATTAAAGTTATTTTTCAATTTGTAGTGTTTTTTTTGGAAGTCGGTTGTTTTTTTTTTGTAAAAATGTTTTTTGTTATTATGCTACTCGTTTAACTACGGAAGGTATTATATACGGTACTTTATAAAATTGCGTGTTTTTTTAATGCTGCCACTAACTATATCTACCATATCGTTTTCGTAGATCTCATTTGATCCTCATTGATTACCTATTGAGTCTCCTTCTTGAGGTATCCCACTAAACGCGAATCATTTTTCACGCGGACGCTGTGTGGCGCCCCTTTCAATTAGTGCGCAGTGATTTATGGAGTTTTATATAGGTAGGAATATCGTTTGTTTACGTAAGAACTTGTGATGTATTTGGGTGGGTAGCAGTGTTATAATCATAGTATACAATTTATTATGCTATTTTGTTAGTTTTAATTAAAATCAAAACAATTTATTTCCCTCAGAGGACCAAAATCTTTTTAGAAGAAAACTTTTTACAAGGTATCAAAGTTACGCATTTGCAGTTCTAGTAGTTATGATCCGTCCTCAAATAAAGTATTAATATTTTTATGTGCTTGCATAAATTTGTTGCTGCTCTTGCCAACATAATAATAATTATGGCACTCTAATAAATAACGAACCAAACGGAAAAATATTAGATTTCCGTATTGCAGCAAATTCTGTTTCCAGTTTCAGTCGAGTCAAATAATGTGGTTGTAGATGTAATTTTGTGCTGCAAGCTCCGCAGAATGTGGACGATATAATTTATTTTCCATCATGAAATGTTGATCGTCAATACTTCTTGCAGAAAAGTTACGGAATAACAATAAAAATCTAAATATTCAATTATCGATTTCATCTCATCTGCATGTTTGTTGTTACTATTGAGGTCGCAAACGCTCGTTACATAAACAACATTGACGTTGATACAATAAAATTTTGTAGTAAGACGCGGCGTAGCGGCTCGTAGCACGTCGTAGCGGCTCATAGCACGTCGTAGCGGTTCGTAGCACGCGGTCTTCGTGTGCATACAAATCGATTACAATATTATGAGCTTCCTCTGCATATTAAATGAATTGCTTTAATCGGAGCGATTGCGGACGTTATCAATCTATCGTTTATTTGCTTTATATTATCCTGATACAAACAAATTATTTTAACATTCTCTGCAAATGAAATAATAAAAAATTGTAAAATTGTAAATCTCGTTCCATCTTACATCAGCATTAAATGAGGCACGCAAACTCACTAGAGACTTCCAACGTTGAAATTATAATATAACTAAATTAACCACTATATTACGTTTTGTGTGCCACATGAAAGACTCATCATCCAGCTACTATATCATATTACTAGAGGTGTGTTGATCAAATCACACAAAATTGAAATGTGGTTCACTTTTCTGTTATGTACTATAATTTGATTAGGGAGGGTTGGGTATGATATTTGTTTATCTAGTACTAGATTCACTAACAGCGTTTATCCACTGCAACCGTCGCGGGGCGTCAACGAGAAACGAGATTATTCGAATGTTGACGAACTTGCGGTGGACACGGCCATTGTAAATGTGTGTACAGATACTTCGGCGATGTCATCTTGTTATATTTGACGTCCCGTGGATGTCCTATTAATGTGGCGGTGGACAAACTGCCTGACACTGGCTAAGCGTCGATACCCTGCAGTCTAATAACTTTGCTTTTAGTTGACTTAAGGCTAAGTGCAGACTATGACGAGACTATTATAAAAGATATTAATATTGTCGAGATAATAATTTGCGATAGGAAAATGTCCCATGTCTTGTGTTAAATAAATAAATTATTTTCTCATTCATCTGGTGAGAGGTCAACTTTTCTGTTTCTCTTGAAACTTTGGACTGCATTGCTTGTCATGTTTATCTCTCTAGTTATTTATGACTAGCTGACCCGCGCCCACTTCGTTGGGCGGTAAACATTTTAACTTGTGATGAAATTATGAGTGTGGTTCGGTTAGTACTGAGTGCTATGATGTATTTCCTGACTGCCAAAAGGAGGGTTTTGTTTTTATTGCATATTTTTATTGTTTTATTATTATATATGTATGTATGTATTTGCATGCCCCTTTGGCTATATTACCGGGTTTCAAATGAATAAATGAAATGATTATGATTGAATAAATTATGTTAAATTTAATTATTCAAAACTTCTCTGTATACTATATTAGATGTAATGCTATTATTTGGTACCAAAATATATTGTCTTTCAGGAGTTCCAACCCGAGATAAGCCAACATATAACTGCCAATGGGAAAAACACTGCTTTCTCAGGTCAATGCCCACCAGAGAGAATGTTTGACCCTGGGACTTATGGATGTTCTCGCGCTTTGGCTAGCGAGCCGCTGCGAGCGCTCAGCGCTAGACTCCCTATACCTTGTTGCTGAGACATGCTGCCTTAAATCAGAAAGACGCTGCGCACGTTCAGCGCTAGATTCCCGAGCACGGGCCTGCGATGTTCTCGCGCTTTGGCTAGAGAGCCGCTGCGAGCGCTCAGCGCTAGACTCCCTATCCCTTGTTGCAGAGACATGCTGCCTTAAATCAGAAAGACGCTGCGCACGTTCAGCGCTAGATTCCCGAGCACGGGCCTGCGATGTTCTCGCGCTTTGGCTAGCGAGCCGCTGCGAGCGCTCAGCGCTAGACTCCCTATCCCTTGTTGCAGAGACATGCTGCCTTAAATCAGAAAGACGCTGCGCACGTTCAGCGCTAGATTCCCGAGCACGAACCTGCGATGTTCTCCAGCTTTGGTTATCAAGCCGCTGTGAACGCTCGGAGCTATATTCCCCAACGCGTGCTTGCGAAATATTTTCTCTATTCCTCGAGAGGCGCTGATGATTTTCAAAGGCAGACTCTTCCGTACGGCGTACTCGAGCTGCTCTTGTCTGGGATGTCTGACGGGAAAATTGTGATTTCCTTTTAGGCATGACAAACAATCGCTGAAACTGTCCGATATCCCAAAAACAGAAATAGCTGGCACAGCTTCGAACTCGAAGAATGAGAACGAAGTAGTGTTTGTGTTTTAAGAAACCGAGCAACCAAACAAATTTTAAGACCAGCAACCAAAACAATTTTAAAGACCAACGACATCCAACCAACCGCGTACAACACACCTACCTAACGACGAAAGTTAAACAACGCCATCTATGGGTAAATGGATAAAACGTCCGTACAAAGCTTGTTCTAATGCGGTTCGTGAATGGACGGCGGCATTTTGTGATTTAGTAATATTATATTATCTTCGAAACTATTTAACCAATTGGCATACTGTTTTGGGCAAATCGTATCTCTATGATGTTCTTGTGCTTAAAATAATATTTTTTTCGATAAGCTTTAATATTTTGTTGTTTAAAAAATCGTCCAAAGGTAAGTACGTCGAAAACTACTTTTTTTAACACATAAAGCTACTATATCTGCTAAAATATAAAAGATAGAAATATGGTGTCGCGGACTTTTTTGTAGAACTATTCAAAGCGGACCAGGTTGCCATACATTGTTTTCAATTATATACAACTGTTAAGGCAGCGCATGCAAATAACTCTGTTGTGAGAGCTATTTTTTTCCGCCTGGCTAGACAAAAATTGAGATAGTTCGGCTAATATGCATGATATCTTTATAATTTATAGCCTATAGCACTCACGAATAACGTAGCTTTCTACCAGTGAAATAATTTTTAAAATTGGTTCATTACTTCCGGAGATTACCCCCTACATACAAACTTACAAACTTACAAACTTACAAACAATGTTACCTCTTTATAATATTAGTATAGAAGTATAGATTTTACAACTCTCAGCGCAACTTTATGTGTATTGTTATAGGAAATTATTTATTTACAAGGCATCAAATCTGTCTATTTCATAAAAAGTTTGGTACCTAAATAGTAACGTAATAGCGTAATAATGTAAAAAATAGTAATAACGACGCAGAAGTGTGACCGATCCTGTCAAGGTTACATACACGGAACGTGCAATAAATATTCCGCTTTATCAATATAGCTTGATATAACATAAATACATATTCAGTATGAGGATTGAACTGAGTTAAATATACTGTAAATATAATATAAATTCGATTTGGTTCTGAATATCACTCGTATGACGAGTCAACATATTTCATCCCGAAATGTGTCCGGAACGCTTGTATTTCCAATCAACTACAGATATCTAGTAGAATGATCGACCGGACACACTCCATCCACGAATGTTTTATGTCGTCCGCCTGTCCACACACTCCGCAGTAGAGAGCAAGTGCATTTATAATATCGAAACGGAAACTATTGGTCGGAATGTGTCTATTGATGTTTTCGAAGGAAGATAACGATCCTAACGAAGTAATAAGATTCTTATAATATTCTTATGTTTGCAGCAATATAGAAGAGTTCGTGTAAGTATAGCTAAGAACTGTCTTAATAACATAGCTACACTTATTCTCTAATTTTATATTTGAAACTGTTACACTTTCGCAATGGTACAAGATCAGTACCTAGCTAAAAGTATAAATTCGTTTTGCGGTCATATCCCCGGGGAAACGTTGTGACCGAATATAAATAACCTACCCCCTTCTTACGAAAATGGTCTCTCCAAAAGGGTCGTTGTGGATGTAGAACGGAGTCACTCGTGGATCATTCTTTTTCTCAAAAAGGCCTTTTTGAGTTCAAGCTATTGTGAAGCTGAGTCCTATGAGTAAGAATTTGACATCTCGAAATATGCAAATGTAACTTCTTACTTCGTTAAAATTTGTACGAATCTTTGACTTATTATTTTAGCTTTTACGTTGTTGTTGGTTCAAATGTGTTCCATATAGACAAACACACATTCAGCAATCAAGACTGTTAGGGTTATGGTTTGAATGCGAAAAATAACCATGTGAGAGTGAGGTGATAATACAGAGTGCGGTGGAAAGTATTATTTCCATTCCATAGGGGTGAATATTTCTTCACACGAAAGCGTAGAATAGAAAATCACTTGAACTTCCCAATATTCGAATTGTGGTAGTCACAAACGCAGATAACTAAGCCGATTTAGACTGAATTCTTTACAAACAAAACTTTTGCCTTTATTATACCAACTCTGAAATCGCGAAAAAAAAATCAGCTGTTCCCTACATTTTGACGAGTTATACGAACATAACGAACATAAAATGTAGGGAACAGCTGATTTTTTTTTCGCGATTTCAGAGTTGGTCCCATAGTGAAAGTTGTTCAGTCCAATGGTCTAAAGCACCTCTTAAAGTTTGTAAGGTTAATTTTTTTACATCTTATATACCTTTTTTTTTTTTTTTTTTTTTTTTTTGAGGATGGGAAATCATCAAATGACTCCTCCCGCTCTGGGTGGAGCGGAAGGGAGTGTCAGACTCTTACTGACTAAAACCCACCCGTGTTCCTTCCTTAGCCCTTTATGTTCCGGGCCAGCGGTAACCCTTTCGGACAATCCCGCTGACCCGGCAGGCTACGGCCCTAAGGGGCCCCTCCTCGATGCTGACATCTCTTTGAGGCGCGCGTGGAACACGTACGCGCCGTCCGGCACGGGCCTGGTCCTGGTCGGGCGGTGAGCTACCCATTACTCTCCGCCCGCAGGCCCGCGCCTACGGTGGCCGGGAGTCGTCACGCGGCTCCCGACGCCCGGAGCGTCTCCCGCGGCGGCTGGGACGGGAGGCTCTCTCCCTGAGCCGTTCCGCCACCTCCTTCGCTAGCATGACTGCTTCGCAGAAGGAGGTGACTGCCTCCCACTCCCTCTCGCCCCGGACCATGGCTTGCACCAGGGCCGGACGCGAGAGGTCGCCGTCGCTGCCAATCGTCTCTACGAGGACACGGCGGTGCTCCGCCCAAGCGGGGCAGACCTCCACCGTGTGCTCCACCGTGTCCTCTGGGCGATCCTGGCAATGGTGACACCCGGGCGTTTCCTCCCGCCTGATGATGTGCAGGAACCTCCCGAAACATCCGTGTCCGGTGAGGACCTGCGTCAGGCGGTAGGTGAGGGCGCCGTGGCGCCTCTCTAGCCACTCCTCAAAGAGGGGTCTTATCGCCGCTATCGCGGCGTGCCCTGCGCTGGGTTGCGACAGTCGCTCTTTCCATGCCGCCATGAGATCGCGCCGGAGATCCGTCCGCTCCGCAGCGATTTGCCGCGGAAGCGGATCTTCCCCCCGACATCTTATATACCTGTTTTTTACATTTCTATGGATTCTACAGGTGGGATAAGACCTACATGAATTAATAATATTTGAATTTGATATTGAATTCAATAGCATTCAAATATTATTAATTCATGTAGATTCACCCTAAATTCACACTAAATTAATAACTATTAATTTAGGGTGAATTTTTCCAATAAAAGTGAACGCGTCAGCACATCTAAGCTGCGTTCGAGAGCTGTCAATGTCAATATTTCACAACATGTTGATGTTATTGACAGTTTTTGAACGCGGTTCACATTTCTAATTACACATCTTTGTAGATGACAATGATGTGTAATTAGAATTTTTTTGTTTCATTAATGAGATATTGTTTTCTATTGTAAGCCGAGTAATTCAATATTGATACCGTCTAGCTGGATACCAGACCTACATACGATAATTAGTAAAAATAAAAGATGTATTATTTATAATTATCATTATAGTTCGCTAATGGTCCTTTGTAAAGCTCAATGGATTAACAATATGTCTTGGAGTGTATTTTAGTACCTAAGTTTTCACAGTATAGTAGTTAGTCGATATGTAATGAAGGTCTGAATGTAAGTTCGAACGACTTTTCTGAACTGAACTTGAATGAGTTTCAGTCAGCATACGTTCCACATGTAATGTGTTGAATGTACTTCTCTACTGAGTTACTAACTTATAGAAACTTTGTCCCGATAATGTCATTCGACTTCAGTAGTAATAAGTCTTGAGAATTTATTAAGAAATACGCTATCGATGTTAAATAGTTTCTGACTTTATTGTTGATGAGAAAACTAAGTTAACTTATATATAATATTGAAAAAATATCATGGCTTGTAACATAAATCAATTATGTCATATCAAATGTATTTGTATTTAAACAAATGTATTTTACTGTGTAATAAATAGTAAAATAAATAAATCAGATTACCTAATAATAATAAGAACGCATAGTGCCTGAACTTTCCCTACAGCAGTAAATACAAGTAGATCTATTAGACCTATCTCTATAACGACGTGTGTTTAATACAACAATGACGTTTTATTTCAAAGTGTCAAACAATAACAAACGTATTTGTATCGCAGTACCCTCGTCATTCACGTCCCTCGGCGATGAGCTGACGAATATGGCGATAGTCTTGGGACCTGTCAGTATTATTACATAAATATAATATAACTCGGCAGACCGCGGCTACTGATATAAGCGGCAGACCACGTAGGAGATGGCGGAACGAGCTGGATAGGTTCCGTCAAAACTCGAAGGTGGACGCACGGGCTCGCGAAAGATGGAAGGAGTGGAGGGAGGCCTTTTCCCAGGAGTGGGACAGAGTACGTTAGTAAAAAAAAAATTAAAAAATACATACTTGATGTTTAACAATTAAATCTGCCTTTATAGAAATGAATGATATTGTACTACAAAATGTACTAGGACACATTAAATATTTTAATAAAATAACCAATACCTAATTAATTAATAAAAAGAATAAAAAGTAACAAAAGTAATCCTAACTTAACTAAAACTATATACCATACCATACCATAATCAGGCTATAATGTTACCACTGCTGGGACACAGGCCTCCTCTCGGTGAGAGGGAGTGGGCCGTTTTCCACCATGCGGGCCCAGTGCGGATTGGTAGATGTCACATGTCTTCGAATTTTTGGTTCTAGGACATGGCGGTTTCCTCACGATGTTTTCTTTCACCGTTTTGAGAGCAGTGGTGATGAAATAATTTACACAAAGTAAAGCTCCTGTCGGCTGAAACGAACGAAAAGCTCCTGTCTGGGTTCGAACCTACGACCTACAACTCGTAAGTCGCGGCCGTTACCACTTGGCCACCACTGCTCTCAAACTATATACAAACTAAAATAAAGCCTCGAAAAATTCATCCGCATCGCTGACGACTGGTAATGTACCCAAGAGAGAACCAGCATAATTTTTACGGCAGTTGCCAACTGCCGTAAAAATTACAAAAACATAGTTGAGAAAAGAATATATGATTCTGCATATTCTTTTCTCAACTATGTTGAGGTTGGAATCCCGCTTTATTTATTTATTTATCTATCAAAACTTTATGCACAAGTAAAAGAAATACTGTACAAAGGCGGACTTAATGCCTTAGGCATTTTCTACCAGTCGACCTTAGGGTGATGCAGAGATGGATAGGTGATGCGCTTTTCCGTATTTACGTTCCATTCTTTATTCATTAGTCAAAAATTAATTTCTTTTCTATCCTTTCATTTTAATCATCATAATCATATCATCACCACAAACTCAGGAGCAGTAACCCGACAGTACTTTTCATTATATCTCTCTCAACACTTAATTGTTCCTTTATAAATACCGAAACATTCTATATCTACAAGAATTAACCTCTAATCTTTGGAAACTCCGTATTATTATTGTATTTGAAATTGTGAAACATCGTACCTACAATACACACGTTTTGTATATTCAATACTGAAATAATATAAGACGGGCCGCTTTATAGATGGGTAGCTAAATAGACCTACGTTTAAAAGCGCCATCATGTTAATTATAACATAGTAAGGACGGGTGATTAGGATGATGTTGAAGTGGAGGTAGATTTTAGTTTAAGTGGAAATAATTTATGTAACTATAACAAAATATTGCTTCCTCAGTGTATTGTAGTTTGTAGACGCCAGCACATCAAGTAATTACAATATGTCAAATTTCTACCGATTAGAGTATGCTTAAATGTTTTGGAGAGACATTACGTACTTTAAAATAGAGTTTAGAGTCATTTAATAGAAATTAAATTTTGGAAACGATCTTTGCCAAGAGCAAAGTTCAAGCTCTAGTATTGGAAATAATCTTTGCCAGAAGCAAGCGAGCGATTTCGAATTTATTGATAAAGCATAAGGTTCAAATTTGATTGGGAAAATTTGACAGTTTCGGGTAGTTTGACCTACATCATTTCAAATCCAAAATCAAATAATATATTTGCTAATTTTGGAGAAATATAACTAGTTGCTAGTTACTTCCAGACGGTCTTATTAATTTATTCCCACTATATCTAAAAACGTAAGTACATACCTACTATATTATGTCATAATAATAATGAGAGATTACCCTGCAGCAGTGGAATACTGTTAATATTAATTTATAGGAACATTTGATATATTAAAGTGAAGTCATTCTATCAAATAATTAACCTCCCAGAACTAATGGTTAGCATTGCCATCTGCGACAACAAGTATAACATATCACAAAATTGTTAAATCAAACGACTGAACCTGAGCACCTGATATGTAATAAACATGACCAGAACACGAGAGTGATAAGGATTACGCAGACTTATCTCAGTCCAGCTGCTTCATTATGTACCGGCGCGGGCTTTGCAAGCGATGAGGTCATTTAAATGGTTTTCGCGATAGCAGATGGCGTTGATGACTGGAACCGTTTTTATGTAGAAATCACACTAATATTATAAAGGTGCAAGTTTGTGAGTGTGTATATATGTTTGTTACTTCGACTTAGGTCTTAAGAGAAAAATTGAACTGGTTAAAGAACAACAAGACATCCAAATGGTTAAATCAGCGGATACCGAGCAACATCACTACGTCCTGTACGGGTTCATAATAACCTGTGCAATAATATTCGGTACATGGATATCCTTTAAAATAAAAACACGCTGCCTCCGGGTACCTCAAGTAAGCAGAGTATCAACGCTAGCTCACAAGGAAGAGATTGACTTGGTACCAGTTCATACTCAACGGCGTCTCCCGAAGGATAGACAAACAAAGACAGATGAACAGACAACAGAAAAGGTCATCGAACATCTTCCTAACAGCAACAAGATGGACAGCGAAACATCGCCGATGCCATCCAGAGGCGAAATCAGAATGTTCTAACTTGCTTTACATATTTTTACTTTCTACACCACGTTTTACTTGTATTTTGTCGTTTTTTAGAGATGGCAGGATGTACGAGCATCGCCACATGAAATGTATTGTTTTAGTATTTACCTTATCAAGCATTTGCTTATTCGCCGATTACTTGTTTACATTCGCTGAATAAGCTATTGCGCCCACTACAAGTAACCTACTTTATGTATTATATATTTCCTAATAAATCGAGCAATCAATAACGGACACAAAACAGTGATTTTATTTCCTGTATACATCCCGTGTGATTCGTATCCATCAACAGTCTACATACTACATCTCCGTGTACGGACAAACTGCCCGTACATTTCTGGTTAAAGAACAACAAGACATCCAAATGGTTAAATCAGCGGATGCAGCAACATCACTACATCCTGTACGGGTTCATAATAACCTGTGCAATAATATTCGGTACATGGGTTTCTTTTAATATAATAACACGCTGTCTCCGGGTACCTCAAGTAAGCAGAGTATCAACGCAAGCTCACAAGGAACTAGCGTTTAAGTACGTAATTTATTAAAATGGATTTAATTTTTGAAGGTTACGCAGGATAAATTTGAATCGGATAAACATTACAATGTTCAAAAATAAACAAGACATTAAATTACCTATTGAACTAAAATAAATTTACAAGCTGATATCTCTTAATTTTTATTTTTTGTTACTAGCTATAGCGTACACAAAGCAGCTAAAGCATAGCTATGAACCTAACTCACGTTTGATTGGGTGTTCAATTGTCAGTTCCACCATCCGATAGCTGGATTTAAATTTACATGGAAAATGTGCGGGTATGTAATATAACTTTCCTGTTATTGTAGGAACTATATCAAAGAAGGTTTGATTGTTCTACGACACAATATTCATGTCACGATTTGGTGATCGAGTGGTAACGTTGACGTGTCAGAAATGTTGTTACGTTTAAATTCATATGTTTTGCAAAAAAAAGTTTATTCTTTACGGAAATATTTTAAGAAGCGCAAAACAATTGGAACTGTTTCAAAAACTTCGTTAAAGTTGAATTGAAAACACTTAAAAAGCCTGAATAGCGATACTTTCAATAAACTAACCATGTTGAATTCAATGCCAGAGGTTTTTGTCGAAGAAAGTAAACTTACTGAATGTATTTTTTTAATTGAAATAAAAATCCCGATTGCGTTCAGTGCTATAGAATATTCTAGGAAAATTGTAGACTGTAAAACTTGTAAAATGTTATGTGCTTCAAATTGACCATTTCGTCTTCAAAAGCTCGCCGACAGCTAATGGAACGGTTGAACAAAGTGCAAGCGAAGATTTATACTATAAACTTTAGAATATCTGAACTTTGAGAGTGAAAATTTACCAATATAATATAGCTATTAGTTTTGTAACGTAAGGAAATCGGAAAAACAAAATAAAAACATAGTCTATGCGCTACCATCTACCTGGTCGAGAAAACAACACAAATCAATAAAAAATAGTGTAGTTCCGTCTTCCATCTTACAACAAAAATAATAGATAATAAAAACTGGCCAAGTGCGAGTCGGACTCGCACACGAAGGGTTCCATACCACAAGACAAAAACATGTTTGTTGTATGGGAGCCCCCCTCAAATATTTATTTTATTTTAATTTTATTATTTATTATTAAAGTTAAAATACAACCGAGTATTTTGTGAATATTTCAAGTGCCTACCTGTTGCCATTTTTGATATCGAGCAAAAAAGGGCAAAAAAATCGCGTTTGTTGTATGGGAGCCCCCCTTAAATATTTATTTTATTTTGTTTTTAGTATTTGTTGTTATAGCGGCAACAGAAATACATCATGTGTGAAAATTTCAACTGTCTAGCTATCGCCGTTCTTGAGATACAGCCTGGTGACAGACAGACGGACAGACGGACAGACAGCGAAGTCTTAGTAATAGGGTCCCGTTTTTACCCTTTGGGTACGGAACCCTAAAAATGGCCCTTTATGATACTCCTACAAAGCCACTGCTTCACCTGCTGGGTACCTATAGACCTCCCCTTTCTTCTGCCATAATAATGTTTATAGGTTACTGTCAGCTATACTATAAATTTTGTTTACATTTTCGCATCATATAATTGCAAACTCAATCGTGGAAACTTCAACCATTTTCAGTTTGTCTCCATTTTTGTCCACTACTTACCTCAAGGTCTCGGCCGTTCGACCCCTGTCACACGCAATAATACAAGTAACTGTAGAAAAATTGCTTTGCTTGTACTTCAGGATCAATTTAAATTGTGAGAGCGAGAGTCTAGTTTGTTATAAAGGGTCGTAATATAAGACAAATAAAAAGGCAAGTATGGGTAATAGGCTTGTGTCCATTAAGAGTAAATATAATGGATAGAGGTTTATAATGATTAATTATATTATGGAGAAAATAGCAAACAATTTTAATTATTAAAAGCGTTAAAGATTAATAATATTTTTTTTAAATAAATTTCTTAAAATGAAACCTTTAGTCACGTGACAGTGAACACCAATCAGAAAGCGTTACGTCACACCGTGCGAAACTCCAATCTTGTCTTTGACGTTTCGAGTATCGCTACCGGTTCTTGATAACATTTTGGTTTTTAACAACTAATATCAAATTGATACAGTTTTTGCTAGTTATAATTTGAAAGAATATAATATTATCTGAAAAAGATACACAACAAAATAGCTTTATAATGATAATAACTAGGTATTTGCCATTTCAAACTTTAAATCATTTAGGTAGTTATGTTGTTTGATATTATACGTACTTAGGTAAACTTGTATCAGAAGTATCTATAAGAGAAGAACTTGGAGTACAACTTTCTTTTGATTCATTCAGACACTCTGCTATTATTATCTTTCTTTGTTTTTTTAGAATATATGGCCGTTCTGTACTGCTGCATGTTCGTTTTCTTCTGTCTTCTTGACATCCAAATTTACTTGGCATACAACCTGGGGGCCTAAAAAGGCCACTTTAAGCAATTCCTCAAAAAACGAGTAATTTCCTGAATTCCCAGTAGATCAGTAGCAATTCCTCTATTTTTCGTAAAATGGTGACACATAATAGCTGAATCCTATAGAATTCAATTTTAAACAGAATCATATTTGGTGTAAATATTACCGCATGAAAAAAATAAAGACCGTAATTTTATCGGTAAATTTTCGTTTACAGGTTTTATTAACCAAATTAGTTTTTTATTTTTTATTTCTACAGTTTAAATGTTATTACGTTATAATATACTCATAACTGTTAAAAAGTCCGCAGATAAGCCCTGAAAAGGGAAGTTAGAAATAATAAACTGGCAACGCGTAATTTTTGGCCGCATTCCGAATTAAGCGTTAGGTACACTATTTGTAGGAAACCGAAAGATGTAATTGAAGTTAGAACAGTTAGATTCCGATTTAGTGCGATTGGAAGGTCCCGACCGCACTAATTTCTAAATTGTTTACGATTTAGGTGAGTTTAATCGCATCGCTACGATTTAGAGCGACTTGTTAGTCTTTAGTTTTTAAGCCCGCTCAAATGGATTACATCCCAACTCGGAACGCACCCTTCGTTTCTCCCGCCTCAACGTCAAACTGAATCAAACATCAACATAAACAATCATAATGTGTGTAGTTTAAAACTAGTATTTCGTGCGAGTAAGATCGTTTTTAATACAAAGTAAGTGTATAATTGTTTGACTTAAATCATTACTTAAATAAAATGCTGTGCAAATGTATTCAAATGTACGTAATTTTTTGTAGGAATGGAAAGACGTGCAGCTAGTGTCTGAGATACAATGGAACAATCTGCTCGATTTTCTACAGTCAAAGTGGAAGTGTTTTGTCCAGACTCGTGCGTCAGCACCAAACCCTAGCCCTGCTGATGCTACAACAGTGCCTCTGCCTCGTCGAACTCGGCAAGCAAGATACCGCAGTGAGTGGATTTTTCTAACCCTACAGCTATTCATATTGCGACTAAGACATGATGACTATTGATAATGATTATATAGTATTTTTATTACGTTTTTTAGGTCGCCCTCTGGCTGCACTAGCTGAAGCTCGGAGAGTTTTACCTGAGGTGGAGATGCAACATGCTACAGCTGATATAGTAAATTAATAGTGCAGCTTGCTGGTGCAGTCGAAAGACTATTTTTTATTGGTATCCCATAGAGGTAAAGTATGAATATTTTACAAGCAATAAAAAAATTAACTCATTCATATGTTATAATTATAAAGAAATAAAAAAGTATAACATAAGTACGATATTTTAACATTTAAATAACACAAAAACTTTGCATAAAGGGAAAAAGGTATCGGGCTCTGTGTCCACTTGTGGTGTCTTCAATGTTGATTTTAAGGCATAGCCTGCGTCACCTGAAACATAATTATTTTATTATTATAATAGTACTCAAATTAAACAATGACGGGGTAGTCAGAAGCCCTAAAGTCTGACAACCAGTCTTACCAAGGGGTATTGTATTACCCAGTAACTAACTGGGTTGTGGAGGTCAGACAGGCAGTAGCTCCATGTAAAATACTGGTATTCAGCTGCATCCGGTTAGACTGGAAGCAAACCCCAACATAGTACATAGTTGAGAAAAGGCTACACAGATAATGATGATGATTATTTGACTTACTAAAAACCACAAATTTTCCTTTTCAGCCTGGCAGAGTTGTTCCAAGTGGGTCTTAAGTGGATGGTGATTCCATAAAAAGGAGACATAGTGTGCCCCTCCGCAGCTAGCATCGACACTAATCAGAGTCGCTAACCTAAATGAATGAAAAAAAGCCTAATTAATTATTATGTTTGTATTAGTTTTTTAATAATTTAAGATGAGAATTGTTAATAATTTTATAAAATATTTTTCATATCACTATTGTTTTATTTTAGTAAAAGGTATAATATGGTATACTCTTCTAAGGGTCCTCTACTTAACTAAATTACTACTTAATTAAATTGAAGTAAAGTATGATACTATAACAATATCACACATATATATCCCTGAAGGGTTAGGCAGAGGTGTACCTATTGTACACCTAAAATGTGAATAGAAGATTGTACCTATGCATTTCACGGTGGGGGTACTGAGTAAGTACCTGAACCTCTATAATAATAGATGAGTGTCTATCTGGAACTACTTAGTTAAAAGTGTTGAAAAACACCCTTCTTACTTTTATCACAAAACAATGCTTTTACTTGCCTTGGGGATAGTAGGTACTTATGCCATCGCTGCGGGTACATTATTTACGCCTCCAGCTCATGGATGAGGTCGCGACACACACTTATTTAGCCTGTCTATGCCAACAAATTCGAGATCCGGCATTTCGAACGATATGTCCATTTTCCGAAGAGCTGCATTTTGTCGGCGATCTAGAAGGGTCGTCGTAACCCGCGCGTGCTCCAGAAAGTTTACATATAGGGCTAAATCTGCTATTATAACATTATTTCTTCACAAAACCTCCAATCCGATTTGTGAAATGTTGCTTTTGACTAACTTCTTACGATTCCATTATTTGACATTAAAGCAATTCCTATTTTGTGGACCATTTTACGGATCTCCATACAAAATTGTCAAATAGATGAATTGCGTGTTACGAATTGTACACAAACAATATTATGAATTGTCAGATTGTGACCATTTTACGACTTTTAATATCATTCATAATGAATTCCTTTTATGATTCTCCCAAAGTGGCCTTTTTAGGGCCCCAGGTTTCACGCGCACTTGTGATACTGTTCCCTTCATATGATACTCAATATAATTAATCATATCATTTGGCAACTAGAATAATAAAAAGAGTATGTTTGTAACATTAATTAGAAAACTAGAATAAAACTTTAACTCCTAAAAGTGAAACAACTTAACCTGAACTCATGTATTTATTATTTGGAAAATAGGGATTCTACAAAACACATCTAGTTTGCTCGAATTAAGTAATAGACTGTATTGTGTGAAATACTTACATCAAAATGATCTTCACAAAAATACATTCTTGAACCTGTTGATAAAGTATGAGCATCATCTCTTCTTGCAAGTTTTAGCCACTTTTTTCGTATTTCTCTATTGTTTTTTGGAACATATGTACTCGTATAAATAACTTGTTTGACGTTTTTATAGTCGTGCTATCACACTGGGGCACTATACAATACTTATAATATGAGAAATTCATTTTTAAACGATAAAAACTAACTATAACGTACGAAGACACGATCGCTCTTTGGTTTGTTTCGCACGGCGTGACGTCATTCAAGACGCCATGACAGTCGTGTTCGTTTTGGAATCAAATTGAAATTGGTTTTTTAAAACGCAAAATTTATAATGTAAACGCTCGATTAAAAATAAATAACCCTTTTTTTCGATAAAATGCCTAATAAGCTAAAGTATTAAGCAGTAATTGAAATTTTGTCAACTAGCCTATTAGATTTTAGGAGTTATACAGGGTTATTGGTAAAACATTAACAACCTCTTAAAGGGTCATTGTACTCATCATTATGAACAACTTTTACTATGGGACCAAACCTGAAATCGCGAAAAAAAATATGCAGTTCCATACATTTTGACGAGTTATACGAACGTAAATTGTATGCCCTAAGGGCAAGACATAGCTGTTCGCAAAACACTAAATTAACACCAGCTGTATTATATACACTTTTCTATGATCCACAATAAAGATGAACTGAACTAAATAAATTTAGGAAACAGCTGATTTTTTTTCCCGATAAAAAAGAGGTTATTAATGTTTTACCAATAATGTATATTGTTGCTTTTGTAAGAATTGTGATGGAATAACGAACCGACAAACTACAGTCTACTGCAAATATAATAAATTAGATAGGAAAGAAATTGTCAAGTCAATTGAGAACTCAAGTCAATTCAACTGCTACACATTTTAATTTTAAATATTACTGATGACGTTTAATCAATACTTTAATAAATAGAGTTAATTCGTTAGCAATTACAACTGTTTCTAGAACCACAATGTTTAATTAGAATAATGTTCTAATGATTGCAATGTATTACAGCTTGCATTTAGTTTGCGGTTTCAACATAATATGTATGATTAAGAGCGGAGTGTTACGCTGAACAACAAACAACACAATGTTCTATTATTATTTGAATCATAAACACACCATACCATGTTAATGTAATTTATTGTTTGAATGTGGGCATAATTAGGCATAGGTATGCACGAATAAAAGTACTTACATACAACGTGCACGTGTCTGTACCTTACTACTCATCGTGCTTAGGAAATAAAAACTCATTTTCCCTTTTCTTCAAAAGAAGAAATAGATAACCATAATATAAATTCTGTTTCATCAAGAAATATCATGTAGTTTTCCTTGAAAAATATAAATTTTTTTGCTAGCAAAGTCAGGGTAATACGTTCCAGGGACTCAGAAAGAAAATGCGGATATTTTATATTTAGTGTTGTATAAATGAAGAAAGGTGACTAAAGGTGGAATAAGGTAAGGTATAAAGTTTAACCGGAAGACAAAAGTAAGACATGTTTGTTCTGGCTTCGTTGAAGCGAATAATCTTGGTTGTTTGATATCCGTAAGCTCCGGCACACTATTCTTTATTTCGAACTACCGCCTTAATATTGTCATACTTTAAGCTGTTCTTGAAATAAAATAATATTTATGAATTAAACTGTTGCCTACCTACTCGAAGTCTTAAAACTTTATTTAACATACATTATAAGCCTTAAGTTTAAAAAATCCCGGATAAAACATAAAAAGGGCACAAAAACGTATTAAAAGTCAACAACATTATTTTTTCATCGTAGCCACGGTACAGTCGAAGACCACCTCGTTACGTTGAATAATTACAGTGATGTGGTATATTATTAACCTCCTTCCCACAGTGAGCCGCTCAAAACTGGAACGAGTACAATTTTCTCCGTCAAAATTAAAATCTACAGCATTTGTTTCACAAATCTGTTCCTACTTACTCTTGGCATGAAGTTTTTAAGGATATAAATGTGCAGTTTCAATTTCTTATACTGAGTTATATTGGCCGCAAACTTGTCTGCTAAGTCAAAGATTTTTCTTTTTATTTTGTTTTATAATAGATAATATCCATTCAAATATTAATGGCCGTTTAAGTAAATAAAACGTTTTAGTAAATCATAGCTAGTGTGTAATGCAATATATTGCTTTAACACTATGAGGTGTTCGGCGATCTGCACTGGAAAAGTACTTGCAATAGGTATATGTCCCAAATCACAAGCACTGAAGATCATTTACAGACTTTAGTTTTTTTTTAAACTCCCACAGTAGCTAGCTTCTACAGATAAATTTTGATAACCTAAACTGAGCACCGACAAGCAACGCAATACTATTATTCCCTATGGGCAAATACCTACTAAACCACTCCGTTCATTGATTGGGGAAGTACAAAAGTGTGTAGTTTTACATAAACATCAACTTGATTATAGAAAACGTACCTGAAGCCACTTGATCCTAGTAATATTCTCGTCGGTGACGGTAAGTGCTCTCCTCTCGTCCAACTTGTAAGACTCGTCATAGTACATGTACTCAGTGAACGTCAACCCACTGGTAGTGTACTGCTGAGTAAAATATACCGATATAGTCCCATTCACTATGTCGTGTTCTACATATAATCCATTTACACTTTATCGGGACGGGGAAAGGGTTGGGGAAGTTTGGTGTCGTTATCGTGCCCGCGGGAGCCTTCAAGTGTCCGCCGCAGATTTGGGATCCCTGGTGTTCCCTGTCGCGCTGCTGCGCGTGCGCGTGCTCTGCGGCGACACTGAAGAGAGTAATGCTGAGCAGCCGCCGCATCACGGGCCTAGAACAATACACAATATTAATTTAATATTTTATATATTTTCGAATAAGATACCTACTAACGTAAGCCCGCTATGAGTTCCTTCTCTTTATGTATTTGAAATTGTAACCTACTGAGTGTTTCCAAAAAAACACAATAATTTATTTTGTGAAAAGGACAGAAACCAAAATGAAGTCATTTATAAGATGTCACTTGGGTTACTTTAACTGTCTACTTCGTGATAAATGTCTGCCTCTTCGTCTTTTTAAAATCCTTTAATCCAATTCATTGACCCCAGTCATCAATCTTTAGAGTCTGTTCGTATTTTTGTGGTTTAAACTTTATTTTAGTGCCAAGGTACAAGATTGGAAAGAGATCAAATTAATTTGTAAAGGTGGCGCAGTTCAGAGGTCCGTGGTAGAAGTTTTATGGGAGAATTATTGCCATTTACATTGTTTCTATAAGGGTTTAGGAAGGTACCGAATTGAATTAAAATGGCATTGCTGGAATTTTTTTAGCTCGCTAGTTTATTACAGAACATTATATTTTCAGAAATACCTTATATCTACTAAATCTATTAAAAATGTGTGTGAATTCTCCACCACAACTATAATGTGCGAAAGAGGCACAAAAACGCGAATTTCCTGAGAGACGTTCTTGATGTATTGCAGCGTTATGTTGACTCCGGCGCTGCGGTGAACGTGGAATATTTTGAACTAGTATGACAGACGGAGAATTCGATTTAAATTCTAAGAATATACGAAGGCATGTTACGATGTCGCGTTACATGAATATTAATTGTATCCATCGCATGATCAAGATATTCAGCTTGATATATTGTATAGGTACTGCCCTTGCCTTCATCGTAAAAAAATTGGCACAGTTTCAATTTATTATTTTTTCCTGTAGACATAAAATAATGCAAGTAAACAGGATGTCAACAAAGTTCTACATAAAATATCATACAAAGATAAAAGCGAAGCTATAGTAGATATCAAATATAGTAAAGAAAAAAATCAATTTAAGTGCCTATCTACTCTGTAAACTTTTATAAATATTATGAACAAGATTGAAACACATTTCAACACTTAACGTAAAGTAAGAAATTTATTCAGCTCCAAAAAATAATTAAAGTGTGCGTCCCCAACATCAATTTTGTCAATTTGATATATGGCCGGTTGAATAAGTTGGTACATTTGCCTCTTTATTTTCGCTCTTCTTCATTTTTTGGTACGAAGCAAACGATTCAATAATGTTTGATAAGTATTCCGGCGCGTACTTCCTGCTACAACTCGATAATATTAACGAAGCCAGAGTTAATATTATGACCAGGTACATGCTTGGAATCGTGACCTTCTATTAATACTTCAGAAGATTTTGTTATCAAGTACTTACTGAAAAACTTCAAAGTCAAGGCTGAGGGTTTCTGTTCCTTGTTGTCATTTGTCAAGGTTATCAAAGTTATGTTCTTTCATGAGAACAATATTGTTCTGCGGTCTTTCAAATCAGTGTTCCCCTTGATCTAAAAAGGAGTACTTAGTTATGTAATTTTCACAAAAAAACCGGGTGTAGTTTCCAATCTAGGTAAATAAAGACCATATCTCTCTTAACCATATCTGGTACATGTAACAGATCTATAGATTCATGAGAATATCATTGGCACAAGAGTGTGACAAATATGTAAATACCGCGAGGTACCCGACGCAGGTTAGCGAAAACTGATCCGTTCAGCGTGTGATGTCACACAGATTCGTCACCGACGCGTCGCACGTCACTTATTTGTTTAATATGAGGTGAACAGAGAATGTTACCAGCCTTCAAAGTATTAAAGAATAAACTGCCATTGTTATTTTCTTTGCAGAAAGAAATGTAACATTGTAAAGTCCGAACAATGTTCAAAGCTCGTGTCCAACACAACGTCGTGTCTAACACTTTCAGGAGTCCTTGGTCATACAATTTGCAGTAACAATGTGAGTGAATATACAAATTGTGCGCAACTTAACTACAACGTCATCCCGCAGTTTAGTGTACTCTCGTATGTGTGACAGGGGTACTTAGAATGTATTATATCAGCCTTTTCCCACCGTAAAACGTCAATACTAAATGCTTTTATCCCATTTAGTTACCATAACATTAGGTATTTTGTTCCATTGATATAACATTGGCTTTTATAATTTAACTAGCTGCGCCCCGCGGTTTCACCCGCATAGGTGTCGATCCCGTGGGAATATCGGGATAAAAAGTAGCCTATATGTTAATCCAGGGTGTCACCTTCCTCCTTACAAAATTTTGACCAAAAGAACAACAAACATATAAACACACCCTCACCCTGTCCTCCCATACCTACTGTAAACTGGAAACATTGTAAAAGCCAATTATTTTTAAAAAGAGTAACCATGGAGTTTCTTGCCGGTTCTTCTCCATAGGAAACGACCAATTGGAACCGTGCACCTAGCTTCTGACGTTTCATAAGTGCCCATGTAGGTTTATGTGAAATAAAACATTTTGATTTCACACACAGTCACAAACTTTCGCCTTTATAATATTAGTGTAATGGAGAAGCATATCAATAGACAGTGTAAACAGCCTTGCGTAAATTGAAACTGCACAATACTAGCGTAGGTGATTGGTGATTTGTAGCAACATTGTCGAATTTTCATTATTGCATTGGTTCACCTCTTTTAAAGCAATATTTACTTCAGCTAAGCTTATCGACACAATTAATTTCGCGTCATTTAGCCGACCAACCAACTTTAGACAACCTTATCTCCAACTTTGATAAAGAAAAGAAAAAGAAAAAGATTTTTGCTATTATTTCTCGCTATTATTTTACACAAGAACAATCAAACAAGACTTTATTCTAATAAAAATGATTGTTCTAATAAAGAAAAGAAGATCTATTATATTAGGATGTAGGTAGTCGGATACAGAAGTTTAAGAAACTTCGCTCAGATACCAAGAAAAACACAGTGGAGGAAAGTTGGTAAGTACATAACTAGGTATTCATGAATAAAGAAACAAAGAAATTCTTTGGAAATAAATATGTACCTAGATCGTATTTTTCAGAGTTAGTCATAATCTACACCGAAAATTACAAGTTTTTTTTTTAAGTTGGCCGGTTGATCAATTTTATTAAATAAATAAAAAAATACTTTCCTATTTATTATTTGTTCAAAACATAAAATTAACCTAAATCCACAACAGAACAATACTTTTGAACTACAAGAATTGACGTTTCGAAGCTAAAAGATGTCTCTAACGTTATTTGTTCAAGCGCGCTGTTTCCTACAAATATTGAAATTCCGATGTGGTTTTTTTACTGTTGAAATAAAGAATGACGGGATCCGTAAGATTTGAATTTACTGATATCGTACCTACGTTGTTGATTGGAATTTTTCTACGTGATTTTTTTATTCCCGGAGTTAGGTTCTCTGCTCGGCAAAAGGCTTATAGTGCATCGTTGGAAAAAGAATCAAAACGATTTGTCGCGTGAAAAAATCCATTTTTATTCTGCAGTTGGATTATAAGAACTTTGTTTTCTCATCGTCGTTCACTACACATAACGTTGCAGGCTTTTGGGTTTGATTAATATTTGTTGATTTGATAATTTCGCACGTAGGCACATACATAAGTAATTTTCCCACATGAATACCCTGTAATCATTTGGGAAAGTTTGCCTAATACGACCCTCTATCTATCTATATACGTTGTTATTACAGTAATCGTGAAACATAATAATACTTTCGCGATCACTATTACGGTAACAACAAATTTATGTCGTTCTATCAAATAATTTCCATTGCACATTGAGCTATTTCTCTGTGTTAGTACCTATCATAAAGGACTAACAAAGCAAGTAGATTCATTCCGTCCACTTCAGAGACAAAGAAAATTGATTGTGGAACCAACCAATAAAAATATACAAACTTAACCAATAAAAATATACGATTCCTCTCGGATTCCTCCCGGAACATAAATTTGGATGATGAGCAAATTGAATCAATAAGTTATTTCGGAATTCTGTTTTAGATTTGATGTTAGATTTCACTTATTTAAGCTTTCGTTTTAGCCAGCTAGTTTCTATTTCTGACATTTCCTTTTCAGATTTCGATTGGACTCAAAAAATATTTGATTGGTATTGTTTATGTTGGTAGGTATCTTTTGTGTCTATTGTATATCAACATAAACGGTTTTTCTTTGAAAAATAAAACAATTTCTAACGATTTAAGGAGCTGTGCTTTAACCACAAGTTCCTTACCTTGTAGTTAAATAAACAAAATATTCTATAAGATATCTTTCAGTAAAGTCAATTCAAAATGGCTCACTGGCAGAAATTTGTTAGACACAATACTTTTGTTTAATTTGATAAGTTCGATGTAGTATTTTATGGATGATAGTAGGGTATGATAAAATTGTTTTAGTCAAAATTTCTGTATCGCGTTGCTATTAATAGTTACAAGCCTTGGTTTTGGTGAATAAAAAACACAAAATAAGATAATTGGAAATCCGAAAAAATTCTTCCTAAAATTTTTCATCCTAACAATCACAATTCCTAACTACTCTGTCTCTAATGTTCATAATTCCGAAGCATTCAACTTCATAATGTCTGTAGCAATAAACATCTATTATACTTTTATTTGTTTTCCTATATTTTCTCAACATAACCATCTTTTACACTATTATTCAAAGTCATATCTTTTTTGTTTAAATTTCTTTTTATAGATTTTTTTTTGTTTAGATTTTATTTATAGCGGTAACCAACATAATATAATTACAAAAGTAACATATTTGTAATGACAACTTAGGATGCAAGAGCGAGCGAAGCGAGCTCGGGACTTGGGGCACCCCAACTCGGACAGGTTAGGTTCGAAGGGGATGACGGGGGCTCGAGTGAGCGAGCAAAGCGAGCGAACGAGCCCCCGTCATCCCCTTCGTGTTAGGTTCCTTTAAACCCTGTAGACAGAAATAGGGGCCAGCGCCTAACCACATATTTTTGTAGATAAAAAAAAACTTTGGTATTTCTTTTCTCGGCCACTATGATTTTGCGAACTTTGCAGTTTTCAAACTTACACTAAAAAGAGTCTATTCTATCCAAAAAAATAGCTACTATCAAAAAGCGCCGGGTGTGGAAGTACAGTGGTTTCATAGACACAACTCAGTACGTTATGTAAAGCCTTTGAGTATTAAACCAACTGTAAAGCATACCCCCAAATAATATTCATACCCTCAAATTAAAACTATAAATATCATCTTCTAATATTATGGTAATTATGTTTAGGGATAAAAGCGTTATGATAAAAAACAGTAGGAGTTTAAATATATTTACATTAATGATATTATTAATTACAATTTTCAGAAACATGTGTGTTCTGAACATCGCCAGTAGCACTACAAATAGTATGAATGAAAACTTTAGAATGAAAAATTTTAGGAAGACTGATCATTCGGATTTCAAATCATTAGGAAGAACAATTTCGGGTAAAGAACTTTAGGTGAGCCAATATGGACCCATTGTTTGTACAGTACGCCTCAAAAGTGCTTAGGCGCGCTATGGTTGAAATTTCTGTGAACATGCTTCGCGCCGTCCCCGCGCCCGCGCCGCAGGCCCGTATTTACATCTGTGTGTGTACACTTGCTAACGTCAAACGAAACAAAACATATCGTCATCGCTTTTTCACACGCGCGGCGTAATCACGTATGACCTTGGTTGGTTCATACCACTGCTAAAATTCACAACTTCATAACAAGTGCTGCTAGCGGATAACGTAGCGTATAGGATTAGTAAACACGTAGGCCTGGGTTCGAATCTCGAGATGGAACTTTGAATTATCTTTTCAACAATAATCTTATCTTTTTTTATTATTCGATAAATTACACGAGAATAATAATGTTATATTTGTTTTATTTGTATTATTATATTGTTATTGAAATATGCGGGGTAAAAATAAAAAAAAAAATGTATTCGTTATAATTTGATAAATAAACTTTTAAAACAGTTTATTTTCTCATAAAGAACAATTTATTGAAGTAAAGCAGGTAATCGGTGAGCTACGACCATTAGACTTAAAATATTGTAACTATCTTAGTAATAAAATAATATTGTGCTTTAATTGCGGATATAGCTTAAGTATTCATTTTCAAAATTCATTTTGAAAAGAAGATTGAAACTATAAACCTCAAAATAATCCTTATTACGGATATGACACAATAATATTTTATTTAATATTAATAAAATCAATTTGTAATTTATAACTTAATACGTTGTATAACCCCCATTATTATCCATCCTATCAAGTAAACGCTGGCGTATGGATCCTGTAATGTTTAAACATATATCTTCATATTTCCTTGCAATGCAACTTCATCTGGTAGGTCACTGGTAGGTTAAAACCACTTGTTTCTTATTCACTGACTGTACTCTTCCTTATATCTTTTGACCCTCCGACTCACAGTAGGTAATTTCTCTAAAACAAAAAAGGAATATTGTAAGGCTACTAGCAAAATTATAAAATATTAAGTAGATACCTACTTATTACTTTTTTAAACAAAATTATTTTACAAATAGTTCAAATGTTACAAAATAATTATATTATAATTTATACATAATGCTATATTCATCATTCCAAAAGTAAATAAATAAACTCTTGGAAATATTATTTTTTTCTTCTATTTAGACCCTATGGTAAATACAAAACGTTTAATAAAATAACTACAAGGATCAGCAGTTAAACTTTAATTAGCTAAATGTTAGATAAAATAATTAAATCATAATACTCACAGTCAGTCCGGTTTCATCAATTATTTGTGATATAATAATATATTAAAACCACTTTTACGCTGCGCGATAATATCCGCTTTCATCTCAAAGCTTACATTTCAAAATGAACTATTACACAGCTATTATAATAGATTAAACACACGTCACTAACCCACAATATCAAAAACCAATCAAGAACGAACAACATTCTATTAGACGCGGTGAATGAGCCGTAAGTTACCTGCATCTGTCTACCATACCTAATTTATTTATTTAGATTTCTGTGGGTATACTCAAAAGTTTTACGAATTATGTGAACAAGACGAACATGACACGGAACTATATTCAAAAGCGTGATTATTCGAGTAATATGCGGGTGTGTGTGTCAAATTACTCATTAAAAGAAGGTCGTAAGTCAAACTAAACGTTAAGCAATTAGTTTTGAAGTTGCGTATGGACTTTTGGCGTGGATAGTACATACTCGTATACTACATAACAGTTATCCCGATACCTTTTCTCTGCGTTCACCTCCCTGAACACCTAAAGTGATCCATTCTACTTCCATCTGAGGGCATCTCTAGAGGGGTTTGTACAAGATGTGAAGATGTGAAGTTCAATACCTTTGCATAATATGAAAATAGTTATTTTAGCTTCTAGGCATATATTACACACATTATTTTGAGCGAAGGCTTTCATCGCGGTACACAATATGCGAAACGACTGCTCCACATTGTCTAATAAGAACGGGATTTCTAACGACATGTTTGATCTAGTGGGTTCAAATAAATATACAACGTTACATAATCCTTTGTATATGTTCAGTAACACTATTATCATTAAACCTGGCATACCCATCATAAACTTTCACATTTCACAGATGAAAGTGCTACTTCCTGACTTTATTAAGCCTCCATAACCTCTATTATCTGAATCCGGTGATAATTTAAAAAAAAATTGTTTACTTCGGAACAAAGAATCTATAGAGTGTTAGTAACATAATATACACAACTTATTATGTAGTGTTAGTACCAATCACCCTCCCCCAAACTGCTTTACAATTGGAGACCTGAAACTCTCACAGAAAGAAAAGGCCTGTGCATTGGGAACATTATAGGCTGATTATGCTTATGGCATTTTATATGGCTGTTAGTGGTGGGTCGTTGTTGATTTTTCGACGGACGAAACGCAACCGTTCTCCCGACGTCGAAAACGGTTGCAGAAAACGGTCGTCGTTGCAACTGGTTTTAAGACGGCTTAAAGGATGAAACTTATCCAACATGGAATAGAATTGCATTTTCAAGGTTTTCGTTTTTGAACGACTGTGTTGTAAACGAAAACGAACGCGGAACGAGAGACAACGCGACGATGCGACAGACAGGTGTGATGGAGTTGATCCATTGCATTCTCGAATGTATTTTCATAGGCGTAAAATAAAAAACCGCACCAAGTAATTCGAAGACTGGTTGGTACGAGTTATTCCGGTCTGATCCCCTGAACCCCCCTCCACCCCCCACCTCGATCCGAGCAACGAAGACTGTTTGAACCCAGGACGTAAAACGGTTGCATCGTTGCAGAATGCAAAACGGTCTTTGAAAACGGTTCATCGTCGCAACTCCCACCCCTAATGGCTGTGGCTGGAAGAAATAATATACCCACCTTAACGCGATCTTAGTGTATTAGTGCAACTCAAGATCACGTAAGTCGCTTATTACACTTAATTTTGTAACCAAAATGGCTTCAAATTTAATTATGCGGAGTCAAAAGAAAATCCGGAAACCTGCTAAATATTGAATTCGTATCAAGAAGCTTCGTAAATCTTTTTTACGGGCTATTACCCGTAAAAAATCGTCAATAAAACCACACATTCACATTTAAATAAATAAATGTAAATAAATAAACACTTAATTCTCTTTATATCGACTTGTTCGCACTCTTTGCCTTGCCTTATTTTAGTTTAGTTATTATGTTTTTTCCCAAAAAAGAAGTTCGTTTATGGTTATTCTACATTTATGTTGCTAACGAAATGTCGGACCAGATTTATTAGTGCAAACGACGCGGAATGATTTAGGTGAGGTTAATGATGGTGTGCCTCCGAGTTTTTTAAAACATGGAAATCCGCTGGGGGGCTACAGTTGATGTGTGTGAGGTATGGAATGTTTTTATATGTAGGTAATGAAAGAAAGCATTTATGGTCTAGGAAAACTCGACTTTGATATTATACAATTGCTTCAAAATTTAATTCCTTACCAGTTGAGGAGTGACGTGAAGATTTAAGCTAATCCATTAATAACCTGTAATCGGTGCCGTCCAATATCCGCTGCATGTGTCGCCGATGTAAGCGTAGCGCACGACGGTTGACTGGTAGAGAATGCCTAAGGCATTAAGTCCGCCTTTGTAACTTTTTGTGCGAAAAGCTTAAATAAATAAATTGGCTCAATACTTGTACACACACACTTTTTCACATTTTGTACTAATTAAACACAAAGCGGAGTGGTTCCAATATTCGCGTTGTAATTATCAATTAGTAAGGCCAGCAACACCAAAAGATTAATTAATGAAACCTTATTATGTATTTATGAATAGATTTTCTAATAACATGATTTAATGGAGCTTTTTTCAAGTAATTTAAATATTTACATAATCACTGTTTATATACCTAACGGTAACTTGAATAATAAGACAACTAGGCTGATTTTACTAACATCTAATTAAAGTCAATGATATACGCTGAACATTTAGCTAAAATTTAAATAAACAGCAGTTTCCCTGATTATGGTAATGCTTGTGAATAATGAATACTGTGGATTTATAAACATTGTGCTGTGAGCTAACCGTGCGTGCTCAGCCACAAATATATTGTACAAGACGACGCTGAGCACTTTGGTTTAGTAATAAATGGAATTTCTCGGTGTTTTGTATGATATTATTATAGAAGCTCAGGTGAATGTAGTGCCTCGTAAATGAAATCCCATCAAAAACAAAACTTGTAAAAAACAACCAAGTCTCGCAACTCAGTTCTTCTACCATAAAAAGTTGTGAGATCCATGTAATACCAAGTCGGTTAATTTATTCAGTCCCTACTTAAGGGACCTTCTGTCTTAAGTTATTACGTAATTAGCTAACCTAACAACATCTTGTAGTGACCATATCAATATTAAAAATCTTTTATGTTTAAAATAAATAGATTGACTTGGCCATCGCATGAAAACACAATGTATCCCACAGTACGATTGCTAAGTCAATCTGTTGACCATTTTACAAGTTACCTTTGAATATCTAGGTACATTCAATTATACACTATAGCTTCCGAGAGGTATGTCGATAAAAACTATCCCAAGTCCTTTCCCGGGGTGCAACATTTGTACCGGGGTTGGTTTCAGCCAGCCAGTGATGATCTAAAGCTGTATCCACCAGCTTTGCATGAGCAGAACGGCTCCACATGGGGCACGCGAAATCTCCCGCAGAAAAAGATAGCGCCAGTCCAGTAGTCCGCTTGATATTCTTGCAGTTTTTGCTATATGTTAAAGACTTGTCCAGGATAACACCAAGATATTTAGGGAAGTTGCTGTGCTCGATGGACACCCCACCCCAAACGATGAGAGGTCGTGAGTACTTAACCGGACTATCCTGTGGTTGCCTTAAGTAAACTCACACGCTCTACCGCTATGTATGTGCAAAAGAGGGCTGTTAGAGCCATCTACAAGCTCAGCAGACGCGATTCTTTACGAGAACTGTTTAAAGAAATTAACATCATGACGGTTCCTTGTCAATATATATATGAAAACATTATGTACGTTCGAAAAAATCTACATCTTTTTAGTAAGATAAGTGACAGGCATAATTTTAACACTAGAAATAGGGACAAATTATATCAACCGCGTTTCAGATTGTCTAAAGTAAAAACTTCTTTTATGGGTTACTGTGTAAAATGTTATAATAAAATACCATTCGATATTCTTCAATTAAATGAGAAGAAATTTAAAACATGCATTAAACGCACACTATGTAGACAAGCATATTACAAGTTGGATGATTATATCGTAGATAAAAATGCTTGGCTTAATGCTGGTCCTGCTCCACAGGCACTTGGGCTCACTAGTTAAAATTTCAATATTTGGAAGAGGTGCTTCCCTTTTTCTTTTTAAATTTTTCTGACATTACGAACATAACTTTTTTATTTTGTTCAATCCAGTTTTAATTGTTGAATACTGCAATATTTGATACCTCTTCCTGTTTGGTAGTAAATTATATTAACATCTTAAATAAATTGCAAACTATAGTTTTGTGTAATTTAGAAGCATTTTTTTTTAAATTTTGTAAATGTAAGAACCATGTTTCTGTTTATTATGATTTTTTTTGTTGTTGACTTGAAAGAGCATGGCAGTTGAGAACGTGTCATGCTCACTTAAATGTCTCACCGAGGGTGGCGCGTGTGTTGGATTATTCGGTTCCCTACAAAATGGTTGAGCTGGATGGTGCTGATCCACGCGTCATGTTCGTGAACGGGTGCCGTCGGTTGAGACTGGTCATCTCTTAACTGCCAAGGCTTATTTTTAATCTTATATTTTGAATTGTTTCTTCATTTGTCTTTTTTTTTTACATTGTTCTCACATATAGAAGCAACAAGAATAATGTACCCAAGATTTTGTAATAACTTGATTTAAAAGAGTGTCCATGGAGTTTCTTGCCCGTTCTTCTCCATAGAGATCTACGTTTTGGAATGGGCAACTAGCTTCAACTTTCTGACTAACTGACAGACTATTTAATTTTGACAATTCAAAAGTGCCTGTACAAGGTTTAATTGAAATAAATGCTTTGAGTTTGAGTTTAATTTTTGAGTTCCCTACATTTGAAATCTGTAATATCTTCGAAAATGTTCATTTAAATTACATGCTGTAAGGGCCAAATTGATCTATATTAACCCCTCAAGCGTCGCCGTAACACCATTGGATAGTAAGATTTAATGACTCGAAACGTCGGCGTTACACCATTGGATACTATCAACTGTCAACACGCATGGTTGTCATTGGACGGTAATATTTTCTATTTATTGGCACTTGCAACACGATCTAGCTGTATCATTCGATTAGTCGATTCATGCTTGACCTATTTTGGTAACATTTAAACAGGAACGCCAACAAAACGGAAGAAAAAAAATGAAAGAAATTAGTGCTTCTGTGACGGCCATATTTGTTGTTTTACGAGTGATTAGTGCGGGTGTTTATGTTTTGAAAAAATGTTTTCAAGAAGGAAACAGTGAGTAATCTTATGAGATTTTTATACAGGATTACTGAGAAATAAGTATAGATTTCGTATGAAGTGATTGTTTATAGAAAAGTTATAAATATGTCGAGAAAAAGTTACGAAACATTTGTAATGTTCATAATTTGATAGTTATGGCCGCCGTATTTCGTAATGTTTTATGATAAATATTTTTGTTTAGTGTTTGAATTTGAAATACACTTATGTAGTTAGATTATTGTTCCACAAACATATTTTGGCTAATAGCTACCGACATTATTGCGTAATAACATCGTAATCGTATTTCTACTTCGCCGTGAGTGTATCGTCGGCACCGCGCGGAGCTCGCGCCGAAATTTTGTCGTTGCGTAAACAAATAGTTTTTATGGTTTAGTTATTGTTTATAAGTGGATTGTTGTTAATGTGTGGTGTTTTATCGTTTCTACAGATATTGTGTTATCATAATAAAGTGTTTTTTTGGTGAATGTTTGTGTAGATTAGATGTGATGTGAGAAAGTTTGAAGGTTATGTGAGTGAAAATTATCAAAACAAAAACTTAACGCATCGTTGCTAGATAAAGTCAGTTGTATTTGCATAATGAATGGTATAAGTAGTTAGGTAATCTAATAACGAAGCCAGGAAGGTATAACATGTAACCTTTAACTGGCTATGTATTAACGAAAACTGCGTTTTTTCGAAGGCTTGCCCAAAAATCAACAAGTACTTCCAAATGAGCCGACGTTTGTGGCACTTGCGCATACAGAGGCCCGACGTTCAAGGGGTTAAATGCACAATGTATTTAAGGTACTTAATTGGATAAGGATTAATGCTGTATTGCTTGAAATCGCTTCGTAAATAAGCCATTATTTCTCGTAAAAAGTAAAGGATAAAAAATGGTTATTGTGGGTTATCCCTAAGAGATAGGCATATACCATCGCGGACTTTTTTGTAGACCTTTTTAAGGTGTACAATACTGTAGTACATTATTTTGATCTATCTCGTAGGGTTCAGCTAGCTTTTGCAATATAAGCGCAAAAAATGTGTTTATTTACGACATCACATTAGAAACCTCTAAAATTATCTCAGTGTTTCTCTACTATATTATGCATGTATTATACATATAAAATCGCAACAAAATCCGTTGCGCAGTTTTAACGATCTAAGCATACATGCGGACAGACAGACAGCGGGAAGCTACTTTGTTTTATACTATGCAGTGATAAACAGGTACACTGATTCATTAACTGCAAATGTAACTTTGTAATCTATACATATAATAAAACAGTAACGAAAGAAAAACTGTACATTGTGAATTTTCGAGAAAAAATAAGTGGCTTTTGTTAGAAAAACGTAACTGATGACAAAAAGTGACTTTTTAGAATTTTTGTCTGTTTGTCTGTTTGTCTGTGTGTATGGTACGGCTTCACGCCAAAACTACTGGATAGATTGAATTGAAATTCAGCAAAAATGTTCTTAGTAAACCAAGGAAGGCTTTAGGCTACATATTATCACGCCGTATGCTATGGGAGGTAAGCAATATTGATTTTAAAATGTGTTTGTTCGGAATTGAATGCACAAAATAATTGAATGCACAAAATGACATGTTTATTTATTTATTTAGCTAAAAATAAAACTTTAACTCTGGGAACTTAATAATCACGCTATTTTTATAAAGGAGCGGGGCAGTAATATTATAAATTGCAAGGGAACAGCTATTTCAACAATATGTCGACGGGGAATTTAGCGGTAAGGTCAGGCGACCGTTTACCGCACTAAATGGTGCGAGTTCAAATCCCATAATATTTTTAAAAAAAATCGTAAAATTCTTTTTTTTTAGTTTGTGCATTTTTTATGTGCATTAGGAACGATACTGTTATGAAATCTGAGAACTTCACATGTCCTATCTAATTGTATGGAGAGTTTCACACCAATATTACTAAACAGATTGATTGGCGGTACAACAAGCTACACTATCATGAAGTCAAGTCAAACTTTTGGTTCTAAGCTATATCTTACCAAGCACATTTGTTGTAGGGAATTCATTTAAGTATGTTATTCTTAGTTTTGATCCTTGCTGCTGTTTCCATTTTTTTTTAAATGCAAAACTAATGTAGTCTGTTAAATTAACGACAATTTAGTTTTATTCATAATTTAATTAATTTGGGTAAATAATATGTAGTTTCCGTTTTCTAACTAGATGGCGTTGGCGTCGAGTTAGATCGCGCTATGGTTTTGTTCCCAAAAAGTGATGTTATAGGTGCCGACGTGCCGCTCTCATCCTATAGAAACGGGGGTTACCTTTGCTGTCTGTGTTGGTTGATGTGTTTAATTTTCCTGTTGGCCTTCACAGAGTACTTTTTGATAGACTGTAATTGGCCTTTTTCAGACTCTATGAAGGGGACAACTTTGCTAGATCACTCACCTATGATGAGGTGCCGTCGTACTACACGTACGACAAGCAAAGAGGTGTATTTAATCGACGTCGAAGCGGACACGCCGTGGACGGGTTTCCGGGAATTTTTAAGGACACCGCATTGGGACGGGTTTACACTAAGGACAGTCGATGACATTGAGTATCCCACATACCGCGCTGCTTGCGTAGCACGCCACCTTCTCGACGGTGATCAGCACTGGGGCAACGTACTTGAGGAGGCCAGCATTAGTGACAATCTCAGTCGTTTGCGACATCTGTTTGTCGTCATGTTGGTGTTCTGCGGTATTGCAAATCCGCTTCTGTCCGACGACTTCCTAAGAGGTCTGAGACGCACTACTGAAGTTAATACTGAGGCAACTGATGACCGCGTTCTAAACAGTTGCCTTAGTTCACTTCAAGATATGGTCATTTCGATCTGCGGCAGTTCTCTGGTGGATTATGGGCTACCGACTCCACAACATCTGGATGTACAAGAGCTTGGAAACAGAGAGTACAACTCTGAAATAAATTATGATCCAAGAGCTATGAGTACCGTCGTCAATGACCAAGTCTCTAAGTTTACCTCAGAGCAAAAGCAAATTTTCGACACCATCTTTGACTCGGCTCGGCCAAGTTAAAATGTTTTTCTTGGATGCTCCTGGTAGAACAGGGAGAATATTTGTCACCGCTGGCATTCTCGCAGAGGTCAGGAGGCAAGACAAGATTGCCAATGCAGTAGCATCGTCAGGAATCGCCGCAACACTGCTTCCTGGTGGCAAAACAGCGCACGCAATGTTTAAGATTCCCATAGATTTAGAGAGTAATGAAACACCTGTTTGTGGAGTGTCACGCAACAGTGACAAAGGGCGCGTGCTTAAAGATTGCTGTTTAATCGTGTGGGATGAATGCATTATGGCGAACAGAAAAGCAGTAGAGGCGGTAAACAGGACTTTGCAGGACATCCGCAGGAACCAGTAAATGATGGGTGGCGTTACAGTTCTGTTTAGCGGCGATTTCCGACAAACGCTGCCTGTGGTAACGCTAGGAACTAGGGCTGATGAGGTAAATGCTTTGTTGAAATACTCTTTCTTATGGCCACATATTCATAGGTTGCGCTTAACGATGAATATGAGAGCACATCTTGGCGGGAATGTACACGCCCAATAATTTTCTGATGTTCTCTTAAAATTGGGTGAGGGAACGCTACCAGTAGACGGTGGCCAGGTGGTTCTACCTGAGATACTTGGGAGAGTGGTGTCCACCTTAGAAGATTTGATACGCCTGGTGTACGGGGACATCAATAGGATACCGCACCAACATAATTCTTGAGTGTGTGAACGAGCCATTTTAACACCCAGAAACGACCAAGCTTCAGCGATCAATGAATGCATTCTCGTGGAAATTGAGGGAAATGAAGTGATCTATAAACACTGTTGTCCACCAAGATGACGCCACACATTACCCCGCAGAATTTTTCAATTCCCTCAGTGCAAGTAGACTACCAGCGCACACCATTAAGTTAAAGGTCGGTGTCCCAATTATGCTTCTTCGGAAACTCACTCCGCCGAAACTGTGCAATGGGACCCGGCTCAAAGTCGTCTCGCTGCAGAGAAATATCATTGAGGCGGAAATTGAGGGCGGAGCCCGGGGACGGGACGGGTTGTGGTGTCTCGCCGTCACCACAACCCGTCCCGTCCCCGGGCTCTTAGAATTCGACATCAGACGATTCAGATCTTTGATTTTGACGACCCCGTTGTCGCCGGCATAAGCAACAGGATCCGCGTACGAAGTCGCGGGCAGAAGCTAGTACTATATATTTATACAGGATTACAAAGTTATTTATGCAGTTGGTGTATCTAGAAAAGTGGAACGAAATTGCAAAATATTTTAGTTTTTCCTTAATTTACACACTAAACACTAATTGTATTCTAAATTTGAAGCTTCTGTGTCTGCTAGAAGTGTTTTGATGATCGGTCAGTCAGTCAGTCAGTCAGTGAGTGACAAAATTAAGAAACTTTGACAAGTTATAATTCTTAAACTACTGGTTCAAATTGGATTAAATTTGAAATATAGCGTGTTTATACAATGCCTGCTTGATTACTGAAAATTCAAGTCTCTAGTTTTATCCACAACGAAGTTATTGGATGTCGAAAATGGCCTGAACTGCTTCGAGAAAAGGATGGTACGGCCGTGCCCCTTTTTGCTCGACTTGGTGGGGGCACTCCCGTGCCCCCAGATGTTTGTAAATGCATGATAAACTGAGAAAACACGCTCTTCAGAGAATGACCTCTGTTTAAAACTATGTTGGATCAATACTTCTACTAGTATTAAAATGTTATCAATATGTTCACTGTACCATATTTTAATTTTTTTTCACACTGAAATAATGTTAAGAAGGTATTGTATTATTACAATTACCAACGTCGAAGTAAATTTTCTCTTTATCGGAATCTATATTCTTTCATCTATAATAATGAAAAAGTTCCTAAAAATCGTTCATAACAGAAATGGTGGATTGAAACTAAAAACATTGTGTTACAGAGAAAATATTTTGTGATATTTATTTTACGTGGATAGTAAAAAAATCAATTAAAATTTTAAATAGTTAGGAGTATATATTAGGTGGATAAAAACCAATATCCACATTGAAAATGGTTGCTTTGATTCTACTTGTTATGTTCTTAATTAAGTCTGACAAGCGTCTCTTGGTCATAAATAATAAGACCTTCAACTTAATTATACAAATTATAGTGTAGTATTAATTTTGATTCCATTAATCACGTGAAGATCAAATAGGGATCTGGTGTGACAGATGTGTCACATTATTACAGTGACTCGTGCGCGAGAAACTTAGCTAACATTAGACATATTGGATGATATTATATAAGGTAATTTGTGATTCAGATCTCACAACGGGGCTGAGTTGCTGAGTAGGTTTTTGCTATGTTTAATATAGCAAAAACCTACTCAGCAACTCAGCCCCGTTATGTGCGGTGCGATGCGCGCTCGAACACGGACGTGTTTCCACTGTGCACGGCACGAATTTTATTCACGTGTTGCGCGGCCATAGCCGCTGCCCGGAAACACTATGAGTTCCAAACAACTCATAGTCAATGAATTGCTGGCATTCCTGGTCCATGCTATCGACTACATGGACGAGGTGAGCATCCTGCAGATATGCCGGTCGAACTACAAGGAGGACGAGATCAGCAGCGGAAAACTGTTACTGTTCCAGTCACTTGGGAAACTCGACCAGATGCCGTCTCGCCGCAGAGATGGAACCGAGAAGAGCGTTCAAGATATAATCGATATGTTGAAGAAGACTGACCCGGACGACGTGCCAGATTTCGTGGCGAAGGAGCTAAGTAAACTGCCCCCCGTCACATTCGATCACGTCGACGTTACGCGGCTGCTAAAGGACATCACTTCCTTGAAGGTGGAGATGACTAAGATGCAGTCCAGAATGGAGGCATCAGAAAAATCCAATACTGAACTACGTGCAGAAATAGCATCATTGCGCAACATTGGTTCGGTAATTGGGTCACCTGAGGCCTCAAAGGTGAACACACGACGAGGGGCGCAAAAAGCATCCGTCGGCATTTTTGAATTGGCGAACACAAGTGCGTCACCAGCTGCCGATAACGCTGAGCAAGCGCCACCCGCCGCCGCCGTCGCCCGCGCCACAACACCGGCTGCGGAAACGTCACGCGTAGGTACGTCGACCCCTAAACGTGCCTACGCTGCTATTGTCACCAGCGGCAAATCAGATGCGTCGCAGCCTAAGCGACAAACCAGAAAAGGGGAAAAACTGGTAAAGGCCCTGTCTGCGGTACGTTGCTCTTTGCCAAGAGCCAGCCAAGTTGATGAGGAGGGTTTCACAAAAGTAGAAAGGAAGAAGAAGAAGCCCTGTTCTCGTAACTTGTGTGGCACCGCACCGAGTGGACCCAACATGCTGCTGCGCCCTGCTGTGCCTACGACGCAGCTGTACCTTTCGCGTCTGCATCACTCCACGACAAATGAGGAAGTCGTGCAGTATTTGAAGGTGAAGACCAACTGGACTCTGAGGGTCGAAAGGTTGGAAACGCGCCACAACATCAACTTTAAGTCATTTGTGGTACGAGTTCCAACCCAACATCTACAGACCTGTCTGAAAGAGGACTTTTGGCCGAAAGGTGTCGTATATCGACGTTTCTGAGGACGGTTACGCGACACCACGCAGCGAAACACAACGCCGACAATTTTACGTGTATAATTCATAGTTTTAAGGTTTTTTTAATATGTATTAGTTTATTATGTTATAAGATAATTTTATGTATTTTGTCTATGGGCCTTAGTTGCCTGATAATAAAATGATTATTATTATTATTATTAAGACATCCATCTTGAGGTCCCGGACGATGACTATAGGTATCCCTTAGTACTTTACTTTGAATACCTTGTATAATTTGACAATTGCTTTGCCTGGACCTACGGTATTCAGCTGTGGGTAGCCCCACAGCTGAATACAAGTTTTAAAGCCTTTATGGAAAGGCTTTAAAACTTGTTTCTATAACAACTTTTTAGTAAATATTGACAATGGCACCTGTCTGACAAAGTAGAAAATACATTTTATTGTATCGAATATTGGGTTATTTTTTATATGCTTCTAGCGCAGTTTAGATAAACTGCCAGATAATTAGCAATATTCAAGTATGGTATTTATTGATTATTCATGAATACTGTATAAAGTAGCTTTTTATTATTGAAGTTCTTGTAGATGGAAGTTTTCATCCTCATTGAATAATGCGGTAATATGATCATAAACATCGCTACGTGTCACCTACAGTCTCTATCTTCACTGCTCCGACTCGTAAATGAGTTTCATTCAAAGAGTTTTGTTTTACAGTTCAATGTACTATTTTGTAAACAGAATCCTATAACCTATGAATGTTCATTGTTACGATCGGCAATCGAGCATCACTCGCTGATAGTTATGTAAATGAATCGAATTAGTCCGACTAAATATTGAACATGTCGGATGCATTACTTGCTGATAGGTTGCGGGAAACGGATAATCCAATCCGTAAATATAACGCTATTGACAAACTACCGTTATCTATTAAAATGTTTGCTGGAAAATAGACATTAATCTTCTCATAAATATTTGGATCTTCTTATCTATGCGTCGAAGGATCATGAAATTTCTCGCAGAGACGATCAATCACCAATATTGATGCTATACTGCAGTTAGTATTAGATTTACTCTACCTGTGTAGCAGTCCTGATTGATGAGGATCGCTTGCAAAGTTGAACATACCTATCTCGCATAGTTTAACATACCAATACACCTAGAAATAATGGTGAGTAGGTTTAAGTTGTATTAAAACTCAAATTGATGCTTTTAAACGTGTCTAGTTTTAGTTCTTCATATTTTCTGTATAACTATCTGTATGCCCAGTACCTACAATAATGAGTTAACGAATTATTAAGTTTTATGTGAATTGAGATCACATTTCGACGACGACGATCGAGACACGCACGTACATGCCAGGGATCAAGGTAAATCCTTCAACATGCGCGTGCGAGTCTATTAGAATGCATTTGTTTTACATGGAAGTGACATCGAGGTTGCGAGATAAGCCGCGACCGCGAGATATCGCTACAACAAGATTTTCAGTCAATTTCTTCTACAATGCGCCTTAAAAATATTTACTGAATAAAATAAACCAAACATCATCATGACTAAAATGTATATAGACTCAGGAGGGCCTATATCAGAATCTTCCATGTTTCACGTGGGTCAGAAACTCGAACAAAGTCACAAATCGATTCTCCAATGATTTATTTCTCCTTAACTTCACAGATTAACAAAATATAACGCTAACACTCTTTAATTAGGCATAGATAACGATACTAAATTAAATCAACTTAGAAACTGTTAAAGATGGCGTCGGAAGTAAGCGATTCGTCGAGCGCGTGGTGCGTTGGCGGTTCTCGATTCCGAATTGAACAAGATGGCCGCCCCGCTCCCACCGGTGTGACGTTCCGCAAGAATGGCAGCTGAAAGACAGCTGACATATGTCATGCTGCCATTCTGTTCCGACGTCGTCGACATCAAACGTCAAATGTCATGTGTCGCGCCGTCACGGCCGGACTGACATTCGACCGTCCTCGGGCGTAGAGCTAACGTTGTCCTAAAACAGGCAATTTTATTATTTCATGGTTAGCTGCTCGTCCAGCCTGACAAGCAACACAGCACTAATTCTAACAAATTTTAGAAGCAACATTATGAAACCATGTATCCCTTCGACCATTATGAATAATGGACCGGATGACATCTCACAAGCTGGACAACACAACCCGGACCGGACGAGTGTGTCCTTTCGACCAGCTTCAATGCATGGACCGGACGACACTGTCCCTTCGACCGGTTCAGACAGGGGCTAGACAAGTGTGTCCCTTCGACCAGCCCCAATGGCATGGACCGGACGGCACTGTCCCTTCGACCAGATCACAGACAGAGTTTAGACAAGTGTGTCCCTTCGACCAGCCCCAATGGCTTGGACCGGACGGCACTGTCCTATCGACCAGATCACAGACAGGGTCTAGACAAGTGTGTCCCTTCGACCAGCCCCAATGGCTTGGATCGGACGGCACTGTCCTATCGACCAGATCACAGACAGGGTCTAGACAAGTGTGTCCCTTCGACCAGCCCCAATGGCATGGACCGGACGGCACCGTCTTTGCGATCAGTTATAACACAGCATTTTAAATACAAAGGAACAGAAATGTGGCATACCTATAAGTTACGGACAATCTTGCTCATTTTGAATTTTGACTTCATCTAGTGCGCCGGGATCAGAGTACACACTGAGTGTATCTGACCCGGCAGTAAGGGTAACTGAATTTGCCGAGACAGTGTCCGAGTCTGTGTTCGACTTTTCATCTCTAATATTTAGGTCATCGCCTCCCTGAATTGGGCTTTGTGGTAGCATGATATCACTACTGGATTCTAATTGCTCCGCATCTTCCGGCGCCGTCTCGGCCTCCTCATCGTTCAACAAACAGGTAGTGACTTCAAGCAACCCAGCGTGTCCCTGAGGCACTGCGCGCAAACTCTCGTGTGCGTATTTATAAGTGCGGTGTGAACCACTTATACTTTTTAGCTCGTACCGATCATTTTCTAACACGGAGGTAATAACGAACGGTCCCCTAAACTTTCTATCTAGTTTAGTTTGATTTCGTTCACTGTTCTTTATAAAAACAAAATCGCCCTGAGCAAATGGTTTAATGGTAGCACGGCCCCGGTTAAACCTTAGAGTATCCGCCGCGGCTGCCTTTTGAATATTCTCCGATGCACTTTCTCGAATGGACTCTAAATCTAAACGGTTATTTCGCTCATCAGAATGTGAAGATATCTGGGACATACCTAATGATTCTGCACGTATCCCGAACATCAGTTCCGTAGGTGAGTACTTAGTAACAGCCGATTTTGTACTGTTGAGCGCTAGTTGTATATTGCCTAACTCATCGCGCCATGTCTTATTGGGGTCGTTTTCGACTATTGTGAGCAAGCTTTTTAGTTTTCGCATAACTCGCTCAACTTGTCCGTTAGCCCTGCTGGAGCCGGTTGCAATGAAATGCAGATCAATTTTATAATTTTTGCAAAAGTTTCTAAATTCACTACTCACATAGCATCGGCCCTGATCAGCAATTACGAGTGCAGGAGCCCCAAAAAGACAAACAGCCTTTTCGAGAGCTCGCACCGCACTACTTGCATCTAGTGATATTGTGTGTTCTAGCAGGACATACTTAGTAAACGCGTCTATTATGACTGAACAATACTCTTTCCGGTTGCTCTTACCACTAAGCTTCCCGGTAAAGTCTACGTGGATTGTGTGCCATGGCACAGATAGTTTTGGGATCGAATGTAACTGAATGGGTTGAGCGCCTGATGGTCCCTTCGATGCTTTGCAAACTATGCAGGAGTCAATAAACTTACGAACGCACTTGGACATTTGCGGGAACCAGTATTGTTCGTAGAGTTTATCTAGTGTCTTATCACTACCAAGGTGTTGAATTTCGTTATGGACGTGGTTGATAAGAGTCCAAATCAGAGAGCGTGGAACGACCGGTAACCAAGAAATTGTTTTGTTGCGCCCAACCTTTCTATACAGGATACCATCCCTAACATCGTAAGTATGTGCTACTGTTTCCGGGAAGTCACCGTTGTTATGCTTACTAATCAAGTCTTGGATTTCGCTATCGCGTTTTTGTTCAACTGAGAGCCATCCTTGATGTAACCCAACAAACTCGACACTTTTAGTAGTAGGGGTTTGGGACGAAGACGCGCCAGCATCTGACTGAAGGTTACGGGAAAAGAAGTCTGCATGTTCCATACTACGGCCTTCACGATATACTATCTCAAAGTCGTAGGCTTGTAGGAAAGCCCACCAACGATGCACGCGAGGCGTCAGATCAACCTTAGATTTTGATGCTTTGAGCGAATTGCAATCAGTGTAAACTACAAAATGTCGGCCGTACAAATAATGCCGAAAATGTTCTACCGCTCGTACGACAGCCAAGGTCTCTAATTCGTACGAGTGGTAGCGAGATTCTACCTCAGATGTACGCCGGCTGAAGTACTCCACAACATGGGGTAAGTTATTCGCTCTTTGTATAAGGATCGCACCATAACCTTCGGCACTCGCGTCTGTGTGCAACTCGACCGGTAATTCAGGATTAAAAATCGTTAAAACTGGTTCTGAAGTTAGTATTTTAACCACATTTCTACGGATATCTTCATGTTTGTCGGTCCAATTAATGGGGCCTTTTAGTTTAGTTAACGGGTATAACGGTACAACAACATTTGTAAACCCAGGTATAAATTTCCTAAAATATGACGCGAGTCCGAGAAACTGGCGAACATGCGTAGCTGTATGTGGTGATGGTGCTTCGACTAATGTTTGAATTTTGCGGGAATTGGGTCTAATTTCCCCAGACTGTAAGGAATAACCTAGATAGTCTACTTTTTGTTTCATGAATTTGCACTTCCGAAGGTTACATGAAAAACCTGCCGCAGTTAAGGCTTGTAAGGCCTCATCTAGGCGGTCCAAACCCTGCGAAATATTGGAAGAATAACAAAGTACATCGTCCATATAGATGAGAGGCCTGTCATTAAGGCGTTGTAGTGCTTTTGTGATACAACGCTGGTACACTGGTACTGAAGGTGCGTTGCGTAAACCGAAAGGCATCGCGAGGTACTCATATTGGCCCTCCGGAGTGACGAATGCAGTCATCTCAATTGAATCGGGATGAATTAAAATTTGGTGAAATCCGCTAGCCATATCTAATGAGGAGAAGTAGTTAACTCCACTGAGCTGGTCTATCTGTTCCTCGATGCGAGGCAAGGGATAGTGTTCCGGCTGTGTGTTGGAATTCAGTTCCCGATAATCAACGCACATTCTGTCGGTATTATCCTTTTTCTTTACGAGGAGTATCGGACTTGCAAAGGGAGAGGAACTCTCACGAATTATACCGGCATCTAACAATAGTTGTATTTTTTCTCGGACTATTTGCTTCTCTATAGGTGCTAGTCGATAGGGGAGACCTTCGAACTATTTTATGAGGATCTATCAATTTAATGCTCAACTGCCCTTTAGTAACGCGCCTAGTAGGTATACCGTCTATAAAATAGTCTGAATATTTACTAATTATTTTTGACAGCAGCATTTTATCTTCACCTTCTAAGTCAGTATCGATTGAAGAAATATCAAAATCTGCCGATTTAGTTTCACAAAAATTAGTATGATCTTTGGTCTTAAATAGGACTTTGTCATTATCGATCGTCACAGAATAGCCTTTATCTAAGATATCCCTGCCTACAATAATCGGCACAGACATTACCGTATCTGGAACGATGTGAAACATAAGGTCTACTGAGGCATTTCCAATTTTTACGGTACTTAAAATTTGATAAGTGGACTGTACGTCATCACCTCCGATACCAGAAAGATGAACTAGATTATTGCGCACAGTACCCGGAAACCGACAGCGAATACTTTCAGATAAAAGCGAGCAAGATGATCCGCTATCAAATAAAAATGGAAATCGCTCACCAGCTGATGTCTCTAACGTAGATCTGGAAAGTTGGTGGTCGCAAAGGTTGACTTCCTTCCTTTCAGACTTTCCTCCATTCTTCTTTTCTGGACAAGTTGTAGACGCGTGACCAGGTTTGCCACACGTGTAGCAGGTTATAGACGGCTTGTCTTGATTATTTGTAGAACTGGAGACTTCAATGATTTGGAGTCATCCTTTCGCTTCTTGCATTCAAACTGTCGATGTCCTGGCACGCCACACCAATGACACTTTCCAGGGAATCTAGAGTCTGTCATTCGAGGTCGCTTAGAACCGGCGTCTTGATTTCCATCACTGACGTCCAACCGTCGCTTTAGTGATATGCCATTGAGGATCCGAAACAACTGAGCACGAGTAGTTATCACATGTGCTATCAACTCTCTACGTATCAAATTATCCTTTTGACATAGCACCGATATCACGAACCCAGTGATAACTTCCTCAGGAAGGTCAGTTTTTGGTATACGTTCGATCAAGTTCCACAATCGCATTGCAGACTCTGATGCGGTTTCTTTGACATTAATTTGAAATCGTAAAATGTCATCAAAATGATCTTGCATTAGTTTGGGTTTAGCAAATCTAGCTAGCAAAGTTTCTTTAACTGCAGCCCATGTTAATTCCTTGAGGTTCATTCTGGTCAAGTGGGTCGCTGCGCGACCTTTGAGCGCCTTAGTAAGTGCCATCAACAGATCAACACCTACAAGATTTTTCTCCTGCACTATTACTTCTGTGACGTTGCACCAGCCCTCGATGTCAGATTCGGAATCATCAGGATCAAAGTCAATTAGTTTTATCGTGTTGGTACTCACAGGAGTTTATGCTTGCGACATCGCAAAAATCCGGGTAAACATTTCCTCCATATTCGACAATATTCTCGTTGCAGGGATGTTTTCTGCAGACTGCGTGTTCCCTGTTTGTGGCCCGTGGGATCCCACTTCTGATATAGACTCAGGATGGCCTATATCAGAATCTTCCATGTTTCACGTGGGTCAGAAACTCGAACAAAGTCACAAATCGATTCTCCAATGATTTATTTCTCCTTAACTTCACAGATTAACAAAATATAACGCTAACACTCTTTAATTAGGCATAGATAACGATACTAAATTAAATCAACTTAGAAACTGTTAAAGATGGCGTCGGAAGTAAGCGATTCGTCGAGCGCGTGGTGCGTTGGCGGTTCTCGATTCCGAAGTGAACAAGATGGCCGCCCCGCTCCCACCGGTGTGACGTTCCGCAAGAATGGCAGCTGACAGTCGACATCAAACGTCAAATGTCATGTGTCGCGCCGTCATGTATTATGGGCACTTTAAAAATAATAATGTTATTTTTCTCTATTCTGTAAATATTTATTGTTAGATTGTTTATCAACCGTTCAAAAACTTATTTCTGCAAGTTTGTTGGATGAACTTAAAAATGTTTCACATTTATTTTGTTTCGAACACATTATGTTATTCTTTTGCATTCATGATAAATCGAAGTCAATCGTTCGGATAGTGACCGCGAGACGCATACATTTTAGACAGGGATTGAAAAGGTTCCTAAAATACCGGTAAAATACCGGTATTTAGTGGTTCCGGTTACTAGAACCCGAACCGGAACCGGAACCTAAATTAGAACCTTTAAGAACCTTTATTTTACCGGTTCTTCTTTAAAACGAGTCCGAACGAGTTCATAGTTACGATGCCGCTCAGCGCAGGACGATCTAGCGGCAAAGTGCCTACGGGCGGCCGGCGCCGCCGCCGCGCTGGCGCACGGTGGGATCAAAATCGCCTTTCATAAACTTAAAGGCTTGAATTTTGAAAGGACCTTATTTTGCTACAAATGGATTTTGCTGATCATTACTTTACTATAAATTATCGTATGAGGCAATTGCGTCTACAAATGAAGGAGTTATAATTTATTTAACAAAAAATTGTATGGCGCTGACCTGAAAAATGAGGCTGTCTCTGGAATCATAAGGTTTGCCATTATATCCTTACACACAGATATACTACTATTTATTTGTAATTTTTTGACATACTTCGTATTGCGGTACCATTTGTGCTATTTTTTTTTTCAAAATCCTCAAAGATGCTTTAAATATGAGTACTTATGCCAAGTCTAATTTACAATATTTTTTTTTTATACTATAGGTCAAAACAGTCTATGAAATCACAAAAGTTCGTTTTACAAAATTAGTAATTATGAATTACCTTTTGAATGTAATCTCTAATGGAATGAATAAATTAACCGACTTGGTATTACATGGATCTCACAACTTTTTATGGTAGAAGAACTGAGTTGCGAGACTTGGCTTTTTTACAATTTATGTTTTTGATGGCATTATGAATTACCTTTTGAATGTAATCTCCTCTAATGGTCAAGTCCTTATTAGCTAACGACCTCATAGAGGTCATAGACCTCATAGAGGATCTCATATCACTAAATACTTATGTACCTGATGAATTAACTAGTTGAAAGGATACACACGAAAAATAATTTGAGTATACGTTAATTTAACAATGAGTGCAGGATCACCTTAATGAGGGTAATTAGGTAAATGTGATACCCTCATTAGTCAATAACAATAAATAGTCAAAAATCAGGTTCGTAACTTCAGTTCATTTTGAGCTTTTCTACTGCTATCATCTGATAGCACCGTGCGTCTCAGTGATAGTGAATAATGGAAAGCATAATTACAAACTTGGATTTGTTTGTTATTCTGAGAAACCAGGATACTTCTTCCTTCGATCATGAAATATTGTTCAATTCAATTGTTATTCGACTGGGTTCTAGCCTTTCTGATGAAGACAGTGTTACCTTGAAGGAATTTTGTCAAAGGTTCACACGGGCAGTTCAAAAGAGATCGATCCCACCGCAAAAGTGAAATTTTTAGACGTGATTACAGTAATTGGCTTCAGGCAAATATTGACTCTCCAAACTGCGTGCAAACCGATTGGCTCATTCAAGAACCAATAAGTGAAAATATTTGTGCTGAACCTGTACCATCAACGTCACTGATGACATCGACTTCAACGATGACAAAAAGATCTCGAAAGCAGTTTCAAGATCTAGGTAACAAGCAGAAAAAGAGGCGATCTGAGGAATATAACGGCGATGAACCTCTTGAACTAGCGTATTCAGCTACAGCACTTTTTAGACAAGATGGTCGTGAGGATATTGCATCTGTTATTGAATATATGCTCAAAATCCAGAAGCAGCGGCAAAAATTAAGGAAATGATTAAGGAACCCGTTTCTTCATCATTATTTTCACCAGAGAAAGCACTAGGTTTGCTACTTTCATTAAAACTATCGAAATGGCAATACATCACTTTAAGGGAAACGACAATTCGAGAAGTACAAAAGGCTAAGCTGCAGTGCTACCCTCCGAAGACATTTGTGACTGTAACGGATTCCTCAGCTAAGATTGCACTACAAGCATTACTAGATTTAACATTGAATAAGATTCTTGAAAGTCTTCTTAGTACTAATGTCATACATGGCAAACAATTGATGTTAATATCAAAGTGAAGATTTGACGGTGCATCCCACCAAAGTAGATATAAGCAAAAAATGGTAAGTGAGCGAGATGATTCAAGCATATTTATGACCTCTTTGGTTCTGTTAAAGTGGATGGCTGGAGATGATACCATATGGACTAATCCAAAACCCTCATCTTCGTATTGTCGTCCAGTGCAATTCAGTTTTTTGAAGGAGAGCAAAAAAGTTGTCATGGATGAAAAAAACTAGAATGGTTAACGAAACCAAGGCTCAGGTTCCCTCAAAATACCAAGGAAATGAGGATCAATTAATGATGATGATTGACGGCAAAAGTACGTATCTTTCTGAAGCTAAATCAAATCATGGATGAAAAAAACTAGAATGGTTAACGAAACCAAGGCTCAGGTTCCCTCAAAATACCAAGGAAATGAGGATCAATTAATGATGATGATTGACGGCAAAAGTACGTATCTTTCTGAAGCTAAATCAAATGCGGCCTGCTATCTGTGTTTGGCTAAGCCTACGTAAATCAATAAGTTAAATACCGTTGCGTCAAAAACCGTTTCTCCTGGTGTATATGAGTTTGGGTTATTGTCACTACATGCCCGCATTAATGTGATGGAATGTCTTCTACAGATAGCTTATCATCTCGATTTCAAGACTTGGTCTGCGAGAAAAGAAGATCACAAAGAGTTGTTATAGTCAAGGAAAATACTTATCCAAGATCGATTTAAAGACGAGCTCAATCTTTTGATCGACATTGTTAAGCAAGGATCAGGCACAACTAACGATGGTAACACAGCGAGGAGGTTTTTTGAGTTTCCTGATAAAACTGCAGCGATCACTGGACTAGATGAAGACCTGATCCGCAGGTTTGCTGTGATCCTGCAAGCTTTCACATCTAGAGACTAAAATAACCTCGACTCGGTACTACATAACATCGACCGTACACAAATTATTAATTCATGGAGGGCACGTAATCGCAGAAAATGCTATTGTGACAATAAGGAGTCTTTCGGAAGAAGCTTCATAGGCCCGAAACAAAGATTTTAGGAGGTTCAGAGAACACCATTCGCGGAAGAAGAGCAGACGAGCATCAAACGAGTATGTCCTCAATATGCTTATCGTCTCTTCTGATCCTCTTATTACTACAATAAGACCAAAATTGGATGCCCATAAGATGCAGACATACTTTAAGGAAGACCAAATTAAAAAAAATTAAATAAAATTTAAATTTTTAGACCAATTTAAACTTCAGGATCAGGAAGCTCAGATAGAGTTCTTAGATGTAATGGCAATTGTAGAGCCTGATTCTGAAGTGGATTCTGATGGCGACGAAGAAGTTTAGAATAAGTTAACTTGTATAGTTTATGGTAGATTCATAAATATTGTATTTTATTTCTTTTGGTTGACATTTATTTATAACAATTTTTTTAAATATATCAATACTAAATTCAGTTACAATTATATTGTTTTTATTAATAATTTGTTAAGTATTTAGTTTAATTTAGTTACCTACTGATTTTATTGTCGATGATGATTTTTTTTTATAAAATACAAATTTTAAAACTGTTTTTTAATCATACCATCCAATACAAATAAATGTACTAGATACCTACCATGAATAGCAGATATCCCACATAGGTATAAAACGAACTTTTGTAGACTGTTTTGGCCTATAGTATAAAAAAATATTGTCAATTATACTTTGCATACCTACTCATATTTTAAATATAAGTATGCATTTAAGCATTAAAATGAATCATCTTCAGTAAGCATTTAAGCATTAAAATTAATCATAAAACAAAAAGATTATTTAATAACTTTAAGGATTTTTATGTCAAAAATTACAAATAAATAGTAGTATATCTGTGTGTAAGGATAATTATAATGGCAAACCTTAAGATTCCAGAGATAGCCTCATTTTTCATGTCAGCGCAATACAAATGTTTCTTTAAAAAATGACAACTCCTTCATTTGTACACGCAATTGACTCATACGAAATTTTATAGTAAAGTAATCATCAGCAGAATCCATTTCTAGCCAAAAAAGGTCCTTTCAAAATTCAAGCTCTATGAAAGGCGATTTTCAGCCCACCGTGCGGCGCGCGGTGGGTGGGTGGTAAATTTTGTGAGAGGGGAGAGTGGTACATTGCATTTGTAGATCATTCGCATCATTCGTTGCATAACCAACGCGTGCGCCACTATATTTATTTATTTGTTTCATTGTTTGATTTATATAAACCACTAATAATAATTACTGACAATATTTGCTGACACTGTACAGTACAGACTTCTACTTGCCAATAATTCGAAGACGAACTGAAAGAAAACGTACGCCAGCCACGCGTCAAACATTATCCGGATCCCTTCTTTCTTAGAGAACCTTTAAATCGGATGATACGGAACCGGTATATTGGAACCTTTATTTGGAACCGGTACTTTGGAACCAGAACCGAACCGGAACCTGAACCGGAACCGTACCGAAAAGAAGAACCTTTTTAAGAACCAAAACGAAGAACCGGAACCCAAATTCGTACCGGTTTTCAATCCCTGATTTTAGAACACTAAACCACCAAACCTAATCTACTTTCTAAAGAAAACACAATTCGAAAATCTTTGAATTGCCCTTTTCGACTTGTGTTTCAATCTTTCAGTCAAATTTTTCAGTAGTTTTAATTAAACTTCTCTTCATAATCAAATGAGTATACTTTTACCGACATTTATTTTTAATAAAATTTAAGGTATTCTTACGTTAGAATAGTTTTGTAATGGCTCCATAACACAAAACACAATATCAAAACTAATACGGTAAGTGGCGATAACATTTTGTATAACGATCACGCGCGTAGTGGAGCGAAAATGTCGATATCGAGACGATAAATCATGTTTATGAAGCAAAATGCGACGGCTACCAGTCATACTGTTAGGAAAATTATAATAAATATTCTTCATACCCTGTCATCTGTGCACTTGATAATCTTATGACTGCCAAAGTTCGGTTCGATCCGATCCGATTTTACGCTTCATATCGTTTAGCAACGTTAATACAACAATAACCAATAGCTTGAACATACCTATTCCCACTGATCAGTTAATTAGTACTTGCACACCTTCAGTGAACTACTCAAATTTAGTACTCAAAATTTGCCACTCAAATGGGCTTAAAATTGACTATTCCACGCACATGTACTATATTAGCTTAGGCATCCAATGCGTCTCTCCGTCACGTTAGTATAATTAACGTCCTGAAAAGCGTGTAATGTTTGCGCCGCACTCCGCTTTATCTTTATAGCCTCTCTGATTACGCGTTCCGACTCTGACAATTTGATTAGCTCAGTGACGTCACTGGGATACGGAAGTGCAAGTTTGGTCAGCAGAGTTCTGGGAAATTGAAGAAAATGTTTGAAAGACGAAGACGCAAGATCTAAGCTTGATAATGTATGAATTGGAGTGCAAATAAGAAAAGCATGTTAGGGAAATTCTGGAAAATAAAAACGTAGGTCATTAATGTTACACATGAAAGAAGAGTAGCTTAAAATATATTAATGAAACAAACTGGAATAATTAATTTTAAAGCCCATTCCACTCAAAATTTTCCATTCTCTTTTGCTTGTTCTCTTGTGGACTACATTTTTCGCAGAATACAATATCCGATGACAGATGGCCGATGGGGCCGAAAGGTTCTGGAGTAGCGACCACGTACCGGAAGACGTAGCGTTGGAAGGCCTCCCACAAGGTGGTCCGACGACCTTGTGAAGGCCGCAGCAACCCGTTGGAAGCGAGAAGCACAGAACCGGTCGAGGTGGAGGTGTTTGCGGGAGGCCTATGTCTAGTAGCGGACGTCTTTCGGCTGAAATAATGATGATAATGATGATGACAATATCCCTTTTAAATAACTATTTTTTTAATGTTAACGTAATAATTTCTAAAAGAACATTACAAGGATTAGGTATCTGATATAAAGTGAGGGAAAAGAGATTTTCTTTTTATCTTTTGAGCCAAAAACACGTTTTGCAAGTTATTTTTCCTCTTAGTTTTCACTGCCTACATTAAAGAAAAGAAGCTACAAACCATTTTTATCATAGAAAACTTAATTGATTTTTAATATTAAACAGAATCTCATTACCTCTTGAACGTCGGGCCTCTGTATGCGCAAGTGCCACAAACGTCGGCTCATTTGGAAGTACTTGTTGATTTTAGGGCAAGCCTTCGAAAAAACGCAGATTTCGTTAATACATAGCCAGTTAAACGTTACATGTTATACCTTCCTGGCTTCGTTATTAGATTACCTAACTACTTATACCATTCATTATGCAAATACAACTGACCTTATCTAGCAACGATGTGTTAAGTTTTTGGTTTGATAATTTTCACTCACATAACCTTCAAACTTTCTCACATCACATCTAATCTACACAAACATTCACCAAAAAAACACTTTATTACGATAACACAATATCTGTAGAAACGATAAAACACCACACATTAACAACAATCCACTTATAAACAATAACTAAACCATAAAAACTATTTGTTTACGCAACGACAAAATTTCGGCGCGAACTCCGCGCGGTGCCGACGATACACTGACGGCGAAGTAGAAATACGTTTACGATGAGAATACGCAATAATGTCGGTAGCTATTAGCCAAAATATGTTTGTGGAACAATAATCTAACTACATAAGTGTATTTCAAATTCAAACACTAAACAAAAATGTTTATCATAAAACATTATGAAATACGGCGGCCATAACTATCAAATTATGAACATTACAAAAGTTTCGTAACTTTTTCTCGACATAATTATAACTTTTCTATAAACTATCACTTCAGACGAAATCTATACTTATTTCTCAGTAATTCTGTATATTTCATGCTGCTAAGTGCTTGGTGGACTTCGTAGCCGGTTATTATCGGGATATAGTCTGGGCATGCATACGCTTCAGCTGTGTGCTTAGAGGTTTTGGTGTCGGAATACAAGGATTTATAGTATTGTGTACATGTTTCAATTATTGTGGCCCTATCTCCTTGTCTCACACCATTGCTGTCCTTTATGTGAGTGATTGTAGATCTGCCCACTTCCATACCGCGCATGGCTGATCTGAGGGAGCGGTTGTTTGTTAGAGCAGACTGCACAAGTTCTGTGTTGTATTTTCGGATGTCCCTTCGTATGCTTCTCTTAACTTTGCAGTCGAGCTCTCTATAATCTAAACATTGATAAGGCATTGTTTATCGTTTCTCGATTAGACGAATTGTATTGTGTGTGAGCTTCTTTTGTTTTTTGGTGCAGCTCTTGATCTTTTGACTAGCAGTTTTTATAGCATGATGAATGTTATTATATTGAATTTGTCACATCTTCAGAATCTCTAGTATCGAATAAGCTAAAACTATTTTGAATGTGTACGTTGAAGGTTACTTGATTTGACATTAATACAAATTTATCTACACGTTTTATTGAACTTTGGATTATTTTATTTCGGTGAACTTTCATATTAAAGCGGACGATAATTCGGACTGGGCGGTGGTCGGAACTGAATTTTAGATTGTTAAGAACTTCTACATTGTTTATTATTTGTTTACAGGAAGATAGACAGAAATCTATCTCGTTTTTTGTTTGACCGTCAGGAGAGAACCAGGTCCAACGACGTTGAGGCTTTTTGTGGAAAAAACTGTTGCTTACGCTAAGGTTCTGACCAAAAGCAAATTCTAAAAGGCGCTGACCACGCTCATTTCTGCCTCCCGTACCATATGGTCCCAGGATATTGCTGTTGTCGGATGTTTTTCTGGGACCAATTTTTGCATTATAGTCGCCCATGACCATGGTCCAAGTTCCTCTGTTTTCATCGCACGCTTTATTTAGTAAATCATAGAACTCTTCAATTTCATCGTTACTATGTGATGACGTTGGAGCATAAACCTGGATTAACGTGAGCGTTTTGGTTTCAGCAATACGAAACTTGAGTACGGCAATCCTATTGGAATAGGCGACAAATTCCATTATGTTACCGGCTACGGCTACCGGCTACGAAGTCCACCAAGCACTTAGCAGCATGAAATATAATAGAAGCCCTGGTGAAGACGGTATCACTACTGAATCACTTCGAGTTGGAAAACCTACCTTACTACCTCACATATGCAACCTTTTCAACTCAATTCTTAAAACAGCCATATTCCCGAGTAAATTCTGCCATTCCAATATAATCTTACTGCACAAGAAGGGTGATAAATCTGATATTGGGAATTATCGCCCTATCAGCTTGGTTTCACATCTTTACAAAGTTTTTGTCAAAATTATTGAAAACCGTATATCAGGCACATTAGACCTCCACCCACCTCCCGAACAGGCTGGATTTCGTCGAGGCCTTTCGACTACAGACCATCTACATTCTCTAAACCAGGTGATTGAAAAACATCAAGAGTTTAATCTACCATTGTACCTGGCGTTTGTGGATTACTCAAAGGCCTTTGACAGCCTAACACACGAAGCCATATTCTCGGCACTCAAAAAACACGAAATAGATCCCGTTTATATACACCTGTTACAAAAAATATACCACAATAGTACAGCAGCCATTCGTATAAATACCACCGGGCCATCCTTTCGAATTCAACGAGGAGTCAAGCAAGGTGACCCGCTGTCTCCCAAACTCTTTACAGCTACGCTAGAAGAGGTTTTCCAGACATTAAATACGCTCTGGCAGGACAAGGGTATTGTCGTCGGAGAAAGGAGACTGACCAATCTGCGTTTCGCCGACGACATTGTCCTCTTTTCTTCCTCAGCAGCTGAGCTGGGCCAAATGCTCGAACAACTGAGCCACGCTAGTCTTCAAGTCGGACTTACGATGAATATGTCGAAAACAAAGCTGATGACGAACAGCACCGAACGCGACGTAGAAACTGGGGGTGTGCGGGTTGAATATGTCCATGAGTATATTTACCTCGGCCAAATACTATCCTTCCAGGCAAGACAGGACAAAGAAATCGCTCGCCGCACAGAAAACGCCTGGAAGAACTATTGGTCGATGAAACATCTCATGAAAGGACCTCTCGCGCTTTCACTAAAACGAAAGCTCATGGACATGTGCATTCTTCCGCACTTGGAGTCTGCCAACGGGCTATGGAACAATACTAGGTGTCAAACTCACAGACCGCATTAAGAACTCTATACTTCGTTCCAAAACTCAAATAGCGGACGCTGGCCGCACAGCTGCTGGACTAAAGTGGAACTGGGCTGGCCATATCTGTCGCATGTCGGATCAGCAATATGCAAAAGCCACCACTCAGTGGATCCCCAATGGCAGAAAACGACTGCGCGGCAGGCCCAGAAAGAGATGGCGGGATGAGCTGGACTCCTTCTTAAAGGATTGGCCTACAATCGCAGTAGACCGGGAAAAGTAATAATAATAATAATAATAAAGTTTATTGATCTAAAAATATACACACAGGTTGTAAGGAGTTACATATTAAGCCTTAAACAACTAACAATGGACACAAGGTGAGAAAAACAGTTGTCTATATTAACCTAAAAAATTAAATCCTGTCTCCTAAACTAGGGATGGCCTGTATCTTAGGAGACAGTGATTCGATCGATCTGAACTAAATAAATGATGGATCTAAGATTTCGAGTGTCGATGTTAATCTACCATAAAAACAAAATTGTGATTTTAGATTTATTTGAGCATGGCTGGATGCAGATATGGAAAAAAAGAAAATAATAAATTATAAAAAAATAAAATAAGTAAAAATAAAATGTGGTGTGAATGGGAGAGAGGTTTGTGTGCTTATGTTCGTGAGTGTAATGTTAGTTGTGTGGGTATGGGTGTGTATTGTGTGTTATGAGGTGATTGTTTGTGTGGAGTGTTTTGTGTTCCTATTTAATAGTGATTTGTTATTTGTCAAGCGATGTATGCCAGTAGAGCTTCGGTATTATTGTAGTCCTGTTGTAAGAGCCAGTCTGTGATTTTAGATTTAATATTGAATTTATTTAAGTTTATTATGTTTAATTTCTTTTGTATAATTTTATATACATGAATACTTAACACGTAGTAATGATGTTTTGCAAACGAGGTTTTGTGCTGTACACCAGAGGGGACGTATGTTCGCTTCCCGGGGTCAGGCAGGGGTAGGCACCCATGTACTCTGTGGACAGAGCGAAGAACAAACAGCTGACGTACCGTCAGAACTTTGTGTGTAAAGTGGAAAGAGGGAAGGGAGGCCTTTGCCCTGCAGTGGGACAACACAGGCTCATAATAATAATAATAATTCTGCATAAAAATCTCATAAGATTACTCACTGTTTCCTTCTTGAAAACATTTTTTCAAAACATAAACACCCGCACTAATCACTCGTAAAACAACAAATATGGCCGTCACAGAAGCACTAATTTCTTTCTTTTTTTTTTCTTCCGTTTAGTTGGCGCTCCTGTTAAAATGTTACCAAAATAGGTCAAGCATGAATCGACTAATCGAATGATACAGCTAGATCGTGTTGCAAGTGCCAATAAATAGAAAATATTACCGTCCAATGACAACCATGCGTGTTGACAGTTGTTATTATCCAAAGGTGTAACGCCGACGTTTCGAGTCATTAAATCTTATTATCCAATGGTGTTAAGGCGACGCTTGAGGGGTTAATCCAAGAAATTCTGAGATGTAAGAATGAATTGCAATGAAAGATTTTAATTAGCGCTAGGTTAAGAATCCTTTTACATTTTGCTTTATAGTGGCTAAGAAAACATATAAGAGGTAATTTTACTAGTGTAAGCAGAAAACGCGTTCTGAAAACTGTGTACCGCAAGGGCTGGTTCAAGGTGGGGCGGGAAAAGAGTACAAAACTCAGCTTACAGGCTGGCGCATAAAAAAAAAGCAAAAAACTGCACTGATAAGATACATAGCTTAGCGATTATCAAGAATGCCAGTTTGAGTACATAAGAACACGAAGTGAACCACCGACTTAGTTCCCATGTTTCAAGCAGGTACAATGAATTAAATAGTTACCTAAAGCTTCTCATGAAAATAATTACAAAATGGATGTCTGAAAAGAAGCTGTGTGTGAGTGTGATATGTGTTTGTTAAAGAACAATACGTAAGTATGGGAAGAATACACAATGTCGATAAGTCTTCTCTTGAGGGATAGTGGAAGATCGCCCTTCATTTGATCTTTCATGACCAAATAGCTCTGCCAAGCATTTTCGTTGCGTCTTGAAACTTCTTTGTTTTACGAACATGTATGTACCAACAATATATGATTGATCAGGGAATTCATTGTGTAAACGGCAACGCTTACACAATTAATTCCAACGAATATAATGAGCCGATTCAATCCAACCGTAATCACAAGAATAATCTCATTATATTCACACACACGGGACATCTGACCACAAAAGCTTTTGAGCTGCAGTTCATAGCAGAGGAAAAGTTCTTGCACTGATCGTTAAAGTATTACTTTGTGTAACATCTACAAATACAACGAACATCTAAAAATAATTAAGTATATTGCCGTTTTATAAGGAAAAAATTATAGGAATAAAAACGTAATGGCATCTCAATTTTTATGATAGCAAGTGGCCAGTATTTTGAATGCAAATTATAAAGGTTTGGGCAAAACAGTACTTGACACTTTTTATTAGAAAATTGTTCTTGTAATTTGATATACTTATTAATCTATCGCTTTTCGTGTCTGTCTGCGTGACCGCGTTGTTCTTCTAAATTACGCAACAGATTCTGATGCAGTTTTCATCATCATTTATAAAATGTATTCAAGGAGGATTATGTGCCTAACACGTTCATATTAAACTACATAATAATAAAGAAATATAAATGTTTTGCCAAGTCGAAAAACGTGGTGACTTGGTAGCATAAAATAAATAAAATAATGATGGTTAATTTATTTATTTTGCAATGATTTTACACTACAAATCAAGAACACATTGAATTTCCTCAATGAGCAGTTGTTGTGATGTAACTGTTACAACAACCATTTCAAAAGCGGCCAAAACTCAACTCGAATCGGCACTATATTTTAATTATACACTCGTGTAACGATTGTCGAAGTACCAAATAACATTGTAAATGTTCACCATCTAATCACCTAAGTACGACGATGTTGGTCATAGGAATGGACTTACAGGAGATCATGTCATGTAATACGATACATATTTATCGTGTTATAATTTGCAGTTGCTCGCTCAATATAATACGTTATTTTCGCTTTAAAAGTTCGTTCGTTCTAGTAATATTGGAATTGTAATTAATTTTATATGGAAAATGTTTTAGAGTTCGGTCTTAGGTAAAACTTGAGCTTAACTTTAGTAATTTATTGATCAACAGTTCCGGTACCCACGAGACTACCCCTGAAACTTCAACCAAATTTGGATTTAAGGTACAATCAAATTAGTTCTGTATTCGTTTGTATATACTTATTTAACATACTCATAATGGTTTATATCTAAAATCTAAGAAGAGAAGTTTAATTTAAATCTAAGAGACCTCGAAGTACATAAATCTCTCTTTTAAACCTAGAAAATGCACCTGTAATATAATTATGTCTGTATAAACCTCAAATACAGCAATCCATACTAATATTATAAATTCGAAAGTAACTCTGTCTGTCTCTATGTTACATTTTCACACCTAAACTAATGAACGGATTACGATAAAATTTGGCAAGGAGATAGATGGAGATATTGGTAGCACTTTGCCGTGGGATAATTTCTGACATCCACGCAGGCAAAGCCGCGGGCAGAAGCCAGAAGCTAGTATTTTATATTCCATACTTCCTAAATTAATATCGACACTCAATTAATCATCGCCAAGGAATGCAGCGAAATGATAATGAAAATCTTCGCCTGGAAGCGATCAACAACTTTTCGAAGCACGACAATTATTTTCGCGTAGACTACTCTTTCATTTTGTTCTTATTATTTTAATGTTAGCCTATATTGAATTTCTAGCCCGAAGAATTGCCAAATTTAAGTGGCAGTGGGCAGGGCACACTGCTCGCAGAACAGATGGCCGATGGGGCTGTAAGGTTCTGGAGTGGCGACCGCGAAGACGTAGCGTTGGAAGGCCTCCCACAAGATAGTCCGACGACCTTGTGAAGGCCGCAGGAACCCGTTGTATGCGAGAAGCACAGAACCGGTCGAAGTGTGAAATGAATATATTATCCTCTTTTATAAAATTAATTTAACATGAATCGATTTTGAACCAAAAGTTACCTACTTGAAAGAATCGATTATTTTGTCACATCACTATTTCAATTTCATTGAAAAGGTGGTAATACATAAGCTGTCATTTGAATGCTGTTAACTAAATGTCCGACTAAAGATAGACTACAGACAAAAATCATAATCTAAACGATGAAGTGACAGGTAGTCAATATCCCGATATTTCCACGGGATTGACACTTACGCGGGTGAAACCGCGGGGCGCAGCTAGTATTTAATAAATTTTACTTTTGCTAAATGAGCATTTCGGAAAGATCTACATTGTTGCTATGTTGTTCGGGTCAAAGCAATTATGTTGAGTGAGGGGTTATAGGGAACTTTCCACTAAAATATTGTTACTTTCATTGTTAGCATGGTTCATCCCCCTGCTGAGCAAAGCTCTCAATTTTGTGTAATGTGTAATTTGCTTTTTTGAGATCTGCCTCAATTATTTTATTTGCAGAAAACTGAAATTCTATAGATAGTTAAATTGAATTGTAAACAGTAATAATAGTAATTAAGTATTAATAATTATTATTTTAGTTGTAATTAAGGTGACTAAATGTGGAAATGTTAGGCACTATGTTTACAATTTTATCACGGTATTTTATGATCATTTATTAATATTTTATTTCTGCAAATAATTAAAACTTTTTGTCTGTGGAACTATTTCTACAGACAAAAAGTTCTGTTAAAAAAAATAAGAAAAAAATATTAAATCCTTCCTTGACTTTAATGTCAAAGAAGATTATACTTTTCCGTCCTTCTTAAAACATAATATGACAAACAACAGTCTGTTCCTAAACAAACAGAACTCAATTGATCACAGACGTGCTGAACTAAATCGCTGCCTAATGGAAATTATTCAAAGAGGGTCGGTTCCACTCAAATATCCGGAAAATGAATGTGGTGGACAACATTTATTATTCGAATATTTACTCCATTACAATTACTTACTACAGTTTTTTTACCTGAGTATCAACCAATTGAGAACAATGCATACGTAAATTATAGCACACACTTCACTGAGTTGGTAACTTTCATATTCTATAGTAGTTTAACTATTTTCTCTACTGAAATCTATTAATGAGTGAACACTAATGGAAGGACTGCAAAGAGAAAGTTGGCGAGACGTTCTTTAATAAATAAATGGAACACGCTGCCTCATTTGTAACGATATTCTATGACTTCTATTTAATAAACAGGAAACAACAAACATTTTAGGTTACCAAACAACCTTATTTATCCTTTGTTAAAATGATTCGGTCATTTTAGGGATCTAGTGGTTGTGGAGGTCAACATAAGCTTGCATGTGGACGAAAAGACATCTTTTGACCAGTGAAATTTTGGTATGAGTGGGAAATATATGTCTAAATATATAAGTGCCCGTCAAGCTCCGCGCGTATCGTATGTAATACGATACAATAGAAAATCAATTCTGTGTCATTAGTTGAGCTTGAGAGGTCACAGGGAATCGTTCTACATTAAATTAATTAATTTAATATCGTTCGTAGCGAGCTACTAAATCAGGGTCAGATGTTGTCGGAGAACTTCGGAATTTAATTAAGCCACCTCAGGTAGAATGGTTGTCAAGAATCACCTTGACCTTGTCCTTTGTCTTGTAAAATAATATGGTGACTGTAATAAGAAGACCTTTGACTGTCACGACGGTTAAGATTCACGACCTAAACTTTACATTTTAACTTGTACTTCTAAACCTTAACTTAAAATATGTTTTTTTACCGCTAGCTTTGTTATTAAAACACGCGTTTTATTTTTATGTTATTTTATGCAGCATTTAAATAAACAAATAGCATTTTACGACTGTTCGGTAGGTATCGATGTATTTAACGCATGCTCAACACTTTAATTTGTACTCACGAAAAAACCGTTTCATTACGGCAAAGTTCACCATTGCCGTAATGAATGGCTCCAACCATACAGTTCCATAGCTCACTGGCAAGCCTGGACCTCTGCTGAATTGTCAAAGACCATGTTTGAGAACTAGACGTGAGGATAAAAAGCCTATAACTGAAGCAAAAATAATAACCGTGGTCGCAGTGTGCAAGCGGAATATAATATCCACAGAATCATCTATGAAATATCGCAGTCTGGTTCTACTTCAGTAAAAGTACGTGATATATCAGATTTCAAAAGCCAACTTATCAACAGCAAATTTACAAACATGTATGAAATATCTCACGTAAACTTGAGCTCGGATCTAGTTCTCGTATATATCTGGTATCTTTGGGAAGTCGGTTAGGCGAGTTGGCAACTCCTCTCCTAACTGAATATTTAGCTAATCGAGTGAAAGTTTATATAAGAATGTTGTTTAAAGTGTACAGCGTCACTTCGGATGACAACGGACTGTCGCGGGGAGATAAGATTGTAGCAGTAGCTCTGTGTTTCTTAATGACAGCGATCTTGTTGGAAGTTTACATTGTAGATTCTTTGAATAATAGCTAAAGTAGCACAATATTCCCAGTCATCTGATGTCTCCATAAAAATGGTTTACGTTACTTACACACGTCAATATATTTATGCTAAAACTAAAGGTTTTAAGAAATCAAAACATTCTAAGTTTCTCATATTTAAGTGAACTATCTTTGTTCTTTTGAGAAATAAATTCTTCAAGCCGAAAACTAAGTTCCCAAAGAAAACCCATTTGACAATCTTTTCTCTTCTTCCCTCGTAACTTTATAACAACAATTGGGTCTGAGCTACAGGGCTTTGAGCTGTTTGTAAAGGTTACGTCCTCATCCGCGCCCCTAGGGGTAGTTTCAATAATGGTCAGGGTTATAACTGCGTGTAGCTGAATATTTGTCTACTCCAAACCCTTCAATGTTAACAAAACAAAATTTTTGTTAAGCATAGAATGTTGAAAACAGTAACTTGATTAATTGAACGAACTGATTTCGTATGATATGATAGAAAAATTGTAGAATCGAACTAAGAAGTGGGTCCTATTTTTTGTTAAAAGTTATTTACAATAACCCATTTAACATTATTTTCAAGCAAGTCATAAATAAGCGACAATCGACAAAGTGTTTCCTTTGGCAGCACTGCAGGCCACCCAGTCCATTGATGCTGGAGAAACCCTAATTTCTGAGTAAAATAAAAAGAGAGAATGTAATTATTTTACGCGCGGTAGCACCGTTCAATAACACATCACACAAAAACTGCTGTCGCTGTTAACTCATTCGCTTTATTGTAATTCATGTACGAACTACTGTGTAGGATAATATCGACTAGAGAATATTAGCAGTAACCGTTCAGTTAAGTATAACTCGTACTAGACTATTCTCTTAACATGGACATGCTCCCTCCATCGTAAACCTCATTCATCGCTTTCCATCAGGCGAGATGGAGGTCAAGAGCAGGCTCATTAGCAATATAAAAAATGCCATCACTGTTTGGTTAGTTTGATGGTGTATTGAGCATGGTGTAGGTACTTACCTAAGCTTTATTATTATACAAGATTGTAATAATATCTGTTAGATTTCGCTGTTCTCAGTGAACTAGTATACAGAGTGGCAGGGACATCGACGTGCAACTGTAACCATGAATTCAGCACATGATTCTAGACCCCTTAAGGGGCTTACAGGTCCTAAACACAAAAAAAGCAAGTTTTAGAATCAATAAAAGTATATGATCGACTACAGTTAACAAAATCAGAAAAATATGTGATATTCTTCAGGATTTATGCTAGGTAGATAGAATGTGGCCTATGTCCAGCAGTGGACGTCTTTCGGCTGAAATGATGATGATGATGAGATAGAATGTTGAAAACATAATACAACTAGAAAAAATCATGAAGATACCTCTATAAACTTTTTTTCTACAATAAAAACCATACTAATGTACATAATTTTTTGTCAGATTTTTCTACAAGCAACATACTGTTACGAGCCTCGGGTTCGTGACAATTAAAACTGCCGATTTAATAACCAAAAAAATGACACTTTAATAATCAACACTAATTACAACTCAAACACACTAATTACAAAACACAATTGCACTACTGATCGCTCTAAGTCGCACTTGAATATCGCTTCGATGTTATCACTTCGATCGCTTTATCCAAACTGTGTCGGCCGTGGCGCGTCTCGGCCTTATATAGCGCCAAAGAGAGTTCTAGAACCTTCCATTGTAGAAACATCTAGAATGTTCGAGTACATACAGGCCCCGATCGACCAGATGTCGAAAGTTCGGGAAGGACCGAAGTTGTTCTCTTTTCAAAACAAGTAAATCAGGCAGCAATACTTAAAGGAAATCAGAATAAAACTTTATTCCGCATTGTCTATTATGACCCAGGGTTCATTACAGTCCATTTGAATTTAAAATACCCTTTTAAAAATTAAATAGCAACGCGGCGACCGTATTCAAAGTATATAATACGCTCGCTAGCGTATTGTATCGTTTGTGAAGATCTACAGTTCAGTCAAACTTTACTGAAATGTCTGTGGGTTCTAGTTCTCTACACATAACTAAAAACATAATTGAGTTTTTTCTTTTGAATAACACAAAAGCAGTAACATCGTATATTCATCACAGGAACTAGCCTTAATCGGACCAGTCATTGTAGAAACCATGTTGTGAATGAATAGTTTAACTCAAGTTTAATTACGAAACGTGCGAAACTTAATGCAGTTGAATATTTTAATTATTTTAAAACTTTCAGTTTGATAATGGCAGGAATAACGTTAGGTGATGTTTACGATATTACTCTACCTTGGTACCTACGTGTACATATACGTCTTTTGTACGAATAACTAAGCGATGATTCATTTTAAGACGGATACAGACATTGCGAGGCATGCGCGGACAATATGTGGATGTTCATATTCGTGGTGAGGAATGTGGAAGCACATACCAATCATGCACATTGCGAACTATGCGATGAGCGCCGTACGCTGCGCATGCCTCGCAATGTCTGTATCCGCCTTTAGAGTTCCATTTCACACGAGCGGAATTTCAAATTTCAGATACGTAACGGAATCAAAACAAAAAGTATCGTAAAATTACAACACCTTTTGTCCCGAACCCGAAAAGTATCTACTACAATTTGGGACCGAGAGGAAAGTGTAACACTTTTTTTTTACACAGATGATTTAAATGAAAGACAAACTTCGGATCAAACTGTTTTTCAGATTATCTGATGATATCTTCACTCCGTTTGATCAAAGCGTATGCTTTAATACTTTCTCATTATAATATTCGTAATTTAATTTTCATAATCTTCACTTCGTTTGATCAAAGCTTACGAAAATTATCATCAGATAACAATAACGCTCATACCTCTGGGTTTATTCCAGTCCTTTGTGTATACAAAGGACCCAAAACTACTTACAAAACTATTTACAAATTTAATATATTTCCACAGTGTTTTCGAAGGTCTTTCTATAGAACCATTGACTCTATTTATTATTTATTTACATTAAGAAAAGGGTCAATGTGAAAACGTCGTATCTCTGATGATAAGCATCAAATACTAAATATTGTGTGGGTACCTGTGTTAGAAACAATTTAGGAAAAGGCGTCAAAACCATAGTGCAAATATAAACATTCAATGTCCATTCATCGTTTAGAATGATTATAGACCAGTCTTAAACGATATCTAGTCATATTCTTATAGCGAAAATTACGTAAGGATGTATGTTTACTTCTGTTGTTAACAGAAATAAGATCGTACTCTAAAACGCTCAACTCACCCAAAGTGGTTGAACTCGATATCTAACAAAGTTTCTATTGTTGACCACCATAAAGCGAATTCCTAGCTGACCCTTATATTTAAAACTGACATAATAGCTCTTACTAGCGGCAGGGTTGCCCCGAAGCCCTAAAATTATTATTTACAAATTCCCAACTAAGTGGTATTCAGTTATTAGTTATTGCGAGTGTCAATCCATTAGTGAAGCACATGCTCAAAAGGGGCGGGCACTAGAAAGTATAGATACAGTCACTGAATGCACACATGCAACTCTGCACTGCGTAACGCAATATCAATCTTAATCAGAATCTTTTTTAAAGATATTGCTAATCCATTGCTTCATATGTTCGAAAAATGTGTCTACTCAACAACGTAAATTATAACCCAATGAATGTTGTTGAACTGACAAAATCCATTGCTACTGATTTATTTACGCAATTAAATTCTTACCTACAACAAGGCTCAAGAAAATAGGTGGCTCGTTCAGATGCCAATGTATACGTTTTTATAATAAACTATATATTGAACGTGGCTCAATATCTAAGCCTTAATAAGTTCAAATCATTCATTAAAAGTAAGTTGTGCCAGAAAGCCTTTTATACCGTTAAAGATTATATTGAGGACAAAAAGGCTTGGGATTGAGCTGCTTTCAATTTCTGCAGTGCTTTGAATGTATTTTTTCATTTTATTTAAACATTGACCTTAATTATTTTTTTATAAACAATGACATTTGCTTACTTTGTAAAGTATTATATTATTTTATTTATTGTGAATGTAAAGACGATGTGGGTCATTTTATTAATTTTATATATTTTTTTTATTATTCCCTCTGTTCTGTTAGTTTTTTTTCATGGTCTGGCAGTTTGAGTAATTTATGTGGCCTATACAAATGTCCTTTCTTTGGTATTGTTCGTCGAATCGTTGAGCACCTTAAGTCTTGAGCACGATTTCTGACAAATGCGTGCACTGACTGGGCAGGTCCTCTCTATCTGTTTGGTTCTTTCCTCAAAAGACCATCTCAGACATCGATCTACATGGCCTTCATATAACTTGACCAAGATTATGTTTGGACTTTAAAAGAGACTGTGACCTCTGAGTTTGTTTCGGCCTTTCTTCTCAGATTTGCAGATAGGAAACGCCGACCTCATCAGTATTCTAGTTAAAAAAAAAAACATGATTGACGTGTAAAAGTGTTTGTGCAAACCTACTTACAAAAATAAAATAATTTATCATTTGGTCGGTATGATCGGATCGAGGCTACATGTGCAACGCCTCCATGATGTATCCCTCGATATCAGTGTTAGTATCCCTAAACCTCGACCTACTGACTCAAGTACCCGTAGATCTATTACGATCTTTGCTACTCTTGCTCCGATTAATTATTTACGAGTGTCTTATTTTTTATAATTAGCTGAACTTCTTCTGAAGGTTCTAACAGGGATTCGGATTTATTGTGACTCGTAAATCAGCAAGGGCAAGAAACCGTAATATTTTACCCTAATATCTGTTACAACAATGATTTGTTCAGTTCACAGAACTTAATAATATTAGTACTATATTTTCACAATTTGTCAAAATTGCTTCGGGTTCTTAATGTTCTACCTATGTATCCTTATTTCGTTTTAGTTAAGATATTTATGTTAAGGGGTACTGTTTATACCAAGGTAAGGTTCCGTGTAACTCGATTCCTACCGGCTTCCCTTTGAAAAATGGCACCATCAGTATTCTATAGACAAATAATAATTATATTCATAATATTAATGATACCTATACTCCGGCTTACCTCTTACAAAAATTTACCCTTCGCTACTGGTTTATACCATATCTTTCTTAGACACAGACGTTAAATCTGTCAACTTTAGCAATCAATAACCTACGTGTAATAAACGACGCTTCCCACTCACTAAACTCGTCCGTAATGTCTTTACAACAATAAAACATGACATTAATTTGGCAGATGGCAGCACGTGCACAATACATTCAGCATAAAAACGATTAATTTATCACGCGCAGATATTGCCCGTATTTCTCACAAATCGACGCAAAAGCTGTATAGAAAATATATAATAATATGCAGATGTGACTCCCTTTCTGTACAGCGCTTCAGTGAAAGTAATGTCGGTTAGGCAGAGATTGCCTTATCTAGCGTAAGCTAGTGAATATACGTGTTATGTAGTCACGTCTGGTATTATTGCGGCTATAAACGTTATGACGTGCATCAGCAGTCTTCACTTCATCTTCGAGAGAAGTGGGTCACTGTGTTGTGAGCCGGTAATGGAGCGCACAGTAATACGTAGACTGCGCTGAAAGTACACAGTGCACTAGGAGTATTATAGGCTATAACTTCTTCTACTGTAGACAATGATAAGTGAGTTATGTCAAAGGGGTTCATATTCATATTTACTTTGAGATTAAATTTCAACAAACTAAAAGAAAAATTAAAGCAGGTACCTATAAGCAAAACATAGACCCTCCTACCTACCTGTCTTGGATCTGTCTACAAGCCAAAAATTAAAGAATTGCGCACATCACCTGCCAGATAACAGTTTTAGTGATAAACTCCTTTTTTTTTAAGTCAGTAAAACTGAACATTATTCGCAGACGAGCCTACGATCAATTTTTCATTATTGACCCCGATCACGCCTAATGGAAAGCGATAGATGAGGTACACCTCATCTACATATTTCTATCATAGATGATGGAATTTATGTGAAAGTGAAATTCTATGATACCTCCGTGAGACGTTTTGTGGAAAAGCCCCTAAACAATTCGCTTATCCGAATAAAGTGTATGATACGTTGAACAAGAAGAGATACGATAACATTCTCATTGTACTTTGGTAAATGTCTCGTGATTAGAATTTTATTAGATTTTTTGTCAAAAATATTAAAATCAACCACAAACAGAATAAAGATCTAAGAATTTTTATACAAGGGGGCTAAAGTTTGTCAAAGTCAATCCCGCGATCATAATAATATAATTATGGTTATCTTGCCGTTAAACGTGTAAGTAACTTCCAATTTTTTTTTTTTTGAAGTATAGAGTATGAAAAAGCATAATTAAGGTCGGGCGGGGCTATTTCGACTATGGGGCTATTTCAACTAATGACAATAACTTTTATTCTACTGTATTTGTACCAAAACGCCATCTATATCCAGGTAGGTGAACAGATTATTTATAGAAAATTTCATAGATGGAGCTGCTAAAACGCGAACTGTTTGACCCACACGCTTTTTTTTGTCAGACGTCATTTTGTGCATGTGTTAACAAAAGACGCTCGTCACAATTGCTGTCAAAAGTTGTGTTTAAAACGCTTGTTTTTACAATATTAAACAGTGACTAGGGAAAATATAAACCGTAAATGGTTTTTCGCTTATTTGTTCTTTGGAATGATACGTTTTTGATGTGATTTTTCGTTAGTTTAAATAGCCCCACTAAAAGAAGAAGTGGGGTTATTTCGACTAACCCAAAGTCATAATTACCCCGCTTAATTTTTGTATGGTATTGCGAAACACTAGTGATGTGATGATATCGATACTCTATGCATAACAAAAACATTGGCACATGCTGCGATAAAATGTACAGGGAACCACTGTTGGTAAATTAAATCTCTAAATGGTGATCAAACCGTTTACTATAGTTGTGAAATGTAAATGTCATGCAGTTTGAAGAATCTTCTATCTTGTCACAAAAGTTTTTTGTCTCTCGTCCGCTTTTCTACTAATTTACGGCTTATTCACTACTTTTGCGCTTTGGTTGTTGTATCGTTTTAGATGGTGTGATATTATAAGGCAAAAATGTTAAACAGTACTCACTAGCTAGACGAACTACTTACGGCTGTAGAAGATGATCGCAATAAAAAAATTACTAGTTATCAAGCTGCTGATTTTCATGACATGCCACGGTCCACAATTAAATAGTCTCATGTAACATGTTTTTTTTATTTTATATAAATGTTTATTCATGGTTGTTGTTGATCTGATTTATCGATGATGTTGGTTGGCATACGTCCCTGCACTACTACCTATGTAAAAAGTCGAAATTGCCCCTCCAAGGTGTTTAAAGTATTTTATCACGTTACTGAACCATCTTAGGAGACAATATGCCATAGATTGGTATGAATTATGCCATAATATCCTCAGGCTCTCAATTTCAAAACGATAACGGCTTTAGTACGATAAATATGTGGCATAGTTGAAATAGCCCCACTGTGGGGTAATTGTAACTATTTCTTCCCAATTTAAAAAATATCGTTCCTGTGAACATAATTATAAGAAGAGTATTCTGTATAAGACCTACGTAAGAAAGATCTCAATTAAAGCTTTTATAACATAAATTCATTAAATCTATCATAACGTATTCAAAGACGGGTGTGCAGACTTTTGAAGTTGAGGTTTGTGATTTTATAGTCGAAATAGCCCCGCCCGACCTTATAAGTAAAGTTTTTAGTAGGTAACAAGGTCAATATAATTAAACCGTAATTTGTGCCTTAACACAAACCTCGATGACCCAAGCGAATACCGTGGAAGCAGTACCGTCTTCCAAAAAATAATTAATTTACCCTCAGAAAAATACATTTAACTTCTCATGGGTTTTCACAACTTACTAAGGTAACTTACACAAACACAAGGGTCAAGAAAAATATTACTTATAGAAAAAGTGTTTAGCAACATTTTTACTCAGAATTACCATAATCTGGGCAATTTAACGTGTTGATAAGCCCAGGGCAGACCTTTACAAAAAAGATGTTTGATGACCCATTTTAATAAAACCATAAAATTAATTTCTGCGAACACACTCAAGGTTCTTTACAAGCGATTAAGTTGATAAAATATTTTCACCGTGACAATAATACGCCTTGTGTTGGCGTCTGAATGAATTTGAATCCTTTAGGCATTCCTTTTTGATAGCCACCTCAATGTGCTTAAATATAATGATTTTGCGTTGATTGTATAGCTATTTCAAATAATTATAATAGTAAATGTCATGATTTTAAATACGTTAACAATAGAAGATGAAAACAGTTGTGTACGACTTTAAGATTTTTTTCATTTGAGTATGACGGATCCTAAGAAGCAAAGATCCGGTCAAAATGGCGGTGCTTGGGGGAAGCCTATATGCACTAGACGTCTTTCAAAAGAAATAATGATGATGATTATGATCCTAAGCATGTACATTCGGGTTTTCCTCATTTCCACTAACATACACCAAATGAACGCCATATCTACACCTCCCGACGGTCGCAGCTTCCATCATTTGAGACGCGGCAAAAGTGTGTTAGTCCCGGTTAATCTGCATAAATCTCGTAAAGTGTTCGCGTTGAGTCAGCTGAAGCGCGGTGTTACCGTATTACGGGGTTTTAACATCCATCGTGAAAATGTGAGAACAGTAATACGTATTTTATTATTTTATCAAAATATTCCGAAATTGTTAACTATTTATTGATCATTCGAATACTTTACGGCTACTCTGATAACACCAAAAACTGAGCTTAATTTACTATTGTGCTGCACATAGTTTTTATATTTATTATTTTCTACGAATGCATAATATTTGTGAAAACCTGACCTATTAATAAAACGAGTTCTAAGCTTTAGTCAGCATTGAAACGTGATAAATTTGCTTCTCAAAGCCGTTTCTTCAATTAAAATGAGTAATTCTGCTCTTTTAAACAATATTTTTATTTGATTGAATGCCAGTTTGCAACTTCTTCTCTTTCTTATTCCATTAAAATTATTAATTGGAGGTTTAAAAGATTATTAATTAGAGGTTTAAGGTGTATTATTTCTGCATCACCCTAAGGTAGACTGATAGAAAATGCCCATGGCATTAAGTCCGCCTTTGTACAGTTTTTACTTGTGCATAAAGTTTTAATAAATAAATAAAAACTGGCCAAGTGCGAGTCGGACTCGCACACGAAGGGTTCCGTACCACAAGGCAAAAACGCCGAAAAAAACATGTTTGTTGTATGGGAGCCCCCCTTAAATATTTATTTTATTTTATTATTATTATTTATTATTAAAGTTAAAATACAACTGAGTATTTCTTGAATATTTCAAGTGCCTACCTGTTGCCATTTTTGATATCGAGCAAAAAAGGGCAAAAAAATCGCGTTTGTTGTATGGGAGCCCCCCTTAAATATTAATTTTATTTTGTTTTTAGTATTTGTTGTTATAGCGGCAACAGAAATACATAATTTGTGAAAATTTCAACTGTCTAGCTATCGCGGTTCTTGAGATACAGCCTGGTGACAGACAGACAGACAGACGGACAGACGGACAGACAGCGAAGTCTTAGTAATAGGATTCCGTTTTTATACGGAACCCTAAAAAAGGAGGTTTATATATCAAGAGTAGCGCGTACCGTAGGGCTCGTAAAAGAAATAGTAACTTCAAAGAAGATTATTATAAAGAATAAAAACAAAATTACTAGTTAAATACTGATATAAACACCCGTTCCGTTCGTTCGTGCCATTCTCGTCTTTTGGAGCATATAAATAGAGACTTGAATAGACGCGTCGCTACATACATATTATATTATATCTCCAGCGATATACCTGCAAAGTACAGTCTGTTTATAAACACCTCACTACACAATATGTCCTTCTTATTAAAATAAAGTATCACTCTACATAAGAACTGACCCACTTGATACATGCACGTAACAGTTCATCATACGCAGCCATTTAAAACTACTAAACATTATTTATGAGCAACTGTTTTCAAACCAGAGGAAGAGAATCAGTTTGTCGGTCCCTCGAGACTTACAGAGAGTTTCGTATGCGACTGACAGAGAAATATTGGCTGTCACAGGTGCTACCGTACATTGGCTACCATCTATGGAGGAAGGCAAATGGAAAAAAAAATACCAAACAGATCCTTTACATTCCTATAACAAATTCAATTACCAGGCGTTATCCAGAGCCCAGTCTAATAAGCTAATTAGGTAGACATTCACATAATGAATCAAACTGAAACAAGACATATATCGACAAATTCCATTTAAACGATTTCACAGATCACTAGCGATGAAAAGCGATCGCAACCCATATCAATAAAATGTTAGATCAGACCGTGGTGAGCACATAGACCAGGGCTGCCTGATAAAGATATTTTCAACATCTGATCATAAAATATCAGCCCATTACATTGCCTCCTAAAAGACTATTAGCATTCGTGGAGGAATTTTTCCAAAACCATGACGATCGTGCTTCTGTGCTGTAGACTCTACAGGTTTGATTGTTATCTGTTGTAGTTGCCTTGAGAATAGTACATGTTTTGTTGTGTATGTTATGCACTATACAAAGAACTGAACTGATGAACTTCCTTATATTAGTTATTAGTTATAGCTTTCGCACAGCGACAATACAACGCATTGAGTTCCGTAATTTATTATACGAAATAAAACCTGACACCTCGTTAGCGAACATCAAATATAAAATTGCCCGTCTCTCATTTCCCTTGAATCAAAATGTGTCCACAATTAATTTAATCATTCAAAAATGTCGGAATATTTTTTCCGGCCAAATATTAATCATACCACGCAAAGCAAAGTGAAGGGTTCCTTAGTTGAAATGAATATTTACTCATACGCGGTATTGTTTTTATCGGCCGCACAAATTAGTTTGTATTTCATAGCCTTCTTCGAAAAAATGTATGAAAAACAATGTTATTTCTGCGGTTGTAACCGGAAAATATATTAATAATTAACTATTGACTTAAATATACTCAGCCAATGTACGATACAGGCTATACTTACATTCATATATTTGTTAAAGACTGATATCAAATTTTGTTTTACGTCCTGTAAAACTGAAACTTGGTATTAGTTTTATCACAACATCACAATAAGGAAGGAAGACAGAGAAGAAAGATTTTTGGCAAAGTTCAGCTTTTCAAATTACGTAAAAGACTTCAAAAACTTTACAGTTTATTTTAAGAAACGAACGTAGTTTGAAACGATCTGCGCATAGCTACTGAATTTCGAATGCTTTCATTATTGGAAAAGATAAAACTGATCTTGTGCATATATTATTGTAGTAGTCAGTTTTATTTTTCTTGTTTTCCAACTTACTTATACTTATACAAACCTAATGATTTCTAAGGTCGACATGCTCGTGACAACGCGAAAACGAGACTGGAACATCTTCATCATATTTATAAAATGTCAACTCATAATGATTAAAATCCATTAATTTATTTAAAATAATTAATGCTATATGGAAGTCACTCAAGACAATTGCTTTTATAACGACACCTACGCACCCACTGCCACTGTCCGTATTATTGCCCGCATGACTTTGGACACTTGCCAAAGACGGAAACCGGCCTCTAAGTGTCCTTACAATTTTTACTGCAACTCCTGTATAAACTAATCGCCTTAAAGTTTCTTTGAGCGACAGGATAATGTTAAGTATCTTAAAAATAATGATTACACTTTGAAAGCGATGAGTGATCAAACTAATTATTTAAAAGAAATAGTACATTACTGCAGCGGCCAGCAAAAGAGGCATTGATGAACGAACGTAACTCCATCAAAGCCTAGTTGTGGCCTAGGCTTGTACAGTACTTTTCTCAAATAATGCGCGGAAATCAAAACTAAGTAGTACCTAGGCAGAACTTTTCATTTGAAAATATTTTTATTTCGATTTTGGCGGTAACCTATTACGGCTCTTGCCGCCTCTTGAATTTCAGGTGGCGTTAAAGTAAGTTCATCACACTCATTGTCTTCACTTGAACTCATTTTGTCAAATACAATTACTTTTCAAAATCAATGACGAACAACGAACAACAATATTTTTTCCCGCGATAATTATTTTTTCTTTTCACTTAACAGCTTTCTATTTGCAAGCCAGTTCGAAATTTAATTAATAAAACCTTTGTTAAGTTACCTCCTTGGTTTCCATGTTACGGAGTAAAAGATCGTTCCATTTTTAAATTACACGACAGATAAGAGATTACTATTTAATTTATTTGGCCACTAAACCACGACAGATATGGATTTTCATACAACTTTTGCCGGCCGCTGCTTGCATGTATTTGGCCAGAACCTACAGCAATTTCGATTTATGTCGAAGAAAGTTGTCAAAATAATTCTCAAATTTCCAAGCATGTTTGAGAAAAACACTTAAGAGTGGCAGTTGCTTATATGCAAATGCAGCTTTATCGGATCTAATCAAATTATAATCTCACCAATAATAAAAAACATGTTTGGAACAAGACAATCACTGCACTGCACCAATCACATATTATTAACATAACCGTTTCAAGTAACTACATCAATATGTGAACCCGGACCCTCACAAAAATCCGAAAAACTTCTGTTACACACTTGTATAAATATCAAATCTACATTATTCTTTGCTATTTGTAGGTCAGATGGACCCCTCGCAGAACACGTAAAGTTTACGATTCTTGGAGTGTGTCCAGGAGACTTCCGTCCGTTGCCAAAGCCTACATGTTCCGCTCTGCATAAAACTGTCAGAGCGATGCAAAAAATGTTTTTGTATGATAATAATACGAAGTACCCCTACAGCGTATTTTTATGTGCAAACTGTTTAATTGAGTCTTCGGCTCGCTACTTGTCTGCGTTTTGGGCGCCCCTTGCGTGGCTCCGCATCGCTGCCAATGCGGTGAACGTGTCGACTGGCTCGGACACCATGACTTATCCTGCAGTAAAAGCGCAGGCCGGATAGCACGGCATGCCAGCATCAATGACATCATCCGTCGTGCCCTTGTAACGACTTATGCCAGCTGTTTTGGAACCCAATGGCTTGGCACGCGACGATGGGATGAGACCAGACGGAATGACCATAATGCTTTGGAAGGTATGTAGGCCTTTGGTGTGGGATGCAACGTGTGTCGACACCCTTGCGCCATCCCATCTTGTAAGCATGGTGAGCTGTGCTGGGGCGGCTGCTGCAGCTGCTGAAAACTTCAAACAGCGCAAATACTCCAATCTCTTTGGAACTTATATGTTTGAGCCGTTTAAGGTTGAAACTCAGGGCCATGGAATCGAGTGCCCACTTAGTATTTCGAGACATCGCCAAGCGGTTGGTCGACTTTTCAAGTGACCAGGGGGCTGGCCTATTTTATAGCCAAAGAATCAGCATTGCCATACAACTTACTTCTTTGTGTTAATGGCGCGAATGATGTTACTAGTTCGAACATTTATTTTTGAAAACTCGCAATCAGTGTCAGAACTTTTGTTTGTTATTTATTGTCTTTGTCTATTTGACACAACTATTTTGATTGCGGTCTTAAATCAGTTTTCAGTGTATGGTGTGTGTTGTCTCTTACCTAGAACAAAAAGAAAAGATAATGATAAATAAAAACATAAACTTTTATTTCAATGAGCAGTCCAATTCTCTACAGTAACAACTTATTATAACCAAAAAATATATATATTACGTGTTCTGTCTCTATCATGTAAGTGCGAGGTCCTGTGAGACCGACTTTCACATCAAAACACGATAGAAAACCATATGAGTACCTACAGGTCAAATAACAACGCGCTTAACACTATGTGCGTGTGGTGTGAGGGCCACTTTGTTAAAACTCTTTGAAAATGTGCTTAGGATTTAGTGAACATTCCCAAAGAATTGTGAAAGTTGGTATGAGATTTTGTGAAAGTCTAATAACCGAGTTATAGACTGTAAAGTTGGGCCCTCAGTTCTCATAATTATAGAGGATTGAGGGCCCACCTAAAACTGATAAACTATGGACACTACAGAAAAAGTCTTTATGCTAAAATCTAAGCTAATGCCAAACAAAATTTGTGAAAACAAGATATTATCGCAAAACACTGTCCTACTTTGTATATCTTCGTACAAAATGGGCCCTCAATTCTCATACACGTAAAAGTTTATTACGCAATTATAATGAAATCATTAACTTACAGCTACTGTTTGAAATCCTATATGCTACTAAATAAAATGTGAAAATTTATAAAAGCAAGAACAGGTCACCACTTTTTGTTGTTTTAAAGTTATCCCTCAGTCCTCCATTTCTTTTGTTTTCGATTTATTACGCTTATCGTATGAAAGATAAGAGAAATACAATATTGTCTCTTTTTGTGTCAAAATTGTGCAGCAAATTCGATACCAGAAATAAATTAAAAGACCCTTTATTATATAAGAAAATCGAGTTTTATTTTTATCATCTGAATTTGCAAATAGGGTGACCACAATTTCTTTTAGATTGCAGTAAAGATTAGTAAATGTAGAGTATAAGTTTTAATAAACTTTCTTCAATTTTCGCTTATTATCGTCATAGCATTATTTTGTACTCAAGTTTCATGATAAAAAAAAAATACTGTTACCCAAATCATTTTTGCTTGAAATATCGTTCGTTCTGATGACAATAATCAAATAATTTATTTATTATTTTTATAAAGGCTTTTGCCCAGCCATGGGACAATGTAGGCTAAATATAATCCTAACTAATATTATAAATAAAACTAATAACTAGCTAATATTATATTAAAAATATTATTACATGTATTATATAATTATTGTTTACATATATGCACAATAGTTGTAATATTTAGTGTAGTTACTAAACAATAGTTTTTGATAGTGCAGCGGAAGTTGTAGGTAATAAAGCATTAAGGCGAGTTTTATGAAACAGTTGTAGTGAAGAATAAAAATAATAATAATTTTTTAATACGCAAACACATCTTCGGTCAAGACACTCAATCATCTTCGGTCAAGATATCAAACATTCAAGATAAGTTTGTTTTGATACCTAGGTACTCATAATTTTACAAGTTCGTAATATTTTACTAAATAGTACTTAGATAGTCACTCTAAGACTTGTTTAGGTAATTCAATTTCACCTATTTATAAATTGTAAAATTTTAAAAATAAAATATAATTATTTAATACTCCAGAAAACATCTTTGTTATTGTGCAAGTACCTACCTAGGAATAAAAAAAACATCCTGGAACGCACTGCTTTATTAGGTACTAGCTTCTGCCCGCGACTTCGTCCGCGTGAAATTCGAAAGTCATATGGCTCCATCTATTATCATAATAACGTTATTATTGTTTTCCTCGGGAACAGCACTTTTTTCGGGATGAAATGTTAGTGTTTAGGCGTGAAAAGCTAACAAACAAACTTACTTTCGCATTTATAATATTAGTTAGGATTATATTTAGCCTACATTGTCCCATTGCTGGGTAAAAGCCTTTATAAAAATAATAAATAAATTATTTGATTATTGTCATTAGTTTTTTCGGAACAAAGGATTTTTCAAGCAAAAATGATTTGGGGAACAGTATTTTTCTGTGATCGTTCAATTTCCGAAATTATTTTTTTTATCACGAAACTTGAGTACAAATGCTATGACGATAATAAGCGAAAGTTCATTAAAACCTATGACTCTACATTTACTAATCTTTACTGCAATCTAAAAGAAATTGTGGTCACCCTATTTCCTAAGACAGAGAATAAAAATAAAACTCGATTTACTTATACAATAAAGGGTCTTTTAATTTCTTTCTGGTATCGCATTTGTTGCACAATTTTTTTCACAAAAAGAGACAATTTTGTATTTGTCTTATCTTTCATACGATAAGCGTAATAAATCGAAAACAAAATAAAATGGAGGACTGAGGGCCCTGAATTTTATCAAGGTCATAACTTTTAAACAACAAAAGGTGGTGACCTGTTCTTGCTTTCATAAATTTTCACAATTTATTTAGTAGCATATAGGATTTCAAACAGTAGCTGTAAGTTAATGATTTCATTATAATTGCGTGATAAACTTTTACGTGTATGAGAATTGAGGGCCCATTTTGTAAGTAGGACAGTGTTTTGCGATAATATCTTGTTTTCACAAATTTTGTTTGGCATTAGCTTAGATTTTGGCTTTAAGACTTTTTCGGTAGTGTCCATAGTTTATCAGTTTTAGGTGGGCCCTCAATCCTCTATGTGAGAACTGAGGGCCCAACTTTACAGTCTATAACTCGGTTATTAGACTTTCACAAAATCTGATCCCAACTTTCACAATTCTTTGGGAATGTTCACTAAATCCTAAGCACATTTTTAAAGAGTTTTAACAAAGTGGCCCTCACACCACACGCACATTTAACACTTACTTCACTTTTATTATACCTAAGTACCTCTAAAAATACAATAACGAGTATACCTACTTTATTGCTTTTGTATTTTTCTTACTCGCATTGATCTAAGACCTAATTCAGTGCTAAGGTTTTGCCAACTCAATACAAGTCCCTTCAATAAATATTAAATTGTAAATTTCATATTTGCTAACATAACCCTTTTACAGAGCATATGAAAATGATAACGTAGAAGGAATAAGTAATAGTAATCATAAATATACACGAGCTACGTACTGCCCATTCCAGAAACAAAATAAATCAGTTCTGGGAATTTCTCTATCGATTTTTGATAATTTTTTGAAGAATTCATGCCACGACTAAAGCAAAAAAAAGTAAAAAGTTTCGAAAAATAAATGCTATGCATTTTTTGCACTTATAAAAAAACTTTCCTGCTTAAATTCACAAAGGTTTATTTATACCTGTAGAGACTGCACGCTATTACTGAAGAAAGAAAGAACACATTTTCTTTTTTTGCGGGTGGGACGTCATCAAATGACTCCTACCGCTCTGGTGGAGCGGAAGGGAGTGTCAGACTCTTACTGACTAAAATCCACCCGTGTTCCTTCCTTAGCCCTTTATGTTCCGGGCCAGCGGTAACCCTTCGGATAATCCCGCTGGCCCGGCAGGCTTTGGCCCTAAGGGCACCCTCCTCGATGCTGACATCTCTTTGAGGCGCGCGTGGAACACGTACGCGCCGTCCGGCACGGGCCTGGTCCTGATCGGACGGTGAGCTACCCACTACTCTCCGCCCGCAGGCCCGCGCCTACTGTGACCGGGAGTCATCACCTAAGGTAGCTAGGTGTCTTGGGATCTGTATTTCAGTTTTAATTTTTTGCCACCGACTTCCGAAATTAAAGATATTTCATAATTTTGAGTTAATTTCTTTTTGAAGTAAATTAAAATTTTTGTAAATTACTTTTTTATTTCGTAAGTTTTAGTTGCCGTAATCGCCATATGCTTAGCAGGCGGGTTGGCGATCGCAGTATGGTATGATGGTGGAATACATAAAGAACGAACGAACGAGAACTAGTCCTTATAAGAAGCCATTTTACCCCGAGACGTTTTTATCCACCTAAGCCGCAGGCGAGGGTAGAGCAGAGCAGAGCATAAACGCAGGGCATAAACTAGCTAATTCACTCCTCGACTTAACTAAGTCGAGGAGTGAATTAGCTCGTTTATGCCCTAGTTATACACTCTGCTTTTCACTTCGATTGCGAGAAAATAAAACAGGCATAAAAGTTTTAATTTCAATTTTCGACGTATGTCATTCGACTTGTAATTCATACTGTCATAAAAACGTTTCATTGCGTTTTTAATTATACAAATAATATCACAAACACACAAACATATCAAAATATATACAACATGTCCCAAAATTCAACGATAAGCCAGCACCGGAGGATAGACCTGCCCATGACTACTCGGGGAAAAAAAGAAAAAAAATATATATCTCTTTTTTTTTGAAGTTATAAAAAAAAAGAAGAAATTCTTAAAAAAGTGAGACCTTTTATGATATTTTTCACTACCATGACCACACTTTTTTAAATATTTCTGTTATTTTTTTTTATAGGCAACCTGAATAGCACTGCTATCTACCACAATTCTTAAAAAATCCAGAATACCTCTAGTTTTTTCACGTAAATTAATGAAACTTAATTTATTCCCTAAATTTTTTGAAGATTTTTACTTTTAATCAACTTTAACTCATCGTGGTGTAAAAAAAAAGTATGAACACTACTATGGCAAGTTTTTTTATAAATTGACGCAACTAATCAAGATTCCAAAATGGTATAATACTCTAGGCAAACAAGTTAAAAAAAAAAATGTTCCTATTATTTCTAAACAGGGGCCAAATGACGGTCTGGTAATAAAAAGTATTAGTTCTTGGAAAATGTTTAATATTTAAATAAATGGTCAAACAATTTCTCATGTAATTTATTAACATTATAACCAATGTTCAAATTGTTTGCCACCAGCAATAATACATGCACGACATCGCCTTAAAAATGACCGTTTTATTTGTCTTGCATATCTTCTGCGATTAATATGATCCGCAGCCTGACTGATATTTCGACGAAGCTCGTCCAATGACGCAATGGGTTTTGAGTAGACCCTGTCTTTAAGACAACCCCAATAGAAGAAGTCCAGGGGGTTCAAATCGGGTGAACGAGGTGGCCATAAGATAGGACCAAGTCGCCCGATCCAACGCCCTGGATACTCTTGATTTAAATATTCTCGCACAGGGCGGGCATAGTGTGCTGGGCAACCATCATTTTGGAGCCACATGTTTTGGAGATCATTTAAGGGCACGTCGTCTAGCAATTCTTGCAAGTCATTTTGTAAAAAGTTTAAATAACTATTGCCATCTAAGTTTCCTTGTAACTCAAAGGGCCCAATTACTTTTCCATTTAATATGCCGGTCCATAAGTTAACCTTGAATTGATATTGGGATCTGTCTTGTCTCATCAAGTGCGGATTTTCATTGCTCCAACTATGTAGGTTGTGTAGATTTAAATATCCATCTTTCTTGCATGTTGTTTCATCCGACCATAGAATTTTGTCCAGGAATTGGGGATCTTCCCTGTGCCTTTGCAGCATCACACGGCAAAATGTGACTCTTAATGGATAGTCCCGCGGTAACAACGTCTGCACACGCCTGTAATGATATGGGTGAAGCTTGTGACGTTGTAAAATTCGATGTGCAGAACTTTTCGGGATTCCTGTAGCTTCTTCTATGGCGCGTACCGAAGTAGTCGAATCATTTTCTATCTCATTGAGAACTTCTTCATCACGATCCGAACTAGGTCTTCCAGCGTTTCTCCTACTGGATGGCATACGACCCTCCGAAAACGCTTGATGCACATTAATAAACACTCGATAATCAGGATATCTTTGAGCATTTGGGTACCTTTCTCGATACAGTCTGCTAGCAGCGTTAGCATTGCATCGGGTTTCTCCATAGATGAGGTGCATATTTGCGTATTCCTGTGGTGTGTATGGTTGCGGCATGTTGATCGTTAAACAGTCCAAAATGCGCCAGAACTCCAAATCACAAAACTCACAATCGTAGTCACAAAACACACAATCGTAGTCCAAGATAATGCCAGGTCAGTTCAGTTTGCAGATCGATTCCAGTCCAAAAAGCCAAGCCAAAAGTCGTTAGTACGTACGAGAGCCACGTCAGTTGAATACGGAACGGTGCGCAGTAAACAAAGGAGCAGAGCGTACTGAACTGACTTGCTCTGAGAATAATAACAGCTTCTCTACCTGCCCTGTTGTTGTCTCTTTTTAACGTAAATATCTCTGTCTATCTATCTCTCTCTAACTTCTAAGGTATGTATGCCCCATTCAAATTCCTAGAAATTGTAACAAGAACCCACTACCTGCCCTGTTGTTGTCTCTTTTTAACGTAAATATCTCTATCTATCTATCTCTCTCTAACTTCTAAGGTATGTATGCCCCACTCAAATTCCTAGAAATTGTAACAAGAACCCATTTTGGGCACGCAGTGAAAGTGATTACTGTCAACTATAATTTAAGGAATTTGGTTCTTGTTTTGAACTAGTATGGATATAATTTTTTTGTGGTTGATTTTCCTAGAGTATTATACCATTTTGGAATCTTGATTAGTTGCGTCAATTTATAAAAAAACTTGCCATAGTAGTGTTCATACTTTTTTTTTACACCACGATGAGTTAAAGTTGATTAAAAGTAAAAATCTTCAAAAAATTTAGGGAATAAATTAAGTTTCATTAATTTACGTGAAAAAACTAGAGGTATTCTGGATTTTTTAAGAATTGTGGTAGATAGCAGTGCTATTCAGGTTGCCTATAAAAAAAAATAACAGAAATATTTAAAAAAGTGTGGTCATGGTAGTGAAAAATATCATAAAAGGTCTCACTTTTTTAAGAATTTCTTCTTTTTTTTTATAACTTCAAAAAAAAAGAGATATATATTTTTTTTCTTTTTTTCCCCGAGTAGTCATGGGCAGGTCTATCCTCCGGTGCTGGCTTATCGTTGAATTTTGGGACATGTTGTATATATATATATATATATGACAAATAATATCTGGTTTTATTAAATTAACGATAGAAAACACGGAAGTGAATTAAATTAAAGAAAATGAAATAAAATAACTTTAATCTGCGACGTTTTATTGTGCGTGTGGCTGTTGGGCCCGATTATCTTCGTCTTGGGAAAAAAAATACTTTACGCACTAGACTCGAGTGTATGAGATTAAAAGTGTATATCTATCCAGAATATTAAGCTTTGAATACCAGAGTGGTTACTAGTTATGTAATATGTGTATATTAGGGAACAAAGTACAAACTATCTGTAAAAGTATTACCCAAATATAAAGCTTTGAATACCAGAATGGTTACCAATTATGTAATATGTGTATGTAAGGGAACAAAGTATAACCTATCTGTATGTATACCCAAATATAAAGCTTTGAACATTAGTATATTGGTTACTAGATATTTAATAATATGTGTAATACCTATGAATATGGTATGTAGGGAAAGGATTTTATAAAATAAAGCACAGGAAGACAAGACCAGACATTTATTTCAATATAGGCTTGTCAGCAATCAGAAAGCTAGTCGTCCGTTCCAAATCTAGGTCATCGTGGAGAAGAAGGACAAGAAACTCCACGGAAACAGCGTTATAGTATTCTATCAACGAATTTATTATATTGCCATAAATTAGTTATCGTTATTTCAAAAGCAATCAATTATCTTGGAATACCGGCAATTTAATAATAATAGCAATCAAACATAATCAGTAGTAAAACAAAAACATTTAAAAACAGTTCCTAATCGTCACATAGTAATAACAGTAAAATAACAGTAAAATAATAGTAATAAAATAACTTAACTTCTACCTGTAGGCCGGAGCTCCGTTCTGGTCGATCTCTCGAACAAGAAAAAGGGCTCTGCCACACGGAACTCCCCCTTTTATAGTCGTGAACAAATAACTTTGACGGTTCTATCTACCGTCATTCAAAATATCAAAATATCAACGACATATTTAAAAGGTGGATATCCGTTAGAAATATTTTCTATGTTTTGCTACACTATTTCTTAAGATTTTAGCTAGTTTACTTTTACAAACATACTGAAATAATGAAAGAATTATTGAATAATGTAAATTAGATACTTGCTACAAGTTTTAGGTTTTTACACATTACTATTTTATCAACTTTTGAACAGTAAAGAATACTTATGATAACAATAACAATACCTATAACTAGGATAATCTATTAAGTGCATAAAGTATTTTTTTTCCCAACATAAAGTCGCTTTTTTGCTCTAGTGACTTGAGCATAAAAAGCGACTTTATGTCGCCTACGCACAACATAAAGACGAACTTTTAGAGCATGAGAATTGAAAATTACATTTATGGAATTTTCTAACAATCGCTTTGACAAAATGATAGGGTATTAAATTCTTCTCAAGCGTGAAAAGAACACATTATCTATATAGAAAATGCCAAAACTTTGTCTTATAATTAACAACCCGCTTTTGGATATTATACCTACCTAAGGAAATTAATTGTTAAGTACTAAGAGCTGAGCTAAGTATTATTACCTACTGAAGATATTACGTAAGCTTCATTTTATTCGAATATCTGAGACACTGCTAAGTTACCAGAAGGTCAAATCTCGTAATTTAAAGCGTTCAAAATCTAGTCATAGTCTCATTTCGGCGACAAACAAATGTCAAAAACTTGTCAAAATGTAGCGAAATTAGAGGTATTTTTGACAGATTGAGACTGAGATCAGACTGTGAACATTCTTGACACGTAGGCACGTTGTTCACGTTGAAATACAGAGGTTCAATTGTTTTATCTAATTATATGTTTCGGAGCGTATTCCCACTTTTTCTATCTTTGAGGAAATACATTTTTTGAGTGAGACAATACCATTCCAAGGAATAATTAGCAAAATACATAGGTCATTATTATTTTAAGCTGGTCATATGGCACACAGGCAAAAGTAAAGCATTGCATTTTGTGTAAAACATGAGGTAGGAATTAAAATTAAACTTATTTATTTATTTATGCAAATCTTACCTACAACTACCATTACAGATCAGCGATCCAATGCGATAGAGTGGCCTTACATGCTAAATCCTTAATCTAGATCCTATAAAATTACATACTACCTTATTCTAAACAAAAAGAGAAATATTTTCTAGAAGAATACACTAGAAGCTGGTGTGGTTAATGAACGTTGATTTGTGCGCTACGCACGCGCGGCATTCACTGGTGACGGTGACCTACTTTATAAGCTAGACTTACTAAGTTTATATTTATAGCCTTTCATACAATTTATCGCCTGATTCGTTGTCAATTAGATTAATAGCCAGCTTATTCAAGCTGCGTTGACCTGTACCGCATTATATATCTCTAAACACCCAGAACCATTATGTGGGGAGCGAGACTTTATTCGCATTTGTTTAAAAATTTTGCAACTAGGTACTACCTCGGTTTAGGCACTTTATTTAAAAATACAATCATACTAATACATAATATACAAAATGTCTTTACATTTTGTAGTAGGTACTCATGTTTTAGGAATAAATGCAAAGCTCGTTATTTATTGGAAAAATCAAAAATGCTGAAACCGAGAACTTTTATACCTAACTGAAGTTTCTTTAAAGTTAAGCCCTGCTTAAATATCCATCCTTGCTAAGTATAATTTGTTTAAAAGATTATATTTAATGAAGCAAGCACTTTGGATCATAAACATGGCTTATTGTTTGAATCTCAAAGACTCGATGGTTTAACGATAAGCCAAACGTAATCCAACAAAATCCTGCATTATAGAATCTGTGAAACTTGTTTTGCATTAAAACAATATGATTCTAAAACTCATTTATCAATTAATCGCTAACGATGCTCTATTTGGATTATGACTGAACCAGAAAGGCAAACCTAAATATTTTATGGCCCTATCAAAAATGAAAATATTATCATATAAAAATACCTGTATCTAGAATGTGAAATCAGATTATATGACTTACAGGAGCACATAAATAATATTCACTGGTTATTATACAATTGGTTCCCTATTTTTATTATGTCACTATTCTACAATCCCAGTTTAAGCACAAATTGTGGTTTTCATGTGGTCGCAAAAAGTGATCATAATAATTATAAGAACAAAGCAAATAGCAAGAAATATCTTGTACCGAAAATTAAATAAGAAAAAAACTCTAATTCGCTTCTTCATCAAAAATACGAGTACTTAAGTGCTCAGTATCGTCCGGGAAAGCTAAACAGTCTTTTGTCTTTTGCTATAACGGACAATTCGTGCCGGTGGTTGACATGTTTCAACTGTTTTGCCGTTTTGGCGTAATGCCCTCGCTGTGACTCTAAAAATTAACGCGGCTTAAATAAATAGTGTCATTGCTAGTTTGCGCACAATTGGTCACAAATTGGCACCCCTGGGCTACATCAATCTTTTTGCGCCCCTTTTTCAACTGCCAAAATATTAGATGATGTCTAGCAATATGGTTTATCTATAAAATATGTATTATAGAGAGGGATCCTAATTTTTAAATTCAAACAACTAGTAAGTTGCTGAGCAAATCAATAAAATTGGAACAACATTAATAATCTAAGAACACTCGGCTATTGGAATATACGCTTGCTTAGAGCTAGCTGAAGGTATTCCCTGACCCTTAAAACACTGTGTACCCAATCTAGGGGTTCTACGTCCAGGCTGAGGGCACAGCCCCTACAATCTCTCCGAACGCTGTAAGCTTAGCTGAACTGTATGCTGGAGGCATAACTGATCTGTGCGCTACCAACGACCAACGACCTGCTGTCTACGCCGCTGTCTGCGGCCAGCCGATGGCCTGACCGGCCTACTGTGCCTGTGCGGGCAAACCCTCCTGCTTCTCTTGAAACCAAGAATGTTATCTTTCCAATTTTACACGTGTGATAGTGCTCAGAACAGTATCAGTGTGATCGTCCCCACGACCTGGCCTACTACTACTTACTGTGGAAATTATATGTATGAACTTGATATAAGTGTTTCTTTTCATTTTAAACTATAGCGGCCTTTTTTCTTTTTTTTTTCCGTGTGGAAATCCCCTCCATCTGGGAAGAACGGAGGGTTATGTCGGACTTCTACCGACTAAAGCCCCACTGTTCCTTCTTACTAGAAGGTTCATGGTACTCTATGAGCTCCCGGGCCCCCAAGCCCGGGCGATACTAGTACATTCGCAGTACCCCCGATTCGTATCAGCCCGCTATGTCTAGCAGGCCCCACCACCAAATTAGCCCGCCTGCGCAGCCTACCTGCAAAGCCATTACACCCGGTTTAAAAAAACTATGTAAAGTTGAAATAAAAAGAACAAAGGTGGTATGGAGGTCACAAAAAGTGTGAATTCTATTAAATGGTAACCGAACACTAACATTCCGTTACCATTCCGAAAAAGTAAACTGAAATAGTTTTTCACTAGTAGGCGCCGGCCGAACCCGAGAGAGGTAAAAAGTGGACAACTTTTTGTTTTTGGGCAATAGCCAATATTCTCACACAGGGTCGGATTCTACTCGGATTTCTAATCGAATAGTTGCTACTTTCCGAAATTGCTACACTATTGGATGCTAAAGTGGTCCTTTTTTAAATTCTGGCGATAGAAGAATAGGTTACAACCCCTGGTGATAGGCTTTTTGATTTGGCGTTTTCCAGTCCTAGCAAGGTTTTCCTTTTGCTAGAGTATTTTTCACTCGGACTAGAGGCTAACGGATGCGTAGATAGATGTTGTAGATGCTTTACTAATATCTGCGAGGTTTAATAATGTTTCGTAATAAATTTGTATTTATCACGAAACATACAAATATACAGGGTGTTTGGTGCATCGTTTGCCAAATGGAATTGGCCGAAAGGAAAGGTCATTTGCTATCTCTTAAGACCCAGTAACGAATTCCTTGTTTCACTGGTTTTTTTAAAATGACTTTTTAATTTTTATTTGGAGAAATGCAAGAACTATGCATTTAAGCTTAAATTTTTTTTACAGTTATGAGTATAGCCTTCAAATTTTATTTTAATTCTTGTGTTTACTCTTGTATGGTTCTATGAAATTAAAAAATTACTTGCTAATAACATCTAGTTCCTTTTTAATAACTCCCAAAGTTTTTGAAAAAATGAAAAATACACTTAACACTCAACTTTAAATTGCTGTAAAAAAAAAACTAAAAGCGATCGGGATCTTCGAATTATTTTAAAAGGTTTTCTAGTTTGTCCCCATTCCAACGGTGTACAAAATACAAAAAAAAACGTTTAATAACTTCAGTAATTCGCTAAATTTGTAATCGAGACACATCAGGCTGATATTCGATATTACGGTAAGAACACTAGATTTCACATAAATAACATTCTTTGAGTAAGTGGATAGTGTTATCTCACTCTTATGCAGTCTCTTATCTATTTCTAGAGTTCTAACTTTCCTCGAACTTGAAATAAAAAATAAACTTTTATTTAATAAGTACCTATATTATAAATTTGGTTCAAATTGTCCTCCACTATTGCTGAAAAAATTATTCACTGAAAATTGGTAGCTGACCTAATAATTAGGGTAAGTCTGTTTGTAGAAATTCTTTTTAAAAAGTTCGGATCATCCACGTCCGAGTGTAATAAGAAGATGTCGCGCGTGTGTACGCAATAGTGGAGGACAATTTGAACAAAATTTATAATTTGGTACTTATTAAATAAAAATTTATTTTTTATTTCAAGTTCGAGGAAAATTAGAACCCTAGAAAGAAATAAAAGACTGCGTAAGAGTGAGATAACACTATCCACCTACTTAAAGTATGTTATTTATGTGAAAACTAGTGTTCTTACCGTAATATTGAATATCAGCCTGATGTGTCTCGATTACACATTTAGCGAATTACTGAAGTTATCAAAAGTTTTTTTTGGTATATTGCACATCGTTGGAAAGGGGACAAACTAGAGAACCTTTTAAAAGAATTCGAAGATCCCAATCGCTTTTAGTTTTTTTTTTTTACAGCAATTTAAAGTTGAGTGTTAAGTGTATTTTTCCTTTTTTCAAAAACTTTGGGAGTTATTAAAAAAGAACTAGATGTTATTAGCAAGTAAATATTTAATTTAATAGAACCATACAAGAGTAAACATAAGAATTTAAAGAAAATTTGAAGGCTATACTCATATCTTAAAAAAAAATAAAGTTTAAATGCAGAGTTCTTGTATTTCTCCAAATAAAAATTAAAAAGTCATTTAAAAAAAACCAGTGAAACAAGGTATGAGTTACTGGGCCTTAAGAGATAGCAAATGACCTCTTCTTTCGGCCAATTCCATTTGGCAAACGATGCACCAAACACCCTGTATATACACATTAATATTACTTTTTATTATCATTAGGAGGCTGCGAAAACGGCACTGATGCGAAAAATAAAGGTAAAAACAATGCCTTTTGGAACGCCAATCTAAAGAATTGAATTGGTTATTCAAATAAAACAGAATCCCCAGCTTCTGGCATTTTACAGGCAACTAATCAAGTCACAAAATTAATGCAAAAAGTCCAAGAACGGAATGAAACGTCAACTGTAACCACAAGTACAAGGAATGCAAATGAAAGTTTCTCGTTAGTTGAGTTCAGGATTTGAACCTTCGGCTCCGGGCTCTGGCGCCGCCATGTTGAAGGAAATAGATGGAAATTGCTAACTTCCTACTTGCTTGTTAGAGGTTTTGATTTTAGCTGTAAATTGAATGTGTACGATTTCCGACAACCTCTTATTGAAATTGGTTTGCTTTTATTTGGAGAGCAACAAGTTCGAGAATATTACGTTATTTTTAATCGTTCTGTATTCTGGTGTGGGGTAATGTCGGTAATATTCAGTTGTTTACAAAAGCGGGCAATTCGTTCAGGCACTCTCTCCAAGACACAAAGATCAGTAATAAACCCAAGAAAAGTATTGAAATTTAACTACTGTTTCTTGCTCAAAAAAAAAATTACTCCCTACAACTTTCTACTACAGTTCAAACGTGCGTTACTGTCGCGGCCATGATGTGACGTTTTTATCTACGATACTCACTACTTTGTTTACATCGATTTCTTAGTCTGTGGGTACATTCATTAAAATGTTCGCAAATGCACATGTGACGTTATAATTAGATAGTAGTCATGTGAGTAATTATATTATGCTCTTAATATTAATGTCGTAAGCAAACAAATGCAGTGTCTTGACATGTGAAAGCAATGCGATTAAGGATTTACGAACTAATTACACCTGCAGCCAGCTTAAATTAGCGACTGCAACAGAGTATACTTACAGATGTGACTATTAATTTATAAGAGTAATTCGGTTTTGCTTCACCTACAACAGCTGTTGCCATATTTTGAATATTGAGCTTCGTAACTATTAAGCAAACCTCGTATACTTTTTTAATTCACCTGTAAGACTATGCGTTAGTAATAAATCGTGAGACGTCGAAGTTTGCAAACAACATAGAAATTAGTTATCTTGTGAAAGTATCCCGCGTTGAACGTCTTCCGCATCAATTCCCCTCTATAATTGTTATAGTATTTTAATATTCGGTAAAATGTGTGAAATTCTGGATATGCCAACCGCTGAGTACAATAAAACAAATTGGTATATTGGTATAGCGATGTGGGAGCCCACATCGCTATACGTCTTGATTATGAAAAGAAATATTGTGACACATTAATTATATACCATTATAAGTAACACAATTACAAAGTGTTTATATCAATTATCAGAATGCCTAAAAAAAAGCAAAATGACACTATTATTAGTTATCAGATAATCTATCACGTAAAATAATAAGTTAGAGTTAAATTATTAAGAATTAAAAATAAACAAGTGGTTGGTTGACTCTTCACGTGACCAGAGGGCTGGCCTATTTTTAGCCCAAAGAATAAGCATTGCCATCCAACGTGGTAATGCTGCCAGCCTTTTGGGCACTTGTGCCATTGACAGCGAAGCGGACGAATTTTTTGATGCCCAATGAGCTCCTGTCTTTTTCTTTACCTTTTTTATACTTGTGTATACTTTATATAATATGTATATTTTAGTGTTAAGTTGTAAAATAGTAACATTGTAATTGAAATTTTAAAAATAAACAACTAAACATTTTATTTTAAAAAAACAATGTAAACAAAATATTACCGTAAATTTACCACTAGCACATACAAAAGCTCTGAGCTTTTTCAACAATGGATTGTTGAACTAGGAAAAATAATGAATGTAGGTACCTACCAGAACACTTTTAGGAACGGTATGGTAGATTACAACGTTCGTGTATTTTTTGGGAAATAAATAATCAATCGTTATATAATCAATATAGAGAGCTATTAATCATCATCTGCCGAGCCTTTTCCCAACTATATTACGGTCGGCTTCCAGCCTAACCGGATGCAGCTGAATACCAGTATTTTACATGGGGCGACTGCCTATCTGAACTCTACAACCCAATTAATAGGTAATACGATACCCCTTGGTAAGACTGGTTGTCAGACTTTCGGGCTTCTGACGACCCGTAACGACTGTTCGAAGATCCACAAATGACAGCCGGGACCAACGGCTTAACGTGCTTTCCGAGGCACGGAGAGGTCTATATGTAAAGATGGTCACCCATCCACGGACCCACCCTGGCAAGCGTAGCTTAACCCGACCGTGACCGTTGACCCGTGCGGCTGTTATTGCTTAGCCACAAGCGTGACCATATATAGAGAGCTATTAATAAAGGTATTATTTCAATTCCTTTGTTACGTATCGTTTGGGTTGACGGAAAAATAAAACAGTTTTCACTGACATTAGGCAGCAGATAGTTATAATGAGAAAAAGGATATTTTTTTTTTGCGTATGGGTAATTATTAAATGACTCCTCCTGCTCTGGGTGGAGCGGAAGGGAGTGTCAGAGTCATACTGACTAAAACCCACCCGTGTTCCTTCCTTAGCCCTTTATGTTCCGGGCCAGCGGTAACCCTTTCGGACAATCCCGCTGACCCGGCAGGCTTCGGCCCTAAGGGGCCCCTCCTCGATGCTGACATCTCTTTGAGGCGCGCGTGGAACACGTAAGCGCCGTCCGGCACGAGCCTGGTCCTGATCGGACGGTGAGCTACCCATTACTCTCCGCCCGCAGGCCCGCGCCTACGGTGGCCGGGAGTCGTCACGCGACTCCCGACGCCGGGGGCATCCCCCGCGGCGGCTGAGACGGGAGGCTCTCTCCACCTCCTTCGCTAGCATGACTGCTTCGCAGAAGGAGGTGACTGCCTTCCACTCCCTCTCGCCCCGGACCATGGCTTGCACCAGGGCCGGACGCGAGAGGTCGCCGCCGCTGCCGATCGCCTCTACGAGGACACGGCGGTGCTCCGCCCAAGCAGTGCAGACCTCCACCGTGTGCTCCACCGTGTCCTCTGGGCGATCCTGGCAATGGTGACACCCAGGCGTTTTCTCCCGCCTGATGATGTGCAGGAACCTCCCGAAACTTCCGTGTCCGGTGAGGACCTGCGTCATGCGGTAGGTGAGGGCGCCGTGGCGCTTCTCTAGCCACTCCTCAAAGAGGGGTCTTATCGCCGCTATCGCGGCGTACCCTGTGCTGGGTTGCGACAGTCGCTCTTTCCATGCCGCCATGAGATCGCGCCGGAGATCCGTCCGCTCCGCAGCGATTTAGCGCGGAAGCGGATCCTCCCCCCGGCGTAGTGCCTCCACGCGCCACTCATACAGGCGCGCGTATGAAAATAAGGATCAAATCCCCGTTTCGCAGCATTTCTCTAGGGTGTGAAATGGAAACTTGACAATAAAATCGGGGTCGATATAGAAAATTGCGCCCGAACTACTCTAAAACAAATTTCCTCTGCCCTTCGTAGTTACGAAACATACCATTTGGCATTACCATTTGATTAGCAAAAGATCTTGTTTGAAATTCGAAATTTTGCAACTAAGCACAGAACAGTAAAATTGTGTTTCGTAAACAAACAAAGCTCTTAACAGGAATTCTGTTAATATTTATATGAACCTAAAAGAGGATTTGCATCCATTATGCTCAAAAAACTATTCTATGCGCTAGGATTAGTCGGACAATAAATAACATTGTAGTCCAACATCACACTTTTGTTTATCCTCACATACCAGCTCACGTAGGCTGGCCATACACGGACTGCTCCAGCAGTAAGCCAGTGATCAACATACACGGACTGCTCGTGCAGTCAAATTCAGCCGCTTAAAGCTGCTATTGATACCTGCCTGCTTGCTGCTGCAGCAGTCGGTATCAACTACTCTGCGATTTTTATTGCCGGCCTTAACACACGCGTCGTGGAATGAAGACGCGGGCGGAGGTAACTGCGCGAGAGCAGTCGACAGCTCGAGCAATCAGTGCATGCCTGGCGACTGCGTGACCGCACGATGAAATTTCACCGCGCTGCCGACCGCCCGAAGCAGTCGCAACTGCTCGTTTGTGTGTACGTAGAAGACTGTAGTTTGCATGCAGTCGCAGCTTGAAGAAGTCAATGCAGGCTGCTTCAAACTCTCCGTATTTATTCCTCAATTTTCATGATTGCATCTACCACGGTTTATCTCTGCATCACCCAAAGGTTGACTGGTAGAAAATGCCTATGGCATTAAGTCCGCCTCTGTACATTTATGTGCTTGAAGTATTAAATAAATAATATGGCCGGCCGTAGTGTTTACCTTTAATATCGTTCTAAGGCGACAGTTGTAAATTTTTAAATTTAACCTTCTGTGATGTACCACTAACCCATTGTTCGCAATTAACTTCAATATAAATTCTTATTCAAAACACTGGATTGGTTTCCATTAATACAAAAGCGCTCCGATTTGATATTAATAGTATTTAATTAAACAATTGGTTTTAAGTGGTTTAAGGTATTTATCGGTTATTCCATTCCTTTATTTAAATAATAAAAGCGAAGTGGAAACCGCTTAACCACCACTAATGGGTACTCTACCTAAGTACCATCAAACTTAAAATCAATCTGAATATAATTCGTAATAAACTGAATTTTAAAATTGTACTTGAACAATTAAAAATTAAATCTGGCACTATTACTCCATGAGCGAGTGCTCTGCAATTTTAACTTGGGAGACGCTTAATCCTTCTCATAATGACAGAGAAGGTACGAGCATTGACCATCTCTCTAGCACTAGTTTACCTCATTTTCGAGGTATTCAAAAAGCAATCGTCACAAAGAAAACTGATGATAGCTTTGTTAAAATGTTTTCTAAGAAGCATTTAAGGCAGATATTTGCTGTACACAAACTTTCAAAGTACACACGTAAATAGAACAATGAACTGCAGCCAACTATAATTAACAAACTGTGCAAAGCTAGCGAGCTTATGTAATTTATTTTGAGGTGCACCAAACTGAATGCTGTAGTCGAGTTGAACAGAACAAATAAACCCTGAACACCTTGAGAAATTTAGTGGAATATGTTCACAATTCCGGATTAGGTTTAACTTACATAGTGGAGCGAAGAGTAAAGTTCAACGAATTGAGCTATATTATTATAATTACACACCAATAATTTACTGAAATGTTTCTAATTTTTCATGGAGCTTTGTTAGATTATGGTTTCAGGTTGATATAAATCAGTCGTAACAATTGATTGCCGTTCGTGTAGACACAATGAGTTACTCAGAGTAAGCATTTTTCTTGTATATTTTCTCTTCCAAATGGTGCTCATTGGATAATTTAAATTATTATCTTTGCATTTTGCGATGAATTTGAACTTTGCTACTGTCTAAAATAATAGGGTTTCATTATTCCTATTAGACACGAGAATGTCTGTTCGAAGCTGCCCTCGTCATATTTTTGTATGAACTTTTATTTAATTACCGTCAGATCAAAATGTAACAGCGCTTAATAATTGGTGTTACAATGCCATGTAGACGGCGCCGTGGCAAGCTTGTCAAATAACCGCACTACCGGGCGTCACCGTTAACCGAATCATTTCACGGTAATTATAGCATTTCTGTAATTTTATCTGAGGTTAATTAAGTGACCTGTTTGTTTTAGTAATTTTGTACTTCCTGTGTCTGATACCTATTTGTAGATACATGCACCTCATTCATTAGGAAAAAATACAACAAATCAGATTAATATTAATCTATGGCTCTGTCTCTATGGATCAGTGTAAGATATTTTTCTCAATATTATTATTGTCATTTGAGATTAACCTTCATTGGTTACCATCAAATAATATGATCTTGAAAATTTCATATACCTACCAACCCTTCTTTGAACTAAAACTGAACATTCAGATCATATTTCGACACACGTACATCAGTACATATAAATTTACACGTGCATGAGAACATTACAAAACTAAGCTGACACCTGGAAATTATTCGTTTATGGCCACCCTGCCCACATTCTGCTTATCCCATCACTTGGTGTCCAGCGTGATGATCACGCGAACGAGCTACAATTTGCAGATTTTCGTTACAAAACTCGCACATTTGTGTTTTACTGATACCGTGTAATGTGGCCGCGTCTCATCTGTCACCATAGATTGTCGCTTTGACGCGTTGTACGTGACAGAGAAATACACACATTATTTAAAAATGAGTTGACCTGTTTTCATCATGTTTGTAAGATAAATAATTTAACAAGCGTGATATAATTTTCATTATGCATTAGGTACACCATTGATGCTTTGTGTACAATAGTAAATCAAAACCACGTGCTTTTCTTTTATCGTTATAAATATATGAGCTTGGCGTCCGTCCAATCTGCATTGTGATGACACCGCGCTTGTGTCTACTAAAAATGAAATGCAACACAAGCTATCAAATTAAGGTTCAGTTGTTGTTGTGTGTTGTTGTTGTGTGTTGTGTTGTTTCAGTTGTTGTTGTTGTTGTGTGTTGTATTGTTTCAGTTGTTTAAGTTTTTTTTTGTTTGCTTTTTGTAGTTAAGTTTCTATATTTATGTCTGTAATTTATACGGTATACTTATTAAAGAGAATTCTATACTATTCTATTAAACTATTTACTTTAAATACTGATAAAGTAGGTAGGCAACCATTTAGCAGCCGCAATCATGTATATTGCAGTCAAATCATACATAGCTGCAGCAGTGTTTTCTAAGATATAAGTAGTGAGAACTGTTAAAATGATTACAGATAGTTATGTAATGTTAGCATTTCTTATATAAAAAAAAAGTCTTTACTAATATCTACTTAGTTCTTTCGTGACAGTTGACATGAATGACAGAATGGAAGAAAAAGAAATGTGTTGCGCCGACCCCGCCTAGTAACATGTGACGAGAGTAGGAAAATAATGACAACATCTATTCTTGAAACTGACACGAACTGCCATGTACAAATATTATTAAAAGGACAAGGTTAACTACAAAAAAATCTACTATAGGCCGCGCGGAACTAGTTGGCCGCGCCTTAGCTATGTGAGCGGTGGGACGGAGGGGCGGGGGTGCTTTGTCATTACTCAGTAAGTCAGTGTCCCGCCGCCCTCACCCCCGACCCCACCCAAGGCGCGGCCAACTAGTTCCGCGCAGGCTATAGGTATTTTATGTGTCCTGAAAGCCCAGTTCTCAAAGCTAGCATAAAACATTTTCGAAAATCGATAATTAAAAGTTTTGCCATACAAAAACTTCGTTGGGATAACTTTGTAGTGCATTTTGCAATGGCCGCCACCTTGCTGCAGGTTTGCATTAAGTTCTCAAAGTAAATAAAATAGGCGAAAAAGCTGTAATTATTTCCTTGAGTAGTGCCGGTCTACCTAATGGAGTGAGTCTGTACAAACAGGCTCCAGTAACAATGTTTAGCAGTGTTTTTCTTACGGCACATCATAGAGAAACCAGTCTTTTGTGAGAGTTGATCTGAACGAGCATAATGCAGGCGTTGTTGAAGTTTATCGTTCATGAGGAAAACGCTAAGGAGACGCTCGGGTGTGGTGCTAAACAAAAGTAAAAAAAAAGAAAAAATATAAATATATTATTGAATATATAATTTATTTTAAATAAATACATAAAATGAAAAATCTTTAATTCACACCTAAGTAAGTCCCTAAGTTGATAGTGGTTAGTAGCAGATTGTGCTTATAAGCTATGTTATTGTTGTTAGTACCTACTTGATTTCATTAATTTAATTTAGCATAAATCTATTGCTATTTGTACCATGCCTTTGGATGGGACAGTCCGGTCTGCCAGCAATCATTTTCAGGATACTGTTACGAGTGTTACTACTAAAACTGTTCACTGACACTATTACAACTTTCTTGAAAAACTAAAGTTATAATATTGTTAGTGCTTCGTTCTGCGCAAGTCATAACAAATAATCTGTGAAATTTGTGGAATAATGTGGGGACATCACGCGTCTGAAATGAACTGGGTTTTCCATTTAATAATAAATGGAAACTACATACACTGCAAAAAAAATGCGATTTGAAATTGAGAAAACACGCCAACCGACCTTCCCGAAGCAAACTTTACTTAGCTACATAATGAAGTAAGACCTTAAACGAGACAGACAAATCTCAGTTGTAAGTATCTAAGTACACAAATCTTTTGATTTGGGTAATGTTTGCTTCTCTTGAACTTCTCTGCTTATATTATACAAGCAAGCTTCACATTTGTCGTACTAGACATTTAACAATTTAATCCTACCTTAATTTGGATTAGTAAGGAACACAGGTCGATCCTTTCAGGTTAACGCGAATTTTTATAGCCCCGTGAGAGGGTAGTAGGGTCCACAAGCCGTCAACCGTCGTCGTCCGTCGTCGTCATAAGCCAGAGGGTCGCGTGAACTATGGGGATTTGTGTTAACTTCATGAATGTGCTAATAGGTAAGATGTTAAAGACGTGACCCAATTGATGATATAATAATAACGAATTAAGAGAGAACATTTCAGAAATTGGTTTTGAAAAAGCAAAAGTATAACTAATTAATTATTAAGTAGTAGTCACACTAATATTATAAAGGCGGTGTGTGTGTGTTTATATGTTTGTTACTTCTTCACGCTCAAGCGACTGAACTAATTTTGATAAAATTTTCTGTGGAGGTAGCTGACACCCTGGATTAAAACATAGGCTACTTATTATCCTGATATTCCCACGGGATCGACATTTACGCGGGTGAAACCGCGGGGCCCAGCTAGTGTTTTATAAGCGACCTGTCTCTCAGAGCATGTTGTCTGTTAATAATTATTATCATCAGCAGATTACCGGATCATCCTGTGTTTGTTAGAATTTCATTGTTTCGTTGGGACAATGAACAATAGAATGATCTTTTTGATGACGTTTTTTTTCTGTCATTGGAATGTCGAGTATCAACAAAATGGATACCGTTTACCGTGTATGAAGAAATCTTAACTTATTTAGTTGTCATCGACAGCCACGTGCTTGAATGATTCCTTTGTTGATTACCTTAACATTCTCGCATAAAAGTTTGAGCTACACATTGATACAATATAGAGCATAAAATTAAATTGAATTGTAGTCGATGTGTAGGTACGTACATCTTTTTGAGGCTGACTGTACGTGCGAACGTTAAGGTTTTTCTCAAACAGCAGAAATTACAATTAGTGAAAAGTCTGGAATGTTAGACTTTTCCGCAATATTCTGAGAGAAAACGGTAAAAGACAAATTTTTTGTACCACCACGAAACAGCGTAATGAGGAGACAGCACAATGAACATAAAGTAATTATAGCAGTTTACTTTAACTTTGTTCAAACACTAATTTGTTGTGGAGTTAGGCCACAATAATTTGTTATTTTGAAAGACGAGCAAGCAGCTAACGCTGTCTGCGTTAGCTGCTCGCAGCATGTTAACTGCGGACAAGACCTCATATTGGGAAGAAGTCTGTATTCAGAAACTGTTAGCAGTGTACTGTGTGATCAGCTACACCTGGAAATACTTAACTTTATGATCCAATAATTGTGTAGATAAGTACCTATTTAATACATAGCCAGTATAGCCACGTTCATTTACCTGCACAGGAACGAACTCGAACTGTTCCAAACCTAATAAAAGCAAATTTCCCTTAAACGCTGCAACTTCAACGGCTCATTTAACTTTATTTAACTACTGCATGATTAAAAAGAATTGTCTTTACGGAATTGAAAGCCGTTCTCATTAATATAACATTAAAGATAATCGCGAATATATCTTTTATTTTAAATGAGATTACGATGCTAAAAGTTAACTTTTCCGAAATGATACTGTTATGGGGTTATATTATTCGTATCGTTTATATTATTGTGTAATCTTAGTAAGCTTCCGTTGGAGAGCTTAACACCATTTTGTTTTGACAACGCTAGATTAGGACAATATATTTTTCGATAATTTCTCTAAAAAAGCTTCAGTTAGGTCATTACATAAGGTCAAATTGTCTTGCCACTTAAGTCTGTCTAGACCGTAGTTAACCTTTGTGTTGTCGCGAGAAAATGTCCAAAGGAAATTAGTTCGCAGTGACTCGAGAAAATGGAGGTAACATAATGTCTTTTATGGATGTCGGGGTCAAGTGGCGTCAGGTGACCACGTAAATTCTATTACTAAACACGGGAAGAAGAAAATGTTTTGCTGGCTTTAGTAGCAACCTGCATGATAATCATTATTATGTGTATGAAATGGATGCCTCATTACGTAACTGAACATTCTCTATGCATGTAGATTAGTTATTTATGCAACTGTTGTATAATAAAGGGGTATCAAAACACGAATGTGGGTTTATCACACTCGGCTTCGCTTCGTGTGATAATAGTATCACATGAGTGTTTTAATACCTAATTATGGACAGTTGCATACAAGACTTTATCTAGACCCGTTATATGAATCCTCTAAGGTCCTGAAACCATAGGGTGTTGTACAGTGTATAGGAACTCTATGTTATTAATGGAAAGTTTAATTTCTGGGAATCAAAGCTTTTGTCACTCATTTTTGTAAACAAGTAATAAATGTTTGCATGACTAACATCGAACAAAAATGGCGGGATACGACGTGAAACCTACAAGTTTTTTTTTTTAATTACGGCTCTGTGGTAGTGAAAGCGCGTGCATGTGGCTGTTTGATGAAGTTATTCCGGTCTGATCCCCTGAGCCCCCCCCCCCCCTCCACCCCTCTACCTCGATCCCCTGTGAGTAAGGAAGGATCGAAAAAGCAAAGGAGTTGTGTAACGAAATTTATTTATTCATCAAAACGAGTCTTACAACATTATAAGACTCGTTTGGATGATATTATGGTTAATAAGATGGTTGTTAAGAGGTTGTTTTAATGTTGGCAATAAGCTCACTGTTTCAGAACTTTTATAGAGGATTTATAACATGGGTTTAGACAAAAGCTATTTCAGAGTCTTGAAATAGTTCTTAAACTACCAACGTATTCTAACTACACTACTGTTGTTCCCGTTTTCACGAATACTAGGCGACATCTAAATGAATGCTTAAATGAAAACGCGCTGCGTTCGGCTCAACGCTGAAGGTTAAAATCTAACAGTGCAACAGATTACATTCAGGCGTTGCCTAGTGTTAATGAAAACGGGTATTATTTACATAGGTAACGTTGTGGTAATCCGAACACTGTCTGAATATCTAACAAAAGGGCTGTCTGCAGTTTAATTAAATTTACTTTGAGGCGAAATTTGTTTGCTTACAATAGTCTTGCTTTATTACGTATAATTATTAAATAGGTGGGAGGAATCGAGATTATCACCTAAAGTCATACATTTTCTCTGAAAATTTGTACCGAATTAAGACTCAAATAGGTTCAGTATCTCACTCGCATTTGCAAACGTAACCATTTTGCCTTTGCTGACTGACCAAAATGGACTGAATGTGAGAGCAATGACCACAAATTAATTGAACAATAGATGTAAAAAAAAAATACAAACACAAATAGAAATTCTGTTTTTATTCGAATAGGTTTACTGACCATACGTTTTTGTACTGGTATTGGACTGCATCCGGTTAGACTAGATGTCGACCTTAGCATCGGTAGCAAAAGGCTAGGCAGCTGGATTGAATATTGACTTTGAAAATTCGCCGTAATCACGCGTGTTGTTTGAAATAATTTTGAATGATTAATGTAATGTCGTTATATATTATCGTCGTGTTATCCTGTTGAGTGGGACACCCCTCAGCTTGATAGATAGACGACCTAAAGAAGGCCGGGGTAGACTGGATGCGGAAGGCAGAAGACGGCGCCTTTATTAAAAAGATGTTTGTTAACGGGGTTATGGCACGTAATTGTTCCTATTATTATTCTAAGGTTATTTCTACTCAGGCTGAGAAGTTTTTTGGTTAATCGTGGGTGTACCATTGGTAAAGCCAATTTTCACTGTATACAGTTTGTTGCCCGTAACCCCATCTGTTATAATGGAGTTCGGTCGATTTTTGGCGAATCCACGCACGAAATTGTGAGAAAGGCAGGCAACTTCATATCAAAGCCATGGGAGAGGCCTATGTCCAGCAGTGGACTGCGATAGGCTGAGTTGATTGATTTAATTGATCCTGTTGAGTAAATATATGATTAAAACAAGTTTGCAGCACCACGTATGTTTTATAGATGTAATAAGTAAATTATTTATTACATGTTTCATTCTCATAGTGTCAAACAATTCATTCAATGTAAGTAATAACGATTTTATCAAATTCTCTAAACGCAAAAAATAAGCGCATTAAATACGCAAGTTGAAAGTTATTTTCAACTGAGAGTCTTATACAAAGCCAACCGCAACAAAAACGGCTTAGCTATCTAATATTTATGCAATCCTAAATCCTGCGAACGAATCACAGCTGAATAAAATAGTGCTACATTATGTCTGTGGTACACGGAGCTACGAACCAATGGAGTGTTAGCATAAACGATTAAACTAAGAGGGACACTTATCTGACTAGATATTATTGAACGCGTTACCAATATGATTATGTATATCACAATTTAAGTCGTTTCAGCCGATAGACGTCCACTGCTGGACATAGGCCTCCCCCAATTTTGGGGGGGGGGGGGGGTTTGCCATAATCGCCACGCTTGGCAGGCGGGTTGGCGATCGCAGTATGGTATGGTGGTGGAATAAATAGAGAACGCTGCTGCCCATTCTCCGGTAAGACCCTTAGTCGCCTTTTACGACACCCACGGGAAGTAAGGGGTGGTGCAATTCTTTAAGTCCGGCACCACACAGACCGTTACCACAATTTAAGTACTGATACTTTTTGACCGTTAACCACGATATCAATAAAGAATACACCATTGTTTGTTCTTGTTTAGCCTCGAATAATATTATATATTATTGATTTCTAAGAGCTCCATAATTTTATTGGTTAAAATATTAAAATACTAAAATTGTTTCCATTGCTTTTTAATAAAATTAAGGAGCGCCTGGGAATAAGCCAACCAAACACGTCTGTCCTCAAGGACACGCACGTGAACCAATGTCCAACATTGGTTATAATTACCTACTCTCCCGAGATCTATAACTTATAATGTGCACACACTTTACAAGCGCCTCATACTCACGACAATCACACACATGACACTTTAGTGACATTTCAGATCGAACATGATGTGTTTACCTGCCTGTTACATACTGCGCTGATATAGGTTATATGAACTGAATGGCAGCTTATTATAGTACTAATACAAATATTAATAAATCGATGATTCTCCAAGCAGAACAAATAATCACTTTATAGTTGCATGACAAGTGTGGTAGGTAAGGTGTTCAAAATATTTCAGAATTCGTGTTAATTTTCATCAAAGCTCAAGATTATCTTGTGTGCTTCACTCATTTACAGTCTCTCAGACGGTACAGTGACATTAACATTATCCAGGTCTTACTTAAGCTATTTGCCTGAAACTCTGACACGCTCCAAGCACTCGAGTTAGAATATTTACTGAGCACTTAGTATGCCCACTGGACTGCTTTCTCGAATTCCAAGGTTTTACTCCGAGATACGAGTGCAAGAAGTGAACTTGATAGTTACAAAGGAGGCTTAGAGTGCATATGTTATGGTAAGATATTGAATAATTTCTGTCTTACAAAACAATGCCCGGTAAAGCACTGTGCCTACCAGAGGGACAGAGCAAGATTTTTGTTGTTCAATTTTTTTTGACATCCAATGTACCTACTCGTACTAAAGAAACCATTAGAACATAATCATTGTGAACCTAAACTATTTTCAATTTCACCCTTCATAAGATTTTTTTTCACAATGAAACGCATTTTCAATAATGATATTAATCCTACATCATCCAAACATAATTTGATAGCGTAAGAAATGTTAATCAGTCAACAATCTTTAATACAATTTTTACGTGCACAAGCAACTATTAATCACATCAAAGAGCTTTACAAAACAAGATCAAAGGCCGAATTTCGTTTATTCTATACATGCGAACTAACGTTTTTGGATGAAAAATAAACCAATGAAAAAATATTTACGGACAATGCAGTCCATTAGTGTCTCTTCTACGAATTTTTACAAATAAATAATACTGAAGTAACTGTTTATAATGCCAAATAACATCTTTTTACTAAATGCATATTGAAAGTATATACGGTACTTATAGCAAACAAAAAATTTTTTAATGTTTTATATCTGTCTGTTGGTTGCGACTAATCTCCGAAACGGCTGGGCCGATTTTGACGGGACCATCAGATAACTGATGCTGAACTTAGGCTATTTACTCCTTAAAACATCAGCTATCTTTTAATTAGGGTTCCGCACAAAAACAAATAAAACCCATGCAATCCAATTTGTTTTCCGACATGCACGTGAACGAAGTCGCGTGCACAGCTAGTACCTAAATAATATATGTCGTAGTTTCGACCGGATTAGCGTCCACGGGCTCGATATCGGTGTCCGCCATGTTTTTTGTTTTTTTTTCAATCAGTGCGCACGTCCGGCGCAGGCGCTGTCTCGGGAGCGAAGGAGCGCTCCAAAAACGAACGCGCTACTGATAGATACAGTTGACAGTGACAGCTTGACATTGACAGCCTTAACACTGACAAGCCCGAAGTCACTGACAGGCTTGACACTGACAGCCTTGACATTGACAGTTCGGAATAAATTAAACAACTATTAAATAAGTGACATTGTATGATCATGTGCATTATTATCTCTAACACGGCCATTCTGCTAGTCAACGCGCTCTCGCGTTGAGCCTAAACGGCACTATAGTGGGCAAAGCGATTCAAATGGCTTTCAACCTTCTCGTAAGTCGATAAAACTCAAAGCAAAGCGTGAAAGCTTTCAGCATTAGTTAGTAGGCTGTGCTCTGATTAAACCGCAAAGCGTCAAGCTTTCAGCAATACTGATTGGTTAATACATGATTCAGTTCAACCTCACCGCAAAGCGTAGCAACTTTCAACAGTTCATCAGGACAAAGCGTTAAAACTTTCAGTCAATCTCTCTGACAAAGCGTGACAGCTTCCAGTCGTATTAATAAAACATTTTGTTAATCAGCAGTAGTCGCATGTTTATTCTTACAAGTTTGTAACCAACAAAACAATAAACATAGGAGTTCCTTATGTCAACAAAACTTAAAACATCTCAAGAATTCTGCAGGCACAAGTTTGTAATCAACAAAACAATAAACACAGGAGTTCTTCATTTCAACAAAACTTAAATCATCTCAAGAATTCTGCAGGCACAAGTTTAGAATCAACAAAACAATAAACATAGGAGTTCTTCATTTCAACAAAACTTAAAACATCTCAAGAATTCTGCAGGCACAAGTTTGTAATCAATAATTTATTACAAATTACCATACAGGCTACGGTGACAATACCTACTTAACAATTTGTTTAAGTAAAATAGACATTAATCATCTTTGGATTCCACGGGTCCAAGACATTCGGACAATTCGGGTAGGCTAGCTGGATATTTACGCAGTCTTTCATGACACACATATTGGCCCCGTCCCCCAGATAATGGCTCAACCATGTATCGCTCATTTGGACAAACTTTCGTTATTTGACAAGGACCACTAAATTTTTCGCTTAATTTCTTAATTACGCGGGAATTTTTTTGAACTAACACTAGATCGCCTTCTGCAAAAGGACGAATCGCGGCTTTATTAGCGTCATAGCGTATTTTATCTTTTGTCGCTTGCTCGTCCATCCTATTCTTAGCCGCTTGTCTTGTTTCTATCAAATCCTGTTCATTGTGAATATCAGGATCCAGCGCGAGATAATTTAACCTGGGTGGGTTTTTGTTACAACCAAATAACAATTGGAATGGACTTTTGCCCGTACTTTTGGACACTGTGCAATTCAAGACGAGTTGGACCTCACCTATAACAGACTTCCAAGATCTGTTTTCGTGATTTTCGGCGACTGTGAAACAATTAGTCAATATGGGCATTATCCGTTCTACCTGCCCATTGGCACGGCAAATGCCACTGGCGATTTCATGGAACTCAATAGACCACTCTCTACAAAGCTTTTGGAAGTCTTGCCCTGTGAACGAAGTGCCCTGATCGGAAATAATTCGCTTGGGTGTTCCGAATACGTGAACGAAACTTCTAAGAGCTTCACAGGCGGATCGTGAAGTTAAGTCTTTGACAGCAGTTAAATAACAAAACTTGGTGAAGGCGTTTACAATCACAATCACATATTCTTTGGAGACCCTTCCACCAGTCAATTTGCCACTAGTATCCATGTGAATAGTGTGGAATGGCTCTGCAACTTTGTCAATCGGATGTCAAGCAGATTGCTTTTTGCCAGAAGGGTTTTTATTTATTTTACATGGCAGACAATGGTCAACATATGCCCTAACGGATGAACTCATGTTGGGGAACCAAAAATATTCTCTAATTTTGGACAAAGTTTTATCCCAGCCTAGATGTTTTAATTCGTCATGAAATTTCTGAATTATTTGCCAACGAAAGTTTTTGGGGACCATAATTCGACTAAAAGTTTTACCATCGACTTGAAAGTTTCTGTATAGTAGATTGTCTTTATAGGTATAAGACGACCTAACATTAGCATCAATTGTGTCGTTCTCGATTGATTCAATGATCCGCCTAATATCAGAGTCCACCTTTTGTTCGGCCTGTAACCATTCGTCATTTACGCTTGAAATATTTACCTACCTACAGTTAGTGGGGTTACGACTTAAGTAATCTACGTGTGGGATTCTTTCGCCTTTTCGATACTCTATTTCAAAGTTGAAAGTTTGCATGAAAGCCCACCATCTGTGAACACATGGTAAAAGTTCACGCTTATGACGTGATGCCTTCAAGGCGTTACAGTCTGTAACGACCTTGAACTCCCTGCCGAACAAATAGTGCCGAAAATGTTTTAGCGCTTTAAATACCGCCAGAGTTTCCAGCTCGTAGCTGTGAAATCTACTTTCGACATCGGTTGTTCTTTGGCTGAAATAACCTATGACTTTTAGCTGATTGTCGGTCTTTTGAAATAAAATTGCCCCATATCCAATCGAACTCGCATCCGTATGTAGCTCGATTGGTTTGCTAGGATCGAATATAGTCAATGTGGGCGCAGAAGTTAGATATCCTATCACAGTCGCGTGAGCCTTTGTATGTTCGGCAGTCCAAACCCATTTGGCATCCTTTTTAGTAAGGGCGTATAGGGGTGCCATGACAGAGGAGAAGTTGGGCACAAACTTTCTAAAGTACCCAGCGAGACCTTTAAATTGCCGCAGCTCCCTTACGCAAGTCGGTAAGGGGGCGTTGGCTAAAGCCTCTATCTTTTTAGGGCTGGGTTTGATACTATTATCACTGACAACGTAGCCTAAGTACTCGACTGAGGACTTCAGAAAAGTGCACTTTTTCCAATTAAAAGTGAAACCAGCTTCTGATAAGGCGGACAATACCTGCTCTAAACTCTGGAACGCCTCCTCCTTCGTTTTCGAAAATACAAGTACGTCATCCATATAGACAAGCGCTATTTTGTCTTTTAGATCTTTTAGCGCTTTATTGATGGCCCGTTGGTAAACAGAAGGTGCGTTACAGAGTCCAAAGGGCATTTTCAAATATTCCCAGACACCATCCGGGGTAATAAACGCGGTCTTTTCGACGTCATCCTGAGATGCCATCAAAACCTGATGGAAGCCTGAGGTCATGTCTAAACTTGAAAAATAAGACGCCTGACCGAGGGCGTCAATTTGTTCTGATATCAACGGCAAAGGATAACTGTCTCGCACAGTGTTGGAGTTAAGCTCCCTATAGTCTACACAAAGACGGTCGGACCCGTCTTTCTTCTTAACAAGTAGGGCAGGACTCGAAAAAGGCGAAGAACTCTCACGCACTATGCCTTTGTTCTCCAAGTCGGTTATTATTTCACGCATTATGGCTCGTTCAGAAGGAGCCAACCGATACGCACGTCGTTGTACGATTTTATCCGGATTTTTAAGTTTGATTTGCATTTTTCCTGTACTGACAGTTGACCTAGAATTGCCGCTGGCGAAATAAGCTTGGTATTTTTGTAATGTAGACCTCAACCTATCAATATCGCACTGCTCAGTCAAATCTGTATTAATGTTAACGAAGTCCACGTTCGTGTTTTGGGTAAGACACATATTGACATTAACGTCACGTACTATTTTGGCACCGTCACTATTAAGGGTGAAAATTAAACCGGGGGTTTTAAATATTTCCCTACCTAGGATTACGTCATGCGGTAACAAATGTGAATCAACAATGACAAACGTTATCTCAGTATGGAACCCATCAAACTCGGCATAAGTTGTCATTTTCCGAAATGAAAAGCATGGTGCTGAGCCAATACCTGTGAGGCGGGTAAACGAGATTTCTTTCTTATCTGGTAAATAATCTGCAATTTCCTTTTTAATTAGTGAACACTCTGAACCACTGTCAATCAATGCTTGTAGATTATAGCCACCTAGACATATTTCAATCAAAGAATCATTAGAGGGTGAACAAACATTGACCGATTTAGTTAGCAACTTAGGGTCTTTAAAATCTTTTAATTTTTCTTCTCGTTGCTTGGTGAAACAAGTAGATTCAGAATGCCCAGATTTATGACAGTAAGAACATTGTTTACCAACTGGCTTATTATTAGATTTATCAGGAGACACCCGAGATTGGGTGGTACCCTCACTTTTATTGTTATTGCGCAAGAGTGAGCAATGTCGTTTCAGATGACCTATTTTATTACAGTAATGACAACGCCGATCTGTAGATTTCTCACTAATTTTAGGACGTTTAGAATAAGAAGGTTCACTATGCATCTTATCAAAGTGTCGCTTATGGCTCTTAATGTTAGGGTATGTACTTAAATGTCTATCAAGTTCCACAAAATTTGTTGGAGTATTTTTAATCAACTCTGTGCGTACCTGAATATCCGTGATGCCGGAGATCACCACCTCGATTTTGTTTGACTCACCCCAGCCTGTATCCAGTCGATCTATCAGCGCCAACTTGTTGGTAGAATACTCGATGTACGTAGCAACCTGGTCGCTCTTGTACTCCACCATATCGCGAAATAGGTCGTAGAACCTCCTCGTTGCAACAAACTGTCGAGTGAGTCGCTCCTTTAGCTCTTCCCAGGTCTTGCACAAAGGATACGAACGCGCAGCCCACTTTTTCGCGCGTCCTTGTAAGTGAGTGAATACAGCGTTTCTGGTTTCATAATCCGTCCACGAGTTGTTTTTCTTATGATGTTCAATTTCCTCGCACCACTGAGCCGCGGTAAATTGACAATCGTCCGGATCAAACGGCGGTAGATAAATCTCACTCGCCTTCAACTTCCTTGATTCCGCCGTGCTCGTAGAGGATTTCTGGTTAGAGTTCTGGAAGCCAGCCATCATATTTTGAAAAAATGTCGCCCATGTTTCAGGTGTAGGCGCGCCAGGTACGTCGTCTTTTGATGTTGACGGCCCAGCCGCCATATTTTCTTGAGTTTCATATCCCGGCGTAAAATATTCTTTATTATGTTTCCTTCAAAACACATAGCATTGGGTGAAGAAGCAATCTAAAATTTAGTATATAAATGCCTTAATAACCATAAAAAACGTACCTCGTAGATCTGTCTTTGTTACCTGTGGTTCTTTTCCAAGGCAGAAGTCGGGGGCCATCCTTGGCCACAGCTGTCATTTTCAAATGTCATTCATAGCGTCTAAAATTTTTGCCGCCAACGTACGGAAAAAAATTTCTCTCGTTAATTTTCATAGAAAATTAGAAAATATTCAGGTATAACTTTAAAGAAAGTGAATAATAGTGATTGTGGTAAGTGATATATAGTGTTGCGCTGATCGTTAGTCAGCGAAATGACGAAACGGAGATTGAAGGTTCAAATTATAGATACGTGGTCACCGGTTACTTCGAGGAACCGTGTGTAGCGACCCTGAGTGATTCTCCTAAGCGCAATAGTGGGGAAAAACTCTCGTCATCCTCGGAGGATTGAGGCACCCCTTTTTCCCACCGCCGAACGACAAGGAAATCGAAACGATTTCCTGTAAGTCCGACCTACGCATTTTTATAATTGAATTAGTAGCCTGTAAGCCAAGTAAGTGCTGAATATCTGTTATTAAGACACATTATATCACTAACCTTAATCAAAAATACTATCAACAAATTTCTAATCTGTTTCTTGCTAGTATCTAGGTAGGTACTTCAGACAGAAGTGCAGTGTTGTTTTGTATACAACCCTTTTGTGTTTAAAGAATATTACAAGTTATGGAAAGGGATTTCAGTGTAAAAATATGATGATTAGGTAGTAATTCCTAAAGCAAATACTGAATGTCTTGAGGAGCTAAAATTACTCAAGCAGTGGCTTTTCTTTGACATTCCACCATGAAAAGCAATCCATTATAAGTAAACCTTACATGTATGCTCACCTACCCTATCTGTTCGACACACTGAGAGTGAGTACATAGGCCACGAAACAAAAATAAAAACTATTTTTAGCCCCCGCGGAGGGAGGTGTGGCTGGGATCTCTAATATGTGGGTCTAGAGAAAAGGAGCTAGCTGCTTAAGTAGTTCTACAGACATTTGTTAATTGAGCAGCAACCTACCCACTAGGATTGTATCCTACCCCTTTTGGAGGTAGTCGGTACACTCCTATCCAGGAGTGTAATTACTTAGTTCATTGCTCTCATGCAGTACAGTTGTTACTTACATTGAAGAGGTTCAGGACCTCTAACTCTAATGTGCAATTAGAACATTAAGATGAATAATTAAAAATTACATAAGTTTTATAACTAATAAGAAATGTTAAATATTTAAACAAGGTTATAACTACTTATAACTTATTATGCTATACTGTATATTGTTTGCTGTATTTTGTAATATTTAAGGAAATCTTATAGTTATGGTCAGGAACAGGACCATCAGGATCTTCTTGGCATTCATAAAAGTGTCCTATATCATATAGATATTTATTATATTTGCAGTGGAGCAAATACATCCACTACACAATTTAAAATTGGCAATAAATAATTTAAAGTTGGTTAATATAAGAAAATAGTTATTTTACTAAAAAAAAAAAAAAAAAAGAAACATGATAAATGAGGATTATATCTAAAATAACTAGGCCAAGATACACACTAGAGACAAGATTCAGGCTGTCTAAAGAACCATGTAAAAGCTTGGGAATGAAAGACGGCAAACCTGTTTCTGTTTCATACTGAAAATCATAACAGGAAGTCAAATCTGGAAGACATTTATATTCAAAACATTTCTATTTTGAGATACAAGTAAGTATCTTTAGTTAAAATAATTAATGCAAACTCTATTAAACCAATCATATTAATCTATGCGGATATCTAAGATTATGATATTATAATCAAATAGCCTATTGTTTACACTCCGGTGTTACTAAAAAGTTAAACGGAAGTAATTATGTATTAATGAAGGGAAGCTGTTCATGCCATAGTTCACACCAACGACTCCGGAGAGTCTTTTAGAACCAAGAGAAATATGGGAATTGACAACACACCCCTTTTGGGCTTTTCTTCAGTTCCCGGGACAATTGTAGCATTAGCCAACTAAGTGGCAGAGAATTTGCAACCCTGTGGTGTTTTGCGTGTAACAATTTAATCTGCAATATCTATTTTATTTAGTTGAGATAATTTTTTGCTGGCCCACTAGCAAAAGCTGTCTCGGAGACTGTGGGTCTTAAGAAAGCTTGGGTGACAAATGAATTTCCAAAGTCAATTTTAAATCTCAATCAGGAGTTAGAATTATCTAGACCCTTTTTGGAACACATAGCAATCACAGCCTGCCTGCAGCCTGCAATTAAGGTAGAAAGGAAGATAATATTATCAATGCTCCTAATAAAGAGAATTTGTTTTCTGAGACTAAGTTCAAAAAGCTAAATTTTGCTATCCTTTTATTGGAATGCTTGTCATCAAAAAATATTTGAGAAGAGCAGACCAAGACAAATGAAAAAAGGTTGCTCCACTGGTTTGTCAAGAGTTAATGTGGTGGCCAGTGGCTGTTGAGAGACCACAGCTCAGTTCCTTTATATATGGATAACCCACTTCCTGTCCACACATGCCGTGAAGGAAGGGTAAGGAGCCCACATGAAAAGGGCTTCTATATCCATCCAAAAGAGGTCTTTAAAATATCGCTTTTAGTGATAAGACCGCCTATTGAGTCACCCTATGTAAAACATTCTACACTTATATGTGTAGTTTGTATGGTGTACATAATAAAGAATATTCTAATATCCTACTCTTGCCAGGAACTTGACCAAACCAGAAAAAAGTGGCACTCTAACTTGAGAAATGTTTGCCATATACGCAGTAATAATCAGCCAAAGCCAATCTCCAGAGTGCACATATTCTAGCTCAATCCGTCAACAGACCATTTGTCGCAAACTTAGGAAAAACGAACAAGGGTACATCCCTAGTGATCCTGAACCTAACTTACATCACAGGGGACTCAAATGATGGCTTGGCAAGCTTCTGCGATGCATTCAGTTAAGAAGTAACAGTTTTGACTAGCTGGGTGTTTCTCTTCGCCCAATTTAAGACCGAGTGCTCAGTCATTTGAACTCGGAAAAGGGGCAGGTCCGTACTATGTATAAATCCCTCCATACTGGATCCGGTGTGCCTGGCTCCCTTACTTGGAGACAAGAGGTCTCAGAGAGCCAGTAGCTACCCATACAAGAACTAAGTAAGAACCTCTTAGACCTGACAAGCTGTAACTCCTAGCTTGGAAAATTTGGGGGGGGGGAGGGCAGTCAGGTTGGAAGGGGCAGTATTAGGTAGATGAGCAAGGGACTTGCTCAAATGTAGTTGAAGATCCACAATAATTATTTATAAAGCTCGTATTCAGAGGTGAATGTCATAGACTCATAGTGTAGATTGCATGACATCTAGACAGTTTCTTGTCCATTTAGAAAGTCACCCGTATGTAATAGAAAATTACCCCTTGATTAGCAGAGATTTACATACTCTAATATTGTAAGACATCCCACAACTTTTAAATGTTAAATAAGATAAGACAATCATTTGTTTGCTCAAACATGAGTACATTACTTACAATACAAATTGTCAGTATGCAAGAGATGTTAAAAGTAGGGTAAGTAAGCAAAGTGCGCCCAAGATGTGGCTTAAAGACACTGACAAAGAATTTACTTAAAAGCTACCATAATCATTGTTGATTTTGGTTTACAATAACAGATGTGTCTAAACTTGCTCAAAAGATTTCTAAACAAACTATGTTAGAGGAGCCTCCATGAAGTCAGAAGAGGTCTGTGGTAGCCTTCGGGAGGCTGACTGGTGATTAGTTCATCAGATAAAATCTAACTGGAAGAACCACTAAGCTTACAGAATGATTACTTCTGTGAAGTAGTTAAGGAGAGGGCTATCCCTCAAGAGTACTTAGAATGATCAGCCTATAATGTTCCAACTGATGAGACAAAGGTCTCCTCTCGGTGAAGGGGACGAAGATATGGACTGTATCATATGAGAATTTTCAATTCCCAATGAAAATATTTAAATATGTTTGTTTAAATGATATTTTCATATTTTAAGTCAATTTAATTGGTAAATGAATAGAATTATACTTCATTTACATGCGAGGATTAATCTATTAACCATAGTGATATAAAAGGTCCTAAATAAATTTCAGTTTCAATGGGATTTTGACTTTGTTGTGTTAGACATTGAGTTTGTTGTCCCACATCTTTATAAAGTTTGAGATTCAAAAATATTTGTACTTTTGATTAATTAAGGATAGGATCTTATGAGTGATCCAATTATCCTTTAATAATGAGATTATTATTTTAATTCAATTTAGATCTCATTGATTTTAAATTACCATTATAGCTTTATATTTTATGTTCTCCCTATATAAGACAAATTGTTAACAATATATAACATTTTATGGAAGATTTGTTAATTTTTGAATTTTTTAGAATCAATAAATTGAAAACCTTTAATTTTCGGTTTCAAAATTTAATGAATACATACAGAAATATTCATTAATTTCATTTAATATAATAATTCAAATAGCGTCTACATCCTTCGGGTGTTCTTTCACCAGCAGATATCAAACAGGTCTTCACCCAATGCTATGTGTTTTGAAGGAAACATAATAGAGCTGTTTTGCATTAAAACAAAACAGTTATTATGTTATGAAAAACACATAGCATTGGAGCAATGTGCTTGCTGTTGAGTTTTGAAGACTTCTATGAATGACATTTGAAAATGACAGCTGTGGCCAAGGATGGCCCCCGACTTCTGCCTTGGAAAAGAACCACAGGTAACAAAGACAGATCTACGAGGTAAGTTTTTTATGGTTATTAAGGCATTTATATACTAAATTTTAGATTGCTTCTTCACCCAATGCTATGTGTTTTTCATAACATAATAACTGTTTTGTTTTAATGCAAAACAGCTCTATTTTGAGTAGCTTGCATCGCGGTAGACTCGTAGGGTGATTTTGGAAACGATCCCACCGCTGCTGTCGTAGTTTCGACCGGATTAGCGTCCACGGGCTCGATGTCGGTGTCCGCCATGTTTTTTGTTTTTTTTTCAATCAGTGCGCACGTCCGGCGCAGGCGCTGTCTCGGGAGCGAAGGAGCGCTCCAAAAACGAACGCGCTACTGATAGATACAGTTGACAGTGACAGCTTGACATTGACAGCCTTAACACTGACAAGCCCGAAGTCACTGACAGGCTTGACACTGACAGCCTTGACATTGACAGTTCGGAATAAATTAAACAACTATTAAATAAGTGACATTGTATGATCATGTGCATTATTATCTCTAACATATATAACGCATCCTCCACAGAATTATAATTCTGACTTTAACACTATGGATTGGGAACGTACGTACAGGCCACGTTAAATGATTTCACATCAGATTGCTGCATCTGCTGACATCTGATCAGCTGCTGACTTCGTGGAAAGTGGAATAATTTTTGTGCTCCGATAAAATACAAAACGACAAATTCTACAATATAGACAAAATTGTAAAACTTTTTAATATATCCTTTTTAATATTTTGTTTATAATATTGGTCAAAAACTAGTTTGTGCAGTTTAAAATATTTTTTTCTTTCTAAATCTAATTTGAAATGATGAGATATGATGAGAAAGATGGATGAACTGTGTAAAAGTTTTTATAGCTAGAAAGGGGGTGACTATCGAGATGACGACTAATAGAGTATGGATGAAAAACCATGTTGCGTTGACCCTAAATAAATTTGGGATAAGTGCAGGAGAATGACGATGGTGATGTTGAAGAGTTTATGTTGGTGTTAGAAGCAGCTGACTCAAAGATTAGTTAAGGGATTTAGTTGGAAGCGCTTCCGGCGCATTCTGATTGAGCGCTAAGTCTCAACTGTCCAACTGCGACACGAGGTCGGTACTTCCACAAAATTAGACACTTGAATAGTGCGGTTTATGGAGCGGTATTCTGTACAGGGTACTTACACTACCTTTTTATAGAAAGTGTCTGAGTTTAGTCAGCAATTCGGCACACAAGTAAAACAAAATGCAATGAAAAATATTGAACTAGTCTATACATATAATAAAATCGTAGGAAAGTCAAAACTGTACATTGAATATTTTTTTAAAAGAATACTTGGGGCGTGATCTACAATCGATACCGAAGCCAAAAATATAGTTTTTAGAATTTTTGTATGTTTGTCTGTTTATCTGTTTGTCTGTACATACAGACAAATAGATAAACAGACAAACAGACAAAAATTGACATCCCGGACATACATAATGTCCGGGGTAAACTCAAAAAGTACTGCATGGATTTACTTCAAATTTTGCATGAATATTACTAAGAGGTCGGGTCAACATACAGGCTACATATTATCACGCTATCACCTACGGGGGAGGAGCTGTGAATCTTTATTTTTCTTACGCATTCTGTGACAGTGTGTAATCTAACGACGCATATTTAAATGTTGTTTTTGAGTAAGCCATGCTATTATCTAGCTTTACACTATAAAAACTACGCCATTTAAGTAACTTGGACAGAGAAACATAGTTTAATGAATGTTAGTAGTATAAAGACAATTTTGAAGCAGCGCCATCTATGAGATTTCATAAAAATCAAATCAAGTTACATGTTAACACTTTTTCGAAATTAATCATTTAAATTTGATCATGTTGGCGAGGTTAGTAGTTAGTTATTCTTAAAATTCATAGATGGTAATGTGCATTTTCTTCATAAAAGTTGTATCGTATAGTTCGTTTTGACAAATTCAAGTTCCAACAAAACCCTCAAAATCTTGAGCAGAGTTGAGGAAGACAATTTAAGAAAAAATGCGGTATTAAGTATTACAAAAAGTTATGTTCATTGATGATGATCATTTCTTCATCAATTTCATGTTGTTAGTACAAAATAAACATTGACTGCTAATATATACTTTTGTTCGGTATTTATCTGTGTGATTATTGCTTGGTAATTAATATATTTTCATGTCGTATACCAAACTAGCTGCTGCCCGCGACGTCGTCTGCGTGAAGGCTCTACAGTACCAAAAATACCTAAGATGCCAGTGTCGCTATAGCATTATAAGTAAACAACTTTTAAAATAGCATTATAGCACATCACCTTCTCAACGGTGATCAAAATTGGGATGAAACCCTCGCGGAGGCGAGCGTCAGTAACAGTCCCAGCCGCATGCGTCATCTGTTTGCCGTCATCTTGGTGTATTGTGGAGTCGCGAACCCGGTAGCTTTGTGGGAGAAGTATCGCCATCATCTGTCTAAAGATTTTCTACGAGCTTTGATCCGTGCTACTGGAGACGAAGTCGAAGTAACTGATGAACGCGTGATGAACACCTGTCTCAGTTCACTTCAAGATGTGGTCATTTCTATCGGCGGCGATCCACTGATCGAATATGGGTTACCAGCTCCCCAATCATCACCGCACCAAGACCGTGGAAATCGGGAGTATAACGCTAAGACAAATTACGATTCGGGCGAAATGACCACCATACGAAATGACCATGTCGCTTTGTTCTCTTCAGAGCAAAAACAAATTTATGACACCATCCTTGAAAGCGTTGGGCAAAACCAGGGTAAAATGTTTTTCTTGGATGCTCCTGGTGGAACAGGAAAAACATTTGTTACCACTGGCATGCTTGCAGAGGTGAGGAGGCAAGGCAAAATTGCTATTGCTGTAGCGTCGTCGGGAATCGCTGCCACACTGCTACCGGGTGGCAAGACAGCACATACCATGCTTAAAATTCCTATTGATTAAGAGAGCGCCGAAATGCCTGTTTGTGGTGTGTCACGTAACAGCGATAAGGAACACGTGCTGAAGGATTGCTCTCTGATCGTATGGGATGAGTGTACGATGGCCAATAGGAAGGCAGTTGAGGCCGTGGACAGAACCCCGCAGGACATCCGCAGGAACGACATTTGATGGGTGGTGTCACGGTTCTGTTCAGTGGCGATTTCCGGCAAACGCTTCCCGTGGTGACGCGGGGATCGAGGGCTGAAGAGGTGAATACTTCGTTGTGGTCACGAATTCGTACGCTGCGCTTGACCATTAATATGAGAGCTCGGCTCGGCGGCAATGCACGTGCTCAAGAATTCTCCGATGTCCTTCTAAGTCTTGGCGAAGGCACTCAACCAGAAGAGAGAGGTGGACAGGTGGTGCTTCCAGAGTCTCTCGGTAGAGTGGTATCCAGCTTAGAAGAACTCATTCGCTGTGTGTACGGGGACATCAGTCGTATGCCGCACCAGCAGAATTCTTGGGTGTGTGAGCGGGCCATTTTGACGCCCAAAAATGATCAGGCTGTAGCAATTAACGAATGCATTCTCTCGGAAATTGAGGGGAATGAAGTGGTCTACACCTCGATAAACACTGTTGTCGAGCAAGATGACGCCACACATTATCCCGTGGAATTTCTGAACTCCCTGTCAGCAAGTGGACTTCCCGCGCATACCATCAAGCTGAAGTCGGTGTCCCGATTATGCTTTTTCGGAACCGATGTCCTCCGAAGTTGTGTAACGGGACGGGGCAGCGGGTGTTGACCTCAGGACGAGTTGCTTCTCACACGGGCAACTGTACGTCGCTTGCTCCCGCGTCACCAGTCCTGACTCTCTTTACATTTTGACTCCTGGCAGCATAACTACCAACGTAGTTTATAGGAAAGTGTTGTAAGGCATGATATCTTTGTTCGTATTTTTACTCTTTTGTGTCCTGGAATGTATTCCTGCATTATTTTCTCTATTTCCTTCAGTCACATCTTATGACTGAACTCAGCAGGATTCCCATATAACTCTCTTCACTTGCTTCGCTTGCAAAAAAATATATTTTTTAATGCTATTTTAAAAGTTGTTAACTTATAATGCTATAGCGACACTGGCATCTTAGGTATTTTTGGTGCTGTAGAGCCTTCACGCAGACGACGTCGCGGGCAGCAGCTAGTCATAAATACAAAATATTTTTTGGGTTCAGAGGGCTTTATCCTAGTAGAATAATATATCTTAGTGCTATCATCATCAATGTATAAATAAAGCGAGTATTTCAATGGTAACCTAATAAATACCTCTCCCTCAGAGGCTTACCCGAGGATACACGATGGCTTGTCAAAAATTAATCTAGAATCCGACCGATAATGGATGTTGTTAGGAAACCGAAAACGAATGTGACTCTACCTTAATCGAAAAGAAGATATTCGCACTTCGCTTTGATTTATTTTTCCTACTTCGTAACCAAAATTTAATTTACATATCTTCGGGGAGTGCAAGCGTTAAATTTAGGATTTATTTGCCGCCTTCAACTGACAAATTGCAAATAGTATTCAACATCTTGGTTTCAATTAAACGTTTTACATTCAGAATTTCATTCAGGATTGGGAGTAAAATCTAAACACAAAATTTAGGTAAATATAATATATACTTGTCATGAGTTCTTCCCATCTATCACAGCGAAGTTCCCGCTTGTGTACATTAAAGATAAAAACCGTACTCAACTATTATCTACAGTGACCACGTATCGCTCAGAGTCAACACAAATGCCTTTTAAAATATAACATGACCCACTCTTTTGTAAGATTTTAAAGACTCGTAAAATGTTATGCGAGATTTTACGTCAACTAACTCTTCAAGTCATCGTTTTACGTATTTACCTATTGATATAATATGAAAGATTAAAATATACAAATCTGGCCTCTTCCTTGTAAAGTTTATAGAGCAGAGATTCTGTTTGACAACTGGAAAAGGGTTTTGAGGTCATATCTTTAGACGACTTATATTCAGTAAATAGTCTCTCGGAAACTGAGCCTCGTGGCAGTGTCCTGTCCTCACCATCAATAGACATTACTTGACCCAGTAAACAGGCATTCAAATCTCGTTTACACCAGAGACTGGCTTCAAAGGGTACTGTTATAAAAGTTTTATGAAACAAACCCAGGTGGGCCACGCAGCTTTTCACATTTATCACAATGTTGCAACTACTTTCATTCTAAATAGATCCATTTTAAGGATATTCGACTTTAACACTACTTTTTTGCTTTCGTCATGACGTAGGTGTGATAGCCGAAATAAAAAGTATCGCTCTTTTAATGAAGATCGCGCATCACACTCATTTTAATTAAGCACTATAAATTCTTTGGATAATGCAGCCGCGTAATTTTATAATGTGTTTTTCATCAGACATTTCTCTTTCTGCATTAAAATAAAGTTTTTCCACTGTCTAGTTCTTTCTCAACTTACGCTCATATCAAAATTCACAGTAACAAGGAGGAATTGACCGACTATTTTGATGGTTTTATAACAAGGTACGAGTACTTTAGATCTGTCGTAATTCCTTTATTATATTTCATAAAAAGAATAAACATTCTAAATGCATGATTCCCATAATTAATTTATATGTATTAATATACAGTGTACAGCGGCGGCGTGGCAGTCTGCTTCCACGGCAAACACACACGGGTATTATAGTTGCGTAGAAGTCGAAAAGCTTCACAAACTTTATCAATTAAGCTTACCGTGCTATTTCAAGAATGTTAATACCTTGTAGGTACTGAACTTTAGCGTGCCTTGGCTTGAGATTCCCGTCTTTATGATAATGAAATAACAATTAATATTATTTTATTATGTACTCATTAGAAGGAAAGTGAGGCGTAAAGAAAGAGAAAAGTGCCCATTTTTAACATAGACCAAATGTAGGCTAAGTTCAAAAGCCATCACACGGGTTCTACACCTAAATTTAAAAACGAGATCACGTCTGCTCACTGAACTATAGTATGGCTTCTGTATTCCAAGCCGGGGGTCGCCGCCACGTCTATCACAAATGATAATGTTTGATCCACTAAAAAATATACCTACTTATGAAATAAGGCAGTTTAGTGGTTGACTCGAAACATTCCCTTATCGTGTGTTGTACTGTCACAAAAGCTTTTCATTCCTTTGTAATCCTAATACATTTCCTGAAAACGCCTCGTTATTTTGGAAGTGGGTTCGTAATTATGAGGGTCCGCGAGATATTTGAGATCATGAGATGAAAAATCGTCCTATGGTTTGCAGGAGGATTGTTAATTCGGCTGCGAAATGGCTGTCAAGTTAGTAAATTAAGTCTACAAATCAGATAGGCCTGTGTGTTCAAGGTGTAGGTACCTACATGGACTTTAAACGATAACAAAAATAGTAGCACAAGGAAGAATCTACTTTGGTGGAGGCAGCCGTTTAACTGAGATGTTGCCCGAGGTAGCAGCGTGGTGCGGGAGAAGTGTGGTGACGTGATGCGAGAGCTCAGTGTTTTGTCAACTTGTGACAACTATCACCCCTCCCGCACCGCGCAGCTACCTCAGGCAACGTCTCAGTTAAGCGGTCGGCCTATAGAAAGTAAAGTTTTAAATTAAATAATTTCTTACCAGGGGGTGCTAGCTGCGCCTCGCACAGGTCGCCCGTGTAGCCCGGCGCACAAGTACAGTTGACGGCGGTCAGCCCTACCACCGCAAGGGAAGAATTGGCCAGTCAAATAAGGTTTTGGGTGTGACTGTCCAGGATGCCTCGAGAGCTCAGTTTAGTTGAGTAACTGGCGGAACAAACTGCGCTACACGAGGAGGCTTCTTCATGCGTCTCTCAAAACAAATAAAACAAAAAAAAAAAAAAATTCCCTTACACAAGATTTTCAACAGCAAAGGCATTTATAACCAGCCGGGAAATAAACGTGAACTTCTTATGTACTAACAGCCCGCTTGCACCGTGTAGACTCACGTTTCCAGGATTAGTATTCATGAGACGAACACTAAAATCCCAAAAGCGATAGGACTTTAGTAAGTATGACACAGCTTACAACCTCCTTGAACAAGAACGAGGTTTTTCATTGTTGTGAGACAGTTGTTTGTGTGGTGCCGGACTTAAAGAATAGCACCACCCCACACTTCCCGTGGGTGTCGTAAAAGGCGACTAAGGGTCGTACCGGAGAATGGGCAGCAGCGTTCTCTATGCATTCCACCACCATACAATACTGCGATCGCCAACCCGCCTGCCAAGCGTGGCCATTATGGCAACCCCCCAGCCCCCCCCCCCACACTTGGGGGAGGCCTATGTCCAGCAGTGGACGTCTTTCGGCTGAAATGATGATGATGATGAGACAGAACAAAAGGTTGGTCATGTGTGTTGTGCTGTCTTTTTGTGTGCGCCAAATAAATGGTTTATCTATCTATTTATCTGTCTATCTATCTATCGTAGGTATAAATTTACCAATACCGACCCGATCCGGCTTATAAGTCTGTAATAATTGGGCGTCAGATTATTGATGAAGAGTGTAACAGCTAAGCGATATATTTAGATTAATGCTTTTATTATAAACTAAGTGACAGCTACACACACACACAAGTCACTAAGTTTCAAGGAGTTAAGTCCAAAGAGGATTTCAATACCTAGCTCTAGAAAATACGTTTAGGTCTCTTTTACTTACATTACCGCTATTCGGACTATTCGAAATCACGCTTTCTGGAGCTCAAAGAACTCCAACATTGCTTGTAGTAAAACATGTTCTAACAGAATAATAATGTAGCAACTATACCGTTGTGCGGAACACTCAAGAGCCCTTTTTGTACAAAAAGATACGCTCAGGTTATAACCTAATTATTTTCTCACTATGTAAGCCGATAATGATTCATCGTTCGCTTAAGCCCGAGTGTTTGTTTTTTATATGCTTTCAGAGCAATCAGGAGAAAAAGGTGTTTATATTCATAGGTCGAAAGAGTTACGTTATAGGTACTTCATGCCCCATATTCGAATTTCTTAATGTGTGACTTTGACAATAGTGTCTTCAATATTTCATTACTTTATTTTAATGCCTTTTTCAATAATTCACGAGATGGAAAAAAGAAAGGGCATCTTGTTAATGAGGTGGTTATGAGGCAGAACAACTTTGGATTTGAAGTTGAAGTTTGCAATGTATCGCAACAACAACTAAAATTCAGTTCTGTTTTAATGCAGTACCTACTTGTTAAGTCCACAGCAAATTCTCAAGAGCTCCAGAGCCAAGTTCATAACCGAGGTATTCGTGACTTCACTCGCAAATAATAAGTTTTCAGAGTTCATGTTATAATAATTTTCAGGGGGCTTGTAGCCTGATATTAAAGTTTTTTAAAGAAGCAATTCAAGTAATATGTACTATTTTTAACTTTAAGCATACTTGATTTTTTCGTTCTATTCAACGATTGCTCCTCCTTATTTATTTGTAGGTATTATTTTATCGATTTAGGTATTCAGCTGCAACAGGTTTGACTGGAAGCCGACTGCAACATGGTTGGGAAAAGGCAGTTTGTCCCTCCTGATACAGCTTGTGCCGTGTCTTAGTCGAGTGTGAGCGATTCTGAGTCGCTCGAGGCGGCCGGGGATCAAAGAGACGACACTCCCCACGAAATAGCTTTTATAACTACATGCTCTTAACTTTGAGCTACTTAAGTATGGTAAACATAAATGCTAGTTTATAAGCACTTGAGGTCAGTGCAAGGGAAAGATAAAAAGATCTCAAATTATTTATAATTTAACAACATACTACTAAAAGGGGCGAGCATGTTTAGTAACAGATGATACCTACTGTGTACTTACATACACCTAGATCGTTGGAATAAAAAAGTTCAAAGAAATCCGTTTAGACTTCCCGACGTTATACAAAGAGGAAAACCTTTTACCGTCGATTCTGTTTAATAAACTTATTTGCTATAGAACGTTGATCGAGCGGAACTAATTCCCATTTCTAAGCGATTAATAACAACGATATTGAAACTGTTTTCCTAAAAAGAAAAAGGGGATCAAACAGGAATGAGAAAGTTTATAGTCGATAAGACAGAGATTAAAACTGGCCAAGTGCGAGTCGGACTCGCACACGAAGGGTTCCGCACCACAAGGCAAAAGCGCCGAAAAAAACACGTTGTTGTGTGGGAGCCCCCTTAAATATTTAATTCATTCTGTTTTTGGTATTTGCTGATAAAGCGGCAACAGAAATACATAATCTGTGAAAATTTCAACTGTCTAGCTATCACGGTTCATGAGATACAGCCTGGTGACAACCGGACAGTGGTGTCTTAGTAATAGGGTCCCGTTTTTATCCTTTGGGTACGTCACCCCAAAAACAAAGTAACGTCGTGAGGAAGTGAAAGTTACAGGCGAGGAACCGGTGAGTCTCCGTCGGTAAGTCATGTCTTCCGGAAAATAATTAATGTACCTGAAGGGAGCAGAATTGTGCATAGCTAGGCGTTAAAGACGTGACGAAATTATGATTTTTTATTTTATGATAAGTAGGACGAATGGGCTGTTTTATCAGGGCATTATGAAGAAGTGTGAACCTAAATTGTTACATGGCGCCATAATTATGTATTTTCTGGACTGTTATAAGAGGTTATGGATTTGCCAGCACTGTTTTAGCATAAGTACGCGTGTTTTCAAAGGGCTTTACTGGAACATCTTATTGGCCTGCACTATTCTTCATCATCATACTCATCATTTGCCAAAATATGCCAAATATGTCCAATGCTGTACAAAGGCGGGACCAAGCGTCGCCACATCAAACGGTTCTGTGCTTCTCGCATCCAGCGGATTCCTGCAGCCTTCACATGTTCATCGATCCACTTTGTGAATGGCCTTCCAATTCTACGCCTTCCGGTATGCGGTCGTCACTCAAGAACCTTTCGTCCCCACCAATCATCTGTTCTGATAGCAATGTACCCTGCCCACTGCCTCTTAAGTTTGGCAATTCTTCGGGATTTGACGGTTACCTTGATCAATCACGTAGAGACTCTCAATGCATAGCTCTCTGGGTGACTGTACGCCTTCCAACGGATATCCAATAGAAACGTGGTCGCTCACAATATGGTGTGAGAGACCACGTTTCACTGCCTTAAGATGGAACAGTTTTAAACTTGTTTTGAAAATTATTACGGTGTATGTCGGAGCGCAACTTGAAGTCAGTATCAGTTATCTTGGTTCGTGCCAGCCGCAGGGAAATAGACTTGAGAGTTTGAGACTGAATCGAGAGTGTCGACACCTGTTATGTATTTCAAAACAAAACATAAACTCACGCCTAATTTTATTTATACACATTCGAATGTGAAAACAATACTAATAGTAGAAAATAGAAGAATTAGTTAGGCCTAATTTTACTATACCGTCGTGTAATAACTAATGGGTAGGTCAGAATATTTTACCAAACCAGACGAAATAGCAGACTTTGGAACGGAAAATGATAACAATTACATTATTGAGCAAAATCATCAATCAGTTTCAATAACGTTAATAAGCATTCCGAATACATTCAATGAATTGCTGCAAAATTGTACGCAATACATTTTGTTTTTAAAAAAAATATTTTGCATTAATGACAAATACTGACATTACTGAGACGTTGCCTGAGGTAGTAGCGCGGTAGGGGAGGGGTGAGGTGACGTGATACGAGAGCTCAGTGATACGTCAACTTGTGACTACTATCACTCGCACCGCGCAGCACACCGCACACCGCGCAGCAGATTCGTGGTGAGGCATGTGGAAGCACGTGCCTCACCACGAATATGAACGTCCACAAATTGCGAATCATGCGATGAGCGCCGTGCGCTGCGCATGCCTCACAATATCTGTATCCGCTTTTAGATAAGTAATTGTTCTTGTAATACCAGAAACGTACGGTAGCGTGAATTGGTACAGAGTTTTTGGCGGATGTAGTTACGATAATGTAATGAAAAAGTTTTCCACAGAAAGATAATTTTCAAATTTCTCTCCGTTTAGTGGGTATTTTTTAAGTTAGTCATGATTTTAAATATCCCGTAAATATTATATCGTATCTTATACAGCTTCATTACAAATAACAAAAGATTCATCGGAGTATATATCACCAAGCACATACGTGCACACTGCGGGCGAGCCAAGCGCGTGGAACGTTAAACAGCAGCCATTACTCATTGTTTAAAAAGTTCAACATCCTGTATTAAGGTTTTCTGTTTAAGATTCAACGTCGGTAGTCCCCAGAGAGGAAGAGGAAGGGGCAACTACATAGAAGGGATATGAAAAACTTTAGCTATAGAAACGTGTTTCTTTTTTTTCAATGTAATGTTTTAAATACGTTGTTAAAGGTTAATAAGTAAGTTAACATAACGCTTTATGATTTTGTAAGTAAGTTTCGGCTTACCAACGTTTCGCTGAATTTAGTATTTGCTCTTTCTGCGGAAAGACTCGATGCCGAACTGAAACGAATTTTTTCTTAACCGGATTTGTTGATTATCAAAGGCTCACTCGCTCGTAGAATTTGAAGTTACTAATTCCTTTTGACGTTTCATTTCGTTTTATTTATCAAAAGCTGTCGTTGCAAGGTTTCTATGTTACGTCTGCAATCTGCATCCGTTATTTTTAAATTCCGTATTGTGGCTGTCGTCGAGAATACTGGCTCCTCCATCAAAATCAAAACCTAGTTAGAGGCTAGTTACATGGTTAATTGGTCGTTTCCTATAGATAAGACGGAAGACCCAGCAAGAAACTACACGGTAAATCACAAATAACTCTAGGTACTTTAACAAAAATTCGAGTTGGTTGTGATGATATATCGCAATATTTTAGAATAGAGTGATACTTAAAGAAAAACTCGTAAGCATAATTTTTTTTTCACCAAAGATTTAATCATTTCCGGCAGACGCTGATGTTGTAAAAAATATTCTGTAATGCATGGAAAATGTACAACAGTAATTTTCTTTTTCTTTTCCAAGTTATCGAGATTGAGGCAATTGGTATTTTAATACGGAACAAAACGCATCAAAGTTTTATAAAATTAGAAATCTTTCACAAAATTCTTCATGATCTTCATTCTCAGAAGCAAGTTTATTTGGTTAGTTGTCTGCTTAAATAATATTGGTGACCAATATTTTCTGCTAGTCTTTATTGTTTGCCCAACCCATGTCTACTTGACATTTATAGCTCACCACACGCTTTTCTTTCCAGAATACAATGAAAATATACAGATTGCAACAATATGAGCACAGCGGCAACATGTTATAGTGTAAAGCTGGGCTCAGTGTCGCAGCACACGCATACAATGCTTTGATGACTACGATATTTCGCGCTATTGTTACTGTAATGAACGACTCATACCACTACGAGATGCGGTGTTGCGTACCTACTGTGAAATTACAATTTTAGTACAACAGAATCTGCTACCAATCAAAAATGGCAAATTAATCACATTTCTTCACATTGACTTTGTTTTAAGAGCGTTTACGCCGTACGACATTTCATACAAACTTTCAAGCCCTTGTTTTTCGAAATTAATGAACGGCTTTTAATGAAACTTCATACGCATAAGCAGGATACAAAGGTCTAAAAAGTTAGTAGAGAACATTTTCGAAATGTCTTATATAAAAAAAGATAACTGGAAATATCTGTTTCTATGGAAAGTTTAAAATCGGTCTAATTTGGCTGTAACACTATTTTTCGAAAATGTTCTGTACTAACTTTTTAGACCTTTGTATTTTGGCTATGCGTACGAAGTTTCATTAAAATCGGTTCATTCACTTCGAAAAACAAGGGCTTGAAAGTTTGTATGAAATGCCGTTCGGCGTAAACGCTCGGCGTAACTGCTGCTATCGTAAAGGAAACGAATGATCTCTACGAGGACCCGACGATTTATGAAGTGAAAACGTCTTTCGGCACGTTGGGCATTTTTTTGAGATGGGAAAAAACCATTGAACTCGCGCCACTGTTACCGTAAGCGACACCACACGTGTTTTGTTTATAAGACGACTAAAAAAATACCCGCTTCGGATGTGTTAGGCTGTCCTCAGGATGTACTCGGTTTTAATGTATATCCGATATGTCAGTGAGTGAGGGCAAAGTATTCGTTTGTGTTTTGGAGTGCCACTGTTTTTAGGGTTCCGTAGTTCCTACAAGGAACCCTTATAGTTTCGTCATGTCCGTCTGTCTGTCTGTCTGTCCGAGGTTTTGCTAAGAGACCGTTAGTACTAGAAAGCTGTAATTTTGTAGTAGTGCGTATCAATCACGCCGACAAAGTGGTAAAATAAAATTTTGGAAAATATTTTTTTTTAGGGTAAAAAAATATTCATCCCCACTTCACATATAGGGGACTATATGTGAAGTGGGGATGAATATTTTTTTCGTCGTCTACCCCGTTGTGTGGGTTATCGTTGAATAGGTCTTCTGAAATGATTTGGGGTTTAAAAAAAAATTTTTTTGATTTAATGCTCCATTTACGAAATATTAAACTTTAGAGTGCAAATTTTGTTCCAGCAGGGCGTCCCCCCCCTCTAAAACCTTTTGCTGTAGCTCCCAGAAAGGTTCTAAAACGTGGGCCCTTTTTGCAGTCAGGAGGTTATTATAAGGTTAATATAACGTTATTAAGTCTATTAAGACTTACGAGCAGATGTCCATACAAAGGTTCTAGAACCTTTTCAAAACCTTTCTAAAACCTAAAATGTTACTTGGGAAGTGCTGTTTATAGCCAAGTTCTATGAACTCGACTATCCTCTCATACCGTAAATTAGTTTTCCAATAAATGACTTTCAGCGAAGTTAGCTCACCTAGCCAGTACAGCGCTAAAACTAAACAGCGGTACGACTAACTTGTATGTGAGCAATTATAATTGCTCACATACAAGTTAGTCGTACCTGCACACTTGCCGCCGATAAACTAAGTACTCGTATACTCCTAATATTGACTTTGTTTAACAGTTTACAAGGAAGCCACTGCTTATTAGTTTCACATACGAACTTAGCTGACTTAAGAACTTAAACTCCGTGTTGCCGACGTGATGATCGCCTCGCGCTCCTTTGCACCTGAAACTTAAAAGACTAAAATATGTATTAATAACAACATTAATAAATAAGTGAAATAAATTAGAATTAAGTACTTACCTTGCAAATTTTGTTGTATATGCGTCTGTGTGCCGCAACTACTGTTTATAAAATAAACGTATAGCTAGGTAGGTGTGCCGGCGCCGCGCACTCGCCTCCTACTACTCTTCAGTGGCGCTAACGAAACACAGGAGAGCGCACGTCTGTCAGCCCCTGCGCACCTATCTCGCGATCTCACCAAATTTCGGCTATTTTATTTCTCGTACAGGACCAGTGACCCGCTAACGCCCACAAAGTGATCCTTCGGCCGGATTATCACCTGTACGAACTTGTAACCGATCAAAATGGCCCACGTTCCGCGTACGCCGCGCAAACCGCGTAAACCACGTGGCGTTATAACGGACTGCAGTGTTGAATCGGACCTTATGCCAGCTCCCTCGTTCAAAAGTGAGCATATTCAGGTGGAAGTGTATAATAGTGGTGGCCCGGGGTCTGTAAAGACGTCGTCTTCCGCCGCTCGACGCCGCCAGCTGGAGATGGAAGCCGAGGCCGAGAAGGCGCGGCTACAAATAGAGGCAGCCGAGGCGAAAGCCCAAGCCGCCGCAGCAGAAGCTCAAGCGAAAGCCCAAGCCGCCGCAGCAGAAGCTCAAGCTAAAGCCCAAGCAGCCGCAGCTCAAGCCGAGGCCCAGGCAGCCGCCGCCGAGGCGGCCCAGGTGAAGGCCAACATCACGGCGGATCTAATTGACAAGCAACTAGCCGCCGACGTCGCCGATCTGGAATCAATAAAGTTACGAGCTTCATCAATAATAAGTAATACAAATCAAAAGGTAACCAATTGGCTTAATAACACCGCCAAATCTGCTGCACTCACACACGCTCGCACGCATGATAAGGCCGAACAAAGCGACCTAAATAAATTAACTTGTGCACTGAAAGACGCTTTGGCCGAATCTTCTGCACTGCATAATAAACAACTACTGACTAGGTTAGCTACATCTAAAGTCTTACCGCTTTATTCCGGTGATCCGATGGAATGGCTGCAGTTCAAAGAGGCGTACCTAGAAAGTACCCGGCTTTGTAAATACAGTGACGCAGAGAATGTATGGCGCTTACGCAAATGTCTTAAAGGGGAAGCTAAAGAAGCTGTTACCGCTCTTCTTATCGGAGGTACAACGCCTGACACCATCATGGACACGCTAGAGTTGCGCTTTGGCATGCCTGAGAATATTATAGCTAAGATTACGTCACAGCTTCGCCGCATACAACCCTTAGCATTGCACGCATTCCAACATGAACTAATACCATTCGCTATTAAAATAAAAAACTGTGTAACAGCCGCAAAAGCCTTAAACCAGAATGACTGCCTGCGAGGTCCCGAGTTGTTTTCTATTATTGCAGCTAAATTACCTGCAGTTCTATTGTCAAAATGGACTGATTATTATGATGAGAGACAGTGCAGTAAAATTGATACGCCGAGACTAGAGTTACTTAGCGATTTTCTTTATTCAGAAGCGAATAAAATCGCACAATCAGGTGTGAGTCATATTCACACACAGAATGCACGAAAGAATGTTGACCACCGCGAGCAAAAGCCAAACAGCCACAATGTCCTCTTATCGACAAACTCAAGCGAGGCAGATGCAGAATGCAGGTTTTGTCGCAAGGCGGGTCATAAATTACCCTTGTGTCAGCGCTTCAAGCGTGCTATGAGGAAGGAACGATGGAGGTATGCCCTCACAGCGAACTTGTGTTACAAGTGTCTCGCACCTCGTCATGAAAACTCCGAGTGCTCCGCCCCTAACTGCGATATTGAGGGCTGCAATCAGCCGCATCACCGACTTCTTCACTGGGTCAAGCCCGGAGACAAAAAGAGCGAGAAGGTCGATGAAAACACGGAAGCACAGACTAGCGAGACCGTGAACTACGCTGTGGCGTCTCAGAGCTCTCAAGTGCTCTTGAAAGTGGTGCCGCTCACTGTTCATGGACCCGCTGGAGCGCTCCACGCACACGCTCTCCTGGACGACGGAGCCACCGTGACCCTGATCGCCTCCGACCTGGCTGATGAGCTAGGCCTCACCGGAGATCCAGAGCGTATTTGTGTCCGCAGCGCGTGGGACAACAGTGAGATAACGTGTGATACGCAAATAATAAATATAAAAGTGTCTAATAGTGCCGGTAAAAAATATAGTGTTCGTGCGAGTAAAATAAATGTGTTAAATTTACCCGTTCAAGTTAAACCGACAATAGATTTAAGTAAATACGGTTTAGATAAAAATTTTGATTATAAAAACAATTTATGTAACTGCAATATAAAGCCGTCATTGTTAATAGGGCAAGATAACCATCATCTTATTGCACCCATCAGTTGTTATCGCAGCGAGGAGCGTGAGCCGTACGTCACACAGACAGCACTAGGTTGGTGTGTACATGGGAGCTCGGTGAGTGACGTCACACATTGTTCTAACTCTCATTTTGCTCGCGACTGTTGTTTTACCGATAATAATTGCTGTGAACCTGTTGAACATTTATTTAATTTGTGCATTGTTGATGATGACAGTATCACGGGACCTACTCCCGCCGTCGAACCCTGTTACCCTTCTGCTCGTGCCCCGGATAGATCACACGAGTATGATGTTAAGCCTTGTTGTGTATCCGCTCGCCACCTGGACGAGCTGCACGAGGAAGTGCGCAAGTCCTTCCTTTTAGACTCAATTGGAGTCAGTACGCGGCCTCTCGTCGCAGTCCAGATGACGTGCGAGCATTATCTATTTTAGATCAGACTGCTGAACTTCGCGAGGGACACTGGTACGTAGGTTTACCCTGGAAGTCAGATGACCAGTGCATGCCCGACTCATATCCTAACGCGTTAAGACGTTTAAAATTAGTACAAAAGAAGCTATACCTTATTTCAAATAAACTTGCGATAAAGTTTGTTCACCTCCTTCTACTAATGTATCCCAATATTTCCAAACCATACGAAAAAAATGGCAGTGTCGGTAACACGATCAAAACATTGACTTACCTACTCCGTGTTTGGTATTATGAAACTCAACCGATGCAATGTTAGCGACAGTTTTGTATGACGAACGATATCTATCGTAAGTTATTTGGACTTTTTGGTACAGGGTGGTTGAATGACATTTATCGCAAGTTTATTTGAAATACACTTTACTAGCTAATGGTAATTACGCAATCCGTTATAACGAAAGAGTGCAACATTTGTTTATCAATGGCTATGCTAGGGAGCTCGTAACTTTAAATAACGATAGCGTAGGAACTAATGAGCGCGTATGGTACCTACCTCATTTCGGGGTCGATAACCCGACCAAAAGAAAATTACGTTTGGTGTTTGATGCAGCGGCTAAGGCTAATAATTGCTCATTAAATGATTTTCTTTTGCAAGGACCCGACCTCCTACAATCGTTACTAGGTATAATGTTACGCTTTAGAGAAAATCCCGTAGGAATAATTGGGGATATCCAGGATATGTTTTTACGCATTAAGATACGCGACGAGGATACGCACGCATTGCGTTTTTTATGGCAAGACGGGTTCTTACCCTGCGAGGAACCACCTGTAGGTTCTAACGAAGCTCCCGGGGGAGCGGTGCCACCCCGAGATGGTCAAGTTAAAAAGTACGTAATGACGTCACTAATTTTTGGCGCTAATTGTTCTCCTTTTATAGCTCAATACGTAAATCGTAAACAATGCCCGAAGCGGTCGCCGCGATAAGAATGAACCAATACATGGATGATTACATAGACAGTGTTAGCAACACATGTACCGCTACAAAACTTATCAATGAGATTTCATTCATAAATCGGAGCGGCGGGTTTAAGATGCGAAACTGGCTAAGTAATTATAACCATGTACTGGACGTCGTACCTAATGACGCAATTAGTGATAAGGCGGTTAGGTTTAATGTTGAAGGCCAGTCGGAGCGAACATTAGGTTTATTATGGTTCCCGGATAGTGATACATTTGCCTTTGACCTATCTTTAAAACGTATACCGGTCGATATTTTATCATACGTTAAAAAGCCAACATAGCGCGAATTATTGAGCATAATTATGTCTATCTTTGATTTGCACGGATTTCTAATCCGTTTACAATTAAATCTAAAATTATAATGCAGGAAGTTTGGAAGTTGGGAATTAAATGGGACGACCAAATTAGTGACAAACTATTTATTAAATTTAAGAATTGGTTAGAACAATTAAAATCAATATCGGGTATACGCATTCCTAGATGGTATTTTCGAGTCAGTGAGTCACGCGCTATGGCGTGCGCCGCAGGTGCGAGTGAGACAACGCTACAGTTGCATTTATTTAGCGACGCCTCCCCGCTCGCCTTTTCAGCGGTCGGTTACTGGAGACGCGTAGATGACAACAAGCAGATTCACGTATCGTTTATTGCTTGCAAAAGTCGAGTCGCGCCTTTGAAGTCCGTTACTATTCCACGGCTAGAACTACAGGGGGCGCTCTTAGCTTCGCGTCTAGCTGAAACAATTAGAAATGAACATAGAATAAAACCGGTTGCTACGTTCTATTGGACTGATTCCACAGTTGTTTTGCATTGGATCAGAAATGAGCACCGAAATTATAAAACTTTTATAGCTAATAGACTAGGGGAGATAGATGAGCTAACTAAAATAAGTGAATGGAACTATGTCCCTACGGATTTGAATTTAGCGGATTTAGCAACTAAAATAAATGACTATGACTTACGTAGCGACTCTGCCTGGTTTACTGGACCTTCCTTCTTGTACCGGAACCAGGAGCAGTGGCCGCGCCAACCTGAAACATTACAAAATACTTTAAATAATGATACGCAAGAGGAAATACTTACCGTTTTCGATACTCATAGCGACACTTGTGACTTACCCGTCCCGGAGCCGACTAGGTTCTCCTCCTGGATGCGGCTGCGTCGTTGTGCTGCTACCGTGTTATTATTTATCGCTAGATGTAGGAAAGATAAGACTGAGTGCATTAATTTAGATTTATTAAAGCAAGCTGAGTTGTTATTGTTGCGTCATTCTCAATTACAATCATTTTCGCGAGAAATTGGTTTGCTAAAGAATAATGACGAGATTAATCGAGACAGTCGTTTACGCACGCTTACGCCGTTCGTTGACGGTGACGGACTTTTACGTGTTGGAGGTAGGATCGACGCCGCGACGCAGGTCGCCGATCACGTGAAAGCGCCGATCATACTTGACGGTAGGCACCATACGGCTCGCCTTATCGTGAAGTACATGCACGAGGCAAACAGAGGCCTAAGAGGTACGGAGTCTTGTTTACTTGTATGACAGTGCGAGCCATACACATTGAATTAGTGGCTACACTGTCAGCGGACTCCCTAATCATGGCCCTGCGCCGTATGGCCGCTCGCCGCGGATGGCCGACTTCTATTATATCGGAAAACGGGACTAACCTCCGAGGTACCGATGCTGAGCTTCGTAAGTCACTACGAGAGCTCCACACGGCTCGAGTTGAAGAGGAGGCATTGGTTCACGGGGTGGAGTGGAAGTTTATCAGCCCTGCCAGCCCACACATGGGTGGGGCGTGGGAACGGCTGATCCGAACGGTAAAAACGGCCCTTAAAGTAGTTCTCAAGGAGCGAGCCCCGCGTGAAGAAGTCTTAACCACCCTTCTCGCGGTGGTGGAGAACATAGTAAATAACCGTCCGCTAACCCATGTCTCCGTGGATCCTAAAAGTCAAGAAGCCCTGACTCCAAACCATTTTTTACTAGGCGGTTCCTCAAACCTACCTATTCCTGGGGTTTTTAGTAATGATGAATTTTATTTGAAGCGGCATTGGCGTACCGCTCAACGTCTCACGGACATGTTTTGGAGCAGATGGATGAAGGAGGTCCTACCAGTACTTATTCCCCGCTCTAAATGGACCCGCGAAGGTCAGCAGCTAAAAGTAGGCGATCTTGTTGTGGTCGTGGACCCGACGTCGGCTTGCAATTGTTGGCCCAAGGGCATAATCGAACGCACTTATCCGGGTTACGACGGAAGGGTACGGGTTGTAGATATCAGAACCGCGACAGGTGTGACGAAGCGACCGAGCACCAAAGTAGCCTTGCTCGAGCTTAGTGATGACTCACATAAGTAGATATGGTAGGTACATTTTATTGCATTCGTTGCGAGCGGGACGACGCTTTGCTCACCAGCCATAGGATAGCCTGCAGGGGCTATGTGACTTGCTCTCAGCAGTCACGACGCCGAGGATGGTGAGCGGGGCGCCGGCCCGGCTAGCTGCAAAGTTACACATCCTTTTTCCCAGCTCGACGATGAGTGTCGCCATCGACACTGGGGTGGAGGATGTTGCCGACGTGATGATCGCCTCGCGCTCCTTTGCACCTGAAACTTAAAAGACTAAAATATGTATTAATAACAACATTAATAAATAAGTGAAATAAATTAGAATTAAGTACTTACCTTGCAAATTTTGTTGTATATGCGTCTGTGTGCCGCAACTACTGTTTATAAAATAAACGTATAGCTAGGTAGGTGTGCCGGCGCCACGCACTCGCCTCCCACTACTCTTCAGTCGCGCTAACGAAACACAGGAGAGCGCACGTCTGTCAGCCCCTGCGCACCTACCTCGCGATCTCACCAAATTTCGGCTATTTTATTTCTCGTACAGGACCAGTGACCCGCTAACGCCCACACTCCGCTAAACAGAATTTATCATTTATACTAAACTACTAACTATAACACTACTACTAACTTTAACTATTTATTTATACTGGCTAAACTTATCCTCCAAAATTCTATGAGGTATTACCAGCAAGTTATAGTCCTTAATATCCACAGACTAGACTTTAAAGTATTAAATTCCACATACGTTAATTTCATTTTATTTCATTTAATTCACACATTGGTATGTTTCAAAAGTTTTCATTGTAGTTTACGTGCGCAGAAAATTTGAGAATTTATTTGCGTTTTCTTCTGATAGTTACCAGTCTTAATAAAATTGTTTCGATTATTTAGTAAAAAAGTCAGAGCACACTTTTGTAAAAACAGAAAAACATATGATAATTTTGTCCGTATATACTGCACTGTTTTCTTGTTCATTCGTTCCGTTTCGTTCGTTTAGGGATAACGGGTGAAAGTGAATGATGATAAATATAGATGGGAACTAAGCAATTGATCCAATATTGCGGAGTACGATTGTCACCCAGCATGATGCATCTGTATTTGAGACTGCCGGGTGAATAGGATTATACAATATAAATGATTCGCATCGTAAAAAAACTATTTGCAGTAAATAATAATAACGAATGAATGAAATGAATGGAACTGGTGAGTTTAGATAAAAACATGATTATTACGTTATGCGAGAGTGGGTACAAACATATTTAAATCTTCACATTTCCTCACTAATTTGACATTTTCCTTGGTTGTACCTGCAGTTAACAATAATGTTTAAAAACTCTTTTCAATAAAACTGAATTTTCAAACGTCTTACAAAATCATTACCTACTTAAAGTCAAACGCACGTAATAAGCAGCGAGGTGCCGACTGTAGTTGCCTTTGCAGTAGACGTGTGCCGCTTGTGTGTATGCACACTTCAGAGTTTGTAGAGCAGATGCTGCGTGAGATTAGAGTGATGGTTGTTGGAGTATTGCAGCAGGGCTGGTTCTTGAGGTATTTGATGTTGTGGAAGCAGAAATAAAAAGGCAGGCTTTTGGCGTTACATGAGTGGAGCGGATTTTATTACAGACTCAACTGAATGACAGTAGTTTGACATAAGGAACAGGAAATGAATTATAAATAAAAAATATAGTTTGTTGCAGTTGCCAAGAATGGGAAATAGAGATTACTGTGTTTGTGTACCCACACAAAATAGTTAGATTTAGGAGATTGGATTGGAAAGGTTTTTATGTATTTATGTTACACTAGAGATAATTAAGTGCTGACACCCGCAGTCTTCGTTATTTACACATTTTCTTTCCTCCGATCCATACAACAAAGTATATCCTGACTTATCGCTACCTCATGAATGGTGTCTCCGTCAAATGCTAGCAATTCATCAAGCTCTCGCTTCTAATTTCCTCTATCTGTCTAATTGTAGATACCGTAATAGCCTAGAATGGTAGGATCTGACGGTATTCACGGAGGACGCTGATGTCCGACTAATTTACGACGTCATGACTTACTCGCTGACTCTACTGCTGTGATGTTGTTTTGAAATTTGTTGGTTTATAGTACATATTTTTGGAACGTTTTAAATTTTGTTTTGCAAGTCTATTGTGTGAGTAACGAGTTTTGGGTTCAGCTTTGTGTTTCAGCAAGTTAGCTGTACACAGGATGAAAAGTTGACCGCTGTTGTATCGCTGTCCAGGAGATCTGTTATGTATTTACGGTACCTTTAATGTATACTGAAATATTAATAAACCTCCATTTTTATCAAATCGTAGTCCACTAAATAAGAAATTTTTCACGAAACGGTTATTTGGCTTATTATTTAGTTCAACTTTTTAGCACAGCTACGGTAAATATTAAATATTAGCTATTAATATGAAAAAAAAACTATTACATTTTAATGACTATGATTCTGTAAATACATATATATTATAGCCACGAATCATATTTTGATCAAGATACAACCAGACGTTACACTGGCCTGCAAATTGCAAAAAACCTAAGACAATTTTAATTTCGCGGTCTACCGCTGCGCATTCGCCTTAAATACAGATACAGAACCAGCAAAATAAATATAAAAAATAAATAGACAGCCGGCGATGGAGTGGTGCCCCGTTTGTAAATTACACCCGTGCGAAGTATGGGCGGGTCACCAGGAAGACTATCAAAGAAAGAAAGTACGTTTATTTGCGGCAAACATGACGCACAAAAAAAAAAAACAAAAAAAAATACAACAAATATGCAATGACAGTTTAACTCACGTTTTAATTAACAATTGTGACGCCTAAGTAATGATATGTTTGTTAGCGAGTCCCATGAAAAAGCCAACATTTTTTGTGCAAATAATAATAGGTACCTACACAATAAAACTTTACTAGAATTTGGATTTTTTTTTGTTAATCCAAGATAAAGCGCTTTAGTCTTCTATCTCGCTCACATTTCTGAGAGGCTTGTTCAAAATATAGCACTATTGTCTCTTAACACTTTTAGCTTTTTTAACTTGGAACGAACTAGTGTGGTTAATGTAATAATAGCCAGAAGGTGCCTTTGGCGACTCCATCCGAAAACCGGTGATATTTTTATTTTTGTTCGTCTGTGGTGTTTTCCTTATACCTTTTTAGTTGGCATTATTGTCGTAGTCGGGTTTTAGTTTTTAACTATCTTATTAAAATAAACTTCTTGAACCATCACTTTCACTGAAATCTGCGAGGATATCACTGAAACCAAATGAATAATGACGATACTTATATACATAATTATTGTTAATAGATTTTCTAGTTATGTATTGCTCTGAACTCCTCTAAAGTCTAGCATCTACATAAACCTTGCCGACTTTGCCATCTAATTAAAAAAATATCATTAAACAAGCCGATTTGGTCTGCAATTATAAAAGCTCTATTACTTTTATAATTGCAGACCAAATCGGTTTGTTTAATGATATATTTTTTTTTTTTTTTTTTTTTGGTCTGTGTGGTGCCGGACCGGTCTGTGTGGTGCCGGACTGGTCTGTGTGGTGCCGGACTTAAAGAATACCACCACCCCTTACTTCCCGTGGGTGTCGTAAAAGGCGACTAAGGATCGTACCGGAGAATGGGCAGCAGCGTTCTTTATGTATTCCACCATCATACTATACTGCGATCGCCAACCCGCCTGCCAAGCGTGGCGATTATGGCAAACCCTCCCAAAATTGGGGGAGGCCTATGTCCAGCAGTGGACGTCTATCGGCTGAAACGACGACGACGAATGATATTTTGAAGCCATATGGCTTAGAAAAGGAGGACCTTTGTGCCTTAGTATTGTTGAAGTAATATCACCCAATTAGAGGAATAAAAGGGACCGCTTTATTTGCCGAGTTAGGCGTAAGTACTCAGAGAGCTATACAGTTCCTAAATCATATAGGCCAATAGGACTGTTGCCAGTGATGGGAAAAGTCCTGGAGAAAATGCTGATAGGAAGGGTGAAATGGCACATCACACCCGGACTCAGCACACGCCAGTATGGGTTTATGCCACAAAGAAGCACCGAAGACTCCCTCTATGACCTGCTAGAACTCATACGCAGTAAATTAAAAGACAAGAAATTGATCGTTATGATATCGCTGGACATAGAGGGAGCATTTGACAGTGCATGGTGGCCGGCCATAAAAACCAGGCTGGCGGAAACTAGATGTCCGGTGAACATCCGAAGAGTGATGGACAGTTACCTGGAAAACAGGAGGGTCAGGTGAGATATGCGGGGCAGGAGGTGACCAGGGCAACAAACAAAGGCTGTGTGCAAGGATCGATAGGGGGCCCGATTCTATGGAACCTGCTACTCGACCCCCTACTCAAAGGCCTGGTACAAAGGGGAGACTACTGCCAAGCTTTTGCTGATGACGTAGTTTTGATATTCGATGGGGACTCAGCGTTGGAAGTCCAGCGACATGCTAATGACGCTCTCGAGTATATTTACCAGTGGGGAGTCAAAAATAAGTTAAGATTCGCACCGCATAAGACGAACGCAATGGTCATCACGCGGAAACTTAAATATGACACCCCGCTGTTGAGCATGGGCGGGATCGATATTGGTATGTCACAGGAAATCAAAGTCCTAGGGCTGACCATTGACAACAAGCTAACTTTTAATGCCCATGCATCGAATGTATGCAAAAAGGCATTAAACCTGTACAAGCAGTTGTCAAGGGCAGCCAGGATCAGCTGGGGACTCAATCCGGATGTCATACGCTCCATCTACACGGCAGTAGTCGAACCGACAATACTGTATGCGGCAAGTGCCTGGGCTCCAGCAGCCGAAAAGCTGATGGTGCGCAAACAGTTAAACGCGGTCCAAAGGGGATTTGCACAGAAACTGTGCAAATCCTACCGTACAGTCTCCTTGAACTCGGCACTGGTGCTGGCTGGGATACTACCCCTTGATCTCCGAATACAAGAGGCAGCGGCCCTGTATGAGGCAAGGAGGGGGGTACCTCGGCCAGCATTAGGAGATAAGGAGGTTGAGCGACGTATCGCGTTTGACAAAACTCCCCACCCAGCCAAACATATAAGTCTTCAGTTCATATGCCTGGCAGACCAGGAGCAACACAAAAACCACTGTACTCAAGCAGTGCGGATATACACGGACGGCAGCAAGATCGAGGGCAAGGTTGGGGCATCATTGTCTCATTGGAGCAATGATGCCGAAATCAAAACCCAAAAACTTAAGCTGTCGCCCCACTGTACCGTCTTCCAGGCTGAACTGCTGGCTATATGCAAGGCCACGAGGGAAATTTTGCGAAGTAAAAAACACAGTTTCGGCATATATAGCGACTCCCGGTCGTCGCTGGAAGCAGTCACCAACCACCACTCTCTCCATCCCCTCGGAGTCGAAATCCGCGAAAACCTGCGACAGTGCAAGGATCGATCCAAAAAAGTTGAACTCTTTTGGATCAAAGCTCATGCAGGACTGGAGGGCAATGAGAGAGCGGACCAGCTGGCTAAGGACGCCGCCCTTACGACAAAAACAAGGCCAGATTATGACCAATGCCCGATTTCATTCGTCAAGCGGCAGATTCGTGCGGAGACGCTTGACGAATGGAATCGGAGATATAGGTCTGAAGAAACAGCCGGCGTGACAAAAATATTTTTCCCGGATGCCATCCAAGCATTCAGCGTAGTTAAAAAACTGAAACCGACAGGTGTACTGACCCAACTATTGACAGGGCACGGTGGGTTTTCCGAATACCTAAACAGGTTTAAGTGCAAGGAGAGCCCATCGTGCATATGTGACTCTGACAAACAGGAAACTGTAGTACACATACTGACTGATTGCCCCGCTTACAGTCGGGAGAGGTATGAGATTGAGCAGGAATTAGGTATTGAGGTAACGACGGCAAATCTGAATGCACTAATCACAAACAGGGATACCAGGAGCAAGTTTATTGGTTTCTGCATAAAAATAGCTAGCAAAACTATCACTAGGAATAAGTAAACGAACATTGTGCTTAGGATTCATATTTGTGTATAATATATAACAGTAGCAAAATATCAAAGGTCGTTGAAAACGTCCGAAAGTGTAGCAACTGACTAGAACAAACCAATGAACTATGTATACCTAGACTAAGATGCATATCAATTTTGCTGTAATAGTGTATGTTATAACAATTTAGAGTGTAAGAATATGTATATGTGTTTTCTTTGTCCTTATCCCTATAATATAGTACTATATTGTAGGGATGAGGATAGAGAGGATATAAATGTTAATTAAATATAAGGATATTTGGATTAAGGATAGTGACCATGTAAAAGACCCGTAAAATGCTATAACAGGAAATGTAATAATTATATAAGACTATATTTATAGAAAATTAAAAGAATGTAATAATAAATAGAAAGTAAGGTCTCTGATCACGTCAGAGGGACGCTGTAAGGCAGGAGTGTGGTTTTAGCCGGTAAGAGTCCGGCACTGCCCAGACTGGCTCCTAACGGAGGCAGCCTGGGCGTCCATGAAAATTTCCCACTCCTGCCAAAAAAAAAAGAAAAAAAAAAAAAAAAAAAAGTACTCAGTGTTGAGAAATCGAATTAGGGTTGTGAGAGAAGGCCTTTTTCTTAATCAACTTTTCTATTAGGAGAAAATAAGTAAATAAATTAAATTAAAGTAAAAAAGTGAACCTTTTATTAACTTTGAAAACTCAATAAGACATCCTTTTTAAGACATTTACAGTCATTCAAGGAATACGTTGGTACTGCGCACAATAACAGTAGCAGTTCACTCATTTTTTTTTGCCATTCTATCCAGTAGGTAATCTAATCATATTTATCACGCGAGGAAAACCTCGTATATTTTCCACTATTCAATCTGTTAATCACACACTGGCTAACTGTCCCGCTAATCTGTATATGTAAAATTCCAAGTCCTGACTGACTGATATATCAACGCACAGCCTAAACCGCTGGTCATAGAGACATAAAACTTTGATGGTGTGTTCTTTGTGAAAAGTAGGTATCCACTAAGATAGGGTTTTTTGAAATTCCATCCCTAAAAGGGTGAATGGGGGAGGGTGAAATTTCAAGCGGACGAAGACGCGGGCTTAAGCTAGTTACACCATAAGTAAAGCGCGGTTGTTGTTTCAATGATGAGTGTACATGTTATCTAGATACACACTTTCGCACGTAATTGGGTAATATAGGGAAATGTGATAAACGGCTTAAGTATAGTAAAGGAAATTAGGACAATCTATTTCTTTAATGCTCTATATTTCAGGATGTTTGTTATTGAAAAGAGAGATTAGGTACTAAATACATTATTTTTGTAATGCAAAGGTAACAGTAATCTACTATTTGTAAGCTTGGAACAATGGAAGCTCAACAGCTCCTGTTTGAAGTTAAGAGCCTATACTACCTCAGCTAAAATTCATTCTTTATCTCGCTCGCACGATACTGCTCGCGGACTGTGTGAGAGCGAGACAGAGTGCGGTGCTGGGCGGAAGGCAGCGCCAATAGTTTAGGTATTTGCTTTTTACGGTGAAAATCAAGGTAATTCAAAAAAACTAAATAACATATGACCTGCTTTGAAGTTAGTTCAGTTAGTATGCAACGTTTCATGATCTAATTTGAAGTATTTTTTGAATACCAGTGGTTTATTGTTCGGTTTGGAGGTACTCTTTGGAATTTTTTTCTATCGAAAATTTTTTATGGAATCGTGTTTTCGTCTAACATAGTACTTAACATTAATCCTCAACTTTAACATATATTTATTTCAAAATTAATGCTGCGGTATTTTCGACGGAGGATCATGCTAAGCCATTTGAGGTAGTATAGGCTCTTAAAGATAACACCAAAGTTCTAGGTAATACCCATAAGTATTTCAAACGCGTGGGGCGTTTAGTTATAAATCAAGAGTTTGAGTTGAGCTTCTGTAAATACAGTAAAATAGGTAGCAAATACTTTTGGTGCCAAGCTTGGAATTTGAGATTTAAGTCCTGTTTATCAAAATGATTTGGTAATGAAATCTCTAGGCTTCAAACCCACGCATTTCATTGCGAATGTGTACGCAATAAATCAAGCATATTACGTTTGAGCTTCTATGAATTCCCTAACAAAACCGCAGAGCACAGACCACAGACTGAATAACGTGAGCAGAGCACGTGAAACAGCACCCTAATTGCGTAACACACTATTACTATCAATTTGAATCATTTTGAAGCATATTGCTAATCTATTGCTCCATATGTTCGAAAAATGTGTTTGTACAACAACGTAAATAACGCAATCGATGTTGTTCAACTGTCAAAATGAAACCCATTGCTACTGATAGTGTGTTACGCAATTACCCTGCAGTTTACACTAGAGCTCCACATGTGACGTTGTAACGTAAATGTTTTCTGCAAAAGTCGACCTTATGCAGCGCAGACTGACAGTAAAATAAATCTAGTTGCATTCGATGAGTCTAGCGAATTTATAATGAGCTTTCTGTATTAGGTTATTGTTTAAAAAAAACAAATGATGGTGTAGGCGCGTCCATGTAAAGGTTCGCTTGAAATAAACGCAGTAATATAACGTTGTATTATTTGAACTCCCTTACACAATATTACTGCATGCACTACACACATAACTCTTTTGAAATTTGAGCGGTTGCAGAGCCAGCCCATAGGCTATGGGCTGGGCTATAGCGAATACCTACTGCACAAGTGTGACCTCTCAAGCTCCGCTAATGGGACACAATCGATTTTCTATTGTATCGTATTACACAGGATACGCGCGGAGCCGTAAAAATTATTTCACAGTGTTGAGCACGCATGCTATGTGACCAAATAGGTATGTACATATTTTGGAATCACTTTTGATTTTAATCATTAATAAACTTTCAGTAAAATAATTGAACTGTAAATATTAAATTATTAAGAAATCAGTACAAAACGTTGCTGAAGCGTTGCTGTTACCTCACGTTTCGTTGGGTAACTGTCAGTTCTACCGACCGGCAACTGAATTAAAATTTCGATGGAAAATGCGCAAGGAATATTATTATTCAACCACTAGCAGTGCCCCGCGGTTTCACGCGCGTAAGTTGCGATCCCGTGGGAAAATCGGGATAACAAGTATCCTATCTGTTAATCCAGGAAATGGTCTATCTATGTGCCAATTTTTATCCAAATCTGTTTACGCGTGATTGGGTAACAAACATCTTCACAAAGGACATGGATAAAGTATGGCCCTGCACGGACAAAGACTTAAATATATTTTAAAAAAAACTTATAATACTTGAATTTCTATCATGACTTTCATTTCTCCGCACATGTGTGTGGGAAAATATCTATTTAAAAGGGTATTATTTTATTTGTTTTATTTTGACTTCCATCCGTGAGTTTCAAATGTTGCAATTATTTGAAATAAGATGTAATTAGTACATGTTCATCGTTCGAAACAACATGTATTTACCTGTATTTTAGATAATTGAGTAAGAAAAAAAATATATTTTTATGCGCGTTTAGTGATAACGGAAGTAAAAGTAAAAAAGACACATTTTATTTATGACTTACCAACTGGATTTCGACAAACCGTAGTACGACAAGACTTTATTCCGACAGTATGGAACTCCGACACGTCTTCATTTCGACAATACTTTAGTTCGAAATTACTGAAGTCCGACACTACTGAACTCCGACAAAGCGTTTCTTCGACATGACTTAACTAGGAAACGATGCGACTTCGACGACATGCTTCTTCGACAATAATGGTAGTCCGACATGAGTCAATTTCGACGTACTCTACTCCGGCATGCTGTACTTCGACAATAGCTTACTTCGACGTGACATATCTGAGACACGATGCTACTTCGAAATTATTTTGCGACATTAGGAAACAACTAAACTTGTGAAAGTTGATATGGCTAGAAAGGAGGTGACTACCGAGATGACGACTAATAGAGAAGTATGGAAGGAAAAACATGTGGCGCCTACCCCAAATAAATTGGGATAATTTATGGGTAAGAGAATTATGATAAGGAATAAATAATAACTTGTATTTTAAAATAACATTATTTTTATTAGAACATAACTGAATGCGGATCTTATGCTATTCGTAAGCATAAATGACTGAATACATAATTTAAATATATATGTTACGGCTAATAACCGAAGTGCGGCTACACCTAGTTTTAGCCGGGTACAACTAGGCGCATCCTAAGGCGGGGCTCCTATTTCTGTGTAAAGGGTTTAAAGTAACCTAACCAAACCTAACCTCGGGGTGCCCTTCGCTCGCTCTTGCATCCTACGTCGCCTATCGACCGACCGCAACCATGCAACCGATGTCACCCGAAGTACACACGAGCCGCATGTGGCCGGCTACACCTAGTTGTACCCGGCTAAAACTAGGTGTAGCCGCACTTCGGTTATAAGCCGTAACATATATATTTAAATTAGGTATTCAGTCATTTATGCTTACGAATAGCATAAGATCCGCATTCAGTTATGTTCTAATAAAAATAATGTTATTTTAAAATACAAGTTATTATTTATTCCTTATCATAATTCTCTTACCCCTAATTATTATCCCAATTTATTTGGGGTAGGCGCCACATGTTTTTCCTTCCATACTTCTCTATTAGTCGTCATCTCGGTAGCCATATCAACTTTCACAAGTTTAGTTGTTCCCTAATGTCGCAAAATAATTTCGAAGTAACATCGTGTCTCAGATATATCACGTCGAAGTAAGCTATTGTCGAAGTACAGCATGCCGTAGTAGAGTACGTCGAAATTGACTCATGTCGGACTACCATTATTGTCGAAGAAGCATGTAGTCGAAGTCGCATCGTTTCCTAGTTAAGCCATGTCGAAGAAACGCTTTGTCGGAGTTCAGTAGTGTCGGACTTCAGTAATTTCGAACTAAAGTATTGTCGAAATGAAGACGTGTCGGAGTTCCATATTGTCGGAATAAAATCTTGTCGTACTACGGTTTGTCGAAATTCAGTTGGTAAGTCTTTATTTATGTCTAATTAAAAATCAATAAATCAAGTAGGTGGTAGTAGTTTTCTTCAAAGTAATGGAAACACTGTATTCTTCTGTTAAGGCAGTTACAGACGAAGCAATAGATGTTTTCAAAATAAATCTTAATTCGTTATAGTGTTTGACCCAATATTCACATAACATCATGCCTGTAATCCTCGAAGGGTTAGGCAGAGGTATACCTATAGCACCTACCCCCCCATTTCAACAGTTATATTCAAGTCCCATGACATAGAGGGCGAGCCTATTGCCACCAACCGGGACAAGACAATATCCAGACTCCGGGCTGCTACTGAGAAACTCAATAATGTTGTATTGAGTTTCTCAGTAACATAATTACATAGAAATTAACAGATAGTGTCTAACAGATATTTAGTGCAGGACACATTATTGTATTATTATAGTAAGGTGATTTAAAATATATTTTGACATATTTTTGTGACATTTACGATATTATAATTTCTGTTATATTAAACACATGCACAGCTATACCTAATAATTATATATTTGACTGCACCTTATGTACAACACAATATATCAGTTTTATTATTGTGACGCGCCTAAATGACTAGATGTATGAACGTGTACAAACCAAAACGAGTAAGTAGGTAAGGGTCATAATACTTAGTAGAGGGCGTTTTATAGTTTCTGCCTTCCCGCATGGCATAAGCAGGTAGTTTATGTATGTTTGTATACATATTGCAGCTAGGTACGTGTGATATGGGTTTTATGTCGATTGTCATGACAAAATCAAGACATTTGCCTTTCATTAATAATTTGACAATTTAAGTCATTCCCAGTCATTCCTGTGTAGCCGCATTATATTGTAGTCTTTGCTGTGTAGGTTCTTGTGGCTCGCATATTGAATGATTTCTTGTGGTGTTTTACGATGACCTTTGGCTTTGTTTCTGGATATCTGTTGTTGTACCTTGGCTACTTGCACTTTGGACAACTGATTTTGCCCTATTTCTAATGGAGAACCAGCGCTGCACTAACTATGGTATAGCAACGTTTCGCATAAGGAGACATTTGTTGGATTCGGATGAAATACAATCTGTTATAAGACAGTGGATTACTCCGCGATTGGTGAGTTTTAACACGCGTGAGTTTTCAGTAACGTCTTCAGCACGTCTTTTAAGGGTGTAGCTATTTGTGTATACTTATGTAAGTTGTTTATTTTAGGTCACTGCGTCTGATAATGTGTGCCATTCTTGCTAGTTACTGGCTAGGCAGACATTATCACTGTCTGGTACAAGTGGAAGACCAAACCCTAGTGTTTGCCATCGTAATGTGTGTGTAAACTGTGGAAGATCCCTGATGCGTGTTCGTTTTCACACACTGACACGGAACTCTGAGAGCAATAGACACATTCATGATGTTATATCTGAAAGGATTTTTCCTCAACAAGTTAGTATGAAAAATGTTTGCGCTTCAATATGTTTATACAATTATTATGTTATGAAATGATACATTATGAACTTTTTCGTATATATAGGTGAGACCGACAACCTCTATTTGCCACCCATGCCGCCAATGAGCTTACAGAGCGCAATCTCCAGTACCTAGGCGGCCCAACAGCGTCAACGACAACGGTCAGCAACAAGAAAATATAAATGTGCCACCAGTCCCCGAGGTTCTACCGTTCCCTGAAGTTCCACCAGTCCCTGAAGTTCGAAATATTTGTCACATTGCCAGATTTCTCTAGAGCTAATAGTACAGAAAGACATTGCTTTGTTTTAGGATGCCAGAACATAGATATTAGAAAAATGTCTTATGTCGGGCGTTTTGGGGGACTGTCTTATGTAATTTTGACGTTCATAAAGTGCTGATTCTCAGCCTAGTTTGAATAAATGACTTTTGATTGGACTTCCTCATACAGAGAAAGAACGAGCATTGATCACTACGCTTATTCATATATTACGTTCTTACAAACGAACTAAAGAGTTTTCTTTAAAATAATAGTCATCATCATCATTCAACCAAAGAAGTCCACTGCTGCTCATAGGTACCTAAGCCTCACATGCTGAACAATATGACCTGGTAGAAGTCGCAGGAATTCGCGAGAAGCACGGGGCCGGTCTATGTGATACCTATACATTATTGTACACACGTAGTTAAATATGATTAAAAGTAAATAATAATAATACCAGTCTATTATTATCTCATCTCGTACCGAAGAGACACGAGCATTGCACGTTTGCTCAAGACCGGGTTGGCGATATCTATTTTAACTAGAAGTCCAGGTTTCCTCACGATGTTTTTTCTTCACCGATGTCAGTAATGTCCAAGATAATCTCGGAAACTACATAAGAATTTAAAAAAAGTGACATTGGTACTTGCCCGGAATTGAACCCACAACCTCGTGCATGAGAAGCGAGGCATTAACCACTGGACCATCACGACAATGTACATATTGTCTACTGTATTTAAACGTCAAAATATCATACCAGAATGTTCACCTAAAATGTCTTATATCTCGTCACCACCGACTTCTGGAGTAATAAAATATAAACAGGACTATTAAGTACAAATATTCCTTCATGATATATATTGTTTTATTAATGTCCGTGCTGGACCATACTTGTATGGGAGCATTATCCTTCTCCTTTCACATTTATAATATTAGTAGGATGAAGGCTTTATTATTTCCATGAAACAATTAAATATTCACGTCATGTTGTAGAGATCGGATGGTTACGTGTTCAATAGACTTGTACAGGGGACATTCAACTGTCAGACAAGTGGGTATGCAGGTGCTCTGATGTGCTAATGTTAAATGATTCTAATGGATAAAAAACGTCTTGTTTCACGGTTTTTTTTAGTCGGTACGTACCTGACGCAAATAAACGATTTTACATGGTTCAATGTAGATAAAGTTGCATTGGATACACCTTAAAAATTTGAATATTTTTCGATAAACAATCCATGTTTACACGGTGAGGTTTTTGTTCAAATTAATTCATTTCCTTTTTTAAATTTGAATAAAAATACCGATAACATTTGGCCCACAAAACGATATTTTAGTTGAATGTCGACGAGTGTGGCTGTAAAATGTTATGTGCGCACAAATTGTCCATTTCGTCCTCTCGGCACAGCTAAATGGAACGATTGAAAAAATACAAACGATGATTTATACTGCTAGCTTCACAATACATGGACTTTGTGTGTGGAAAATTACTTCATAATAATATTCTTTTGTTATTCAATTTGTTGGTGTGTTTTCTAACTTAGGGAAATTGAATAGACTTAAATAGAAAAACATCACAAACATCTTCGCGGTTCAGAAAGCAATACAAAATAAAGCACCCTAGTTCCATGTTACATCTTCAACATCAATTATTATAAAAAGAAATGGCATGCCTGATTTTAGCAAACATTGCACTTAAAAAGAACCTCCTTTTTAGGGTTCCGTTGCCAAATGGCAAAAAACGGAACCCTTATAGTTTCGTCAGGTCTGTCTGTCTGTCTGTCTGTCTGTCTGTCCGTCTGTCTGTCTGTCCGTCCGTATGTCACAGCCACTTTTCTCCCAAACTATAAGAACTATACTGTTGAAACTTGGTAAGTAGATGTATTCTGTGAACCGCATTAAGATTTTCACACAAAAATAGAAAAAAACAATAAATTTTGGGGTTCCCCATACTTAGAACTGAAACTAAAAATTTTTTTTTTCGTCAAACCCATACGTGTGAAGTATCTATGGATAGGTCTTCAAAAATGATATTGAGGTTTCTTATATCATTTTTTTTTAAATTGAATAGTTTGCGCGAGAGACACTTCCAAAGTGGTAAAATGTGTGTCCCCCCCCCGTAACTTCTAAAATAAGAGAATGATAAAACTAAAAAAAATATATGATGTACAATACCATGTAAACTTCCACCGAAAATTGGTTTGAAAGAGATCTAGTAAGTAGTTTTTTTTTAATACGTCATAAATCGTAAACCGCAATTTACCTTTTATTCAACCAACTCAATGATAAAAAAATAAAAAAAACATTTAATTTCATAAACATAAACCTTATGCATAAACCCGGATGTTACGGAACCCTCGGTGAGCGAGTCCGACTCGCTCTTGCCCGGTTTTTTGAATTTGGTTACTAAAAGCGGTAGCGGTCAAAGGTCGCTCTCAGATTAAGGAGATTACAGGACCTAAACGCAAAAAAGGAGAGCACGGAGAGCACGGCTGTTCAATAGTTTACCGGAGGATGTAAAAAAATGTGACGGTATAAACACATTTAAACGCAGATTACGGCAATACATAAATACATTGGAAGTGACATGACACAGAGGGGAAATTCTGTTTCATGTTATTTCGAATGTAGTAGCATAAGTTACTATAATATCTCCAACACCCTAGAGGTAACCAATACCTACTAGTTATAATACAACTAATTTGATAAGATAGAAAAAAATCATGAAGATACCTCTAAAAACTTTCTTTTTACAATGAAAACCACACTATCATACATACAATCATTCTGATTCTTTGTCTGATTATTCTACAAACAACATACTAAAGCACTAGTATTTTAATTTTTTTGTCCGAACAATAGATTTTTTGTAAATAGATAATTGCTTCATATTTTGCAATAAATTACCAGCGTTGTGTCATCGCGCTTCTTTTTCTTCTCAATGCAGTCCGACAGTGACCACGCTTTAGGTCATGGCCCTTAAATTGGCATTCTTGTTTCCAGAAAGTTTAATTGAAAAACCGGGCAAGAGCGAGTCGGACTCGCGCACCGAGGGTTCCGTAACATCCGGGTTTATGAATAAGGTTTATGTTTATGAAATTCAATGTTTTTTTTTATTATTTTTATATTTGAGTTGATTGAATAAAATGTAAATTGCGGTTTACGATTTATTTATTTATTTATTAAAACTTTATGCACAAGTAAAAGAAATACTGTACAAAGGCGGACTTAATGCCTGAGGCATTTTCTACCAGTCAACCTTAGGGTGATGCAGAGACAAAACATGGTAGGTGCAACATATGAAATGTCAAATGATTATAAAATACAAGACTACATACTAATACATAGATACATACATACATACATACATATAAACAAAAAGAACTGTGAGGAGAAAAAAAAAATATCGGTAGAGGAGAAAAACGAATCCAGTAAATCAGCGCTGGACAGTTCCAGTGAATTTATGACGTATTAAAAAAAAACTACTTACTAGATCTCGTTCAAACTAATTTTCGGTGGAAGGTTACATGGTATTGTACATCATATATTTTTGTTAGTTTTATCATTCTCTTATTTTAGAAGTTACGGGGGGGGACACACACATTTTACCACTTTGGAAAGGTCTCTCGCGCAAACTATTCAGTTTAGAAAAAAATGATATTAGAAACCTCAATATCATTTTTGAAGACCTATCCATAGATACCCCACACGTATGGGTTTGACGAAAAAAAAATTTTTTAGTGTCAGTTCTAAGTATGGGGAACCCCAAAATTTATTGTCTTTTTTCTATTTTTATGTGAAAATCTTAATGCGGTTCACAGAATACATCTACTTACCAAGTTTCAACAGTATAGTTCTTATAGTTTCGGAGAAAAGTGGCTGTGACATACGGACGGACAGACAGACGGACAGACAGACATGACGAATCTATAAGGGTTCCGTTTTTTGCCATTTGGCAACAGAACCCTAAAAAGCCAACAATATTAAATGTTGTTTTTATAGACGTAGTTACGTATGTTTCTTGTAGTATTGGAAGGCCTCCCATAAGGCGGACCGATAACCTTGGGGCCTAAAAAGGCCACTTTGGCAGAATCATAAAAGGATAACATTATGAATCATAATGGACAGTTAACTGTTAAGTTAATCGTATAAAATCCCATTGGTAAAGGATTTTTTGCTAAGATACCAATCAATCCAATCCAATTCCAATCCCAATCTCTTTGATCATACCTACGTAGTGCAGCGAAAAAAGAAAAACACGGACTGTCTTCGCCATATTATAATTCATAATTTTATCCTTTTATGATTCCGCCAAAGTGGCCTTTTTGGGGGCCTAAAAAGGCCACTTGTGATAACCGCAGGAATCAGCTGGATGCGAGAAGCACAGAACCGTCGAAGTGGCGATGCTTGGGGGCTTATATCCAGCAGTGGACATCTTTCGGCCGAAATGATGATGATAATATTTTTCATACGTAAGGGTAAATATTTATAAACTTTAAAAAATAAAAGTAATAACTTAGTCTATTAACACGTTTTGAGAACAGCCAGTGGTGGCCCTGTGGTAAAGGCCGCGACTTACGAGTTGTCGGTCGTAGGTTTGAACCCAGACAGGTGCAGGTGGTTACTTTGTCTAAATAAAATCGGACTGCCGGACAGTAAAATTCCTTGTAGTGCACAAGCGCCCTTATACACTTTTTTTGGGATTTAAATATTTTTTCCTTATTGGCTGAGTTTCTCCAAAAAATAACGCCATATCTTAATATTGAACCCGCCATTCCATGGTATGCTGTAACAATAGCTTCCGTTCCTATGACTGGAGCGAGCTTATATAAAGCATGGTTCAGCGGTTTAAGCGTGAAGAGGTAACAGACAGACACACTTTCGCTTTTATTTTGTTTGTTTGGATTTAGTAGTTAATTGTAGCTACACATTGATAACAGTGTTTATGGAAAATACAAACTATAGACAATCAAATTAATTCTTGTCCATGTATACAATACATCTTTTTGAGACTAACTGAACCTGCTTGACTCTATTGTCACCAGCCTCGTTTCCAAGTAGGTACACTTGGAAAACACTTTTGGTCTCAGTAAAGCAAAGAGGCTTTATAACTCGCGTCTGCGTGTATTTTTAGGGTTTATGATTTCATCATGACAAATATTACAAAATTAGGATTGGGAAGTGAATGCAATCACTCAGCTGTATACCCACTCCCTGAAAAAACTTTATAAATTATTATTTCAGGATTCTGGTCACCAGTCTGGGACAAATTCGCCAACTCGTTTATAATTGAGAACTAACTTGTTCTTGTTGTGTTAACCAACAACTAGAACAACTCAAGACATTGAGCTTTATAAATTATTATTTCAGGATACTGGTCACCAGTCTGGAACAAATTCGTCAACTGATTCATGATTGAGAACTAACTTGTTCTTGTTGTGTAACCAGATGATACAACTAGAACAACTCAAGACATTGAGTGAATACATAATAAAGGGTAATAAATAATAATAATTACATAGTTGGTAATTTATTTATTTATTTAATACTTCAAGCACATAAATGTACAGAGGCGGACTTAATGCCAGAGGCATTTTCTACCAGTCAACCTTTGGGTGATGCAAAATATTTATTCCTCAATGTTCTTGATTCTTGAGCCAGTACGTTCAGATCACACACGCGGCCTCTATGCTACAAAGCCGATCACACAAGAGAGCCGGCAAATTGGATGCCAGGGCCAATCCCGCCATCATCCCTGTCAGTCGTCTGATCTTGTTGTGTAGCCATATTGTGCAACAATATCTATAAAGCGGCATTATGAAGAGCTAGTTGATTGTTTGGTTCGACGCCAGACTTTAAGCCTAGTAGTTTCACGCTAAGCAGTTGGTCCTGGATGTCCATTCGTTTTGTTATGCAGTCGTTATGAGTAGTCAAAAGCCCGAAAGTCTGAAAACCAGTCTTGCCAAGGGGTATCGTGTTACTCATTAACTGGGAGAAAGGCAGTCGCTCCATGTAAAATCTAGTATTAAGCTGCATCCGCTAATACTGGAAGCCGACCCCAATATCTTTGGGTCAAGGCTAGGCAAATGAGGAGTTTATAAAACATATCTTGTGCGTTTTTTGTGTTAGATACGTCGTTAGCTCGCATTCTAAAAGAAAAAGTTTTATTATTTATTACGTAACATACCATGACACGTGTTTTGGTAAAATGTTTATATTCCACAGATAAAGTCAAATTAAATGATGAATACTGAGAACACATGAGAACTACATGAGAACTGGATTGAATGAGGGTGTTTTACGATGGAGTCTGATCATTTTGAACCTGGGTGATGCTGAAATTCCTGATTTTACTTTAACCATTTTCTCAAATTTCCTAAATCAGGCTCAGTGTTAGGTAGATTTTACACAAACAAGAGGCAGATTATATCAATAAGATTAAGATGATTGTTTTATACAAAGCATGGAAGAAATAGGTTTACAAACAGTTACGTTATAAGTAGTTTTAAAACTCCTTTTCGCAGCCCTAACAACAAACCGACAGACCGGTCCACAAAGTTAGCAACTTCTCTTACATTGTGTTGTGCTCACACAGGCTCGCTTTTTACAAACAAAGCAACGATCAGGTGAAGTTTACAACAGAAGAGTTCCGTATGGAGGCAATTAGTCAAGCGGTTGGCGTTTACCGTTGTTGTTCCTTTTATTTTTCTTTTTTTTTGCCTACACTGTCGCACTGCTAAGCAAGGGCCTCCCCCAAATTCTTCTAGGCAACCTTGTGTAGAGCCACCTCTATCCAACCCTTGCGGTATGCGTTTAGGTCGTCTCGCCTCCTCTTCCTTGACCAGCCTCAGTGGTGCCGTCCATCCTCAGCCCACCGTGTGGAGACTGTTCCAATATAAACAATATTTTTTTGTCTTTGGTTAGAAATAAAACTACCATAACATAGCATCATAAGTTTAATCTTATGAGCTTACTAGCCCTATTCAATCTACAAAGGCAAAATCGGTTACATACATAACCGATTTTGCTACGGACAAGGCAGATTTTTTCCTTTACTAAGGGCTGATTTTTCTAACGCCAGATAATTTTATCCGAGGAATAGTTTTGAATTTTTGACAGTTCTACCATACAAAATCTGTCAGATGTCAATATTATTCTACGAATAAAAAATATCTGTCGATTGAAAAATCAGCCCTAAGTCAAATTCGGCTCTAACAAACTTATAAAATAAAGCATTGTTCGTATCACGTTGTTACAATAAATATTACTGAATTCCTCATATTTATGACGTGTAACGTTCGAAATAAACCGATACCTACTTGGAAAACTTTTTGACTAAAATACAAAATATGTTTTATGAACACTTGATCTATTTTAGGATTTTGCTGGATAACTGATAGAATGTATAGGTGTCAACAGGTACTACTAGCATTCTTGAGCATATTAAGTCAAACGTTTTACGTTACAAAAGAAAGATACCATTAATAATTATTTATGGCCAAGTGTCAGCAAATAAGCACGATATATTACACAAAGGTTTTTGTATCTATAATACACTATGTGAATTATGAGTCTGTGAGAGGTAATTACTATTCCCGTCACGTCTATGAGGCAGGAAGCCCGCTCAAGGTAAAAATAACAAAACTGAAAATGCTAATGAATAGCGACTTTAATGAGGTTTTCTAACAACGATGATGCAACCATGATTTTTGTAATAAAAATTCTTCTCGTTCAGTTGTAACGGGAATAATGGCATAACTTAGATTAGGTTTCAACTCGATTGGCATCACCAATGGCAGTCAGTCTATCAATAAAAATACCTACTGTTCTCTGAACAACACGTGACACTGCACCATCAATTGGCTGAGATTGCTTTACAAGGACACTACAAAATTCAACCGCTCCAGTCAATCTACACTCATGTAGCTTCGTGTCTATGCAAAATAGATTCGTTATATTGAACGCCAGTAAAATAAAAGGTTGGTTAGGTTATATTTGTTGCCTACCCACGTTTGCCGTCCATCCAGCACACAGCGGGACATTCTCACGGTCAATATTTGGTTTAGTTTCAACCCGTTTCCCATCATGAAAAAAAAACCGTGTCACACGTCGATGTTTCTTTTCAATAGCGTGTCGTACGGCTCGGCTCGGGCGTGATATAGAAATCCGCACCGTATCAACCGCAGCTGAAGTCAGCTGCAGTGGATACGGTGCAGATTTCTGTTTCGTGCGTGAAAAAGCCAAAATGCTGTTGGAATGGATGAATATTTATTTATGAGTTATAGAGTTTCGGTGTTGAGCTGGTTAATAATTTAAAAAATTGCAGGTACATACGCCAGCACATCAAGCTACCCAAAACTGTCAAATTTTCCCAATCAACTTTGAACCTTATGCTTTGGCAATAAAGCTGAAATCTATTAAAGAAATTTGACAGATTGTAGTAGCTTGATGTGCTGGCGTCTGTACATTGCTGTTTAAGCACAGACTGAAATTAAATGCCAATTGTTATTAAAATATTTCAAAGTTGACATTCTTTGTGTCAATGTGAATTTTTTTGCTATAAATATCATAATACTTATGTGTACCTTGAGACATTTTCCAATTTTCCACTAGCAAAGCCAGGGTAATAAAGTCAAGAAAACTAAGAGTTATAAGAAAAAGTCAGGCATATTATTTTTAGTGTTGTATAAATGAAGAAAGGTGAGTAAAAGTGGAATGAGATACAAAGCTTGAGACACCATTCTTTACTTAGGAGCTTCCTAACAAAAATTAATAAACGTTATCCAACTTTACGTTCTCTAAACAAAACTTTTAAAGATAATGTTTCTGTTCTCTAAACAAAACTTCTAAAGATAATTTAAACGTTTTAGATTTTGAGCGTGGCTGTATTTGTAGACATGATAGAAGCGATCGTTTCTACAGATTAATTCTGATAACCTAGACTGAGTATCAACAAACAACACAAAGCGCTTTTCCCTATTAACAAATAGGTACTAACCCTCTCCGATCGTTGATCAGGGATCTGAAGGCACTTGATCCTGGTGATATTCTCGTCGGTGACTGTATTTTTTCTCAGTGAACGTCAACCCACTGGTAGTGTACTGCTGAGTAAAGTATATCGATATCATATCTAGATATCCAAATCGATATAGTCCCATTCACTATGTCGTGGTGGGACGGGGAAAGGATTGGGGATGTTTGATGTCGTTATCATGCCAAGGGAGCCTTAAACAGTCTGTCTGCCGCAGGTTTAGGTACCTGGTGCTTCCTGTCGTGCTGCTGCACGTGCGCGTGTTCTGCGGCGATTCTAAGCAGGTTTTGCATCACGAGCCTAGGACAAGATCAATAATAGTTGATGTTGAATGGGTATATTTTTTTGAATTGCAGTCCGCTTTCGTTTCGCACAAAATTCAGACAGTAATTACGCAAAGACGCAGCAATTATTCCAGAGGCCACTCCTGGCAAATTTTCTGTTGAAATCGTGTAAAAATGTAGGTATACAATGTGGAGAGGACAATATGATCATAAATTAAACTTCGTATAAGTCATGATATGCCCAACCTGCACACAAACAATCAAATGAATATATCCAGTAGTTTAGCCACAGGACATTATTTTTCATTTTAAGTATTTTCTACATGATGTATTGTAAACAGGAGAGCACGCGACAGGTTCACGACACACGTTGCCAGCTCGCTACTTCAAAAGCCTATGCCTTTTCTTTAAAATTTATTTTCTCAATGCAAATTATATTTTATGCCTGAGCGTTAAGAGTCATAAAGCGTGTCATCACAACTAGTTCAGAGTTCCGTGGAGCGATATTAGATTGGCTAAAAACGTAACAGTACAAGTTTTATGAAAGCTTTTTTTTACCATCATTACTTACCTTCGACAATATTGTTGTGTTAGGGATTTTTTGAAGTGAAAACTTCTTTAGGGGCGTTGGGCATTTTTTGAGATGGGAAAAACCATTGAACTCGCGACACTGTTACCGTAACCGACACCGCGCTACATTCGGATGTGCTCGGCTGTCGTCGGGCGCTACATTCAGATGTCGGACTCAGCTGTCCTCGGGACGTACTCGGTTTTAATGTATATCCTATATGTCAGTGAGTGATGGCAAAGTATTCTGTTTGTGTTTTGTTTATAAGACGATTAAAAAAAATACACACGTAATTGTTCAAAATTTCACTTCAGTCTAATTATTACTGTTCTTTATTGATAAATTGTGAGAAAACCCTATTCTTAGAGAGACATTGTTCTCACTCAGACTTGGTTCCGAATTGTACCCGAGCTTTGTAGATAAACGTTCACCGCAGAAAGTCGTGGCGGGTCGTGATAAATAAGGTATCTTCATAAAAGTTGCACGCAATATGTGTGAAAAAGCTGTAACGGATGTGAGAGCGCGATATCTTAGACTGAGTAGGGATGGCAATTAATAAAGAGCATTAGTGGTCATTGTCCTTTATCTTTTGAATTTCTACTCAGATACTTAGTTAAAGTATGTTTTGACGTTTAGGTAAGGTTAGGTTTTTCAATTTGCATCTGCTATGGTAAAAGCAAGCACATAAGTGCACCAATTAATCATATTAGTGTTTGATGGGTACATCTCTGCGTAAACCTTCTAAACATAAACATGGGTTTTTGGGATACATGAAGAAGCCTCCTCGTGTAGCGCAGTTTGTTCCTCCAGTTACTCTACTGAACCGAACGCTCGCCGTATCCTGGAGAATCACACCCAACACCTTATTTGGCTGGTCAATTCTTCCCTTGCGGTGGTAGGGCTAACACCCGCCTGGCTTGCGACCACCCTCCCACCGGAGTCCGGCGTCAAGCAGCCTGCTGTGTTTCGTCGATGTGTGGGGAGTTCCAGTGCCTTGGGCATCTTTTGGACACGCTCGTTCCATCATAGACCTCATCCATCGCTTTGCATCAGACGTGATCGAAGTCAAGAGCGGGCCCATACAATATTAAAAAAAAGGATTTCATAACATTCTTATAACACCAACATTTAGGTACAAAAATAGTAACCGATGGTTAGGTATGGGTATATATTTTAAGTGAAGCGGATCACGTCTCTCGACGGGATCTACCACAATGAACATCCGGTCTAATAGGGTTACTGCGCGTTTTTTTTACGTTGCATATAAAGAAAAAACTCCATTCTGTGGAAATACCGCAGAGACCAGTTTAAAAAATATACCCGACGGATATTTTATGGCGTTTCATATGACTATGGGTTTCACCCATTAATCCGGAAAAAATATGGTAGCGTGATGATAAGAGGTGCAAACCTAACTCAAGAACAAGTAAGTCGCTTATTAAACTTTATACCTAAAATGGCCTAAGTTTAGGTTCCGAATCAAAAGAACAATGGCATCCTGCTAAATATCCAGTTCGTATCAAGACGCGTCACAAATCTTTAAATTTTCTTTACGTTACGCTCACAAATCGTTTAGAAAACTCCGAGGTTCAATTCACGCATCAATACGTTATTCTCTTTATATTGACTTCTTGGCACTATTTCCTTTGCCCTGTTTGGTTTACTTTTTTTGTTAACCATTATTGTCCCACTTCTGGATAAAGACCTCCCTACTCTCTCTCTCTTTTCCTTTATTTGGGTGACTTAGCTAGGTTTGTTTTTACCAAAGAGAAGATTGTGTTTTCTGCATTTCTAATGAGTGTAAAGCTACCTTGCGGCTATGACTTAGGTAAGGTTAGATCGTGTCCTCCCGGCTTTTTACCAGACTACGGAGAAGCCCAAAAGGAGGGTTATGTGTTTGACCTGTATGTGAGTATATGTAACATGGAACTGGGCTATGAACACTGCAGTTGATGTATGTGAGGTGTGGAATCTATATGAGATGAGGCCTTTGCCCTGCATTGGGACAATAATAGGCTGGTATTATTATTTACTCGCTACGCCCCGCGGTTTCACCCGCATACATCTCGATCCCTTATTTTTTTTTTTTGAAATGGTCATCTCGCAGTTCAACCTGAGGGGTTGTCGACTGCTTAACCGGGCTTTCCTGTGGATGCCTCAATAAATTAAGGCCTCCAGCCAGGGCATAAATAAATTTAAAAACTAAGCGACTACACGCTAAGGGCACCCCCTGTGGGGTACGGACCTCGGCTTAGGGCGTCGCTGGGAGAGGGCAGCAAGAAACAGGCTGGATCGGAATTATTTTTATTATTTTTAGGGGACGAATTTAAAACTACAGGCTCAGCGGTGCGGGCTGGCTCTCGAGCAAGGGTTGGGGCGGACATGGTACGGGTTGTCGCGACGGGCCTCGACGGCGGGGGCGGAAGGACGGAAGACGGGTTTTGTGTATTCTAAGTGTGCTAGTGCTCTTTCTTCTTTCCTGGAGGAGAGTAGTGGCGTCATCGGGGGTGGTGAAGGTATGCCTTGGTCGGCGAATCTTACTTATACGGGAGGGAGTGTATCGGGAGGTCGCCACAATCAGGGGATTGGGGTGCTTAATAGCAGAATCAAAGAAGCGCTTTGTGAGGCGTTTTATAAACTGCTGGACGGTGGGAAGTCTGAGATCTACGTGAAGGTTCACGTTTCGGACATAGAAGGGAGCCCCCTTCTATGTCCAAACGTGAACCGTGACCTTTCTGAGGAAACGACTTGTAGGATCTGCATTTCATGCAGGTGATGAGGCTTGGCGTGTGCGCAGACTACGCAAGCATATGTCATGATGGGACGGATGACAGCGGTGTAGAGGCGCAATTTGCACTTGAGTGACAATTTGCTGCGGGAAGTCAGTAAGGAGTGGAGCCTGCCGAGAGAGAAAGCGGGGCGCAAACGCGCCGTCTTTATGTGCTCTTTGAAACTAAGTCGGTCATCGAGAATGACCCCTAAGTATTTGGCTTGCTTATCCCAAGGGATCGGCTTGCCATACATAGTGATTGGGCTGGGGAGGGGGGGGGGGTGAGTTTGCGCGGTTTCTTGAAGAGATCCGCCTGACTCTTATCGAGGTTGACCTCGATTCTCCGTTTCCGGAACCAATCGCCTAAGGCGCTTGCGGATTTTTGGAGAGTGCGAGCGATAGAGCCCTGACTGTGACCCGTATAGTAAATAGCGGTGCCGTCGGCGAAAAGAGCCAACTGAGCCGATTTACTTTTGGGAATGTCACTAGTGAAAATGGTGAATATGTGGGGGGATAGAACGCCACCCTGGGGTCTCCGGCACGGACCGGGTGGGGGGAGAGAGTGAGCCTTCGATGCGATAACAGAAGGTACGATTCGACAGATAGTCTCGTAAGATGAGTACGAGACGGTCTGGCACACCTAGATGGTAGAGCTTATATAATAAGCCATTGTGCCAGATCTTGTCGAATGCTTTCGCAATGTCGAAGAATAAAGCACCTGTTGGCGCACCGCGCTGCAAGCCAGCGCTAATGTGCCGATGCGGTGGACCTGATAGACGCACGAGTGTTTAGCTCGAAAACCAAACTGCTCGTTAGGGATACGGCTCTTTAATTCAGCAAAATCCCTGAGACGCTTATAAATAAGCCTCTCATAGATTTTGCCGAAAACATTGAGCAAGCTGATGGGCCGGTAACTGGAGGGCTCAGACTTGGGTTTGCCTGGTTTTGGGATACCGATGACCGTGGTGGCTTCTTTCCACGCTTGGGGGAAGATGTTGTTACTCAGGGCGCCATTGAAGATAGCGGTCAAGAGCAAAATGAGGGGGGCGGGATCTCGATCCCGTGATTTCTAATATAATTTAATCATGATTCGAAAGACACGTGGCGCCATCTATTATCACAATAACGTTATTGTTGTTTTCCTCGGGAACAACACTTATTTTCGGGATAAAAGGTGCCTATGTCCGTTTCTGTACACCTGACAACGTATATGCAAAAATTCAGGATGATCGGTTTAGTGATTATGCGTGAAAAGGTAACAAACAAACAGACAAACTTACTTTCGCATTTACAATATTAGTTAGGATTATTATGTCAAAATGTGTGGTGTAATAAGGTCGTATAAGTTCAAAATAGAACAAGTAAATCTTAACTATTAAGCAATTATATACTTACTACCAATGATATTTTATATATTGGTAGTAAGTATATAAGCAATTATATACTTACTACCAATGATATTATAAAGGAAAGATACGCTTCGTTCATACTGAACGACGTTCTGCATTGTTGCGTTGTTATTACAAAGTACTTACTGCGACAGATAATATGGAACGTATGACACAGAAAGAGATCTGTAGTGTGTTGCTCGCTGCTATTAGCAGACTAAATGAAACTACAACAACTGTCTGAATTTGTCTGCAACAATTTGCGCGCGCTAGTGCATATCTACCTCTTTAATATAATATAATTGCTTTCTACTACTTAATACTTAAGGAATTATATTCTTACTACTACTTAATACTTAGCAATTCAACCACCTCGAATGATACTGCTAGTACAAACGTTAATAATTATGAACACGTTTTACATAATTAATTAAATAAAATCGTGTTTATTAATGATGACATTGTTTACTATTCTCTGTAACAACACAATCTAGTTAGATTTCGGGAGCGGAGCGATGGCCAAAATAAAACGTTAGGAGCCGTTTAAGAGTTTATTAGAACGACCCGAGCTTACAGAGTTTGATATAAGACTGCTTATCCTATCTAGTCTAATACATACTTAGGACTTACAACTAAGCTGGTGGTCACTGGCGCCTTCACACCCGCCATGTCTGGCTGATAAAGGCAAAAGTGCAGCGTACGAGCTTAAGGCTCTTCCACAGCGATAGATAAGGTGAGTTCGGAGAATGTAACTCCTCCCCCCTTGGACCGAAGTTATCGGCAAATCAAAGATTTTCCAAGAACTTCGCAATATAATAACTATAAAATGACAAAATTATTAAAATATTAAGTAGTTAAAACGATTATATTTAAGATACCTAATTTAAAGGAATTAATCATAAATTGAGAATCATAGAGTTACACCAATAATACAGGTCTTTGAATGACTCTATTTTCCTCCTGTTGAGTAGGATTGTCTTCAACACCATTCGAACGACGATCCTGCCCTTTATACATTTTTCTTATAATATACTTATACATAACTAGAGCTACTAACAATAAAAAGACGATCGCGTACAGAGAATAAAGAGCGAAACTGACATTATCACTGTGGATTTCACTAATTTCACTATTCTCACTATTCTTCAGAAGGTAATTTAGATGGCGTATATCATCTAGGTTAACTCCTTTCAGGTTTATAGGTTCCATCTTCACGGCGTTAGGGGTAAGTTCTCGTAAATCGGGTAAGTTTATCACAGGAACAGGGTTATACTCTGTTTGCAGGATGTAAGAACGCGGTCCATGGAGTTGGATATTTTCTATAGAAACATCACATTGCGGTTCTATGGTTATAATGTATGTTCCTTGTATGCGCTCCTTGGTGTCGTCATTGCCGCAAGTTTGTGATATAATTTTTTTTTTGTTTCACTATCCAACTATTTGGACTAATTTTTTGTAGTTTCAGACATTCAGACTTTATCTGACGGGGAAGACATCGCGACAGATTGTGGTGATATTTCATTAGTTGTTCGATACAGGTTTCTTCCACATATTGAATGAGGTTATTTTCAGAGCAGAGGTATTCATTGACTGTTATCTCTTGGCATGGTTGATCAATCGGACGATATTTTGACCCTTCTACCAAAAGGTAAGGGAATTCAGGGAAAACAACAAAGGTTTGGTTCATGGAATCCATAGGAAGGGAATACAGTTTATAGTAATTATAAGTAACATTTAAAATTAACGGAACTTCAATAATAAAGGCTATTTCTTCATTTTTAAGGTAAGCTTTTACAGACAATGACTCTTCTATATTAATTAAATTTCTATCATTAACAGAATACATTAAGTTATCGTGTTCATTAATATGTTTTAATAAAGTTAACAATTCGTCAGAATTTATTACGGCTTTATGTAAAACAGATGCTTTACTAAATGCAACAGCAGTTTCTAATTCGCTAAGTTTGACATAGATAGTCCTAAAGTTGACAATAAATTGATTGAGTAATCCAAATACATAGGTCATATAAATTGAATGATTATCTTTTGTATTAGGATTAGCTACAAGGCCTTCAAGTAAATCAATGCGCTTGTTTATTTTCTTTGTTTTTTCATTAATTATTTCAGTAGAGTTTAGAAAGTGATCCAACATTTTAGAAATCACAGTGAATTTATTGGTTATTGCCTGTTCCTTAGTCTGAATATTATGAATTAAATTATCATATCTAACCGCATCTTCATGATCAAGGTTACCAGTAATAATTTTGATAATGGAGCCTAAAGGGTTTATAATACCACGTTTAAATCTTTTGGATGGAATTAATTGCTGTAATTTCTCTATGTTCTGATTTTGAATATACTCGACTTGTGTTTTAAGTGCCATAAACTCATCAGAGTAGGATTTGTTCGGGTGTAATATTTGGTTGAATTCCGAATATTTTTGAATATTAAAAGAAAGGTCAGTGCTTATGCCCTGAAGATTGATTATTTTGACAATAGACCACTTATCATATTGAATAAACGCTTGGCCCATTTTCACCGGAAGAATACCAGGGTTTTGACTAATCTTTACTGCTTGAAGGGCCTGGCTTGGAAGAGTCCAATTGGTTGTTGTTCATATCACCAGGATCAAACTCCACCTGTGGAGGACGTTTTATATTTTTGAGAGGTACTTTGGTATCTCTATTTTTTAATTTAATTGGTATAACATTGCGCTTTATCTGACCTGTGACAACGGCTTTTTGGTACCTAGGCTTATTTTTTGCTTGTCTCTTATTAACAGCCTTAGCGAAAACCGGTTTTCCTATTTCTAAAGCTGGTTCTAATTCTCCTCCTCGTTTCATTAAAATTTTTTCTTTGTGTCCTTTTACCTTTTCCGAAATATAGTTATAGAGTGCCTGAGTTCTCTTCTTATGATCCCTAATCAATTGTTGTTTGTAAGCCTTATCAAATTCTGATTTAAATGTAGAGTTTAATTCGGTATGACCAAACGCAGCTTCAAACGGGGTTAAATCAGTGGTGCTATGAATAGTGCTATTATAGGCCATAACAGCATAAGTCATTACAGAGGCTGCGTCCGTAAATTTCTTTTCATATTTTGCTAATCTGTAAATTTCTATAATTGTGGAATGAAAACGTTCTATGAGGCCCATAGAGTTTGGATTGTTTGGGGTGCCTATGTGTAATTTTATTTTATGTAATTCTGTTAGTTCTCTTAGTAATTCATTGTTGAATTCAGTTCCAGGGTCGGAACTTATTTTCTGTGGTATGCCGTAAAATGAAAAATATTTCATCAACGCTCTAACCACTTCAGGTGTTGAACGAGATGGAATTTCTATGGCCTGGCCTAATTTACTAAAGGCATCAATTAAAGTTAAATAGTATTTCGACTCTATACTAAACAGGTCTATAAATATTTCTTGAAAGGGTGCATGCTGAGTTTGTGTAAGTTGTAATAAGGGTTTAATAGGTTTCCTATCATATTTAGAAGTTTTACAACCCTCACATGAGTTAATAATGGCGGATACGGTTTCAATCAAATTTGGCCAATAATAATTAAGACGAATCCGTTTAACGGTTTCGCTGATGCCACGATGACATGTCTTGCCTTCGTGTAATTTAATTACTATAGCCTTTTGTTCCTGCTCATCTTCGACGTAAACAACACGCTCGGTACATTCATAGAAGTTAACGACATCTCTCTTAAACAGAGAAATTATGATATTAATGAAATCTTTTCTAAGTTCTTGATTCTCAAAATAAATGAAATACTTCATTTTTGGTTTTATATAGTCTTTTAGAAATCCTGTGATGAGATTATAATTATGAAGAGGCAGAAATACTTCTAACACCTTTTGTTTGTCTCTAGATAATTCTTTTACTTGAATATCATTACGAAACCAGCTAAAGACAAGTATTTGATTAGGCTTAGTGTCTATTGCTTCGTTTAAGATCGGTATTCCACTGGATTCGAGATCTTGGGCTGAATGAACTGTCTGTACGGAAGAAGACTCAGACAGTATGGAATAATGAGGCGGCTCGTGAAAAACTTCCTCAGTTTCTGTTATACTTATTGGACTAGCTGTAGCGGTTCTTTCAGAGTCAGATATGGAAATTGTTGTAGAACCGTCCGTATTTTGTCTGGTGTCTTTCTGTTCGTCTATGTCTATATTAACAATCATTGAACTATTGTCTAAATCGTCGGCTGCTTCTAGAGCATTTAAGCGGATGCGAGATAGCGCATCTGCGTTTACGTTTTGTTTACCGTTTTTATATATAACGTTAGAATCGTATTCTTGTAGACGTAAACGCGTTAATTTGCTATTTGGTTCCTTAAGTTGGTATAGCCAAACTGGAGGCCTGTGGTCAGTGGAATACATTATAGGAATGTTGACGCTATTTGTCTTTAAAGTCTTTTCCTTAAAGGATAATTCAGCATTAAGTCGAGTCATAAGGTCCATTCCAATTAACCCGTCATATCTGTTGTCCACATCATAAACGTAAAATTTATGATACCCTTCATCATTAAAAATGGAAAATAGGGGAATTTTAGCTACTTCATGGTGTTCACTAGTCGCATGTATGCTTGTGACTGTAAATAGTTCATAGAATTTTAATTGAGGAAAATACTCATCAGCTTTGCTGGGACTTATAAAAGACCGTGTGCTTCCTGTATCTAACATAAATTTGCCGTTTATCTCAGGGATGTATATGTATGGATGTTTTAGATTGGCATCAAAATTAAGTTCTATCATTTCCGGCGGGTTTATATTGATTGTACCTATTTGAAAATTTTGGACCGCTTCCGTATCACTATTATTTTCAGTTAATTGTAAATTTTCAGCAGTTTTAGTTAATTCTACACTAGGCTTCTCATCTACGCAACAATCTTCAGTGTACATATTTTTGTAGTCATAGTCACAGTGTGTCGTCATATTCTGCATGTAATCGTCATGAGTGACGTCGTAGTAGTATTGTTCGTTATCCGTATAAAGTTCATTTATAGGAAAACCTTGTTGTGGCTTAATCGGTGCTGAAGCTGTTCTCATTGTTGGACGATAGGTCGAACCTTGAACGGGTCTATAGCCAAATTGTCCTACTTGGGGTCGATAACCAAATTGTGCTGTTGGGGGTCTGTAGGCAAATAGTCCTACTTGAGGTCGGAAGCCTAATTGCTGGGGGTTTCTTTTATCAACGACTGGTGGTCCAAATTGAACCATTTGCGGTCGACCAATTTGTTGATTCGGTATATTCGGGCGTACAAAATTTTGATTAGGTATACCAAATTTGAATTGAGTTTGGTTTGTAAAAGGTCTGAAATTATTATTTTGTAAAGGGGGCGATGTGGTAAAAGGCTTCAGATTGGGTGAATTAAAAACATATCCTTTATCGCGTGATGGTAATATATGACCTTGCGGTCGGTGTTGCAACATTTTACTACGTAAATTATATTGTTCCTGAAAGTTAACCTCTTCAAGGACATATTTTAAAGCTTCTTCCAACGTAGTAGGGTTTTTAATTCGAACAATCCGCACCATGTGTTCTGGTAAATTATACATGAATACATTAAGAGAAGTATTGTTATAAATTATTTTTTTAGCTTCTCTTAACGTTGTAGAGCTGTTCTGATTCACTTTTGAAATTAATATAGCACGAATGTCTTGAATACGGCTGCAAAACTGTAAGTATGACTCACTTTGTTTGAGTTTTAGGGTTTCCAGCTCAATGGCTACGCATTCTTCGCTCCTGGGATCACCAAAATGTTGGATCAATAAAGATTTTAATTCGCTATAGGTTTCAAAATCACCTCTTTCACTAATTAAGGCTGCCGCTTTACCTTTTAATTTACTCGTAATATTCTGCATTAAAAATTCATTTCGATCCGTAGTCCCTTGATACTTTTCAATAACATATTCGCACTTCCTTAAAAATAAACTAAGCAAATTAGTTTCACCGCTAAATTCTGGAATTACATTTAAAACATCCCGAGGTATTAAAGATTCAGCAAGTTGCATAGAAAATGGTGTTTCGGTCCGAGCCGACAGGGCTGCACCGGTTGTCGCGGGTACAGGAATTTGGCCTTGATTCATTTTAAATAAAATCGTAAAAACAATCAAAAGATAAGCAACAATTCATAACATAAAAAATATAAAAGTAAAATTCAAATTCCACACAAAAAAATACAATCAAAAACTAAAAATTCAAATTTAAAAAAAAAAACTAATTAATTAGAATTCAAAAAATCTTATGAAAATCTTATCTTTATAATAGCGTGAAGATAATATTCACTTATTTTATTAATCGCTAATTATTAGGTAATTAATTTCTACAATAAAAAGTTTTCACTCGATTTTCCAGATTTTATGAAATAATGCAGAGTTTACTTTTTATTAACATTAATAGATAGTGTGGGGAATTAGGAAGGAAGTAGAAGGTTACTTACAGTCCAACCGCCTTATAAACTATCACCATCTCTGCTCACCCACGTTATCGTTACGCGTTATCTAAACTTATTTATTTGGTTCGAGGATTGCCAAGAACGTCTCACTGATTTTAAGTTACGACGACTCTACGTTACCACTCGCGAATAAGGTCCTTAGTGTTCTTTTTCACTTTTCCCAGTACTTCACACTTGACTTTCCGCGAATGCAACAATTTACGGCAATCCTACCGGCTGCGCCAGTTAGATTTCGGGAGCAGAGCGATGGCCAAAATAAAACGTTAGGAGCCGTTTAAGAGTTTATTAGAACGACCCGAGCTTACAGAGTTTGATGTAAGACTGCTTATCCTATCTAGTCTAATACATACTTAGGACTTACAACTAAGCTGGTGGTCACTGGCGCCTTCACATCCGCCATGTCTGGCTGATAAAGGCAAAAGTGCAGCGTACGAGCTTAAGGCTCTACCACAGCGATAGATAAGGTGAGTTCGGAGAATGTAACTATCTACAGAGTTTGCCTACATTGTAGTAAACAACATTGAAAACATAATATTTATAATTATTTTAGGGTATGTTACATAATCAAACTAATATGTTTTAATAAGCAAACAGGGCAACAATATTTTAGTGATAAGTTAAAAAGACCCTAACGTGGGTGCTCTGACGTTCTGCCCCGAACAAAGCAAGTATTTAAATAGTCCATAATCTTCCCAAAATGTTCAGAGAGGAAAGGTCTAATTCATTGAAGATTCATCGCTTGGCAAGTCATCCCTCTGTGCGGTCAAGCGTCTGGTTAATTTCCGGCTAATTGTGTACAAGTTGCGGGTAGTCGTAAAATGTGGCATATGAGTCATGGTCGATGAGATTCTGTGCTCGGCTCGCTGGTTTAGTTTCAGGCTTTGTGTATTCCAGTTTTTAATTGGTTGGGATTAGGATAGAACATTTATCGGTATTTTGTTAAATCAATAAAAATGTAACGCATTTGTTTAATACATATTTTGCAATGCCTGATGAATCAAAGAGGCTGGTAGGTATTTATGTGCAATGAAAATAACCACTTCATGAACCACGTTAAGGACGCTATCACATTTTGAACTCGCTCAAGTTTAGGTATTTGAAACGCAACACAACAACATTACGCGCACGCACACATTGAACCCATTGTCCGCTCGATTTTATACGTAACTTAACTAATCTTGGTACTTGAAGGTATTATTTTTTAATTTTACTGGTATTTATTGAGTAAAGTTAGTTGTTAGTTCGCAATCGAATTTGGTTACTGTTATTACTGTTGTTACCATGTGTGATAATCACGTTTATAGTATTGTTGAAGTTCATCAGTCATTACGTACATTACCTATGTAGGTGCCGAAAAACGACCTTAACATTTTAGTATTACAAGGAACATCTACGTTTATCCTTCAGTCCGCTGTTAGTTTGAAAAGATGTAAGTACTTTTAAATATTGTTTTTGATGACAATTGTTGGAGCATTACTTACATAATCAAATACTAGCCTGGGAGTTGTCGTGGAGTTTCGTAGTGATATTTAAAAATAATCATTCACTTATGAAAACAGTACTTAAGTATTTTATTTACTGGGGCGAGAGTTATTATTTTTTATAAAAATAAAAAACTTTGTAACAAAAAAAAACAGACGTCCAAAAAGTGAAAAATAACTTTAATTTCGAAAGTCGGTGTCTGGCGGTTCCAAAGGCACCGACTTCCGAAATTAAAGTTAAAAAAACTTTTTTACAAAAAAAAAGAACCGACCGACTTCCAAAAACACACACTACAAAGTGAAAAATAACTTTAATTTCGGAACTCGGTGTCTATGGATCTGTAATTCAGTATTTTGCCGCCGACTTCCGAAATTACAAGTTTATTTTTCACCTTGTAGTGTTTTTTGGAAGTCAGTTTTTTTTAAGTTTTTATTTCTCGCTTTTTAGTCGGGTCTGTTTATAATGTATCTAACTAACAATAACCTAATGTCAACTTGCTCATCGCCTTTTACAAAATATTGCTTTTCTCAATGCAGGGACGTTAATTGTTGAGGAGTTCTCCTGGTATTCACCTATCAGTTCCATTTTACTATTCTCATTGTGACGAGCATAAGTTGCTTAGCAACCATATTAAAGTAATCGAATCGCAACCCGTGAAATACTTATTATTGAGTAGTTCCGGTGGCCATCTGTGGTCTTCATCATCAGTTCCACTTCACTAAACGGTGCTTTCCGAGAGCAAATCCACGAATTACTATAAAAAATACCCAAATTGCTATAGGTGTGTGCCTATAATATTTGAAGAGTTCCTTCGATTTCTCCAGGATCCCATCTTTAGATCCTGACTTAATGACAATGGACCTGACCATATGGAAAGTATATCCATTCAAACAAAAAACGAACAAGAAACAAAAATTTATTTTTCACTTTGTGGTTTTTTTTTTGGAAATCGTTTTTTTTTGTAAAAAAGTTTTTATTTTTCACTTTTTAGTTGTACTCACCTACTGCACACAAATGCATATAACACTACTTGCTATGTGAATATCAGAGACAGGAAGCTACTGAACACATCCACGTATCCCTTTAGAGGGTACAGGCGTGATGTTATGATGTGTGATTGCGTAAACAATGCATAGATATGCGATAGCAGCAATCGCGGTTGATTTGCTGGCATTTATTGAAGAGTTCCGTTGTCGGTCTCCGAAAATCATCATCAGATCTTTACGAAATTTAAATGGGACCATTTTGAAATAAACCTCTTTCGAACAAAGAAAGAATTTTGCTAATCCGCCCGTCCGTATATGACGGAGAACTATGCTCGAATATACAACCTCCTCCTTTTTTGAGGTCGTTTAAAAATATACTCGCCATCTTGAATAAAAAAATGGATGTCATATTCGTAATCACCACCCCAAAATCGACTATAGTATCGAATATCTAAAAATAGTTTTCGTCATTTTTATTTGATTATAATTTTTAAACACAAATATTTATACAGTCTTTATCCGTCATCTCCATCCATTAAACAAAAAATTACAACTAAGTATTTATTTCTAAAACAAATTCCAAAAATCGTACTTAATTTTATTTCGGTTCGAAAAAGTATCAACATCGTACTATGGAGTACACAAAACGGAACTCACTTTTTAACGTAATTATTTTTTGCGAAAAAGCTACATAGGCGTGCTTCCACGGGCGCGTCTGAGCGCGGAATGACCGACCGGCAAGTGTCCGCGGGTAGAAAATGTATGGAGAAATTTGAGAGCGTTTCTTATTTTTCTCATAAATGAAATGTTATTTATTTATCTACAAAATATTTAGCTTATCTTTATAGAATTATATATAGGCAACAATATCTTCTTATTTTTAAGTTAAAATATGCATTGGATTTAGCTATATTGGGGCCTATTCAGACCCCTTTATATTTAATTTTTTGCGATTATTGTGATGGTAAAAACGTATTTGAGTGAAAATTTTGTAAGGGGCTATTTAATTGCTTTGGGCCCAGTCTGGAGATGAATACATTATCTTTAATTTGAAACCAAGATATCCTCGCAGTTGTGACTCCAGTTTGTTAAAATGGTACCTGAAAAACACTGTTATTCGTGGAAAAATGTTATAGCGTCCTTAAAAGTACACGTTTTGTAATATTTGACTCTTATCACTTGTTCTCTTTCTATACTACATTGCATAAAATTCAAATTGTACCAATTCGTGCGAGTCGCCTATAGAAAAATTATATATTTTTATTTTAAAGTAACAATTCGCCCGTTTCGGGCGAGAAAATTCGTGCGAATCGACTAATAAACCGTTCCAACCATAGATATATGATTTTACATTTCTATGGTTCCTACAATCATCGGGATAACAGCCTCGAGTGTTTCATTCAATATTGTTACACGATGAAATACTAAGAATTTGTTACATTCTATATTTTCTGTAGGATCATATCATTTCGCAAATTGCCAATTTAAATTCAATTCCAGCGGGTAAGACATTACCTGGATAATTTAAATTGGCAATTAGAAAGCGCACTACCGGATCGCTTTTGATGTTAAAAGTGTTTCCTTTGAGAACATTGCACCGTTGTAAGTAATCCAGGATGAATTATTTTAAGTTCCCCCTATAGATTGATACTAATATTCTTAATTGCAGACTTATATTCTACCTTTTGAGGAAAAAGAGAACATGTTATATGGCATACATGGCAGCGCCGTACTATTAATAAGACGGTATACAAGAAGCAACGGTGTTAACGCGCACACTCCATTGTTTTTCATGTGAACAACTATGTAGTTCAATGGCTGCTAGGGAGAATATAACCAATAATCGTTATGTTGGTGTAGGACAGTTCTCTTAATGATATCACTGTTTGGTTAGTTGCTTGTGTGTTCAGCATGATGTTAGGGTAATCGAGTTGGGGTGTCAGGGCAGAAAACCTGCACGTGTGCCCGGGGACTGGGGTTCCTTACTGGATACGTCCGGGGGGAAGACCAGTGTTCGGGCCGGTGCATCCTGGGGTGCGGGCAGCGATTTCCCATTGGGATTATTTCCCAGTGGGATTTCGCTGTCCGCATGCTAATGTTCTGCCAGGAGGATCGCCCCACACAGATCGCTCTGAGTAGCAGAGCGACAATTGTGGGGGGTCATAGTGGGCCCGGTGTGCACTTACCCTGCCGCCGGGCAGGCAGGAGGGGCAACCCTCCTGCCACCGCTAATCTCGTAGCCCTGGAGACAGTTAAGGTCATGTCTCTGGCTGTTGAAGGGGGTCGAGGGTCTTGGCTTAACCGCCCGGACCGCGAGGAAGATTAACCTCTATAAAAAATTCCCCAAATCTCCAAGCGGCGGCGCACCGTGAGGGAGGTTGTAAGCTTGGCTAATGGGTAGCTTGATTTAGTCGCTAGTGCGAACCGATATTTTTTGAGCCAGTACAACATGAAATATACTCGTGGGAACAACTATGGAAATAAACAATCAAACACAAAAACCAACAGAAGAGGTGAGGAGTGATGCGGAGTCGGAGTCCGATGCCGCATCTGGAGGCGCGAGCACGGGAGGCTCAGGGAGCCCCTGTCGTGCCAAGGAGATGGCCGCTGCGAAGAAGTACAGCAAGCGGCCAAGGTCAGAGGACAGCCAGGGGTCGTCCTCCGACGGGGAGCTGGCCTCGGCTCGGAAGATCCCCACCAGTAGGCGGGGTGGGGTCCGAGAGCGAGGCAAGGGCAGGGGACTCACTGCCCGTGAGGCGGCGGAGAGAGCGGAGGAGTCCGCAAAGGAGGAGGGGACCGGTCGCGCGGTCGCTTCGGGGCCCTCTAGCGACGAGGCGGGGGAGGCTAGTGGCCCTGAACCCGAGGCGGACTGCAAGCGCAGGTTTGCGGCGGTCGTGGAGGCCGCGATCCGAGACGTGGCCTTGAAGAAGCTCCAAGCTTCAAAGAACAGGGCCGTAGTCTCGGCGACGGCCTCCATCATGGCGGCAGCGGAGGCCGCCAACTACACCGGCCCCTCGGCCGGCGAGGTGGCTGAACTGCGGGCGGAGGTCGCCCGCCTGACGGCTGCCATGGAGCATCTCCAAAAGGAGAATGGGATGCTCCGGGCAGACCTGGCCGGCCTGCGGGTCGCCGGGGGCGCGCAGGCGAAGACACCGAGCCAGCCCGTACCGGTGGAGAATCAGGTCCTGAACCTGGTCCGGCAGGAGCTGGCGGCCTTCCAGGCGCGGTTCTCTGTCCTGGAGGGCATAGTCCTGCGCCCTCCCGTGGCGGGCAGGACGGCCCCGAGGTCGAAGGCGGCCTCGTACGCGGCCGCTGCGGCAGCTGCCGCCCCTAAACCCGGGCCGTCTGGCCGGGCCCAGGCGCCGGCCAATCCGGCGGCGGCCAAATCGGCGTCGGCCAAACCTGCGTCGGCCAAATCGGCGTCGGCCAAACCGCCGTCGACCAAACACGCGTCGGCCAAACCGGCGTCGGCTGGAGGAGCTCCGGCGCCAGCGCCGGCTGGCGGGGCCCCGGCGCCTACCGGCAACACCCCGGCGCAGGCCCGGAAGAGGGGCAGACCGGCACGGGAGGCGAAGGCCCCAGAGCCAACGCCCCGCCCCCAAAACCCTCCCACTTCTCCCACGACCGACGCCGAATGGCAGGTGGTCGGGGAGAAGAAGAAGGCGGCCAAGGCGGCCAGAAAGAAGGCGCAAAGGCGGCGCCGCAAGGAGCGAGCCGTCGCGGCTAGGCTTCGTGCCCCGAAGACCGCGGCTGTAGTGATAACGCTGCAGCCGGACGCGGTCAAGAGGGGCGTGACGTACCGCGACGTGCTCGCAAAAGCGAGAGAGACGGTGGACCTCCAGGAGCTGGGGATCACCGGGGGCCTCCGGCATAGGGTGACCGCCACTGGCGCCCGCATGTTGGAGATCCCCGGTGCGACGAGTGGCCCCACCGCTGACGCCCTAGCTGAGAAGCTAAGGGCGTCCCTCAATGCGGATGAGGCTCGAGTCTCCAGGCCCGTCAAGTGCGCAGACATGCGCATCTTGGGCCTGGATGACTCCGTAACGGAGGGAGAGGTGGTTGCCGCCGTTGTCAGGACGGGCGGGTGTCTGGCCGACCAGGTGAAGGCGGGCACCATACGTCCTGACTTCACGGGCATGCGAACCATAACGGTAAGCTGCCCCGTGACGGCGGCCAGAAAAATCGTGGAGGGCCGAAGGCTCCTGGTGGGCTGGGTTTCAGCGCAGGTCAAACTGCTGGAACCCAAGCCTCTGAGGTGCTTCCGATGCCTCGTCGGACACCATGTTGGCGTCCAATGCACCTCGGAGGTAGACCTCAGCACACTATGCTTCCGCTGCGGTCAGCCCGGACACAAGGCCGGCTCCTGTAACGCCGAGCCGCACTGTATCGCATGTGCGGCTGCTGGCAAGCCGGCCGATCACCGGGCGGGGAGCAAGTCCTGCGCTCCACCCGCCGGAACCAGGAGGAAAGGCAGGCCCTCCGCCACCGTCGCCACCACCACCGTCGCCGCCGCCGCTGCCGCTGCCACCAACGCCGCTGCTGCCGCCGCCACCACCGCCGCCGCCGCCGCCGCCGCCACCACCACCGCCGCCGCCGCCGCTGCCGCCGCCGCCATAGTGGAGGGGCCCTCACAAGGGGCCCGGGAGGGGGCTGAAATGGAGGAGTAATGGCTCCCCTACGCCTTCTCCAGGCGAACATCAACCACTGCGCCTGCGCTCAGGACCTGTTGCTCCAGAGCGTGGCGCAGTGGTCGATTAACATCGCCGTGGTCGCTGAGCCGTACTTTGTCCCGCCCAGGGATGACTGGGTGGAGGACCTGAGCGGCTCAGTGGCCATACTTTCGTCGGCCGCCGCCGGCACCCCGTCCCTCGAATGCGTCACGAAGGGACAGGGGTGCGTAGCAGCACGGTTCGGAGAGATAGTAGTAGTGGGGGTGTACTTCTCTCCGAACCGAACTCTCGCCGAGTTCCACAACTCTTTAACAGAGTTGAGTGTCGTCGTCGCCAGAAACCATCCCTTCCCTGTGCTAGTGCTCGGGGACTTCAATGTCAAGAATTTGGCCTGGGGTTCCCGTTACACGGATGTGCGGGGCAGGATGGTGGAGGACTGGGCTCTGGAAACAGGCCTGGTCGTCCTAAATCGGGGTTCTGTTCCCACGTGTGTGCGGATGCGGGGTGAGTCCGTGGTGGACATCTCGTTCGGCAGCCCCGCTCTGTCACAACGCGTCATTGACTGGCGCGTCATGGAGGGGGTGGAGACCTACTCCGATCACCGGTATATCCGGTTCGACGTCTCCGCCCAGACCTCTAGCGCGCTGGTCCAACAGGCCCCGAGTGGTCCGCGGTGGGCGCTGAAGCAGCCGGACCGGGAGCTCCTCCTGGAAGCCTCGATCGTGCAGGCCTGGGTGTCATCACCGGACAGGCCTGCCAACATCGACGATGAGGCGGAGTGGTTCCGGGAGGCCATGTCCGAGATCTGTGACGTGGCAATGCCCCGAGTCCGGCCAGGACGCGCCCGACGTCAGGTGTACTGGTGGTCGCAGGAGGTGGAGTCACTACGCAAGGCGTGCGTCGATGCGCGACACCTTTACACCAGGCACCGCAGGCTCCGCATTCGCCCTCCGGATGCGGAAGCCACGGAGGCGGAGCTGTACGAGGGGTACAGAGCGGCAAAGACCGCCCTCCAAGAGGCTGTCCAGCGGGCAAAGGATGTGGCCCGCGAGGAGATGGTGGAGACTCTGAACAGAGATCCGTGGGGGCGCCCTTATAAAATGGTGCGGAATAAACTCCGCACCTGGGCCCCCCCGCTGACGCAGAGTCTCCGCCCCCAGCTGGTGGAGGAGGTGGTGAGCGCTCTGTTCCCTTCACGGGGGGAGCACACTCCCCCGCCCATGGCTCCGCCAATTGCGGTGCCCGAAGCGGACCACGCGGACGACGACGACATCCCTGCTGTGACCGGGGTAGAACTGAGAGCGGCGGTAGGAAGGCTGAAGGCCAAAAATACCGCCCCAGGACCCGACGGCTTGCCAGGTAAAGCCTGGGTCCTGGCCTCGGGGGCTCTCGGGCCTCGACTGGAGGCGTTCTTAAGCGCATGTTTGGAGAGAGGCCAGTTTCCACGCCGTTGGAAGACGGGGAAGCTGGTCCTCATTCGGAAGCCAGGGCGCCCTGCGGACTCTCCGTCCGCATTCCGGCCCATCGTGCTGCTCGACGAGGTCGGCAAGCTCTTTGAGAGAGTGATTGCGGGCCGCCTCGTCGGGCACCTGGTGAGGACGGGGCCGGATCTTGCGGACAGCCAGTTCGGTTTCCGCAAGGGGCGCTCGACGGTGGACGCCATCATGCGCGTGAGAGCCCTCACGACGGGGGACGCGGTGTCCCGGGGTGGGGTCGTCGTGGCGGTGTCACTCGACATCGCCAACGCGTTTAACACCCTGCCCTGGAGCACCATTGTGGAGGCACTCCGGTATCACCGGGTGCCGCCCTACCTCCGTCGAATAGTCGAGGCGTATCTGACGGAAAGAGCCGTCAGCTACCCCGGTCGCGATGGGGAGTGGAACCGGCGAGAGATGTCGTGCGGTGTCCCACAGGGATCGGTCCTGGGGCCGCCTCTGTGGAACATCGGGTACGACTGGGTGCTGCGCGCCGACCTCCCTGATGGCGTCAGCGTGGTTTGCTACGCTGACGACACGCTGGTCCTGGCGCAGGGGAGGTCGCATCAGGCGGCGGCCGACGCGATGACACGCGGGGTTGCGATAGTCGTGGAGAGGATCCGGCAGTTGGGTCTCGAGGTGGCATTGCACAAGTCCGAGGCCATGTCGTTTCATGGGCCCCGGAACGCGCCGCCATCGGGATCCCAACTAACGGTAGGAGGGGTTCACATCGGCGTCGGGATGACGATGAAATACCTGGGTCTCGTCCTCGACAGCCGGTGGAACTTCGTGGAGCATTTCCGACGTTTGGCCCCCAAACTGGAACGGGCCGGGGCCGCCTTCAAGCGGCTCTTGCCCAACCTGGGGGGGCCAAACGCCTCCTGCCGGAGGCTTTACGCGGGGGTCGTGCGGTCCATGGCCATATACGGAGCCCCGGTGTGGGCGCGTTCACTGCGGCGGCGAGCCGCCCACTACCTGAACGCGCCCCAGAAGGTGGTAGCCATAAGGGCTATCCGGGGCTACCGCACGATCTCTGGCGAGGCGGCAAGCCTCCTTGCCGGACTGCCGCCATGGGATCTGGAGGCGATAGTCCTCGCGCGCCTGTATGAGTGGCGCGCGGAGGCACTACGCCGGGGGGAGGATCCGCTTCCGCGGCAAATCGCTGCGGAGCGGACGGATCTCCGGCGCGATCTCATGGCGGCATGGAAAGAGCGACTGTCGCAACCCAGCGCAGGGCACGCCGCGATAGCGGCGATAAGACCCCTCTTTGAGGAGTGGCTAGAGAGGCGCCACGGCGCCCTCACCTTTCGCCTGACGCAGGTCCTCACCGGACACGGAAGTTTCGGGAGGTTCCTGCACATCATCAGGCGGGAGGAAACGCCCGGGTGTCACCATTGCCAGGATCGCCCAGAGGACACGGTGGAGCACACGGTGGAGGTCTGCCCCGCTTGGGCGGAGCACCGCCGTGTCCTCGTAGAGGCGATTGGCAGCGACGGCGACCTCTCGCGTCCGGCCCTGGTGCAAGCCATGGTCCGGGGCGAGAGGGAGTGGGAGGCAGTCACCTCCTTCTGCGAAGCAGTCATGCTAGCGAAGGAGGTGGCGGAACGGCTCAGGGAGAGAGCCTCCCGTCCCAGCCGCCGCGGGAGACGCTCCGGGCGTCGGGAACCGCGTGACGACTCCCGGCCACCGTAGGCGCGGGCCTGCGGGCGGAGAGTAATGGGTAGCTCACCGCCCGATCAGGACCAGGCCCGTGCCGGACGGCGCGTACGTGTTCCACGCGCGCCTCAAAGAGATGTCAGCATCGAGGAGGGGCCCCTTAGGGCCGAAGCCTGCCGGGTCAGCGGGATTGTCCGAAAGGGTTACCGCTGGCCCGGAACATAAAGGGCTAAGGAAGGAACACGGGTGGGTTTTAGTCAGTAAGAGTCTGACACTCCCTTTCGCTCCACCCAGAGCGGGAGGAGTCATTTGATGATTTCCCATCCACAAAAAAAAAAAAAAAAGGGTAATCGAGTTTCAAGTATTTGTTTTAGAGGAAGGGTTTCTGATGGCGAAAATGAGAAGTAGGTAATTTGTATGTTATGGTGTGAAGATTTAAGTATCTCGTTTAGTAAGTTTTGGAATGTCAATATAATGTTTGTAAACCTTGTTTGAAATACGAAAATATTGTCGTCTTTAATCTCTTTGACAAATCTTTGCTCTAGTTAAAAGTACAAACTGAAACTTTTACTCAATTGAAACAATTCCTTGAAAAGAGGACCGTTGTGCTCTTTTCAAAGTAAATCCGGCACGAATTAAAGAAAATCAGACTAAAACTTTATTCCGCGCTGTCCAATCAGATCCTACGGTCCATTTGTATTTAAAATACCTCTTTACATATTAAATAGAATCGCGGCAGGCGTAGTCAAAGTAGGTAAAACTTATTTTTATTCTCTTGCTAAGAGTCCTCCTAATGTATTGCAACTATCAACTCAACTGCAACTATAGTGTATAGCAAAGGATGACCGTCTTAATGTAGAGGACACAACTTTACGAGAAATGGACGGCGTCTTTCTAAATCTGTTCCGTAGCTCAGAGACATTTTACCTCACAGTAAAAATAATGTATAAGTACAAATGGCTGACTTTTCCTCTAATATAAGTAATAAGTACAAACACAATACAACAATGTACAATGGCTTATGACTGACTCTAAATGTTGATTTATCAATTATCATGCGGACTGATTTTATTTCACTAAATGGTTTACTTTTGTTGTTTGTAGTTAGATCGTTCAACATGTAAGGTATAATATCTCATATTGTGCTTATCAGCAATATACGGAACGAGTGACCTTTGGTAAGGTCTAACTCTGAACAGTGTTGAAGATTAATAGGGTATCAGTTATACCAGTAGTCAGTGACTACTTATTACATATTACATAATTTCTGTTATGAGATCAAGAGGATTCCAGCCTATCTGAAACGGGTCACTGCAAACTAACCCCCTTACCAATAAACGTTGTATAGCGTCTGTATAGTTACACAACGCGTTGTCTTCGACTTTCGAAAGTTAAATTACTGACGACTGAAAGAGAGAAATCGGTGTGTAACTATTCATCTAATATAATTCGTTTATTAGTAAGGGGGTAAATATGTAAGTATATCAAAAAAACTGAATAAATATTAGGCACTATAAAACTTCGAATAAATTACAACAGAGTTAACGTGAAGATGTCATTGTATTGAAGAGGTTGTTTGTTGATTCAACACGGTGTTATAGAGCTGTGGAATTAATTACTGGCAATACTCGTCGACGATGGTTTCCCGTGACGCGATAACGAGAAAAAATCCAATTAACTATAAATAATGTTCATCTATGTGTGATTATATCGGTGAAGGATATTTATTGATAGGTTATTCCCTTTCATAAACATCCCAAGTATAATTTACATTGTGTCATCGAAGCATTCAAAGCTATGTACCTATGTGCTTAGCACTCATTTAACATATCAGTGCAAAAATAAAGCTCAGAACTTCTAGCCAATTATACAAAATATACCTACGTTGAAGGCATAACCGCACAAATGTTGTAAATTATTACAGCCATTACAAAACAAAGTACCCCATTATGTACTGCTCACTCGTTTATTCTGGACCACATAGCAGTAGATATAACGAAGGGATCGCCTAAAAAATGAATGTGCTTTTATAACCAGTCTAGCAGAAACGCCGTAAAATGCTGAAAATGCCCAAAAGTTTTCGTATAGCATAGAATCAAAGCCATTATATCAAGTTATTATTTTATTCGATACTTTCATTCGTACTGATACTTACCTTTGAAAATTACGAAATATAAAACGCACAAGTCTTGCATATGGAAGTTCCGTGTAAATAAACCTGCGTTGGTTATTATTAAACTGTTTGCTGGGATTTACCTAATAAAAAAACATTTTAACTAAGTATCAAGCAACATTGAACAGTTCCCTTCTCTTATTATATTGAAAAAGCACGTCATCGAAGTTCAAATAGTATACAAAACACAAATACGGCACCAGGTTTGAAACTATACCCTCAGAGCGTGTGCATGTGTACCAGTGCTACTGATCAGTGACGTCATCTAGGAGACACCCTAGAAACAATCTATGTTAAAGACCGCAATCTATTTGTGACTCGTCACATGAGGTTACTTGATGAAATTGTTTCGTTTATACGTTTCGATTCGGACATACGGGTTCGGGTTCACTTAATGCATCACAAAGTTACCTAAACCTCCTTGTGGTAGTAAAAATTTTGTTGTTTTCTGTTGTTTTCTGATTATAGTAGACGATATAGTTGTATGAGCTGTAGTCTAGTCATTCCGTTGTATAAATTCGTTTAGTTCTTTTGTAAGATTGTAAATTTCTTATCTTCAAATATCGAATAAACAATTTTCCTTCCTTCGTGTAGCTGCAATATTCAACCTTCAATATAACTGTTAAAACAAATGTCAAACATCACATAAGTGACACGTTATTAATTTGATCTTGAATTTGATCCTAGATTTGGTTATAATCTTTATAACTTGTTTATAACTTTGTTTATAACTGACTCGTAAACCCTTACATAACAATTTTGCAGTAAAGTTACACATCAAAGTTCACCCATTAATTAACCAAGGGTACGCATATAAACCAAATGGTTGTTTGTTTAGGATACTAAACTTTATAGTTAATTAAAAATGTCCCGGAAGCAGAGAAACAATAATATCCCTTCATTAGATTGTTAGAATAGCTTAGATCTAGCCGAAAACCATCTGGAATAGCAAAAACAAAGTAGTCATACCTCAAAAGCGAACACAGTATTAGGAAGTAACACTACTTCTGTTTTAAACAGAAATACTAACTAAAGACTAACCTTAAACCACACCCTTACGTTTCGAACAGACATAACAGCAAAACCATAATAACATTTTAGAAATATCTTATCTATAATAAAAACATTTTTACAAAAAAAAACAACCGACTTCCAAAAAAAAACACTACAATGTGAAAAATAACTTTAATTTCGGAAGTCGGTGTCTTTGGTTCCGCATTTTCGTTTATTGACACCGACTTCCGAAATAAAAGTTATTTTTCAATTTGTAGTGTTTTTTTTTTGGAAGTCGGTTGTTTTTTTTGTAAAAATGTTTTTATTTTTCACTTTTTAGTGGGTCACTTTGTAATTTATCTAAGTTACAATAGCCTAATGCCAACTGTTCATCATCTTTTACAAAATATTGATTTTCCCGATCCTGGGACGTTAATTGTTGAGGAGTTCTCCCGGTAAGAACCAGGAGAACTCCTCAACAATCACTCATCATACGCATTGTGACGAGCATAAATTGCTTAGCAACCATATTAAAGTAATCGAATCGCAACCCGTGAAACATTTGTCATTGAGTTGTTCCGATGGCCATCTGTGGTCTTCATTATCAGCTCCACTTTACCAAATGATGATTTCCGAGAGCAAATGCTCAAGTTACTTTAAAAAATACCCAAATCGCTATAGGTTTGCCTATAAAATTTGAGGGTTTCCCTCGATTTCCATGGGATCCTCTCATGAGATTCCAACTTGATGATAATGAGACTACCTCGAGAGTATACCCTTTCAAATAAAAAAAGAACTTTTGGAATCGGTCCAGCCGTCTTCGAGTAATCTGTGAACATACACAAGGTAGCTACTGTAAACTGTTGAGGTAGTTCCCTTAACTGTCCTTCGTCTTCATCATCAGACCCTTAATGACAGTCACAACCTATCTAGGTGTAAAGTTCACATCAATACAAATTAATCAAGCCCAAACACAAGGTAACTGCTGTAAATCGTTGAGGAGTCCCCTCGACTGTCTTTCGGCTCCATCATCAGATCGACTCCAGACCTTCATTAAATTGTAGTGCTTTAAAGTACTTAATGAAAAAAATAACAAACGCACTAGTCGCTCCTACGATTTTCGAATGTTCCCCTCGATTTCACTAGGATGCCATCATCAGATCCTGGTTTCCTTATCATGGGACCACCCTTGGCATATCTCCTTTCCAACAAAAAAAGAATAATCAAAATCGGTTCATAAACGACGAAGTTATCCGCGAACACACATAATAAAAAATAAAATATATATATACGGTCGAATTGAGAAACCTCCTCCTTTTTTTGAAGTCGGTTAAAAAGATAACAAGAAATCTCTGTTTCTATGGAAAATTTAAGATCGGTCTAATTTGCCTGTAACATTATTTTTCGAAAATGTTAATGTTGTATTTTTTTAAGTTAGGTACTTAAGAACATTTTCCTGCCTATGTGTATGAAGTTTCATTAAAATCGGTTCATTCGTTTCGAAAAACAAGAGCTTGAAAGTTTGTATGAAATGCCGTACGTCGTAAACGCTCTTAAGTCCTAAAGTATTCAAAAATAACCAACTACATAAGTGTCATTCAGTTGTTTAGGAGTATTGCAAGCTCCCTCCTATTAGGTAGATCTCGTTAGCCGCTGGGTAGCAAAATGAAGAGGTTATTTAACCAGCAACTAATAGGCGGAATTATGATATCCATTGAAATCCGTAATGGGTTGAAAGATAACGATGATTTTATGGCTTTGTGGAAATGAAAACCTTGCTGGAGAAATATTAACATAAATGAAGGGCGAAAATAATAGGAAATGTTAGGAGGTTTCTTCTCTCCAAGAAAAGATAATGTAGCCTTCGACAATGTAAAGTAAAATATAGAGCTGTTTTTACATTGTTTGTAGAATGCTAAGGCACAGGTAATTTCCTTAGGTTGCACGTTACACAGAAACCGAATCTTTTTATTACCCCTTTTTTTGTGATACAAGTCGGTGTGCTTCACCCCACTGACTGTTACATTTGTATCCCTGAACTACGCCTACCAAACCGTAGATCTATTACAATCCCTGCTACACTCGTTCTGATTCCTTATTTACGAGTCTCCTATTTTTGTAGTGAGCTGAACATCTTCAGAAGGTTCTGACAGGATTTTGGATTTATGACTCGTTAATCAACAAGGGCAAGATTAAACCTTTTATTATTTACTAACAGCGCCCCGCGGTTTCACCCACATAAGTTTCGATCCCGTGGGAATATCGGGGAAAAAAGTAGCCTATATGTTAATCCAATGTTTATCTACCTCCATACCAAATTTTATCAAAACTAATTTAGCCGTTTAAGCGTGAAGAAATAACACACATACACACACTCACAAACTTTCGCCTTTATAATGTTAGTGTGATGTGATTCTCATATTTCTACACAATAATGGTTTGTACGGTTTGTACAGTCCACAAAATATTAGAATGATTACTACATCTAGCTGTTGATACAGTACTAGTCATTATCTCAATTTGTCAGGTAGCTATCCTAAGTAGCTAGCCTTTGTATGGGTAGCTACACAAAAGGTTTTTGTCAAATTGGGAAAATGACTAGAGACGTAGGTCTCTACGCTGGAAGGTTGAGACGAGAAAAGGATTTTATTATGATTTCTATTTATCCTTATTATGTTTGAGTTGCTTTATATGATAAGGCGTTGTATTTATATAATTACTAGCTGCGCCTCGCTGTTTCACCCGCATAAGTTTCAATCCCGTGGAAATATCGGGATAAAAAGTAGCCTATATGTTAATCCAGGGTGTCAGCCACCTCCGTACCAAATTTTATAAAAAATGGTCCAGCCGTTTGAGCGTGAAGAAGTAACAAACATATAACCCCCCCCCCAACACACACACAAAACTTCGCCTTTATAATATTAGTGTGATTTCTTTGACGTAGACGTTATATTTGTCAATTTTAGCAATTTTTTACATAAACAACGCCTCTCCCACTCACCAAACTAGAAATAATTATATCATTAACCACCCATGTAATGTCTCAGCAACAATAAGACATGGCATTACTTTAACAGATGACAGCACATGCATAACACATTCAGCATAATAATGTTCAATTTATCACGTGCTTAGCAGCTATTGCACATATTCCCACAAATCGACGGACAGGCTTTAAATAAGGAATATCTATGAAGATGTGACTCGCTCTTTGTACAGTGACTTGTTGAAAGTAATGTCGTTTAGGTATATGGTCAAGTAGATAAAGCTTTATTTAGCGCAGGCGTATGCGTGTTAAGTGCCCACGTCTCATATTATGTGTCACGTGTGACAGTATTGCGGCTATAAACTTTATGAAGTGCATGAGCAGGGTTTTTTGAGAGATGTGGGACCCTATGCGTTTTTACCTGGTTAGTAATAGATACATAAAACTGCGTGGAACGTAGACGTTCTTTTCGAGACCATTTTATAGCTAAAAACATCAAAAGCCCAAGACCTAGCTATAACCGTAAAACAACCACCTGAATACCCGCTAAAACAGAGCCACTTTTATTGCCACCAGTCAATAATTGAACTCCGCCCCGCCTCACGTTAATGATAAAATTCTATGGTGCTAAAGAAAACCGGACAACAGCGAGTAGAACTCGTTGACTTAGAAACTTGATTGCTTATAGCTCCAAGTGAGCGTAGATCTAAGTATGTATTTGATATCAATTTCAACTCGATGCCTTCACGCGTTTCTATGAAAAGGGTATTGACAGACGGACGGACAATTAAGCGATCCTATTGGGGTCCCGTTTTTTCGTTTAAAGATGAAATGAAAAACAGATTGAAAATATAAATTGTCGGTCAAAGTCAAAGCATTTATTTCAAATAGGCACTTAACAGGCACTTTTGAACGTCAAAAATTACTAAAATAGAATCGATTCTAGTCGCCCATTCCAAAAGGTAGTTTTCGTATGGAGAAGAATGGGTAAGAAACTCCACCGTTACTCTTTTAAAATGTTTTACAATATTTTGCATGTACATTAATTATATAATATATATGTGAAGACGATGCACCTAAAATAAAATTACTGTACCACAATGGGTAAAAGAATTAAAAATGAAACCATAACATATAAATTAATTATGTGATAGATACATGGTGCTCACATATTTACAAAAATGGTAAAAATAAACGATTGTAATTAAAAAAAAATAATTAATAGTAATAAGTCAGGGTGTGAGTTAAAATAATTACAGAATGTAAATCAATGTAAAAAAAAGAAGAAACAAAAAAATAAATTTTACAATTAAATTAGCAACCAGTTTGATTTTGTCTTGACTCAAGATTGTCCTATGGAGCAGGACCAGCATGTTTCCAAGCGTTCTTATCTTGGATATAATCTTCTAATTTATAGTACGCTTGTTTACAAAGTGTACGTTTAATGTGAGTTTTAAATTTTCTTTCATTTAATTGCAATATATCATTAGGTATTTTATTGTAACATTTAACACACTATGTACCCCATAAAAGATGTATGTACTTTGGCTAATCTGAAAAATGGTTGATGTATTTTATCTTTATTTCTAGTGTTAAAATTATGTCTATCACTTATTTTATCAAAAAGATGTAGATTTTTTCTTACATACATAATATTTTCATAAATGAATTGGCAAGGTACCGTAAAAATTGAATGAATCCGTATGAATTGGTAAGGCTCCTTCTGCGACGCAGTCATGCTAGCGAAGGAGGTGGCGGGACGGTTCAGGGAGAGAGCCTCCCGTCTCAGCCACCGCGGGGGACGCCCCAGGCGTCGGGAGCCGCGTGACGACTCGAAAAAAAAAAAAAAAGGTACCGTCATAATATTAATCCTTTTAAAAAGTTCCCTGAGAGATTCACGGCGACGTAGATTATAAATGGCTCTGACAGCTCTCTTTTGCAAAATAAAGATGGATTCACGTCAGCAGCTCGACCCCATAGTAAACTGCCGTACGACATAATGCTATGAAAGTAGCTAAAATAGAGTAAACACGCGATTTCTACATCAGTTAACAGTCTTATCTTTCTAACAGCATAGGCGGCCGAGCTTAGCCGCCCCGCAAGAGATATTATGTGAGGTCCCCATTGTAATTTCTCGTCTAGCGTGATTCCCAGAAAAACCGTTTGATCAACAAATTCCAGTTTTTTTCCATTCAGTATGATGTCACATTCGCTACTTCAAACATTAGGTAATTTAAATTTAATGCGTTTGGTTTTCTTTTCGTTTAGTACCAAATTATTTACCGTAAACCAATCTTGGACCTGAAGAATAGAGTTATTCACGTCGTCAAGATTTTGTGCCCGTCTGTCTATCTTAAAGATCAGTGATGTGTCATCTGCAAATAACACCATCTTTGGTTGATTTTGAAGTAATTGCGGTAAATCATTAATGTAAATTAAAAAGAGGAATGGACCCAATATCGAACCTTGAGGAACACCCATTGTCATTTCAGACCCTAATGAGTTTACGCCGTTTACTTGAACTTTAACCTTTCTATCTTTCAGGTATGATCTTAGCAAATCAAGTGCTGTTTTTCTAATTCCGTAGTGCTCCAGTTTCATCAGAAGTGTTTTATGGTTTACGCAATCGAACGCCTTAGAGAGGTCGCAAAAGATTCCAATGGCATTTTTTGCTTCTTCTCAGGCATTAAAAATGTTCTTTATTAGGGTAACACCGGCGTCAGTAGTGCAACGCCCTTTGGTGAAACCGTACTGGTGTTCATGAAAGATGGAATTTTTATTAAAGTGACGTAACATTTGATTGAGAATCAACTTTTCAAACACCTTACTGAGAACTGGCAGAATTGAGACAGGTCTATTTCTAGGTATCTTGTCAATTGTTAGGTTCTTTACTATCACCGGATTTGAACAATGGTACTACTTTACTATGTTTCATAAGATCCGGAAAGACTCCTTGATCAGCACTGGTGTTAAATATAAAAGCTAAATAGGGCGCAATGGTTTCGATGAAAGATCTACATACTTTTACAGACATTCCCCAGAGATCTTCTGTTGATTTAATGTTAAGATCTTTAAAAGCTTTTATAACAGCCTGAGGGTTTGTATGCTGAAAGCTAAACTCCAAAGGGCATGCTTTTACATTATTTCTAAGTAAGGCAGCAGAAAGCGTGGGGGATGAATTTAAAGCTTCAGTAGTTTTAAGGGGAATATTAGAAAAAAAGTTTTCAAATTCCTGAGCTATTTCTACATCTGAGTTGATGGGGCTATGTGCAGTCTCTAAATTAAATTCAGTATTACGCTGTTTTTTCCTACCTGTTTCATTATTTATTATTTGCCAGGTAGTTTTTATTTTATCATCAGCCGATTTTATTTTATTACTAATATAAAGAGCTTTAGCTATTTGACACACACTTTTAAAAGTTTTTGAATATTTTGCAACATACTGATGAAAGTGGTGAAGAAGGGTGTAGTAGTTAGCTAATATACCGACAATTCAGTGAAGGTATTAGAACATGAACAGAGGCACTTCGTAGCTCTTAAGTCGTTGTTAAACTCCATGTTACCTTTGGGAGAAATTTTTGGAAGGCAACCCTAAAAAGTTCGCTTATCCAAATACAGTTTATGATACGATGAAAAACGAAGAGATACGATAACACTCTTAAGAATTTTGATTAATGTCTCTTGTGAGTAGCTCTTTTTTTCTCATTGAGATAAGGAATTTCGTTGAAAAAATAGATATTATATTTAACCAGAATTTTTTGTCAAGTTTTTTGAAGTATGACAATATCTGTTCAGTCACGCCATCATAATAATAATCTTTATCTCGCCAAATAATGAAAGGTAACTTCCATTGTTTCCTTAAAGAATGGAGTTTAACGAAGACTTTACAACGTTTAGTAACCCTGTTAATATTTATACCTAAGCTTCCAATCCAACACCTTAACAGTAAAGTTCTTAAAAAGAAAATATTTTGGCCACAAAATAATACCAGTAACATTTATTTATTCGTCTTGGGTTAGTAGTTACCTGCTAAGGTACAGACACCAGCACATCAAGCTACTACAATCTGTCAAATTTCTTTAATAGATTTTCAACTTTATCGCTAAAGCATAAGGTTCAAAGTTGATTTGGAAAATTTGACAGTTTCGCCTAGCTTGATGACTGTGCTGGCGACTGTACCTACATAAATTACATAAGTTTAAACACTTAGGCGAAGAAAAAGTACTTACAGAAAAGCATTCAGAAACATTTTTACACGGAATTACTATAATCTGAGCAATTAACCGTGTGGACAAGCCCAGAGGAGGTTTTTACAAAAAGTGTTGTACCCATTTTCATAAAACCTTATACCTAATTAATTGCTATGAAAACAGTCAAGGTTCTTTACAAGCTATTTCGATTACAAAATATTTAGCCCTGAAAGAAATAAGACTTGTCTTGGCTGTGGCCAGAATATTGATTTTTCAGGCGATGTTATATTTGGCATCCATACTAATATCATAAATTCGAAAGTTACTCTGTCTGTCGGTATGTTACCTTTTCACAATTAAACCACTGAACGGATTTCGATAAAATTTGGCAGAGAGATAGATTGCATCCCAGGGAAGGACATAGGATAGTTTTATCCCGATATTCCCACGGGATCGACACTTATGCGGGTGAAACCGCGGGGTGCTGCTAGTATGGGAATAAAACAGCAACCTTAGAACCGTTAGCGTAAAAACATTGCCTATATTAATGTAGGTTGGTTAATAATTCATTGTAAGAATGTAAAGAATATACCTAGTTATATATTTTCATTTTAACAAACATACATCAAGTATACGTCATATCTAAATCTCCTGACGATCGCAGCCGACGCAGCGAATGTACGTTAATCCAGCATCTCGTAAAGTATTCGCATCGAGTCGGCTGAAGCACGATATTACCCTATTACGAGTTTTTAACACCCATCGCGGAAATACGTCGAACTTTACCTACCTATCAGTCCTCCCGCACCGCGCAGCTACCTCAGGCAACGTCTCAGTTAAGCGGTCGGCCTATAACACCTTTAACAGTATAGCACGAATTTATCACACTAATATTATAAAGGCGAAGTTTGTGTGTGTGTGTTTATATATGTTTGTTACTTCTTCACGCTCATACGGCTGAAACAAATTTGAAAAAAAAAAATTGTATGGAGGTAGCTGTCACCCTGGATTAACATATAGGCTACTTTTTATCCCGATATTCCCACGGGATCTACACTTATGCGGGTGAAACCGCGGGGCGCAGCTGGTCCAATATAATTTGAAAATGTAAATTGATTGTTGGCTTTGCCCAATTTTAAGATTTTGTAGTACATAATATAAAATATCAATCTGCCTAGCCTTTTCCCAACTATGTTGGGGTCGGCTTCCAGTCTAACCGGATGCAGCTGAATACCTACATTTTAGATGGATTGACTGTCTATCTGACCTCCACAACCCAGTTACTGGGTAATACGATACCCCTCGGAAAGACTGGTTGTCAGACTTTCGGGCTTCTGATGAGCCGTAACGACTGTCAAAGATCTACGAATGACAGCCGGGATCAACGACTTAACGTGCTTTCCGAGGTACGGAGGGTATTGGTATGTAAAAATGCTCACCCATCCACGGACCTACCGCGGCAAGCGTAACTTAACCTGATGAATCGACCCGTGCGGCTGTTATTACTCAGCCACAAGCCCCACATATTTATAATACAATTATTTAATTAACTAGTTCCACCGTGAGAGGTAAATACTTTAATCTCATTACAAGAACGCAAAGAAGTAAGCTATTTTTTAAGTAAGCCTGAGTCGGCAATAAAATGTACTTCTTAAAGCCAATTAATTCAAATTGTGCTTCTAGATTCTGTTCAAACACAATGGTTTTATTTTTAAACAAACGGTTTCTTATTCCATTTAATTGATTATTTTATTATTTTATATTTGGTTTTAACAAGGAAGTTTAGTACAATCTAAGAATTAATTCTTAAAGTAAGGAGCAAACCCAACTGAATTTGCCGCAAACCGCAAACTATAGGCCACTTTTAAGCGTTAAGCCCCAATGACTACCCAGGTTGAAAAGAAAGTACATCTTGAGCACGTAACAATCAAAATTATCAAATAATATAGCAGTGCATGTCCTAGAACCAAAAATTCGAACACATGTGACATCTACCAACCGGCACTGGGCCCTCGTGATGGATTACGGCCGACTCCCTCTCACAGAGAGGAATTCCGTGTCCCAGCAGTGGGAAGATTTTAGGCTGATTATGTAATATAGCGGTAAAATAATAATAGCCTCCGGCGATGCGGTACCCGTAACCAGAATGCCAATTCTCCTAGTAGTATTATGAGAATTGGCCTGTGAACGTTTTTAAGATTACTAGAATTATCCCTCAGATGGTTCAATTAATTAATTAATACTCCTCTTTCGAATTGTGTGCTCTTATTTATTTTAATAAATGCTCAAAATCTTCTTGATATTTCCTATATATTTATTTATACTTTTTTACAACGTACTGATTCATAAATGTTTTAATGATTGCAAGATAACTGCTGATCAATGCTATTTCAAGCGACGCGACGTGGACAGTGCAAAGTATCTACTTACTGTCTGTACAAAAACACAGCGTGAAGTGAGGTTACGCCACTCAGTTTTTTTTATGAACACGTAAAGTCATCTTCGTCGTCGAACGTCCTTTCTGTGTGACAGAGAAATATAAATGTTTGGCAGGTACTATCATTATCTTCGCTTCGTTATCATTTATTTCGAAAAGAGGATAAAAACGAATAAAATATTATAACCATCGGTCCTGCAGATTCATACTGGCAGGCGTTAGCTAGAGTCCAGTCATTAGTTAGTCGTTCACTTAATTAATGGAGCCAGAACAAGGCGTGTCCCGGTAATTTCGATTAGACTATTTTCACGGATCGTTACAGATCAAGGAAAATCGAGCGCAATCCAACCACACTAACAATTTTAGATCAGTCAACCTAACCACCCACACACTAGGACTGCCTGATGGAAATCTGTTCGTTATCTCTGATGATACACTGTATTTCAGCTCCATGAACACTGCTTGCTCCTAATAGATTTATTACGAAAACTACCCATAGTTTTTGTCTTTAGGACAATGTCCCGACGTTGTATGTAATTATATATATGCTAGTTACGCGGCAAACTCTGCTTGCGCGATGAAGGATTTTGTATGACGACCTGTATAAGGAGTATTTCGCATGAGGTGGTGTAGTGCAGCGGCAAAAACAGAGTACTTTAGAAGCCTAGGTTTCATTTCCCGTGTTTATGCCTCATATTGCAGCAACATTTGAGACCCATAAATTTTTATGACTTCAAAAAAAATAGTCTCGCCATCAGAATGTATTGCTCCGGGATAATTTGAGAAATTAAAAATTTGTGGAAGAAATGTTAGTTACAAACTTAGTTATATTACAAAGTAATTGGAGGTATTCGAATTCCACATAAAAATAATGAGTTATATTGTTTTTAACGGACTTCTTTGCTAGCATAAATGACAACCCTACTTTCCTCATATCAGAATCAAATAATAAATCAAATGTGGTACACATCATCATATTAAACCGCCATCGCCACTATGAATTTACATCGCTACAGTGATGTATTAATTTATTTAAATGTGGTAGATTACTATAAAGCTCTTTTATTTCGCTTTTTCGCGCTCTCTCTATAATTTATTTCAACCGGAATTAAACGTGACATTTCGTTAATTAACATCAAATAAAGAATTGCCTCTACCTCCCTCATTTTCAGATAGCAATTTCCTTTTCTGCTCAATCAGTGTGTCCACAATTCAATCATTAAAATGTCAGAATAAAAAGGTTCCAGCTCCTATTTCGCATTTTATCACCCGAAGCGTTCGAATGGACGACGTGACCCCACAAAAGCCTTTTTATTCCAATAATGATCTTATATTGTCTAAAATAATTACCAAACTCGACGAAATCCATTGTCAAAATCAAACAATCTGTTAAATTATTCAGCAGGAGGTCCTGCTGAATAATTTGACATATTGTTTTGTTATTCTTTGCACTGTTAAACTCACGTCTTTTTACTATGAAAATATTTACGTTTCACAAACACAATATACTTTTTTAAGCATCGTTTCTACTTTAATACAAAGTTGTATAGTGTTTACAAGTTTTCGTAAATGTTACAGTTTCATAGGACATCACTTTTCAATGTTACGAGGGAAGACAAAGAGGAAAGGTTTTTGGCAAAGCTCAGATTTAAAAATTCCGTAAAGGACACTTAAATCGTTTCAGTTTGTTTTTAGAAGATGAACAAACTACACGTACTGAACTATAAAAAATCTTTCAGTATAGAAAAACTTAAACACTTGCATATTTCGTGTGTTTGTTACTGTAGTTGTCCATATGTTTGTACAGGAGTCATTTACTTCTTTATCAGTCATCACATCAAATGTAAACTCTTAATTTATAAAATCAAGTAAGTCAGGTTAAAAAACATCTTTCATGTCTTCCAAGCTACTCAAGATAATTTGAAAACGATACCTATATCCCACTGCCACTGTCCGTATTATTACACTCACGACTTCGGAAACTTGCCAAAGACGGAAGCCAGTCACAAAGAGCGTCATTACCATTTTACAACAACTCCTATAAAACTAAGTAATTGCCTGAAAGGTTCTTTGAGCGACAGGATAATCTTAAGAAATAATTACACTTTGATGAGAGTTCGAGCTTACTATTTAAAGACAACAAGCTTGTTTGATTTTTTACTATATACAGCAACAATGGATCTTATTGGTTTACCTTTAAAATATTGCTTAAACTTACGTCTACTGGCGTGATGTTATGTTACGTGTTATGCATGTTATTAAAAAAAACATGTTTGGAATAAGAAACTGTACTGATCAAATAATGAAGGTCTCTGGAAACGACATCTATATGTGCCACCGAATCATCACCGTAATCTGGATAACTTCTGTTATGCACTGTGTGTATTAGTAGTTTCTATTTATGAGGGTTCCATGGACCCCTCGCAGAACACTTAAGGTTTACGATTCTTGGAGTATGTCCAGGAGACTCCCGTCTGTTGTCAAAGCTACATGTTCCGCTCTTCATAAAACTGTCGGCGATGCACAAAACTATTTGAGTGTGAGCGTAATAAATACAGTACTTACAGCGTAATTTTTATGTCTCTATTACCAAGGAAATATTATTATGAAAAAGGTTGCTGTCTCTAAAGAACCTAAATGTTACTCAATTAATAAATATGTTCTGTCTCTATCGTGTAAGGTCTGTTAGACCCACTCCCGGGAAAAACACGATATAATAGAAAAGCAATATACAGTCTATTAACAAGAGCACTTTACTTTTGTTATAAGTAGGTACCCATTTCTAAAAACGAAACGTGATAACATTTCGACACAATAAGGTTTATACTCTTATTGGGTTTCTATTTTTCTTACGCGCATTGGTCTAATCATTCTGAGCAAATATTTTACCAAGCCAATAAAAGCCCTTTCAATACATACTAAATTGTATTTCGTATTTGTTACCTTTCTACAGAGCTCATGAAAATGATAACGTAAAAGGAATTCGCAAAATCAAATAAATCATAAATATACACGAGGCGCATTCCAGGAACAAATAAATGAATTCTTCTGAAATAAATTACTCATCAATTTTTGATGTACCAGTATGTTGTATCCAGTAGTTTGTATCCAGAAAAATGTTTAAATTTATTTAAAAAAAACATGTTCAAATTCAGGATGATTCGTATAAGGAAATAGAAAAGTATATCATTTGTAACCCGTTATCAGCAAACTGAGAATTGAAGTTAAAGTGTTTACGTATATTTGTTTTCCTTGCCTTTATGGATGGCATTAAGTCCGCCTTTGTACCTTTTTGTGCGAAAAGTTTAAATAAATAAATAAATAATAAATAGTAGATTCTTTCATCGAATTTTATACAATTATAATTATCCCCAACTAGTGTGAGTCTAGTCGTTGTCCAGGGACAAGTGGAGGGCAAGCGGTCACGCGGTCGGTCACCTACGCGTTGGACAGACCTTATCAAAGCGTCAACACAAACCTCCATAGTTCAGAGTTTCCGAGACGCTGAAGACCGGAATAAGCGGAGGAGCATCGCGAGGGCTGCTTTGGCCAAAGAAAATGCAGATTCATCAACCAGGACCACTCTGTCAATAGTGAACGACTAAGGAGGAGGAGTGTGAGTCTAGTAACCTTACGTTTTACTGGTCCTTTTCTGGTTATGATAATAAAGCAGACGAAAGCAGTTTACGCTTTTTAACTTCAAAATAGTTTCAAATGAATTGCCGAACTGTCTTCACAAACTTACCTACGTTGAAAAAATTTGGTGTGATATTAGTTTGACCACGATGTCAATGTAAGAAATTACAACTTTACAACTCACCCTATGTAATAATTATGTTTAAATAATTTTTTTACAAGGCTATCTGACATGTTTTCGTAATCTTTCAACCGCTTTACAAAATCAAGCTTGAAAAAAACACATAGTCGTTAAAATACGAAAATTTTGAAATTTTCTCTTCAAATCAGCCAACCGCTTTTAGACATACCTACCTAGGCAAATAATTGTTGGATTTTGATGCGGTTTTCATTGTCATTTAGTTTATGTATTCAGGAACGTTTATGTGTACCTTGTAGCAGAGCCATTTTTGGTTGTACACGAAGTGAATTCACAAGGATAACATTAAATGTAATAAGTTTTAGAAAATATGTTGTTATTATTAGGTTTGCTTCACTATTTGGGTTGTGTTGTGCCTGTAATAATAGTCGTAAATGATTATTTTATAAATAAATAAATAAATATTGCATAAGCCTACACATAATAAAGAAATCTCGAAGTTTGTAAAGTCAAAAAGGCGTATGAAACAGGGGCGGGTCGCTAGTTATTAATAATTGTATATCTTAAACATCACATCTATTTAAAACATATTTTGTATTATACCTTGATAGGTACTAAGTATAAAAGAGAAATTAGAAAAGGAGTTAGAAGACAGAAGAACAAAAGCGTGTGTGGTTGTGACTAATGAACGTCGATGTGAGCACTACGTAGACATTCAGTCGTGACGACCTACTTAATAGCCTAGACTTAGCTTTTATTTATAGCTATTCACACAATTTATTGCTTGGTGTGTTGATGAGATCTACAACCAGCTCATTTAAGCCTGGCAGCTTTCCGAGTGACATCAGTTATTTAAGTGATGGAACGGATTGTAGTATTCTTAATCCACCTCTTTCAAACCTCGAGGGTGGATCTCTGCCGAATTGTCAAACACCATGTTTGAGGACCATACGTGAGGATGGGAAGAATACACACGTCGATAAGTCTTACCTACGATGAGTATACCTACGATTCTATAAAAAAAAAGCCTCAGATTCTCGTCTTAATTGAAAATAATGAAGTGTTCACTGTCGTTCGTCGAGCGTCTGTCTCTTGTCTGTTATTAATGGAGCAGAGACATCCTGAATCGTTATGGATACTAAGAAGAACATTGTAAATGCCTTCTTTGAGGATTGCCTCGCAACAAACGAATGACTACGATTTGTACCTGTCGTTGGCAGGAGTCGATTTTTTGCCCGTTTTGACGTGTCCCAAGTGTCCGATGGAGAAGGAAATAATCGTTGTCATTGATATTAATTCAATTCACTATGAAGTAAATTACCTTTTTTTTTACTAAAAACAAGTTGCAGAATAATAATATCCTTACATGTTAAAATTAATTCATCATCATCATCATCATTTCAGCCGAAAGACGTCCACTGCTGGACATAGGCCTCCACCAAAAGGGGGGGGTTTGCCATAATCGCCACGCTTGGCAGGCGGGTTGGCGATCGCAGTATGGTACGGTGATGGAATGCATAGAGAACGCTCCTGCCCATTCTCCGGTACGCCCCTTAGTCGCCTTTTACGACACCCACGGGAAGTACGGGAAGTAAGTAATTAGGTGCCATAAAACCTGCCAATTATTTTTAACTACATGGCAGATTGAAATATTGACATGGGTACCCAGTATTATCGTTTCAGAGCTCAGTAACATCACCACACAATACTTACCTGACTAATTGGTTTTATTATTTGAGTTTCCGTGCGCCTATGTACATTGAAAACAAAAATAATTGTTATACTCTTGACTAACTTGTGAATTTAACATTGATTGATTGACTTTTGACTAACTTCTGCCCGCGATTTCGTTCGCACGGAAGTCGTTCAAAAATACGGATTAATGCAATATTGCTAATCCCCCACAGCCAATAGCGTGATAATAAATAGCCTATTCTGTGACCAGAACTGAAAGGAATAGTTGTGCATTTGAATAGAATCTATGTAGTAGTTTTTGCGCTAATCCGGAACATATGTACAGTCGGCTTCACCATGTGGGTACCCCCCTTAAAAGCATCTACATTCGAACCCGCGATGGCCGCATTGCAAGTTTTGTATTTTTAATAGACTTCAAAAAAGAAGGAGGTTCTCTATTTTTATATATGTATAGGTTTATATATTTTTCTTTATTTTTTTATTGTAATACTTTTTCAAACAGTTTATAGATAAACAACAATGCACAAGAATATTAATTTAGAACTGTTGGTAATAGTTAAGTTTGTCTAGAGGTTTAGGATATAACATGTGAAACCGCTGACCCAGGTTCGATACTGGCAGTCTGATAATTAGGTTTTTGTTTTCATCAAATTTTATTTTTCTCTGAGTTAGACTATTAATGCAACTTTTTCTTTCTGTTGTTGTTATAACTATTAGGTTTATATTAAAATGAAAGAAATATAATTTAATTATCTATCATTTTAAATTATTGTTTTAACACAAACACGTTTAATATGCGATAGTGCGAAAGGTGAAACAAAACTAGACTCATCAGACGGTAACTTCAATATAGATTAGTATAATGTATGCGTAACTACCCTTTTTTTTTTTTGCGTATGAGAAATCATCAAATGACTCCTCCCGCTCTGGGTGGAGCGGAAGGGAGTGTCAGACTCTTACTGACTAAAACCCGCCCGTGTTCCTTCCTTAGCCCTTTATGTTCCGGGCCAGCGGTAACCCTTTCGGACAATCCCGCTGACCCGGCAGGCTTCGGCCCTAAGGGGCCCCTCCCCGATGCTGACATCTCTTTGAGGCGCGCGTGGAACACGTACGCGCCGTCCGGCACGGGCCTCGTCCTGATCGGACGGTGAGCTACCCATTACTCTCCGCCCCTCAATTAACAACTATGCATTCTCTGCAAATTCAAGAATATATCGGTTAGACAGAGACAGAATTATAACGCCAAGTAGATTGATAATTCATCGAGTTATTAACTACCTAACTGGCTTAGTTGGTAAGAGCTCGCGGTAATCAAAGGATAACTGGTGATACGTTGGATCGAATCTCGTCCGTAATAAACACTTTTTGTATTATTCTTAAGGATGTATATTGTATATATATTATGTTTGAATTGCAAAGTTGTAGCAAAGTTAATTTTAATACAACTGGGGTACCCAATTGGTGCAGCCCACTGTACATGTGAAAAAAAATCTAAGAACTGTAATGTCGGCCATCAGACTCGTTCGTACACCTCGTGGCAATTACGTTTTTTTAAATATTCAATGCACAGTTTTGTCTTTCTACTATTACGCTACTATTTTTTATAAGTACATAATATGTACATATAGGTAGATATATTCAAGAACTCGCGTAAGACCTAGTGCCAAAATACTTGATGCAATGCAATAGTTTACAAATATTCCTTTTCATTCAGTAACCAAAACAGTGACCCGCTTTGTACGTTTTCGCAATCATTGACTTGACGACAGTTGCGTTTCACAACCTGCTGCAAGCCGCTAGTTTACTCAGTTTTGACTGTGTGACCTAGTTAAAGACAAAGCTTTGTCGGTAAGCGATGTGCAAGTAATCTAGATATTGAATTAATTCTATAGAGTTTAAGTGGCTTCACCTGTTGTGATAGAGGGAGCGTATATATGAACATTAACTAGATATTTACGATTACATATGCAGTTAGTATTACAATATTATAAACCTATTTTCGTTCATGTTTTACACGTTCAAAATTGAATGCAATGGTCCAGAAATTCATGATCTTCTAAACTGCAATAGTCAAAGCTGCACTTAAGTTAGCTGGAAACTATTTTCGTGTATTCCCGTTGTCACAGATTACGGGGACAACGGGAATACACGAAAATAGTTTAAACGGGACGTCATAAAATTTACTTACCGTAGTCCCCGTTATGACGTATGGGCAACGGGGACAACGAGACGTCACAAAATTTCCTTACAGCGACTCTGTGAGTGACTCTTTGAGAAATTTATCTACTGAATACATTCTTTCGCTTGCTTCGAAAACTGAACTGGGCGGTCTTATCGCTAAAAGCGATCGTTTAAAGGACACTTTAAGGGGGAGAAGGAGAGACAATACTTCACGATGTAGGTCACAAAAAGTGTGACAGTGTTTTTAAAGAAAACTGAATTAGTTTTTTACTAGTAACTCGAGGGGCATAAAAGAGGACAAAAATATTCAGGGAATTAGTATAGCCATCTATTCGGAATTCACGTGGATGTGTTTTCCTAGTAGGTGCTGCAGTAAATTCACTGTCCGGTGTTAAAAGGGTCCTTTTCAAAATTCCAGTGATCGTTGATAACAATGCATTCTTTTATCCTTTGGTAATTTTACGGACGGTGCAATATTCTTCATTTTTAGGCTTTCCCGAAAACAGATGATGGAGAAATATTGCCATAATTTGATTTGACTTTTCCGGATTCTTTAGGTAAATGACTAAAGGTAGGGTTATCTTTTCACACAGTAGAGTGGATTGACAAACGGATGAGTAGATAAATGTTATGCTTTACTGAGACCTGAGAGGGTAAATTTTTCGTGAAAAATAAAATAGGAGGCCGAGAAAAAGCCTGAGACGCTAAAAATAAAGGTACTTACTTAAGTACACATATCGCCAATTCCACCATTACCTGGTCTAAAAAAATATTCTAACTATAAAACCGAATCCCTTGCTGCCTACTGTGATTTTTATCGGAAACTAATCAAGGCATAAAATTGATCCAATAAGTCCAAAACGAAATGAAATGTCAAAACAGCTCTCGTTAGTTGAGCTCAGGATCCGAACCGCATTTATTATTTGGAGTACTGGCAGGACAAAATATAACAGAAATTAAAACAGGAGATGTTTTAATTTTACAATGCAAAGGAGCTATTCAAAAAACTTAGTACGGATTTTAATTTTTATTAGATATTTAAAAAATCTTAAACTTATCTTAATTTTCTATGTTATCATCAAATTAGGAATTAACCTTTGAAACTAGCAAGCTACGATGATACCTACTACACAATTGAAATCTATAAGATAACCCGATAAAAATAAATCATAAGAAATTTTCAAACAACTTGTAAATTACTAACTCTCGAGATTCTATCTTGTATATTCCAGGTGTTTCTCATAACTTTCCCTAAGTTGTTTAATTAACAAGTTTGTTTGCGACATCAACAACAGTCGTTAATAAAATATTGATGGCAATTTGTGCTTCGCCCATATGTTCAATTAAATAAGTACAATAAGTACATGTTGAGTAGGTACTTACCTATGTAAGTAAAGGGTCTCAAAATGACCCCGCATCGCTATAACTCTTGATTATGAAAAGAAGAATAGCACCACCCCATACTTCCTGTTGTCTGTGTGGTGCCGGACTTAAAGAATAGCACCACCCCATACTTCCCGTGGGTGTCGTAAAAGGCGACTAAGGCAGACCGGAGAATGGGCAGCAGCGTTCTCTATTCATTACACCATCATACCATGCTGCGATCGCCAACCCGCCTGCCAAGCGTGGCGATTATGGCAAACCCCCCCCCCTAAATTGGGGGAGGCCTATGTCCAGCAGTGGACGTCTTTCGGTTGAAATGATGATGATGATAAAAAGAAACATTGTGACACGTTCATTCTTTGGAAAATAAAATATTGTTAAAAAGATGCAAAGTACCTTTACTGTAAGTTTATCACGAGCACAGACAAAGTCCACTGATGTACACTCAGCGTCAAAGAAATGGAACCCCTCCAAGACTTAAAGATTATCGCCCGAGACGCTCGGGCTCGCAGTCGCTCGTCGCTCGAGCGACGGCGGGCGCGTCACGTGAGCCTCGAGCAGCTCCCTCCCCCGCCGTCGCACCCATCTCTGCCCGAGCGCATCCACCAATCCGCCTCAAATATTATTCGCAAGTTTTTAATAATTGTACATGGTATTTTTTCGGCTACCTACTGGCCGAACCGTAATACCAAGAATAACTTACAAAAAGACACTTTGCGTGCGATTAAGATACGAACCCGCATCACGAGGCGCCAGCCGACTATCTAGACCGTACCTTATACCACTAGGCTATTGGCTCAGTAATCAATCTCAACGAAAATTGGAATAGCATTACTCCTTTTATCGAACAAGGTTATTAACGGTCTAATCTTCTAGATATTAAGGTTTAAATTTCCGTGTTATATTTAATACTAGCACCTTATCGTCTTGTTTTACAAAATGCAATACGCAACTCCTCAATTAACTAAAAGATAAGGTTGAAATTAGCATAGATTTCTTGCTTGGTTGAATAGAATGTGTTGATTCCGATTGTTGCACTACCGTCATTTTACTTCAGAAACTAACTGCTGTATGAACTGCGAGTTATGGTTGAATTTAGAATACTTCTTCGCCCTAAACTGTGATTGAGGGTAGGTATAATTACTTTTAAAATGGTTTCGTTTTCGTGCCGATCCACTTGTATGTAATTATCTTCGTCGTAATATTATCCAATTTGTTAAGTTTTTGACCAGTTGATTCTACGTAACCGTATTAAAGAAAGCCGCGTGGGGTGTGTATAACTCTAATTAAATACTTACACGCCTGTTGATTTTCCGAAACCGATGAAAACCTACAAAATTTATTAAGAACGTAAACGAACCTGGAAAAATCGGTTGTATCTAATTACTGTAATCATTTGGTACTCGAAACTCGTGTGCTTCTTTACTTAAGCATGCAAGCTTTACAAACGACGCACACGGTAAGTATTTACCAGTTTAATCCATAATTAGGATTACGAAGGAACACAACTTAATCTTTTCTTGTTAACGTAAATACCAGTTATAATATTGCAGGGTGTTCGAGCATTCAACCGTCGTTAAAAACTGTAGGTCAAGTAGACACGTGAAGTACAAGGTTCTGTGTTAAGAGCGTTTACGCCGTACGGCATTTCATACAAAATTTCAAGCCCTTGTTTTTCGAAATGAATGAACCGATTTCAATGAAACTTAATACACATAAGCAGGATATAAAGGTCTAAAAGTTAGTAGAAAACATTTTCGAAATGTCTTATTTAAAAAAAGATAACTGGAAATCTCTGTTTCTATGGAAAATTTAAAATCGGTCTAATTTGGCTGTAACACAATTTTTCGAAAATGTTTTCTACTAACTTTTTAGACCTTTGTATCCTGCTTGTGCGTATGAAGTTTCATTAAAATCGGTTCATTCATTTCTAAAAATAAGGGCTTGAAAGTTTGTATGAAATGCCGTTCGGCGTAAACGCTCTTAACGTCATAAATATATTAATAGGACTTGACCTTGTTAAATGAAAGCATTATTAAAATTATGAATCTTCCTACAAATAATAATACATAACAATGTGTGTGTTTATATGTTCGTTACTTCTTCACAATCAAACGGCTACACCAATTTTGATAAAATTTGGTATGGATGTAGCTGACATCCTGGAGTAACATATAGGCGACTTTTTATCCGGATATTCCTACGGGATCGAAACTTATGCGGGTGAAACCGCGGGGCGCAGCTAGTATTATTAAAAATGTGAAAATCTGTATGTTTGGATGTTTGTTGCTCAATCATGCAAAAACGACTGAACGGATTTGGATAACACACATAGTGTAAATAAAACCCGGAGTAACAGATGACTACGTTTAGCCTGGTAAATAATATCCACCCGGGCGGATCCGCGTGCAAAAACTAGTATTTGAATATAATTTAAAAATGTTAATATATTTTACGAGTGGTCTGTCTGAGAACATATTATTATCTTGTGTTATGAATTTATTATTATTTTAATTTGAAACACTTAAAAGTACTTCAGTATCAAATCAAGTTTGCTGTTACAAATTAATAAAATACTTGAAACATCATCTTCCTTTGCTTTCACTTAGATTCCAATTAAGATCAAGTTGTTTAGATTTCAAGGAAAATAAACAGATATATATTCTTTTAATAAAACGAGGTATTTTCTAGTGGATCCTTTATAAGCTGAGCAACTCAAACTTTAGATAAACAACGTTGCAGAAAAGCAAACATCTAGTTTCAGATTTACATAAAAATTAATCATATTTTATGTAATGTAATCTTCACGATGAGATGCATTGCTTACCCAAGTGGCCTTTTTGTTTTTTCATCTCTGCATCCATTTCATGCTCTCATAGGCTAGTAGGTATTTATGTTCAGTAGCCTGGTAATACTCGACAGTTACGAGTACCACTTATCTGTGTAATATGTAGATGACGGCGACCCAAATAACGTTATGCGTTTCTCACGAGAAGCAGCACTTGTCACTAAATCGATACATAATGTATTCCGTCGTTTGAAGCTAATTTGGCGCGAAGGAGCTCGGACCCAAGTCCGAGCTCCTTCGAGCCAAATTAGCTTGAACTCTCTATTTACATTACAATCATAATCCTTGTCGCCGAGAAGATGAATTGCTACTTTACGCAAGCGTGATGTATCCTTTACCATTTTGAATGGAAATAATCTTTGATTTTGAGAATACGTTTTGATTCGTAAACGCAAAGCCGTAAGAGTGGTGCAATGATGCATAAGTACCAATTTGTGATTGTAATAACCTGAATAACTCACGGTAATTATCTTAACAGTTTAGGCAATGCGTCAAATTAACGACACAACTTGTCGAAGTAAATATAAATACACAATAAGCCGCTAACGATGGTTACCATTTATCTCAACTAGAACAAAATAACAGATTTCAGAATGATGATAAAACTGTCATTTGTTCTGTTGTGGTTGAACTAAATCATGGTTAATACGTAGGTACGACACAGTTCAAAGTATGGAAAATTCTGGACACTAACATCCCAAAGGGGTTGTGTTCATTCTACAATGTGTAGTTTTCTAAAAACTCAAACTCAAAGCATTTATTTCAATTAAACCTTGTTGTAAGGCACTTTTGAATTGTCAAAATTAAATAGTCTAAATAAGACAAAAAGATATCATGTTTAACTTTGGATGCTAAATGTCAAACAGTGGAGTAATACTCTCCCGAAATTTGTATGGAAAAAATATCGACTAGTGGCACCTTAATGAATAATCCCAGGTGCAAAGTATAATTTTGATGCATTTTGTTTCTAAATGTCATATCGATAGCCAATGTTTAGGTAAACTACTGTCTACGAAGAAAACATATTGGTCCTCTGTCATCGATAGTCGTACGCTTATACTGCACCAATGATTCCTTCGTCCGTGTACGTGATGAGCTTGTTGAACAATATGAATGAATTAATGGACAATGGTGCCGATTCCCTTGTTAACAAACTAAACTATAATAAATTTAAGTTCAGTGCGTCTTTTTCTTTCTATTTCATTTAGAAAAGGACTAAAGATATATTTTAAATATTATTATGTCCTCTCTGTGTGTGTCTCAGTCTGTGTGGTGCCGGACTTAAAGAATACCACCACCCCTTACTTCCCGTGGGTGTCGTAAAAGGCGACTAAGGGTCGTACCGGAGAATGGGCAGCAGCGTTCTCTATGTATTCCACCATCATACCATACTGCGATCGCCAACCCGCCTGCCAAGCGTGGCAATTATGGCAAACCCTCCCAAAATTGGGGCAGGCTTATGTCCAGCAGTGGACGTCTATCGGCTGAAACGAATAGACAATGGTGCCGATTCCCTTGTTCACAAATTAAACTATAATAAATTTAAGTTCCGTGCGTATTTTTCTTTCTATTTCATTTAGAAAAGGACTAAAGATAAATTTTAAATATTATTATGTCCTCTCTAACATTTTTACTCGACTATGGGAAAGCCCAAAGAAGGGTTATATTTTTAGCAGTCTAAATTATTCTATATTTGTTTTATTTACGTATGTTCCACCATAGCGCCTAAACTACGCATCGAATTTGGACTGAGTTCGGAACCGGAATTGATTCCCTTCGCCCCTTGTATAACAATCCACTATGAAATTTTGAGAGTTATTTTATACGAAAACTGTCAAACGCCAATTTTATTCCTCGAATAAAAGTTATCTGGCGTTGGAAAATCGGCCCTTAATAACATATCGTACCTACGGTGCAAAAACGTCACTAATGCAAATTATGTAATTGTTCAGGAGAAGCGTTTGAAAATTCGTCATCCTAATAAAATGTATAGTTCTTCTCGACTAAACAATAACGACACAACTGCCCTCTAGCGGAAAATATACGCACTACACAAATGACAATTACCAGTTAAACGGGTACATAAGCTACTTTTTCTCATACTCAGATGAATTTTGAAAAATTGCATAAGTGACGTTTTTGCACCGTAGGTGCGATATACCAAAGAACAATACTAAATAATGACGTGTGACTCTGACTATACGAAAACTGAAATAAATCAACATCGATGTCTTGCATAAACCTTTTTGTTGATGTTTTTATCGTAGCTGGGTTTTAGTTTTTAACATTCCCTACCTTTTTTATAAAGTACTTAAGATAATATAATTATTAGCTTTTCAATATCCTCTTTATAACAGTGCTTTAGGAATCTATAGGAATAGAATGGATGTCAGTGTCACATAATATAGGTAAACTCCAGGGGCCTTAAAAGGCCACTTCGGCAGAATCATAAAAGGATAACATTATGAATCATAATGGACAGTTAACTGTGAAGTAATCCCATCGAGCACGCATGAGACATTTAAAAAAAGAATCGTTATTTAATTTCGTAAATCATGAAACTTTTAATTTCTTTTTGACTGTACTTACCTGTCATAAAGAGTAAACTTACATAATTTGGATAAGACAAAGATTATAACAGAAGACGATCCAGGAGGGGATCGAGGTGGGGGGGGGGGTGGCGGGGGGGTTCAGGGGATCAGACCGGAATAACTCAGTTAATCGTATCAAATACCATTTTTGTTGGATTTTCCAGTTATTTTTTTTGTTCGTGCTGAAATACCAATCAATCCAATCCAAATCCATGCCCAAATCTCTTTAATTATACCTACGTAGTGCAGCGAAAAAAAGGAAAACATGGACTGTCTTCACCATATTGTGATTCATAATGTTATCCTTTTATGATCCTGCCAAAGTGGCCTTTTTAAGCCCCCAGTTTGTTTACTGATTACAGTCGTACACTAATTAGCAAGCGATGAAGCACACCACACGTTATTTGCTATGTTTGGGAATTATCATCTTTGTTCAGAGTCTCTTCGAAAGCTAAAATGCCGATTTTCGCAATTCTACTCATATTTGATATCCTAACGAATAAATCAAATTGATGCTTGACTGACTGACCGAAATCGGCTGAATATGAATAAGTTAACAGATTACTTAATTCAAATTTAAATTCTGGTTCTATTCAAATGCGTTCACATTGATTTTGAAAATTCGTCAATTCCATGTGTGTTGTGTGGAATAGATAGATAATATAAATAGGGTTGTTATTGTTACGTATTTCGTATTCAGCTGCATCCGGTTAGACTGGAAGCCGACCCCAACATAGTTGGGTAAGGGCTAGGCAGATGATGATGATGACTGTCTCGTCTTATTGCTAAAAATGAAAAATTAGCGAGAGAAATTCGATTTTATTGTTAACTAGATGTTGCCCGCGACCGCGTATCCAAACTGTTTTAGCGTGAAAGCCTAACAAGCATTTATAATATTAGTAAGTGGTGGCATTTAACCACTTATTTCCATTGTTATTTCCAATTCTGAGGTTTTAAACCTAAGGCTAAGGTTTTAAGGCTAATTAAACCAATTACAGGCATTTTTGAATTGTTAAGCAGTTAGTTAGTCAGAAAGATGAAGCTAGTTTTCCATTCCAAAGCGTAGTAGGTTCATATGGAGAAAAACTCAACGCACCTACATATAGGTATTATCTATACAAAGCCAACGTCAAACAAAAACGACTAAGACCAGGATTCCCGCACGGGCGCGTTTTTCCCGCGGCGATTTTTTTTTTTCATACACTTGATTTTCAACGCCCTGCTTAGCGCAGATAGTTGAAAATCCAACAGTATGTTTTTTTTAATGCGTCAAGATGCGCTCTATTTGATTCTCAACGCTCGGTTTAACACCGACAGTTGAAATTCCAATGCGCGATAAAACCCCGTCGAGATATTTTTACGTCCGTGCGTAAGCGGGCTTCAGCGGGATTGTCCGAAAGGGTTACCGCTGCCCCGGGACATAAAGGGCTAAGGAAGGAACACGGGTGGGTTTTAGTCAGTAAGAGTCTGACACTCCCTTCCGCTCCACCCAGAGCGGGATGGAAAATCATCAAATGACCCCCATTTGATGATTTCCCTGGAAAAACGGGCTTAGTCATGTAATGTTTATGTGGTCCTAAATCTCATGAACGAATCACACTCAAAAAAACAGTGTTACTTTGTGTCTGTGGAAACATGAAGTCGCTAATTGCAATTTACACAGCATTGTTTCAAGTCCAGAAGAGCATTAGCCTTTCATCTGATGGCCAATTCTCGTAATTAAAAGAGCGAGTCGGACTCGCGCACCGAGGGTTCCGTAACATCCGGGTTTATGCATAAGGTTTATGTTTATGAAATTAAATGTTTTTTTTATTTTTGAGTTGATTGAATGAATGGTAAATTGTGGTTTACGATTTATGACGTATTAAAAAAAAACTACTTACTAGATCTCGTTTAAACCAATTTTCGGTGGTAGTTTACATGGTAATGTACATCATATATTTTTTTTAGTTTTATCGTTCTCTTATTTTAGAAGTTACAGGGGGGGACACACATTTTACCACTTGGGAAGTGTCTCTCGCGCAAACTATTCAGTTTAGAAAAAAATGATATTAGAAACCTCAATATAATTTTTGAAGACCTATAGATACCCCACACGTATGGGTTTGATGAAAAAAAAATTTTGAGTTTCGGTTTTAAGTATGAGGAACCCTAAAATTTTATTGTTTTTTTTTCTATTTTTGTGTGAAAATCTTAATGCGGTTCACAGAATACATCTACTTACCAAGTTTCATCAGTATAGTTCTTATAGTTTCGGAGAAAAGTGGCTGTAACATACGGACGGACAGACAGACAGACAGACATGACGAATCTATAAGGGTTCCGTTTTTACCATTTGGCTACGGAACCCTAAAAACTAGTCAAAATCTAGTCGCAATTTAATCTCAGCGACAATCAATGCCAAAAATTTGTCAAAAATATAAGAAAATTAGAGGTATTTCTGACAGATTGAGACTGAGATCAGACTGTGAACGCTCTTAAAATTACAAGAATTGCTCCTCTGGTTATTAGGTGCTCCGTGACGTGGCGTATACACATTTCCAGGCAAACGCGAATATATAGACAAATCCTCAAATTCAATTATCATTATGTGACACTCGTGTTCACACGGCGCGGCGATTCTAACTGTGAGAGCTTAATCAGACTAATGTGATTGTAGGTAATCATTTCATCTAAATTGAAATTGAATTGGCAATGGTTGTCACAATGTTATTTGACTCAACTGAGCGCAAGTAGCATGAAACTGTCGGCTTCATATTAAGGGGATTACAGGACCTAAACGCAAAAAATGCAAGTTTTAGAAGCAATAACAGTATATGATCGACTACAGTAAATAAAATGTTGAAAACATAATACAACTAATTTGATACGATAGAAAAAATCATGAAGATACCTCTAAAAACTTTATTTTACAATAAAAACCATGTACAAAATAATAAAGCATGTTTTAATTATTTAGTCCAAACTATAGATTTTTTAAATAGATAATTGCTTCATATTTTGCCATAAATTAGCAGCGTTGTGTCATCGCACTTCTCTTTCTTTTCTATGCAGTCCGACAGTGACCGCTTTAGCTTCGGCCAAACCTGCGCGACCCAAGCGACTGCGAAGCGGGAGCGTCAGTCGCGCGGCGGATTCTACTCGAGTTTTATCTATTGCACCTTGCACACCTACGCGACCGCTGTAGTCGCGCAGGTGTTCACGTTTAGTTTCGCGTTGTTGACGCTCTTGGTTCGCGTCCCGCGTCCCGCGTCCCGCGTCCCGCGTCCCGCGTCCCGCTTGCTTGACGCACAGGTTTGGCCGAACCTTAATTCTTTCGATTTCTCAGCAAAGACACATAACATTAACTAACTTGGATAACAACCGAACTTGTCTCATTACTGGGAAACAATCGTAAAACAATCACATATAGGAAAGATTTTCATATAAACTTTTTCCTTTTTACTTTCTTTATAGCTTAGCACACCTTCATACCGTTATTTCTATTTACTAAAGTAGGTAGGTATTGAAATGTATCAACAGAATGTATTGCAGAACGAAAAGTTCAGCAGGGGGCTAGTGTACTTACAACAATCAATAAAGATGTCTCCAAGGGATACAAACCATGAGCGTGCAAGAGCAAGGCCGAGCTATTAATCTAACACCCTTTTCCCAATAATGAAGTACACTCTCGAGGATCCGAAAACACGAGAAATGTGTATTTTTGTTTGTGCTACTACCTTCGACTGTATTTGTCTGGGATTAGAGATTTTTCCTTCAAAAATTTTGTCACCAAGTTAGAATTTTCTCTGATGCATTGTGTATGAATTGAATGAAGTTAATAATGGTTCGCTTGTTTTTTTTTCTGTCGTAAGTTATGTTGTGTTTTGTTGTAATTATTTTATTTTGATATGTTGATTATTCTTTTTTAGAGAGTACACCTTTAAGTTAGATTTTTGAGGAACTAACTATTTATTATTAAGATCTCATGTAAAATGTACCAAAAATCACACCAATAAATGAATTTGAATGAAACATCACAGCAGTAATGCACGAAGATAGGCACGAGTGGTACTGCACTGTTTAAAGTTATGATGATATTGCAATGCTTGCGAATCAGCAATCCACAATTTACATTTGTTCAACTTGCACAATAACATTCCCTGTGCTATTACAAACGCAAATCATCCTTACCAGCAGATTAACTAACAAACCAACGATCTATCCACGTATAATTAAGATGGTTAAAATAAAATATTACACAATTTTAACACTAAACTAAGTGGGTCTGCGTAAATAAAAACTATAGATATTATTAAAATTTTAATGATCATAAAAATCGGTCTCGTGGTTCTTGAGTAATATGGTGTGTAACTAACCCGACTTTCTTTTATATAAATAGATATAGTTTAGATGGGGTTTGGTAAACTCACATAAACTCTACAGCCATTTCCTATTTGCCTTTTGGCCAACCATAGACATCTCCTGGAACTATATACATCTAGATACCCATGACGTCTATTAAGGAGTACTTGATGCAGTAGTCCGTGGGCGCTTCGTCTGAGAGGTGCAGTTCCTCCCCGGTCGTGGTAGTCTTCGTACTGACATTTGATTTCAGCCAGGCTTAGTATGCAGACAAAAAGGACGAGTAGTTTAAACAGTTTGCGATCGCCTTCGTTTTCCAAAAGATTACTGATTTTTTATAAAACCCTGTAGATATATAAAGGAAATGAGATAATTCAATTTGTTTCACAAACCAATTTGAATTTGTTTCTTTTGTAATGATCTAAATTTGCTTGTTAGAGAAATAAATGGGCACAAATAAATTGTTATCGTTCAGTGTATCCAATTCGAACATTAAGTCAATTATATTGACATGAAGTCTTATTACCTGTAAAATTGAGCAAAATATTGGTGGTAACCAATATTTTGCTCAATTTTACTGCAAATACAATAACACACTAAAAGAAATAAGCAATAAATAAAAATGAAAAAAAAATTATCTTGAACAGTTCCATTAAAGCCTAACTTTCAAAACAGTATTTTTTACTGATCCGAAAGTAGTTAAAGCTTGATGCAAAATGATACCTTCATGCATGACAGTAAACTTTAAGATTTTAATTAGCTAAAAGGTCACAAAATTAACTGTTTTATTCATTTGGTGATATCATTGGAACCATTGAAATTTACTTACATTACAGTAAACCATTACTGTAATGTAAGTAAATTTCAATATTCTGAAAAAAGAACAAAAAAAAAAGGAAAACCACTAGGTTTTCCTTTTTTTGTTCTTTTTTCAGTAAATATTATGTTCAATCATTAAAAGTTACTGTATTGTCTTTTACTGTTTTACAGACATTTCTTCTTACTGTATAAAGTCAGTACCTAAGTCTTATTGAAATCGCTATAATGTGCTGTAAGAAATTATTTTTTCAGTACATGCATAAACAGCATGTAATGTTCAGTATGGGAGCTGGTCCACTTTTGGAACGCTTCCCCTCTGGGTACAAAAACTTGTCTAAAAATTCTAAAATACCAATATCCTTCCATCGGCACTTTAGTAAATGAAATATTGATTTTTTCAACGATAGATGTTTGCTATGCCTGGCCTACACTTGTATACCTAATAATAAAATTTTAATCAAAACGAATGATCAATTACCTGTTATACATAAATGCTAGTTTCGTAGTTTCGTTTGTTCGGTAACATAGCATTGTCATCCAATATATAAAAGAAACCATTAGAACATCATCAGGGTGAAATTAAAAGATGCTTGGATAAGCATCTTTCAATTTCACCCTTAATCCCCCACATTTTTTTTAATGGAATGCATTATCCAAGCCATTTTTTCAAAAATGATAATCGTAAATCATGCGAACATAATTTGATGGAGTAACCCCGTGCCCTAACCAAAATGATCGTCGTGTTTATAGGTCAGTCATTTGTTCGGAAAACTGGAAGGCGGCCTCTGTCTGTGTCTGTCTCTGTCTGTGTGTGTCGGGTTCGCCGATCAATCGCATTCTCGCGCGACTATCGCGTTGGTTAGGACGCGGGGTAAGCAAATAATATTAATCACACCATCTTTGTTATTACACGCCCAAGCAAGCTATTTATTACACCTAATATTACGAGCTGTAGGTAGGTACCTACATAAGGCCAAATGTCGTTCAGACTTTACTCGCCAACTACGGTTTTGGAAGAAAAAGAAAGATATAAGTACGATGCGAAAATATTTACGGTCAATGTGCCACTACCGGCGCGCGCCGTGTCGTTCCTGTTCTGTTATCTGTTACGCCTGCTTCACGAGATAATCAACACTAAAGAAAATAATTGAAAAACTTCTAACGTTTTCATTTCTCGTTTTTTCACATATTTGCCGAATACTGCGCTTTTGAGTACTTTGTATAAATGTGTCCTTACATAATTATGTTATGATTATAATGTGCGTTTTACTTGAGTAAAATAAACAATTTTTCTTTCTTGCTTACTACATCTAAATTGAGATTCATCAATTAAAAAAAAATCAACTACTCGAGAAATCCTGCATACAAACAGTTTAACTAGGTAAAAGTGCTGTGTGCAAAGTAAACATTGAGTTGTAGTCCTTACGGTTATATTTTTAAAAGTGAATGTTGGTGTTTGTTGGCTTAGTGAACAGTTAAGGGATTTAGTTGAAGTGCCTCCAGCGCGTACCAATTGACGGCTAAGTCTCAACTGCGACACGATGTCCGTACTTCTACAAAGTTGGATACTTGACTAGTGCTGTAGCAGCATATACACATGGCAATAGGCTCGCTCCCTATGACATGGGACTAATGTAGCTAAAATCCTACCAACTCTTCCATTGATACTTCTCTATAGAATAGAATACTCTTTATTATGTACTACACCATATAAATTACGGACATAAATATAGTAACTGTACAAAGGGTGACACAATGGGCGGTTTTATCGCTAAGAGCGATCTTTTAAAGACAACCTTTGCATGGATTGAAAAGGGGAAGGACCGACAAATACTGTAGGTTATCTGTGGTGTACCATTTACATAATACAATAAATAAACAATAATAAAGTTTATTATACTAATCTAAATAAATATTAGGTACATATAATAATAAAGGTGGTGGTGGTGGTTTATAGGTGTGATTCTTCTGGTAGGTATTATAGCTAGCTTGTAATACGTTCTAAAGCACAGCACACAGATATCAATTAGCACAAGAAATTCGGAGGAGACAGGTACGAGATAGATAGAGAGCTAGCCTCGGTTATTAACGGCCAGTTTCTTCATCAACAACTAAAGTAATCAGTCAAAGTATTGACTTTTACTTGACCTTTAGGTACTGATACTTCGGCAAATGTGTTTGTTCATTCAAGTAACAGCTAAAATAGTGAAGAAACAAAGGAGACGTTCAATAAGTATGGGGCATGGTACTAAAATAATTGAAAATTTAAACAGCCTTCTGAACTGTATGGGCTGAAAGAGGGTAATTATTTGGATGTATTTGGGCATTTAATTTTTTATACAGCCGCCCGTTTTTTTTTTAAACAAGTCTTGTAAAATAAAATAAGCATTTTATGTTACTGGTAATACTGGTATTCAGATGCATCCGGTTAGACTGGAACCCGACCCCAACATAGTTAGGGAAAGGCTAGGCAGATGATGACTTTGTATGTTACTTGATGAAGAAACTAGCCGTAATTATACTCACAAAGTTTACAAGGATACAAGCCGAAAGCGAAAGTACATCGGTCAGAAAAACACGGTAACTTCTTATCACACTACAGTGAAATTGCAAATTACTTTTAGAATAAACGTTAAGCACCCATAAGCATAACATTAAGTAATTTAGAACATAGGACAATACGAAAATAAATTCCTTTTTCTTTTTTTTTATCGCGACACTAACCCAAATAGAAAACAAGTTGTGAATTCAGAGAATAGACCTTTATCGCTAGATAAATAGGCCTGGAGAACCAAGGTAACCGACATAGCCCGAAGAATTGCCAAACTTAAGTTTCAGTGGGCAGGGCACATTACTCGCAGAACAGATGGCCGACGGGTCCGAAAAGTCCGTAAGACGTAGCGTCGGAAGGCCCACAAGGTGGACCGAAGACCTTGTGTAGGCCGCAGGAACTCGTTGGATGCGAGAAGCATAAAACCAGTCGAAGTCCATTTCGACTTTGTGCAAGCACCACTAAGTACTTGGGGGTGGCCTACGTCCAGCAGTAGACGTCTTTCAGATGAAATGATGATGATGAAATGGGCCTGACAGGGTTAAAATAACGCGAGTACTTTAATAGTAACACAATAAAACAATGCCTCAAAGGCTTATCAGAGAATACGCGATGGCTTGCCAAAAGTTTTTCGTTTACTTAATCGAAAACGAAGATCTTCGCACTTCGCTTTGAATTATTTTCCCTGCTTCAACTGTAAGCAAAATTGAATTTGCATATCTTCGGGGAGTGCAAGTGTTAAATTAAAGATTTATTTGCCGACTTCAACCGCCAAAGTGCAAATATTATTTTACATTTTGTGTTAGATTGAATGTTTTACAGTCAGGATTTTACGCTGGTTAGGGACTAAAATCTGAATACAAAATGTACATGTTAGTTCATATTGTTTATCTAGGATTTCATTATTGTCGCATAGCTAGGCATCTATCACTTCCAAGTTTCCGCTTGAGTACATCAAGGATATTTTTTGTGTACAATCAAATATTATCTAGTGTCCACATATCGCTCAAAGAGACCTGCCAGTCAATTCTGTAAAAATCTCACCGTGAAAACTTAGGTGAAGTGAGTTTGTATTTGCTAAGAATCGACACTATTGACAGCTCGCTCCACGCTCACTCCACCTAAGTTTTCACGGTGAGATTTTTATAATAATAACAATAGTAATCAATTTATTGACACACACAAGTTAGGAAACATACTAACAGTAACAGTGATTGTTAAAAGAGTGCATAAGTAGAAGTAGCCGTGGCCCCAAACTAGGCACAGCCTGTATCTTGGGAACGCCTTTTACATTATAAACGACCGTATGGGTATAATCAAAGAGATTGGGATTGGATTTGGATTGGATTGATTTGTGTTTTAGCACAGACAAAAAAAAAATACTGAAAAATCCTTCACTAATGGGATTTGATACGATTAACTTAACAGTTAACCATCCTTTTATGATTCTGCTAAATTCTTTTAGGCCCCTAGAGTCTCAAAAGATATCACTTCAGCATTAATTCGCATTTTGTGCATTAAAGCAATTTTAAAATGGGTTATAGAGACAGACTTTTAAATCGGCGATAAGTAGATCTTAGCAGATAGCATGACAATCTCAATTTGGCGTTATGTATATTTTTAGTTCATAGGTACATATTAGTACCAGAGACAAAAGTTATTGCTAACGGGCTCTGGTTTCCAGTTTAAACGGAAAAAAAACAGAATATATTTTATTCATCTTTCACTCTTTTAACACAATTGGTTATAAGGAGCTACCTACATTGCAAACTTGCGAAGCAACAAAAAATCTATTAAAAAGATATGCTCTTGCATGCACTGATCCACCATCAACACCACCAACAACACCACTTCACACTAACAACAAAAATGAACTCCAGAAAAAAAGATTTACGTAAAATAATCTAGGTAGTCAAACTACGAAGTTGCCTCAGGGACACACGATGATACTACCTGAAAATTGCTCTTTATAAACTGCTTCATGAAACTCCTCGTATGAATTTTCAACATTTTAGTTTGGGAATATCTGTGTCCAGGGAGCTTTATTGTTCAGCGCTATGGAGTTAAAACTTATTTACTTCAATACATTTCTATGTAAGTAGTTGATACTCGAGTTTATAAGCCTGAATCAAATGGCGGTGACGGTTCCTTCATTTCTCCGATATTAGCGAATAAGGTTTCAATAAAAGTAACAAGTTAATTAGAAGGATTTCTCGCGCCTCGACCTGTTTTGATGTAATTCAGGAAGATAGTTCTGTAGTGATTGGCTACAATTATTATTTTTGAAGTGAAAACTTCTATAAGCGCGTTGGGCATTTTTTGAGATGGAAAAAAATATCGAACTCGCGCCACTGTTGCCGTAAGCGACACCGCGCGTGTTTTGTTTATAAGACGATTAAAAAAATACCCGCTTCGGATGTGTTCAGCTGTCCTCGGGATGTACTCGGTTTTAATGTAGGTATATCCGATATAGCAGTGAGTGATGGCAAAGTATTATGTTTGTGTTTTGTTTTCACTTCTGTCGGCACTCCCGGAGTGCATGTTTTTTTATTATTTTACCAATAGGTACAGTTACCGGCGCGTAACTTGGCAAGAGATTTACGTAGTGGGGGAAGTTCGCGCATATAAAAATGTATGAAATTGTGCGTGCGCAAACTTCCCCCACTACAAAAACTTCTGCCAAGTTACGTGCCGGCAACTATATTAGGCATTTTTTCCATAAGGGAAATTGATAATTTAGGTAAATAGTATCTGTACCAAAGCTGCTGCCTCGCGTAGATATACGTTTTCAGAATGAGACGAACACTAAAAGTCTAAAAATGGTAGGTATAATTTCAGTAGGTACCATCACAGTTTACAACCCTTTTTAGGGTTCCGTTGCCAAATGGCAAAAAACGGAACCCTTATAGATTCGTCATGTCTGTCTGTCTGTCCGTCTGTCTGTCTGTCTGTCTGTCCGTCCGTATGTCACAGCCACTTTTCTCCGAAACTATAAGAACTATACTGTTGAAACTTGGTAAGTAGATGTATTCTGTGAACCGCATTAAGATTTTCACAAAAAAATAGAAAAAAAACAATAAATTTTGGGGTTCCCCATACTTAGAACTGAAACTAAAAAAATTTTTTTTCATCAAACCCATACGTGTGGGGTATCTATGGATAGGTCTTCAAAAATGATATTGAGGTTTCTAATATCATTTTTTTCTAAACTGAATAGTTTGCGCGAGAGACGCTTCCAAAGTCGTAAAATGTGTGTCCCCCCCCCCTTAACTTCTGAAATAAGAGAATGATAAAACTAAAAAAAATATATGATGTACAATACCATGTAAACTTCCACCGAAAATTGGTTTGAACGAGATCTAGTAGGTAGTTTTTTTTTAATACGTCATAAATCGTAAACCGCAATTTACATTTTATTCAATCAACTCAAATATAAAAATAATAAAAAAAACATTTAATTTCATAAACATAAACCTTATTCATAAACCCGGATGTTACGGAACCCTCGGTGCGCGAGTCCGACTCGCTCTTGCCCGGTTTTTAACAAGAAAATTTTTCGTTGTTATAAGACAAGGACAAGAGCTTGATTATGATAAAAAAACTGATTGGATTTTTTGTACATCTACATCTTGTTTAGCAGCTAAGTATTTTGTTTAGATTATTTAAATTATTTATATGATAGACGATATTTCTGTAACAAACTATAAACGTAGCTCTAGGTATATCTTTATTACAGGTAAATGGCGTGCAACATGCAATGTCAGCTGTATAAGGTACGTCCTGCGAACAGTGGAGTCGTAATGACCTGAGATGGGATAAAATATTACTTAGCAACAGTGACCCTCTCAGTAGCATTAACAGATAAGCTCAGTATTGCTGAGTGTAGACGACGTCATCAGGGCAGTTTGTTGTTTGTCTTTCTCTGCATTTGCAATCAAATAAATAGAAATTAGAACAGAATATTGTAATTGGAAAGTATGTGCAAGTAAAATAACAGTAATATTCACTATACAGCCAGATAACTATGATAAATATTGTTCTACTAGCTGCCCCCCGTGGTTTCACTCGCATAATTTTTGATCCTGTGGGAATATCGGGATAAAATATGTTAATCCTGTTGTCTGTGTGGTGCCGGACTTAAAGAATACCACCACCCCATACTTCCCGTGGGTGTCGTAAAAGGCGACTAAGGCGCGTACCGGAGAATGGGCAGCAGCGTTCTCTATGCATTCCACCACCATACCATACTGCGATCGCCAACCCGCCTGCCAAGTGTGGCGATTATGGCAAACCCCCCGTTTTAGGGGAGGCCTATGTCCAGCAGTGGACGTCTTTCGGCTGAAATGATGATGATGATGATGTTAATCCAGGGTGTCAGCTACCTCCATACAATGTTTTTTTTATCAAAATTGGCCCAGCCGTTTGAGCGTGAAGAAGTAACAAACATATAAACACACACACGCACTCACAAACTTTCGCCTTTATAATATTAGTGTGATTATACCAAGTCTTGTTTGTGGTTCATACGAGCTTTCATAATCAGGCTATTTTACGAGCTTAGATCAGATGAAGAGTTAATTAAATGACACCACACATTACACAACACCTAATGTTCACGCACATTATGTTCATACTGTTGTGAACCTTTTAGTTAATTAGACTGTATTTCATGATTATCTTTAGTGTATTCTAATAGTTGCTTGTAATAAATCGTGTTCTGACAGAATAATAATGTAGCAACTACAACACAGTGCGGAACAGTCGAGAGACCCTTTTGTACAAAAATTATGGTCAAGGTATAATAAACTAGTTTTTTTCGATATTCACGATTATTTGTTTTTTTTTTTAATATAATAATATGCTCTCGGCAAAGCAATTAGGAGTTGAGGGTGCTTTTATTAAAGTGTCGTAAACAAAAAAAAACTTGATTGACGAGTTGTTTATAACTTCACAGATACTTTCTGCCCAATGTTTGAATTTTTTAATGTGTGAATTTGACAATACTTACTTTAATTTGATTATGTGTGATGGGTTTTTTTGTGCCTTTATGTATTTAATAAACAATATGGAACTAACAAAGACAAACTTGTTGGTTTGGTTTTAATGTAGTAGTTAATAAGTCTACAGCAAACTCTCTCGAACTTCAGACTCAAGTTTACAACCAAGATATTTGTGATTTCGCTTGCACATAATTTGACGGTCGTAAACCTACACTAGTGAAGGAGAACATTCTGAAGCATAATGTTTTGGTACGATGAAATGTACGAGGCGTTTGGGAGTGTGGAAAAGGTAAACATAAAACAAGAAGCCTTTAGGTACTCCTACAATGCATTATGTATAATTAAATAGATCTTAACCATCACGATTGTCTAAAGTTTATGCAGGAATAAAACTTTACAGTACCTACTGTTCTTCAAAGACTCGTACCAATTAAGAAATGAAAAGGCCCAAAAGGAACAGACACACTATACTACTAATGGCTGATTTATCGTGTATGTCTGAACCGCGGGTGTACCTTTCAGATTTGCCTAAATTTATTGCAGTTATTTGGTACCTTCTGTGTACCTTTACGTACCTCTTTTGAAAATCTGTGTACCTACACCCGTACAATAATATTTAAAAAATTTGGTAGACCCGCCATCCTGTTGTCAGAACCGCGGGTGTAGCTCTCAGATTTGCCTAAATTTATTGCAGTTATTTGGTACCTTCTGTGTACCTTTACGTACCTCTCTTGAAAATCTGTGTACCGACACCCGTACAATGATATTTAAAAAATTAGGTTCACCCGCCATCCTGATGTCAGAACCGCAGGTGTACTGCTGACCAATATGTAGCTAAGTACACTGTATAAGTAGATTTAGTAACTCTTGTGTACCTGCAGAAACACGTATTTAATAAACAAAATACTGTAAGGTTGCTGCGAAAAGTAAAAAAAGAGTTTCTTTCTTTGACGTTGTTACTATTTTTAACCCCCGACGCAAAAATTCGTGAATGTGTCATACACACATGTGTGTGTGTGTGTGTCTGTCTGTGGCATCGTAGCTCCCGAACGGATGAACCGATTTTGATTTTGTTTTTTTTTGATTGAAAGGTGAATTAGTCGAGAGTGTTCTTAGCTATGTTTGATGAAAATCGGTCCAAGATGGCCGCCGCCACAAAATGGCGGATTACATATTTTTTCACAACTCCCTTAATATGGGTATCAAATGAAAGGGCTTGAATAGTAGAATACTATACACTATTACAAATCCAAGATGGCCGCCACCACAAAATGGCGAAATATTTTTTTTTTCATAACTCCTTCATTACAGGTATCAAATGCAAGGGCTTGACATGTAGAATAATGTACACTATATTGAAAGGGAATGAGGAATATTAACTAACGAAATGAAAACTAAAAACTTGAAAATATTTTTTTGTCTGATTAATGCTCTAGAATGATGAGGAAGGTGGTGTGATGACTGGTACCTACGACCACTGAGTTTGACTATTTTTATTACGAACGGAATTATCCTACTTAAAAAGCGTAGGTATTTCTACATCAGATAGTGTCGCAGTCCCGTTTTATAAACTAGATCTGAAATACCTAAGATATCTAATAGCTATGAAATACTTGTACGAAAGTTGAATAACTAAAGGAAGAACTAGAAAAAGGATATAATAAAACAAAAAAATCTGTTTAGTCTTAAAATTAATAATTATTTTTTGACGGATAAAAAACAGATAAATTCATATGGCAGTCGGGGGACCTCGGTCCCCCGACTGCCATATGAATTTATCTGTTTTAGTCTTGTTACCTAGATTCTATAAGTTGGGGGTTTTGAAATAATTTGATCCTTTTCCAATTACTTACATTTAATTTTATTATTTTTTTGTGTCGGGGTTTTTTTAAATATTAAATTTTATAAAATTAGTAACGACGTCAAAGAGTAAATACTAACAATCTTCGGTAATCGAACCCAGAACCTCCATATTAAACATTTACATTAAACATGTATTGTGGTCATACCAGGAATCCCGAATCCAGAACCTCCGCATAACATTTAGTTCCTATAGTGTGACCATACCGGGAATCGAAACATGAAATTAACGGACAAAAATTACACACAGTCTCAGGACAACACTGTGTGATCCGCAATTTGTTGTTCTATGAGTGGGGATCAAACCCACAACTTCGTGTTCAGCAGTCGCATACTACAACCACTTTTTTTTCCTTGTTGCCTGTTTCCTTTATGATTATCCTGATATCAATAATAATAAAATATGAAATGATTTCCATTCAGAAAGGGGTTATTCGCACTTCGATGAATGATGAATTCGACATGTGCATTCGATGCTGTTTCCCAAATAATTGCTGTTGGATGTGTTGATGGTTTTAATTTAAGCACTTCGATACTAAATAGCGACAACATGTACTGTCAATTCGTAAAAGCGATGATTGATAAAAAGAGCAAGAAACAAGATTTGTACAAACGTCCAGCTGCAATTTTAGACAAATTTTGTGACAACAAAGTTTCTAATAATAATAATATAACCCATATAAATTGTAAGTGTTCGGTGACAAATATCTTCGATAAGATATTAATGGACGATATATACAGTGCTGAGCGTGTAGAATCATGTACATACAAACGAATCTTGTCCACTTAAAAAAGTCAGCAGAAAAATTTCATTTATTCCTATAGATACAAATGTTTGTGAAAATATTTCTCTCCTAAATAAATCCGCTCAAGATTCGTTGTGCGACGATGTAAATATTGTTGAATGTCGGCGTAATAATTGCAAGGGAATAAGAACATTCAGTTATGTACTTCACAATACTACTGTGTCATTTGAATTAAGTCAGTCCAAAAGTATACGTTTAGATGATGTGCCTCGTAGTATAACATTACATGATAAGACATATACCTTGCTTGGTATTATTGAATTTTTACCTTCTGGTCATAAAACAGATAATATTGGCCATTACAGATCACATTGTTTCAGTGGCAATCCATTTGAGTGCTACGACGACCTTCGTTATCGTGTAACAAAAAGCTCTAAATGTATGATTGCAGAATGTGTCATGTATGGATTAAAATAATTGTATTAATTAATGTTTATTACAGACATGATTTTAATCCATAAATGACACATTAGTCTAATTTAATTTATATAAGTCTTGTAAGAAATTATTAGGCCGAGTTAAATGCACATAGAATCAATGCGTTATTCATATTAATCATCATCTGCCTAGCCTTTTCCCAACTATGTTGGGGTCGGCTTCCAGTCTAACCGGATGCAGCTGAATACCAGTATTTTACATGGAGCGACTGCCTATCTGACCTCCACAACCCAGTTACTGGGTAATACGATACCCCTTTGTTAAGACTGGTTGTCAGACTTTCGAGCTTCTGACTACCCGTAACGACTGTCAAAGATCTACGAATGACAGCCGGGACCAACGGCTTAACGTGCTTTCCGAGGCACGGAGGGGTCTCGGTATGTAAAGATGGTCACCCATCCACAGACCAACCGCGGCAAGCGTAGCTTAACCTGACCGATCGACCTGTGCGGCTGTCATTATTTAGCCACGGGCCCCTCTCGCGTTATTCATATTAATCATTACTTATTTCGTTACCATCCAAATTAATTAAAAAAACCTTTAAAACTGTCCCTTGTTTCATTTTGATTCTGGAAACTCTGACAAACATCCTAATTCTATAAATCCTTCACAATTCTAAAATAGGTAGGCAAAATGTTTTTTTTTTAATATTTAAGTTAAATTATTAATACTTACTGAAGATTGTTTTTTTATAAAATATAACGACGTGAAAGAAAGAAAATCGTTTTTTTTATTTTTCGCAGCAACCTTACAGTATTTTGTTTATTTTATACTAGTTTCTGCAGGTACACAAGAGGTACCAAATCTACTTATACAGTATACTTAGCTACATATATTGGTTAGCAGTACACCCGCGATTCTGACATCAGGATGGCGGGTGTACCTAATTTTTTAAATAACATTGTACAGGTGTAGGTACACAGATTTTCAAGAGAGGTACGTAAAGGCACACAGAAGGTACCAAATAACTACAATAATTTTAGGCAAATTTGAAAGGTACACCCGCGGTTCTGACATACACGATTTATCAATCGACAGATAATTTTTATTGGCGAAATAAAATTGATGTCTGACAGATTTTGTATGGAAGAACTGCCAAAAATTCAAAATTATTCTTCGGATAAAATTCTGAGTTGTTAAGTTTAAGTCTTAAGTTTTGTTTCTGTCTTTCTCAGTAATAAGGAGAGAGAACGGCATATATTATGCTCAATAAAAACTTTTTACAAAAAAAACAACCGACTTCCAAAAAACACTATAAAGTTAAAAATAACTTCAATTTCGGAAGTCGGTGTCTTTGGATTTGTATTTTAGTTTTTTGCCACCGACTTCCGAAATTGAAGTTATTTTTAACTTTATAGTGTTTTTTGGAAGTCGGTTGTTTTTTTTGTAAAAAGTTTTTATTTTTTACTTTTTAGTGGGTCAGTTTGTAATTTATCTAAGTTACAATAGACTAATGTCAACTGCTCATCACATGTTACAAAATATTGCTTTTCCCGATGTTGCGACGTTAATTGTTGAGGAGTTCTCCTGGTAAGAACCAGAAGAACTCCTCTACAACCACTCACCATACGCATTGTGACGAGCATAAATTGCTTAGCAACCATATTAAAGTAATCGAATCGCAACCCGTGAAATATTTGTCATTGAGTAGTTCCGATGGCCATCTGTGGTCTTCATCATCGGCTCCACTTTACCAAATGATGATTTCTGAGAGCAAATGCTCAAGTTACTTTAAAAAATACCTAAATCGCTATAGGTTTGCCTATAAAATTTGAGGGTTTCTCTCGATTTCCATGGGAACCTCTCATCAGATTCCAACTTGATGATAATGGGACCACCTCAAGAGTATACCCTTTCAAACAAAAAATAATTTTTGGAATCGGTCCAGTCGTCTACGAGTAATCGGTGAACGTACATTGTATTATGCGACTTGGAACCTACCAAATTGCTAAATAGACCACATGACGAAAAGGCATTGCGTGAATAGCAACGATTGAGGCTTTTATAAATCCTCATCAGCCTATTGCAGTTCACTGCTGGACGTAGACCTCCCCAAGTTTGCGCCAACGTTGACGGTCCTCCGCTTCTCTCATCCAGCCACTACCCGCAACCTTTGTTAGGATAATTATACAGAAGAAAAACTTGCAAAAGTATTTCACTTTAAGAAGTATTTATTAGTTTTTAGACTAGATGCTGATAATCCTGGCTGCAGCATCAGGCCAGACTTATGTCAACATTTCATTGAACTTAAAATTTAGTCCTGTTTAAAATGAGCCCAAACACGACTACGGTGCTGTAATTTCAAGGTTTGTACTTTTTCTGATGCTCGACTGGCTTCAGCATCAGGTCTCTATGTACTTCGGTGTTTCTCATTAACAGTACGTTTATCCACACATCGAGCCCTTTTCAATGAGCCTAATCACGATATATCTGCTGTTAGTTGTCGAGGAGTTAGGTACTCTGCAGACTATCCTGACTGCAGCATCAGGTCATAACTTGATGATCATGAGACCAAATGTGGCAAATGCCCTATCAAGCATCAAAACAATTTACTAAAACAGTCCTTGCCTGTTCGAGTAACTTCTTACTGTTAAGGAGTTGAACCTTCCATCATCAGCCCAGCTACCTGAGATGGTGACAGCCGTACGCAAATACACAAGATACTTCATAAAATATGCGAAAAACAATAAGTGAGCCTATAAAATTTGAGGGTTGCTCTCGATTTCTCTGAGATCTCATCATCAGATCCTAACTTGGTGACAATGGGACCACCTCAGAACTATCTACTTTCGAACAAAAAAAGAATTTTGGAAATCCGTCGACAATTGGCGGAGTAATCGATGAACAAACATACAAAAAAAAAACAAAAAAAAAAACATACAAACATCCGAACATAGTACCTCCTCCTTTTTGTGAAGTCGGTAAAAAGTAGCGCTATCGCCTATGGTTAAGATGTTATGAGCAATAATCCGACTAAATAGAATGGTTGGCGGTTAGTGAATTTCTTAAGGTATTTAGTGGTTATTGAATGTTTAATTCTTATATGTCACTGTTGTGTCATCGAGTGTCGTTTTGAATTTGTAATTTTGTATTTGTTGACATTGTGTTCACGGCGATTTTTAATTAAATTAAGGGAAATAAGTTTACAAAAAGACAATAATACAATGAGGACAAGTGTGGCACAATTTTTAGAAATTGCACCAATCCTGTCGCTTCTGCGCAAAGAATAGCCGGTTTGTTTGTCGCATGGAACAAAAAATTGTGTGATCCAATCTTCCAAAGAAAGATACCTAATTGTTACGGGTCTGGGTGTTTGTGCATGTGAGATTTGTGTTTGTAAATGCACCCACGATACAGGGGAAATCCTAGTAACCAATGTTTAAAGAAAAAAATGTGTATTTAGTAGCTACTAAGTATGTGTTTTTATGTGAATTTTTGTGTTCCTTATCTTGTTAAATATGCTGTTTGTTTCCCATGTAATCTATACATATAATAAAATCGTAGGAAAGTCAAAACTGTACATTGAATATTTTTTTTAAAGAATACTTGGGGCGTGATCTACAATCGATACCGAAGCCAAAAATATAGTCTTTAGAATTTTTGTCTGTTTGTCTGTATGTATGTCCGGGATAAACTCAAAAAGTACTGCATGGATTTACTTCAAATTTTGCATGAATATTACTAAAAGGTCGGGTCAACATATAGGCTACATATTATCACGCTATCACCTACGGGGGAGGAGCTGTGAATCTTTATTTTTCTTACGCATTCTGTGACGGCGTGTAATCTAACGACGCATATTTAAATGTTGTTTTTGAGTAAGCCATGCTATTATCTAGCTTTACACTATAAAAACTACGCCATTTAAGTAAATTGGACAGAGAAACATAGTTTAATGAATGTTAGTAGTATAAAGACAATTTTGAAGCAGCGCCATCTATGAGATTACATAAAAATCAAATCAAGTTACATGTTACCACTTTTTGGAAATTAGTAATTTAAATTTGTTCATGTTGGCGAGGTTAGTAGTTAGTTATTCTTAAAATTCATAGATGGTAATGTGCATTTTCTTCATAAAAGTTGTATCGTAAAGTTCGTTTTGACAAATTCAAGTTCCAACAAAACCTTCAAAATCTCGAGGAGAGTTGAGGAAGACAATTTAAAAAAAAATGCGGTCTTAAGTATTACAAAAAAGTTATGTTCATTGATGATGATCATTTCTTCATCAATTTCATGTTGTTAGTACAAAATAAACATTGACTGTTAATACTTTTGTTCGGTATTTATCTGTGTAATTATTGCTTGGTAATTAATATATTTTCATGTCGTATACCTAACTAGCTGCTGTCCGCGACGTCGTCTGCATGTAGGCTCTACACCACCAAAAATACCTAAGATGCCAGTGTCGCTATAGCATTATAAGTAAACAACTTTTAAAATAGCATTATAGCACGTCACCTTCTCGACGGTGACCAAAATTGGGATGACACCCTCGCGGAGGCGAGCGTCAGTGACAGTCCCCGCCGCATGCGTCATCTGTTTGCCGTCATCTTGGTGTATTGTGGAGTCGCGAACCCGGTAGCTTTGTGGGAGAAGTGTCGCAATCATCTGTCTGAAGATTTTCTACGAGCTTTGAGGCGTGCTACTAGAGACAAAGTCGAAGTAACTGATGAACGCGTGCTGAACACCTGTCTCAGTTCACTTCAAGATGTGGTCATTTCTATCGGCGGCAATCCACTGATCGAATATGGGTTACCAGCTCCCCAATCACCACCGCATCAAGACCGTGGAAATCGGGAGTTTAACGCTGAGACAAATTACGATCCGGGCGAAATGACCACCATACGAAATGACCATGTCGCTTTGTTCTCTTCAGAGCAAAAACAAATTTATGACACCGTCCTTGAAAGCGTTGGGCAAAACGAGGGTAAAATGTTTTTCTTGGATGCTCCTGGTGGAGCAGGAAAAACATTTGTTACCACTGGCATACTTGCAGAGGTCAGGAGGCAAGGCAAAATTGCTATTGCTTTAGCGTCGTTGGGAATCGCTGCCACACTGCTTCCGGGTGGCAAGACAGCACATGCCATGTTTAAAATTCCCATCGATTTAGAGAGCGCCGAAACGCCTGTTTGTGGTGTATCACGTAACAGCGTTAAGGGACACGTGCTCAAGGATTGCTCTCTGATCGTATGGGATGAGTGTACGATGACCAATAGGAAGGCAGTTGAGGCCGTGGACAGAACCCTGCAGGACATCCGCAGGAACGACATTTGATGGGTGGTGTCACAGTTCTGTTCAATGGCGATTTCCGGCAAACGCTACCCGTGGTGACGCGGGGATCGAGGGCTGACGAGGTGAATGCTTCGTTGAAACGATCTTCGTTGTGGTCACGAGTTCGTACGCTGCGCCTGACCATTAATATGAGAGCTCGGCTCGGCGGCAATGCACGTGCTCAAGAATTCTCGGATGTCCTTCTAAGTTTTGGCGAAGTCACTCTACTAGAAGAGATAGGTGGACAGGTGGTGCTTCCAGAGTCTCTCGGTAGAGTGGTATCCAGCTTAGAAGAACTCATTCGCTGTGTGTAAATTCTGCTGGTGCGGTATACGACATCAGTCGTATACTGCACCAGCAGAATTCTTGGGTGTGTGAGCGGGCCATTTTGACGCCCAAAAATGATCAGACTGCAGCAATTAACGAATGCATTCTCTCGGAAATTGAGGGGAATGAAGTGGTCTACACCTCGATAAACACTGTTGTCGAGCAAGATGACGCCACACATTATCCCGTGGAATTTCTGAACTCCCTGTCAGCAAGTGGACTTCCAGCGTATACCATCAAGCTGAAGGTCGGTGTCCCGATTATGCTTCTATCTCCTCCGAAGTTGTGTAACGGGACCCGCCTTAAAGTCATCTCGCTCCACAGACACACCATTGAGGCCGAAATTCTTACGGGTTGTGGCGTCGGCGAGGCAGTATTTATACCACGTATTCCCCTCATATCTCATAACTTCCCGTTCCAGTTCAAGCGCGTACAGTTCCCCGTGAGTGTTTGCTTCGCGATGACCATCAATAAGTCGCAGGGGCAGACACTGAGGGCAGCGGGTGTCGACCTCAGGACGAGTTGCTTCTCACACGGGCAACTGTACGTTGCTTGCTCCCGCGTCACCAGTCCTGACTCTCTTTACATTTTGGCTCCTGGCAGCATAACTATCAACGTAGTTTATAGGGAAGTGTTGTAAGGTAGGTTTGTACGTATTTTTACTCTTTTGTGTCCTGGAATGTATTCCTGGATTATTTTCTCTATTTCCTTCAGTCACATCTTATGACTGAACTCATCAGGATTCCCATATAACTCTCTTCACTTGCTTCGCTTGCAAAAAAAATATATTTTAATGCTATTTTAAAAGTTGTTTACTTATAATGTAATAGCGACACTGGCATCTTAGGTATTTTTGGTGCTGTAGAGCCTTCACGCAGACGACGTCGCGGGCAGCAGCTAGTAATAAAATAAATGAAAAGGTTGTTCAAGTAAAATGTCTTTTATTTAAATTAAAGTTAATATTCGTCACAGAAAGCCTCCTAGATAGCTTCGTAATGCCCTGCCCATTGGTAAGCTAGAATTTAATTTTCCTGTAATTTTGGCTTGAAATTCACGCTGTTTACGTCGTTGGTCTTCAAATTAAGCGGCCGCCAACATATTCCATGCTAAATAAGCTCTTCCAGACATTATTTTGAGCCATAATACTCAAAAACGTATATAATTTCAATGTAAACATATATTTCAAAGCGATATTAAAAATAATCGAAAGAACATCTTAAAACAACTAGCTTTTTAAAAACTTGCGGACGTTTTTCCATTCTATCGTCGTCGCTCTGTCGAGTGCTGAGTCGTTGGATAATTCCCAGAGCACAGATTGTTTGAAAATCCGGAACTCTCAAGTCTCAAGACATGCATTATGTAATAACGAGTTTATTTTAGCAAAACAATCCCTTCATTCGCTTATACCTTCCTGGTTCTCGGAACAAAGTATTTTCGTTACGTAGTGTTATGTTTAAAGGACTTCTGGGTGATCTGACAACCAGTCTTATCAAGGAGTATCGTATCGGAGGTCAGATAGACAGTTGCTCCATATAAAATACTGGTATTCAGCTAAATCCAGTTGAGCTGTATACCGACACCAAAATTGTTCGAAAAGTCTAGGCAGATAAACAGGGTGGCTTTATCTTATTTTAAGATGGTCATAAACTAAACAATGACTTAGTTTGAAATGAGCGTATGAATATTCATACTCAAAATATTTGAACTGTTTTTACCTAATTAGTCATTCATAAATTATCAAATAATTAAGTTCATAAAACAATCCATTTATTCTCAACGGAGAACATTTGCTGCAGAACGATTCGTCATGTAGAATTATTTACATTTTTAAGCAATAAAACTGTTCCTGAATTACTCTTTTATCATACTTGTATTTTCATTCGTAGAACGGTTCAAATATTAGGATTAGAATGTAGGGCAGCAGCTGTAATAGTAAACTACACCACATAACTACAACATGCGGTATAACAACAAGACTCATAGTATTAGTAACAATATACTTACAAACTATATTAATAATACACTTACAAAGACAAAAACAAAACAGAAAACAGATTGCGACATCACTGCTGCACAGTGACAGGCCCAGCCGAAACCTTGCAGCAGTAGTTCACAAACGCACAATCAAGCCTGCTTGCTATCATAGACAGGATGCTGTTGGCGCTGCCCCGCACCCTACGAACCAAGGATGCGCACCGCTTCCGCATCACTGTGTAGAAACAGTCCACGTGAGCTTCAGCGAACATCCCTGATGCGCTGAAGTATCGGGGCAACCCCATCAACACCCCGAATGCTTTATAGTAATTTGGACGGTTTACTTTCTGCGGCTTCCTTCAAAATCTCCGTAGTATGTACCGCAAAATAAATAAAATGCTTAAGAGTGTTTCTAAAAATACAAAGTAGGAGGACGTGAGTGTTACAGGCGAAGAACCCAGTCCTACCGGTAAGTTATGTCTTCTTGGAAACAATTTATTTACCTGAATATGAATAAAGGAGGACGATAGCGAAGTGTTAAGTATGTGTTAAGTAGGACAAATGGGGCTTTGTTGAATATTACAAAGAGCCCCTGTGAACCTCAATTATAACTTGGTAACATTATACATATATTTTAGGATATATTACCGTCAGGAAAACACATCACGCACCAAGAGGTTTATAGGTAAGGGATAATTTATTGATACTTCACCAGCGCAGTTTGAACATAACTAAGGCAACAGGTGCAAACTGTGACCACTTTCGAAGTGGTTTTAGTTGATCTTACTGCCATTTCAAACTATGTTACCCGTTTACATATACTGGGGAGCATGATAAGGTAAGAATAACCTGAAACAAGAATGTTATTAATCACCACAATTTTGTCCCTAACTTGTACTTCTTTAAAGTCCGCGAAGCATCGTAGTTCCTAAGACAACCCATTTGAACTTGACGCAGCAAACTTAGATTATATCAATCTTTTTAAAAATAAAATCGGCAATGTTTCTTAAACTTGTTATATTACAACTATAAATAAATCTGGCGGAGTATTTTGTAGAGCGCAACTTATAGCTAATATCATTTATCTTGGCTTCGCGTCCTGGAGAACTAGACTTGTCTTAATGCCAGTGTACGGTACGGTAAAGCGAATCAGTGTAGCGTTTTTTACGAGTGTAGGTAAGAAAATGAGCATGTAAAAAGTATTCACAAAATGATAACTCCGTTCCTTTCAGGTTACACTCGATGTAGTTGCGTAAGAACTTTTGATGTCATCTTTCTAAATATCTCTTAGTAGGTAAGTATTTCAGCAGATAGCTGCTGTGCCTTACATAACAAAAGATTCTTCGCAGTATAAATCTCCGGTCTGTGTGGTGCTGGACTTAAAGAATACCACCAACCCATACTTCCCGTGGGTGTCGTAAAAGGCGACTAAGGGGCGTTCCGAAGAATGGGCAGCAGCGTTCTCTATGCATTCCACCACCATACCACACTGCGATCGCCAACCCGCCTGCCAAGCGTGGCGATTATGGCAAACCCCCCCTTTTGGGGGAGGCCTATGTCCAGCAGTGGACGTCTATCAGCTGAAGTGTGTGAGTATAAATCTCCAAGCACATGAACTGAAACTTATATAATCAGCCTATAAAGTTCCCACTCCTGTGACACAGGCCTCCTCTCTGAGAGAAGGAGTGGGCCATAATCCACGCGGGCCCAGTGCGGGTTGGTAAAAATCACATGTCTTCGAATTTTTTGGTTTTATAACATGCCGGTTTCCTAACGATGTTTTCCGTTACCGTTTCGACAGCAGTGGTGCTGAAATTCAATACACGAAAAAAGTAGTTTCAAAGTGAAACAGTAGTAATTACTTATTGTTTATAAGATTAAAATACTGTATTAATATTTTCCATTTATCAACAAACGTTTGTATTATCTAGAGAGGAAGAGGAAAGGGCTGCGTGTGATAAGTGAGAATGTGTACATGCTATACCAAGTTTTAGTCTACGTTTTTAGGGTTCCGTACCCAAAGGGTAAAAACGGAACCCTATTACTAAGACTTCGCTGTCTGTCCGTCTGTCCGTCTGTCTGTCACCAGGCTGTATCTCAAGAACCGCGATAGCTAGACTGTTGAAATTTTCACAAAGTATGTATTTCTGTTGCTGCTATAACAACAAATACTAAAAATAAAATATAATAAATATTTAAGGGGTGCTCCCATACAACAAACGCAATTTTTTGCCCTTTTTTGCTCGATATCAAAAATGGCAACAGGTAGGCACTTGAAATATTCACAAAATACTCAGTTGTATTTTAACTTTAATAATAAATAATAAAATTAAAATTAAATGAATATTTAAAGGGGCTCCCATACAACAAACATGTTTTTTTAGGCGTTTTTGCCTTTTTTTTTTTTTGCGAATGGGAAATCATCAAATGACTCCTCCCGCTCTGGGTGGAGCGGAAGGGAGTGTCAGACTCTTACTGACTAAAACCCACCCGTGTTCCTTCCTTAGCGTTTTATGTTCCGGGCCAACGGTAACCCTTTTGGACAATGCCGCTGACCCGGCAGGCTTCGGCCCTAAGGGGCCCCTCCTCGATGCTGACATCTCTTTGAGGCGCGCGTGGAACACGTACGCGCCGTCCGGCACGGGCCTGGTAATAATGGCTTCATGTTAACACAATCGAAACACACATACACCTAGCTTATATAGTACATACATTAATGACAATATTACAAATACAGTACTTAAGACAAAGATGCTATTTAAAATAATTAATTAGGTACACCCTTCGATCACAAATTAAATCACAATTCAAGATAATAATTTAATGTTTCAAAACAGGTTAAACAATATTAAAAATTAGCAGAAACATTAACACTTTCTTAGATATTAGATACATACTCTTTTTTTTTAAATATACAACAACAAACATACAACAAACATAAACATGTTTGTTGTATGGGAGCCCCCCAAAAACCAGCCAGCCTGTAAAAAAACTTTTCTGCGTTTTTGCCTTGTGGTACGGAACCCTTCGTGTGCGAGTCCGACTCGCACTTGGCCAGTTTTTAAATCTTATGATTTCTAAACGAGTTTCGGTTTACCGATGTTGCGGTGAATTTAGTATTCACAGCTCGTTTTGAGAAAAGCTGTTAAAAATAAATAAAATAAACCTGATTTGTAACTTCAAAGATTCACTCGCACAAAGGATTTGAAGTTATACCAATTTCTTTTAACGTTTCATTGAGTTTATTTTCTTGTTAAAGGCAGTAAGTTGTTGAAGATATTCATGGCTCCTTTATTACAAGTATGTCAGGGTACTTTGAAGAAAATGTCAAGACCACCAGCCGGAAAATTGTGAGGCTCACTATTTTAGTAGTTTTTATTCGACCGTAATGGTTCTGAACGTAATTTATTATACGCTAATGTATTATGTTAAGAGCGTTTACGCCGTACGGCATTTCATACAAACTTTCAAGCCATTGTTTTTCGAAATGAATGAACCGATTTTAATGAAACTTCATACGCATTAGCAGGATACAAAGGCCTAAAATGTTGCTTGAGAACATTTTCGAAATGTCTTATTTAAAAAAAGTTATCTGGAAATCTCTGTTTCTATGGAAAATTTAAAATCAGTCTAATTTAGCGTGAATTTAGCTGTAACGCTATTTTTCGAAAATGTTCTTAAATAACTTTTTTGACCTTTGTATCCTGCTTATGCGTAAGAAGTTTAATTAAAATCGGTTGATTCATTTCGAAAAACAAGGTCTTGAAAGTATGAAATGCCGTACGGCGTAAACGCGTAGCAATATAGGTAACTTGTAACTTTCTTGTAAATTATGTTTATAATTTACTAGAAAGTTACAAGTTACCTACATCGCTGATACGCTAATTGGTTTTAAAATCTTGACTGGTTTATAAAACTAGGACTTAATTGGTTTTGAAAAGAACGAATTTACGAGAAATTATTTAAAAAAGTTATTCGAGCCATTTCTTTAATGTTTTCTTTTATCAAGGATTTGCCATCAAATCAAATATTTCTTGATTTACATTTATTTTTCGTTACAATGTAGTTTGCTCGTCGTAACTCAAAAATTAAACAATAAGAAAGCTTGTAATAGGGCCAAGTGCCAAGCAAATATTTAATATCAAATTATGCAAGAGCAAACTCGAAAGCTGGCATAACTCTGACAAGGAAAAGAAAAGTAAAGACATGAATAACGAAATAAAATGTTACAGTCAAAAGTAACGAGGACAGACGTCGAGGTGGCAAATAATAAAGACATTATTCGTTAAACGTCTCGCAGTGGAGTTTCCAAAAAGCATATGAAATAATAAAATTGTACAGGTGTCTGGTAATTTGAACACGAAGCCAGAAATTGTTGATTTCAAAAGGTGGAAATATTCGGCTTCAGATTTCAATGTTAATTTAACAGCTCAACCCAAAGAGGTTATGAGTCGAACTTTAAGGCTTTTGACCGTTTTATATTTACCTAGAGATTTCACCAAAAATGTCTGGTACGGAAATAGTAGGATACGAATAAGTAGATAAGCACTAACATTTCCTTATCAATTTATAATTTCCAGTGCCCCATAAATCTGTTTCTCTGTGACAACCGTAAACGACAATTTTGGATAGTTTGCGAGCGGTTTGCCGAGGTTATTCGATTAAATTTGTTTCAAAGGTGAAACTGTTCCATCGAATTCGACCTACATTGATTGTGTAATTTAAACTCACTGCGAAAGCTTTGGTATCGAGAACGTTGATGCTATTCGAGTATAATCCAACTTTAATATTATAAATGTGAAAGTTAGTATTGTAGACACTGGGCTTCACAGCTTAGTACGGCCGTTATCCCAATTGCGTACAGTGTGGCTAAGTTTGACACAGTGGAGCCTGGTACCTATGATTACCAAAAACCCTACTGAATATAAACCTAGCCCTACAGCAACTGCCTAGCACCCTAGTTACCCTAACGCCCTACCCTATCATACAAACCACACCAAACGCGAGTTACGCTGGTTTTACGTGAGGGAAGTCTGTTTCCAGGAGACCTACGGAAACAGACGGAATTTGGGTAGGAATAGGGATTTGTGTACGTCGTGCAATGTACACAGGAAATGGTTTTCTCACTGCCGATCCCACAGACTCATAGGACCGATGATGGCTAAAGGTGTCTTGGCCACAGTGAGAGGAGTTATGGTAGGTGAATCAAACTCGACTCCAGCTTGATGACTAATTTATTACAATAATTAACTTAATTATATACAATTTTAGTGCTCAATACACATTGATACCTATTTATATGTGTGTTGTGTGTGTATTGAGCCGATGAAGCTAAGATCTCAGTAGGTCACTTCTTAGCGCTGACGGTGTGCCTGTTTGTGGAATAAATGTTGCTTTTGATGCTGACGCTGCTGTGATGCTGGCGCGTGGAACTTTTGTCTGTTCATGGTTGAACATTCTGGCGCCTCTCAGGACTGGGGCTCCAGTTGGTATAACTCAATTGACTCGTGTTGATGTGGTAAACTGTACATCGGTTCCATTGTGGTAGTTGGTTGGCCAGTTGTTCTTTGGTTCTTTTGCTGGTTTGTTAGCTGTCTCGATACTTGTTCTTCTGGTCTTGTGTTGCACTGTGACTCTAATCCATCTCAGTATGGCTGGACCGGTGCAAGCTAAAAAATAAAAATATTAAGAACATGATTATACAAGATATTGCAGTTGTTAAGTATGTGTGAGAACTAATTTGACTCCAGACAGTACTATCTAATTCGGTTTGTAAGACATTTTCTTTATTAATTAAATACTGAAAGATCTCTTTTGAGTTATCAATTACTTCTTCTTTGGTAATGTTTAGCATGGGTTTAATCACCATGTGCGTATTTATGGGAAAATCTATTTGTTTTAAGTATGATGTTACAATCGGTACTGAAATAATTCTTTTGGCAGTTAATATGTTATTAATTGTTTTAATTACGCAGTTATCTGCGATTCGTATTACACCAACATTTTAAAGCTCAACTTCTTCTCTTTGTCCATCACAAATTATTGAAGTCGTAACCCGATCTCTTACAATGAATAACCAAGTGTTTGGCATGTGAAGTCGTTTCCATATTATTCAAATCAAATCAAAAATCATTTATTTCAATCCATTTAAGATCATTATGTTCTAAGCACATTTAAAATAAAATAATATAAAAATTGAAAAATTAAAAGTTAAAAATTGTAATCATAATAAATACATATAAAAATAATTAATAAAATAATATAAATGAAAACAAAATTATAAAACTAAATTATCATCATAAAAAAAAAAAAAAATGCTGAATAATGATTAATAATTGCCTTTGAGTCATTTGTTTGTTTGTCATTACATTAATCATATAACAATGGTTAATGTACTGACAATCAAACCTGTTCGCAAATACGCTCAGGATGGTGTTGGAGGTGGTCCGGAGCCTGCGCCCCAGAGATGTGCACCGCTTTCGCATCGTTGTGTAGAAACAGTCGACAAGGGCATCGGCGAACATCCCCGACGCGCTGCAGTGCCGGGGCAGCCGCAACAACACCCTGAACGCATTATTATACTGAATACGGAGAGCGTTGTACTGCTTTTGGGTATATGACGTCCAAAGGCTGGCTGTGTTATATAATAACACAATGCTCAGTCGGGGTATTAACATTTTGCTTTTCGCTTCACAAATAGTTACAAAATAACGGACAAGGAATAAACAAATAAGGTATTATTCAAGGGACTGGTGTAGAGCTGGGGGTGAAACTTTGACAATTTGTTTGTTAGTGTGCTGTTTGTTGAGGTCGCGCTCATTACGGTTTGTGATGAGTGTGTTGTATTTCCAGGGTTCTTGTTGTAAATTATACTCACGAAGACTAGTAGATATAAAGTTTATTCATAGACAGTAGACACATTACTACAGAATTATTAAAAATACAAAACTGCAATACGACTTATCTATCTGACAGCTAGTCAACGACCTCTCGCGCCAAGCCCGCGCTTTTCTTATCAACGACACCCACATGACATTATACTTTTTTTTTTTTTCTTATTTGATGAAAATGGAACCAAAATTACAGAATGTATTAAATTACAGAATGTATTAAATTCTTTTTACAGACGGCCATTCTGCCGTGGGGATGACCCTATCCCCAACTCAGTTCGGCCATTCACTGTAAGGTATGACCTCATACCTTGACTTGTTATAAACAATAAATTGAAATATGTTGGAAAGCATTGGTCATCATACAATTTTTTTTTTTTTTATATATAGTACAAGATAGATCCACAACAATAAATCTGACATATAAATGATTTCTACTTATTTTAAATTCCATTTTTAACTGTACATATTTATCTTATTCTAGTATAACCTGTATAACACAAATCTAAGTACACATGATGATTGATATTTTTAAGACTTCAAGAGAACAGCTAGTAGTAACTCCAATAACTAATCTATAAACTTAATAAAAATTATAATTATCATTCACAGCTTATAATAATATATTATAATACTAGAGCCACCCTAGGGGCACACAAATTATAACCTAAGCCTATTTTAACTGTACATATTTATCTTATTCTAGTATAACCTGTATAACACAAATCTAAGTACACATAATGATTGATATTTTTAGGACTTCAAGAGAACAGCTAGTAGTAACTCCAATAACTAATCAATAAACTTAATAAAAATTATAATTATCATTCACAGCTTATAATAATATAACACTAGAGCCACCCTAGGGGCACACAAATTATAACCTAAGCCTATTATATTATATTGTTTATTACCTATTATACCTACCACACTGGGGGTAGATTTGATTAACTGCAGCCACACTTAGGGATTCTCATTCATTTCAGTGGACAATCATCATTATTGTTCACACTTGGGAACTTCATTAGGTACCACACTTGGGGTCCGTTGTTATCTATTTGTATTGGCCACACTAGGGGCTAACATCCACACTTGGGGATTCTCATTGATCTTGGGTAATCATCATACTTCACACTTGGGAACTTCATTAGGTACCACACTTGGGGTCCGTTGTTATCTATTTGTATTGGCCACACTAGGGGCTAACAGTCACACTCATGGTCGTAATTCATAATTTTCTCACTGGTATCTATGCTGTAAGCGTCATAATACGGAAAATAGTGGTAAGTGTATAAGATGTCAGTCAGTTAATTAATAAAGATAATAGATGCATTAAATTACTCTGGAAGAGAATCGTCAGTTATGGAACTTATTTCGACAATAGCAGAAAGTGCCCCCATCGATATCCAAGGTTACTCTTCTTAAAAATAATTGGCTCTTACAATGTTTTCAAATTACAGTAAGTATGGGAGGACAGCGTAGGCCTATCAACAAGTGGTCTACAGATCTAAAGTCTACAAGGCCAACAAAGTCCTCACCTTTACAAAATAAGAATCTATCAAAAGGATAAATAAAAATAAAATATATAAAAACCTACTAAAACCAAGTGATATGATTCCCATTACAACCACTAATAAAGAGGTGAATAATTAGAATTGTCTCTATATAATGTCAAATAATAAAGAGATTATGTCAAAAAAAGTTTGTAAAACAATAAACAAAAAATAAACATCGTAATTTGAGAGCAGATACTAGACATTTACATAGTTTTGCCTTTAATGAGGAGTCAGGAAAGCCAAATGTCATAATACTGTGGAAATGAGCAAAGTATACTAACCTAGCTGTGGCTATATCTGTCAACTGCCTTGTTTTTCTTACTGCATAATGCAGCTGAACTTAATCTACCTGAAAGAGCTCTAATGTGTGCGCCCCATTGTAATTTGGAATATAAAGTAATTCCCAGAAATACAGTTTCCGTAACAGCATCTAGTTGTATTTTTTTTTTTTTTTGACTTTCTAAATTTAGACCCAATTGAGGTACATTTCAAAATGAGAACTTAAGACATTTAGTTTTGTTCGCATTAAGAGTCCTATTACGGATCGTAAACGCAAATCAAATTATTTCGATCGGCGTACACGAGTCGATAATAGTAGCGATCTCCGGACGATTGCGCGCCAAAAATTCGGCGACAGGTCCTACCTCGTCAAGCGCTTGCGCGGAAATCAGCGGGAATGAGGGGCGCGCCGAATTGACGCAGAATATATAGCATTTTAACTTTATTTATTGGAATTTTGTTTTATTAAATTGAGAAACACGTATTCATTGTAGATTGAAGTTTTATATAATATTAGTTTATTTGATAAAGTTGCGTTAATTTGGAGTGTAATGGACGCTGAATCAAGACATTTATTGCTTAAATTAGGCTTTCTTTACGATTTTATCCATAAAAACTCAAGGAATTTAAAGGAATTCTAGAACTCCAGTAAACAAGTAAAACATTCAAAGTATCTTTTTATAATGTTAGCATTTATAAGAATTTAATGTAACAATGTGAATTTGAGCGTCAAAGTTCCATCGCCAACGGTTTTTCTTGCAAACTGTGTTCGTAAAATATTTATAGTAAAATACACGAAAAGAAAAATGAAAATGTGTAACTGCAACTTACAAGAAAGAGAATAGTAGTATCGTTATTCTTAAACAAATAATTAAAATATCTTACAACTGCTGAAAATTACAGCGTCAAAAATCATGAATTTGCGTAAAAAATGTAACAGGACTCTTAAGTAAAAGATTATTAGCTTCAAACCATTTCGAATGAACAGCCAGACTATCGTTAACATGTAAGACATCCGTATCTTTTCTATCTATTTTAAAAATAAGAGAAGTGTCAACCGCGAATAAAATGATATCTGACAAGTTAGCCATCATGTAAGGAAGGTCATTAATATAAACTAGAAATAGGAAAGGGCCAAGAATTGAGTCTTGAGGCATGCCAATCTTAACTAGAGACCCTGATGACGTCGCCCCGTTAACGTTTACTTTTTGCTGTCGCTTTGACAGATAGGAAAGAACAAGATCAGCAGCTTGTCCATGAATTCCGTAATGGTATAATTTACAGATCAGTGTACTAAGGTCAACGCAGTCAAACGCTTTTGAGAGATCACAGAAAATGCCACTTCATTCTGGGACTTCTCCCAGGGTTCTAAAATGTGGCTGATGAGTTTTACTCTCGCGTCCGTCGTCGACCTATCTTTCGTGAAACCAAACTGGCGACTATGTAAAATCCCATTTGAATTAAAATGTGATAACATCTGCTACAGCATGTTTTTTTTTTTTTCATAGATTTTGCTCAATGCTGGTAGCACAGATATAGGTATATAATTGGAGGGATCAAACTAACTACCCGATTTGAAAATTGGTACTACTTTACTATGTTTCATTAAGTCAGGAAACGTACTGCTGTCTAAACATTGATTAAATATGCGGCGTTAGGGCAGTGGCACCTGTGTCAATAATATTGTAAGAACCTTAACAGAAATTATCCATAAGTCTTCAGTGTTTTATTTTTTATTTTAAGACTATTAAATGCTTTTTTTTTTTATTGTGGCAACAAAAATGGGCTTGAATTCAATGCTTCGAATATCCTTATTAAAGTTTTCTTTAAGAAGAGCTTTAGCTAATATAGGTGATGAGGGGAGATACTTTGTAACCTCTTTTGGGATGTTGGTAAAGAATGATCTGATCTCGCTGTTTTGTTTCCAGTTCCTTTGTTAATTACCTGCCACACAGCTTTTATTTTATTATTAAACATACTAATTTTGTTACTTATTAATTGAGATTTAGCCTCAGCGCATATCTACTCTTTTGAATATTTTAGAATAGTTTCTTACAAAAATATGAAGGGCTTGATCAGAAGTTAATGATTTCTCGTGATACAGATTATATAAAATATCTCTGCTTTTTCTAATGCCAGCAGTGGCTCATTCACTAAATTTTGGTTTAGTATTGACAGTAACTTTTTTTTTTTTTTTTACAGGACATGCTTTATTGAATTCTTGGCTTACTGTAGAAAATAATGTACCATAGTTTATGTTGGGGTCTTGTGAACCAAAACTAGCTGTTGAAAGATTGCTAAGAACATGATTATTAAACATTTTCAATTAATTTTTAGTTAGAGGTCTTAATTGAATGGATTTATCTATGTGTAATCTTTTACCTAAGTCAAATGATAAAAGTTGACCAGTATGGTCAGACCTGCCGCCACTAATTAAGAACGAGTCTTTTATTTTACAATTAGTCAATACATTGTCGATGCATGAAGCTGAAGTTGCTGTTATTCTAGTCGCTTCATTAAATATACATTTTAAATTAAATGATTTAAACAATGAGATTAGCTTAAATTTTGCTGGTGAATTAACAAATGGATCAATATTTAGGTCACCACAAACAAAAACAAATTTACTATCTTTAAAAAGTTTACTTAGTATTTCTTCCATTATGATCAAAAATGATGACAAATTTGAGGTTGGTGGTCTATAAACACATAAGAAAGTATGGCCTTCACCTTCTGCACATGCTACCTCACATATTGATCAACAGAGCAAGCAGTGATATTCTTTCTTTCTTTATATCTAAAACAACTGTTACATAATATCAAAGTACCACCTCTTATTGAGGACCTGTTGTATGCACTGGCAAGTTAAAAAATGTTCACATTAAACAACATTCTATCCGGTTTGAACCAGGTTTCACAAAAACATAAGATATCCATATGATATTTATCTATTAACATTTCCACGTTTAGGATTTTGCCAGAGAAGCGATTTATATTTTGGTGAAATTGTAAAATATTCTATTATGCTTCTCTTTTGAAATTTTAGGGATGAATTACAGTATTATTAGAAGTACTAGATAATACTGTTTCGTCACTTAACCTAGTCTCAGTTAAATTATCAATAACTGCGTGTATATTGTAAGCTAACAAAGTAGCCAATACATGTTGACTTTTCTTGGGAAGAAACATATGTTCCTGAACTAATACAAAATCCCTAACAAAATAGTTTGTATCAAAATACAATAAACTATGATGACATGTCAAAATATGCATTAAGTTGTTTAAACTTTAAATGTAACCGTTTTCTGCATCATACAAATTATTAGAATATGGTAATGCACATAATATTAATTTACCTAGTTTTAATTTAAGTAGGGTGTCAATACCATTAACTATGTCCCATTTTGTTAAGCTCAGACTGTTTCCAATTAAAAGAATCACAGAAGTCTGCTCATTCATTTGTGTATGTTTTATTTTATGAACAAGCTCATTCAAATGCAGGTTATGATAACACCAGTTAACTATAATATGTTTAGAGCGGTTAATTAATAATGATCCAAAACCAGATCCTAATCTATCAGAAAATACCAAAACATTACTTTAAGTGGGATAGATAGTTTCTATAGTATGAGTTGAAATGGATGAAGTAGCAGGTACAACATGCTGTGACATCTGAGGTGAATCGGGTGGTGAGGTGGTGGTGTGAGTGAGAGCACAACTACAAGTTAGATTGTTGGTCAGTGACTCGTCCCTCTCTGCATTGTACTTGACAAGGTCCACCAACTCACAGGCCTCCTGCAAGCGCTCGCTTAATATTAGTTGACTAGACTCATACTTACAGGATACTTCCTTAATTGTATTTTCCCTGCTCAGTAATTCCTTTTGAAGGTTTGTATGTCAACATAATACATTTGTCTGCTATTTTCCAACTTATTATTACATACATTTAGTTGGCTTGATTAATGTTAAACTTGTGAATACTTTGTGTCTTCAAGAGTTTTTTTTTGTACCTATGTACCTTTTAAAGTTTTTACTAATTTTAATATATTTCTCAAATTTATTATGACTAGTTGGATTTGGTCATCTAGTTGAAGTATCGTTCCCAGTCAGGTCTATGGTAATGGTGGGCTTCTCATATTCCAGTCTAGATAAACTGCAAACCAGCTTGTTGAAAAGGTTCGTCAGCTGCGGTCATAGACTTAAGCCATAACGTACCTATACAAATAAAGCCCAGAACCCAATCGTGTATTCAATTGTTAATAATTCTTCTAGTGCTCTCGGCAGGGGATCGAACCCAGGCTCTCTTAAACACGCATGCCACCAGGTGTACTATGTGCATAGTCTATATTATCAAAAACATAGAAAGCAAAAGAAACCGATACAAGACCGGTACCCTACTTCCGACGGCTGTGGGTAGGTGGTACGCTTTGCGATGACTTTAATTTTACCCGCTTACAACTTTTGTTCGAAGATGCCTACTTACACAATATAGTTTGTATGTACTTACAGTACACCCAGATGCACTATACAACTACTTAATTACCACACCCGCCGTAAATATGTTTGTAAAATAATAAGAGGGCTAATCATTTCAGTGAGATCAAACTGCCTGACAGTAACTAAATCAGACACCTATTATGTTTAGTTCTAGAGGTGATTACACTTGTTTATAACAAGGCAGGTACCTACTTGCTGTAATGTGAGTATCACCATTGCTCGCCGCCTATTAGTGCAAGTGACGTACCTATAGCATACTGCGTTCTTAATTCTCGAGAAACTTAGATTGTAAAATAATGTAAGTAACATCTTTGTAAGTATACAAACCGATTATGTAGTGATTTACATTATACTAAAGAGGTTACATACCAGCAGATTTTCTGCAACGGTTCTTACCACTTCTGAAGTGTTGTATTTCCAGGGTTCTTGTTGTAAATTATACTCACGAAGACTAGTAGATATAAAGTTTATTCATAGACAGTAGACACATTACTACAGAATTATTAAAAATACAAAACTGCAATACGACTTATCTATCTGACAGCTTGTCGACGACCTCTCGCGCCAAGCCCGCGCTTTTCTTATCAACGACACCCACATGACATTATACTTTTTTTTTTTCTTATTTGATGAAAATGGAACCAAAATTACAGAATGTATTAAATTACTAACAAGTGTTTGTTTTGGGGGATGTTGAATTGTTGAGAAAGTACCTATCCCGGATTTAGAATTGTTAAGCGTGGTGCAAACAATGTGGTTTATTGGAAAATTGAACCGACTTCTTACTAGATTTTATAAAACGATATATACCGACCTTTTTTTGTTTTTAATTTTAGTATACATTACTAGCTGCGTCCCGCGGTTACAACGGCGTAAATGTCGATCCCGTAGGAATATTGGGATAAAAGTAGTCTATATGTTAATCCAGGGTGTCAGCTACCTCCACACA